>CM052452.1:10182991-10217881 GCA_028533085.1 Varecia variegata
CGAGGCGGGCGGATTGTTTGAGCTCAGGAGTTCGAGACCAGCCTGAGCAAGAGCGAGACCCCGTCTCTACTAAAAATAGAAAGAAATTATATGGACAGCTAAAAATATATATAGAAAAATTAGCCGGGCATGGTGGCGCATGCCTGTAGTCCCAGCTACTCGGGAGGCTGAGGCAGTAGGATCGCTTAAGCCCAGGAGTGTGAGGTTGCTGTGAGCTAAGCTGACGCCACGGCACTCACTCTGGCCCGGGCAACGGAGTGAGACTCTGTCTCAAAAAAAAAAAAAAAAAAAAAAAAAAAAAAAAGGGGGTGAGCGGGAGGAATTAAAAAGGGACACAAGAAAGCTTTTGGGAGTGATGGACATGTTTATTACCTCCACCATGATGATGGTTTCACAGATAAATATGCTGGTTAAAACATATTACACTCTTTAAATATGTTCAGATTATTGTATATGAATTATATATCAATAAGGTAGTTTTAGAAAGATACAATGTACAAAATTGAAAGACAAATAAAGTAGGGAAAATTCTTGCAAAATATGTGCCAGTTAAAAGCTATTCTTAATATCACAGAAGTGAACACATACACACACAAACCCACACACAAACTCAAAAGAGATAAATACGAAATTCAAAAGCGAAATAGCAGCGGCCATTGGATATGAAACATATGTAAATTCACTGGTGATCAAAGAAGTAAAAAATAATAGTACACACCTCATTTCACCCACCAAATAGGCAAAATAATAGAAAGAAGATGCACTTTTAGGGGGCGAGGACTTAAGGAAATCGTCATTTTCGTACATTACTGGAAGAATAGAATGGGTATGCTCTTTGACCCAGTAATATCCTTCTGGGAATTCATACATTCATACAAGGGAGTTTCTTGTTTGTTTGTTTTGTTTTAGCCAAAGAGGTGAGGCATAAGTACATAGTGCACAGAAGGAACATGACAGTGAAGATGGGAAACCTCTGAAGGAGGTACTGGATTTCAGGTAATTTTTTATTTCTTTCTTTTTGCTTATCTGTATTTTCTAAAATTTTTTGCAAAGCCTGTTACTTCTGTAATTAGAGGAAAAGTGATTTAAAACCTTTTATGTAATTTCAAAATCTAATTAGAATGTACTGTTACAAAAAAATGTTAATATATATATATTTCCAGAAAATAGATAAAAGGAATCAAGAAACTTTAAGTAAGAGCTCATTTGTTTTAACCAAATAATTCTCAAAATTGTAAGCTATAACTGAGAATAATGAAAATCTATAAGTAATTTGAAACTCAAAAATTGTTATAAGAGAATATTTTATCCCAATTTTATGAATTCATATTTTTACTTTCTCTTTTATTTTTCTTACAAAAATAACAATTCATCATAGAAAAACCAGAAAATACAATTCGTTCTCATTTTTTTAGGAAAAAGCTAAGTCATAGATCTATGGACAATACCTTTTTGTGTGTGGCACAAAACATACTGTATTGCTCAGATTCATTTTAGCAGCACTCTTTTTTTTTCTCTTTCATAACTTCAGTCTTTTAAATTTATGGTGCACCTATGGAAAAAGAAGAGTAAAATATATAATTATAGGATCAAAATTAAAGAAATAATTGCTAACATAGTAGTTTTAAATTTTTATAAACGTAATATTACAAAGTTAAAATTTAATCTTTATCTGTTTGTGGATGACAAATTTAAAAGGTAAGATATTCACAACAAAGACACAAGCTAGTCTTTCACAAGCAATACCTAGGAAACAAATATGTCATTAGATTTCAGAATCTATGTTGAGGATTCCACTGGTTTGTGTCCAGGATAACTCAATAGAGGCTACCAGTAGATAGGACTAATCTGACAGTACGTAATAATGCTACTGATTCTCTGTCAGTAAGGCTTATATTTTGAATTGCTTTTCCAATAGGCATGATGATTTACATTGATTCACCTACCTTCCCTTTCCCAAGCTCTCCTATAACCAATCTCTCACATTTTTGGAGTAATGATTATTTTTTAATTATCTATTAAAGAAGTACATGCCCAATATAGAAATCAGGAAAATATATATTATTATGAAAAAAATCCATAATCCTACCTGGGCAAAACTCCATTAACAATTTGTCATACTTTTCTCCATCCATGCACTTATTTATTTCTTTATGACCATATTTCTTTTGTTATGCAGCTAAGATCATATTATATTAATATATATAATTCCATAGTCCACATTCTTTATCTAACTATATTGTAAGGATTTTGCCATGTCACCAGTCACTGTTCACAATGCGTCTCAATGTCTGTCTTACAGAAGAACTGCAATTCATTCACAACCATTTCTCCACAATTGGAAACCAAGACTGTATTCAACCCTTTGTTGAAATATTAACATCAAAAATTGTGTTTTGAAGATCTTTGTGTATATTACTTATCTAGGTTTTAGGGGCTTTCTTGGGGATAGATTTCTAGAAGTATAGTTATTGGGTCAAAGAATATAATAGTTTAAAACATATATATTGGAATAATTTTTAGATAACTAGAAAAAAGGTATCGACTTTCATTTTCACATTTTTTTTGAGCATATCCTAATCTTCTTGCATGCCCATATTTATGAACTGAACTTTTTCATTCTTTTTTGTTATTCCCTCTGATTCTGTCTGTGGAATGCTTTAGATTAATTGGTAGCTAAAAACTTGCCCGAATTTAGCATCACATTTTACCTACCCACTAACCAATCAGTAACTGAAATGTCTGCCTATCTACCCTGCTACCTTGTTTTACTTTATTTTATTCTATTCTTTTTAGAGACAAGGTCTTGTTTTGTCACCCAGGCTTAAGTGCAGTGGTACGGTCATAGCTCACTATAGCCTTGAACTCCTAGGCTCAAACTATTCTCTTGCCATAGCTTCCCAAGCAGCTGGGACTATACAGGTGCACACCACATGCCTGGCTAATTTTTTAACTTTTTTTTTTTTTTTTTTTTTGGTAGAGACACGTTCTTGCTGTGTTGCCTGTGCTGGTCTTGAAATCCTGGCCTTAAGTGATCCTCCCGCCTCAGCCTTCTATACATAGTGTTGGGATTACAGGCATGAACCACCGTACCCAGCCTCTACCCTGCTAATTTAGTCTGACTACAGCGTCAGTGAACTAAAGTATTCCTTATGATATTATATGAGCCCTAGTTGCTAAATTTCTAAGAAAGTAGTTTTAAATAAGGTATTTATTAATGTCCTCACGACCTAATTTCAAATGCAGGAGACATTCACTCCTAGAAAATAGTTTTCTCATGCTAGGGACACGCATGCTTTGTATTTTTTTTCTCTAAATACTTATTTGCTTTTACATAATTTTCTTAAAATGCATACTCTCTCCATCTTTGGTTGCATAGCTCTATAAAAAATGTTCCAAAATAAACTCTCTAAGACTTCTAGGAATTAAACCTCAGTTTTATCTTTTTTTTTGTTTGTTTCTTTTTCCTGCTGGAATACTGTATTGCTATTGAGGCCGAAGACAGTATTCCTGATGTTAATCCATTAAACCTAAATGTCTCTTGGATCCCATGAAACTGTCTTCTGTTTTTCCAAATTATTCTGGTTATAGTTCTTCCCTCTGAACCCTAAATGAATGTGTTCCTCCAAGGAATTGCCATGTCCTCTGTGTGACTGCTGCTATCTTAATTTCTGTTCACTTAATGGTTTTAAAGGATACTATGGCACTAGACAGTACTGACCTCTATTTTAACGCCAGTCTTATAATTTCATATATCTATTTGGCTTATCCCTTAGATGGCTCACATATACTTCACATTAACTTTGACTCTTCTCTGTTCATTAGATTCAATTTATCTACAATTCTGCTTCAAATATTTCTTTTTATCTGTTTTTCACTTTCCATGTCTATGGGATTCATTTTCTCTTTCCTCTGCTTCTGTTCTTTCCATAATCATCTTTCTGAAGCATAGTTCAGATATCACTCCTCTACTCAAAATCTGTCAGTATCCCTACTTCCCACAGGATCAAGAATAACTTTACCTAACTAACATTCAAAGCTGGCTTCAAACTACTACTCTAACCTAAATTCTTCAACTCTATAATAAGGAAAAAATGAATTATATCCAGTTACATTTGCATACAGACTTTGCATTTCATTTTATACTTTGTCTTTGCTTATGTTGTTTCCTCTGCTTACAATGTCCAAATCCCAACTATTCTCATAGTGCAGCTAAATGTCACTTCTATAAAATTTACCATTTTCTCTCTTTGATTCAGTTTCAAATACACATATTAGTGTACTCGAATCAGATAAGCACTTCTTCAGAGTAGGATACACGTCTAAGTCCAAGTTTTGATTAATCATTATATCCACATAATATTCTCTAATTCACATATCATACAATCCACCCACTTAAAATGTACAATTCAATGGTTTTTAGTATATTCACCAATATGTACAATCATCACTAGCTATTTTTAGAACATTTTCATCACTACACACACAAAACTCCCCATACCCTTTAGCTCTCACTCCCCCTCTATCTCTTCCTTCCTAAGCAATCACTAATCTACTTTCTGTCTCTATAGATGTCCTTGTTCTGGATATTTCACATGAATGGAATAATAAAACATGTGGTCTTAGGTGACTAGCTTCTTTTACTTAGCATAATGTTTTCAAGGTTTATCCAATGTGTAATATGAATCAGTATTTCAGTTCTTTTCATTGCCAAATAATATTCCATTGTATGGAAACACCACATTTTGTTTATCCATTTATCAGGTGATGGACATTTGGGTTGTTTTCACCTTTTGGCTATTATAAATAGTGTCACTGCAATCATTCACGTACAAGTCTTTGTGTGGACATACGCTTTTAATTCTCTTGAGTATTTATCTATGAGTGGAAATGCTGTGGAGTATAGCAGATACTCCTTAAAAATCTGTTGAAATCTGCTTCCCTTTGCTATTTTTCCATTTAGTTCAATCTTAGAACTAAAAATGATTATTCAAACTTATCCTTCTCCCAAAACATGAACAAGGATATTTTTTCTTCCAAAAGGAGAGCATTTTAAGAATTAGCTGAAGATGAAATGATATGCATACATTTTTTTTTTCCTTTTTCTTGACCTCCTACAACCTCAGGTATTACATTCATAGTGAGAACTTAGAACTGTGCCAAGAATGTAGTATTTCAGGTCTTGGGCCCTTGGGCCAAATAAACAATCCACCTAGCTTAGAGTAGAAGATTTCATCAGAGATGTGCGACTGAAATCATTTTCCTCACTCTTTATTCTAAGAAATGGAGAACTTCCAACAACGGTAATCAAGTAAATTATTTCTCACATTCTAACTTAATATAAGAAAAATCACTTGATAGAAGAAATATAAATATTTTAAATAATTTCCCATTTCCCAGAAACTTCAAAAAAGATAATTCATGGAAGATCTTAGTTGCTTCCCAGTGTTTTAATGACACTTCTTCAACAGTAAACCAGGAGCCAACTAACTTGAAAACTCCACAATATTGCAGCATTAAGAAAAGGAGTAAGAATCAGAATATTTCATACTGGAAAGAATTTTAAAGATCAACCATTTCAATTCCCTATTTTTTTTTTTACACTGAATCTTAGAAAAGTATTATATCACACCAGTGTAGCAGCGTCACCCCAGATTAAAATCCAGGACTTCTGATTTCCCACTTCAAAAAGCTTTCTCCTGAATTGCGCTCCTAAGTCATACTTCAAAACATCAAAATGTTTTCCTAATTGTTATAGGTTAGAGGACAGTTAAGAAAATTTTACTTTAATAAATTAGATTAGACTTAAATCTAATAATCTAGATTTAACTTAAAAAATAAGATTGGACTTCAGTGTCATTATTTCTCCCAAGGATCTCATAATACTTAAATATGTAATGCTGGGTTCAGTTCTTGTGAGGACTGAAGAGTAAACAAATTTGGAGGCCTTCTCTAAGGATAAAATTTTCACACAAAACAGGTAGAAGGCCTTAGAAGGGGCTGGTCCAAAGAAAGGGCCCTCAAACTTATGCTTCACAGTAAATTTATGCCTCTGTAAATTCCTATTATTTTATTATTTTGCTCCCAGAGGGTAGACTGAGGCAGGCAAAAATCTTCATTTTGCAGTAGTAAAATAATGAAGTCTAAATAAGCAATATGACTTTTTCACAGTGATACAGTCAGGACTAATCCAGTGTTGGTTTTTCCTTCCTCTTCCTAGCACAGAAATTTCCATACGGACTTGAAGAGAATTGTCTTTAAAGAAAGAAACAGAAAAATTTTTGGTTAGTTGTTGCTACCGTCTGCCACCAATATTTAACTGTTATTCTGAGGTAAGAAAACTGCTTTTATGGTACTTTCACTTTGAAAATGAAACTAGACGATAGTTGCTTTTTATGCCACTATGATCATATAGCCCATTGTGATCATATATCCTAGCATTTAAGAGCTGAAAAGGGACCTTAATGATCATCTAATTTCTACTTAGCAAATACTGCAGAAGTGGCTGGGTTTTTGATTATCATAATAATGATAACCTTTAGACTACCCCTGGGTCAAATGACATTAAATAATGTGAAGAAGATTCTTCTAGTCACTCTTTAAGATTTTATCAATGTATGCTAAACAGCAAAAATATCAATTATTTTGGTTTCTTACAGAATATTATTTTCTTCCTCCTTATAAAAAAAGATGTTTAGATTAAAGAGACAGAAGGGGAAGGAGAGGTTCCTTGGATCTCTTAAATTTAACACTATTTTTGTTCTGATACTCTGATATGAGGCCAGCTATCTAAAATCTATTATGCATCCATTTCAGAAAAAAATGGTACTTAAAATTAAGTTATGGGTCTTAAAATTAAAACCAGTACAAAAATGGTGCTGATGTGTCTACATAAATTGCAAATTTTTCTAAAAGATTAGACCAGGCTTTCGAAATCTTCATTTGCACTATAACTTAATCATATGTGTTGAATACATGATATGAAATTTAAAAAATTCTCACAGATCCCCATTTTCTTAAATTACTTTTAGTCATTCACATTCCAAATTTATTAATGTATTCATTCACTCAGCAAATATTTATTAAGTACCTAATATGTGTCCAGCACTAACAAGGCTCTAAGGTTCTTCCCCACTCTCATAGAGCTTATATTCTAGTAGAAAGAGACATAAATATTGTTATGTCAGGTACTAATAAATATTAAGAAAAACATTTAAATGAACTGGGTCAATGTGCAGGATAGATCTTTGCTGACATGGTAACAGTTGAGCAGACACCTGAAAGCTGAGGAAGTGAAGGAATAAGCCCTAAAGATACCTGATAAGGAAGAGCAGTGCAGGCAGAGGCAACAGCAAGATTGTTTGCTATACTCCATGAAAAGCCAGAAGGCCAGCACGGGTAGAACAGAATGAGCAATGGGGTCAAGGCAGGAGAGGAGCGAGGACCTTTTGTTACCTGGTAAAGACTTTGGATTTTATTACAAGTGAGATGGGAAGCCACTGCAACATTTTGGGAGACAAGTGACCGATGTATTTAAAAGGATCACTCTGACTATTCTGTGGAAAACATTGTATGGGAGCAAGGCTAAAAACAGAGAGACCTAAAAGACAGCAATTGCAAAAATCCAGGCAAGAAATGGCAGCCAGTACCAACGTGGTGGTGGTGGCAGAGGTAGTGAGAAGTGGTTGAATTCTGGAATAATTGAGAAGGAACAGCCAATGGGCTTTGCTGTTGTGATTGGAACATGAAAGAAATAGAGGAGTCAGAGATGACTCCAACACTTGCGACCTGGGCTACTAAAAGATGAAATTGCCCATTTATAAAATTGTAATAAACCTCTTAGAGCTTTTAGAGAACTTATATAAAACAAATTCATGGCCTCTCTCCAAATCAAGGTTAACAACACTGTTTCAATGTGACAAATGTTATTATTTTGTTGATACAAGAATTTCCGAAACAAGTATGTCCCCACATGTCCTGTTGTTTAGCATGGCAAGCATACTCGCCATGTGATGGCTTCATTCTCCCACCACTTTTCTCTACCTAGACTCTAAGAATGCTCATTTGCATAACCTGATTTAATGTCCTCTGCCCTTTACAAGGTGAGAGTTCAACAGTTATGCATTAATTCAACTTCCATTTCTATTCTTTTCTCATTCGTCTAAGACAATTCGAGTGGTACCAGTGGGAACTACGGTAAGCACAAACACAGGCCCAGAAATCAAAGCAAACCATGGAACTCTTTGGTAATAAAGTGGTCACCCAAGGGATTCACTATGTATTATTTTTCAAAAGAAAATCATTTTTAAAAGAAAAATCACAACACTTTGAAAATCTCACAGAAAACTTTGAGATATATTTTCATGCCTTCAAATTCCCAGGGGTCCATGGGTCTACTTGAAAACACTAGAAAATGGAGTCTTACCCAAAGTGGTTGAGTACAAAGGTCGACACTTCAGGCCAAAACTGCATACATTCAAATTACACTTGAAAATCCCAGTATATGTGGTTTTGTTTATAAAATTCTTTAAAGTAATTCTTATGCACAGTCAAGTTCGGGAACCACTAAGTTAGCTGAAGGAAAAAAGAGAAAAGTCTATCTCTATAAAAGAGATTCTTAACTTTTCTTATGACATTGAACTCTTTGGCAGTCTGGTGGAGCCTATGGACTTCACCAGAATAATGTTCTCGGAATAATGTTTTAAATTTAAAAAATTAACCACTTAGGAGCTGGCCATGGTGGTGCATGCCTGTGATCCCAGCTACTTGGGAGGCTTAGGCAGGAGGACTATCTTATCTTCACAACCATCACAAATTGTCTCTGCCGTGCCCAGAGCCCTCAAGATTCAAAGTCCTGGGTGGGAGCATCCAAAGTCACATGTTCACATGCCAGCTGATGGGCAACTAGAGAAATATCTACCTGTACTTCTTTTGCACCCATAGCAGAAGGAAGAACACTGCCTCCCACCTACCCAAAATAGGACAGTGCTCAAGCGACCGGTAAGCACACTATAAATATCTACTCTTAATGATCAAGAGCAACAGCACAGCTCAGAGGATAAGTGATAAACTTGGATTTAGAATGTTCCAGTTTCTAATACTGTCTTCTTAATTCCCTCTAACCTGAGTAAGTTTTATCTGTTTAAGCTTCTTCTGTAGTGACAAACTATTACCTTTCTCATGAGTTTAATAAGAGCAATAGTTCCTGAATCAGTGCTCAACTATTCTTTCATTCTTTTATTCAACATTTACTGGATACCTGCTATGCTTATGATAGTGTGTTAGGTGTTGAAGAATATAGAATGATATGTGTTCATCAGAAACTCTACCCAGAACCAGTGAGTTTTGCAAGTACTGTGGAAGTTCCAAACAGGGAGAGAGAACGTCTCACTCTCTAAGGAGCAGGGTGTGGGTAGGTGATTGATGGCTTCGTGGAAGAGATGGCACTTGGATTGCTCTGTAAAGAACAGGTGAAATATTTATAGGAAATGATGTGTGCATAAAACTGGAGGTTGCAGCATATTAGGAAATGGCACATTACTTAAATGGTTGTTCTACAGATTTGGGAAGGGATTCTTTGGAAACAAAGCTGGAATAGTCTACTGGGTCTAGATTGTCAAGGAGCTTGAATACCACGCAAATGATTTCAAGCTTTTTTCCTACTGATAATGAAAATATTTTAAATTAGAATCAGGCTTCAAGAACAATACTCTAGTTGTATGGAGTAATATACAGGCTGGACTGGAAACATTTTGTTTAAAAACATTACACCCACATCATAGAAAAAGAATTGGAAGACTATAGACCAAAATATTAATAGTGATTATGTTTGGGTATCACAAATATAGGCATTTTTTGTTTTATTTTTAATCTTTATTTTCTGTTTTCTTCATTGAACATATGTTACTTTTGTAATGACAAAAGTAAACTAAAAATATTTTTTAAAGATTGATTAGAATAGAAGAAGACTAAAGTAGGGAGGTCAGGTTAGGCTGCCAAACGAGAACGAATGATAGTCATATTCTAGAATGTTGGCAATAAAATTGAAAGCAGAAGGCAGATACCACACTGTGGTTCCATCAATGTAGATGCAAGAAAAACATGGCAGGAACAGTGAAGAGTCAGCAGCTGATTGTCTGTGGAGCCCAGAGAAGACATGGGCATCAAAGCTAGCTCTGAGGCTCTAAGAACATGGACAGGGAAGACGTTTGTTCTATGAATAAAAATAAGAGAATTCAGTAGAAGAAACAAGTTTAATGGGAGAAAGATAATGAGTGTTTTCTGGCCTCACTCTAAAAAGCTAGACTGATATCCAGGTAGAGATATAGGAACAAGACCAGATCTGGGAATTGTTTGTGTAAGGTAGACAAGAAGCTCAAGAAGGAGATGTGTTAACTCACGCACAGACTGCAGAGGGAAGAAAAGGCTGAGAACAAAACCTTGGGGGAATATCTCAAAGTTCAATTCTTAGTGAATGCTAGGTAAATACCAAGTACAGTATCATATTTTTATCATTAGGCATTTACCCATTTAACATATTATCAAAAGGTTAAAGTGACGTCCCTAAATCCAACAAATTGAGATGAGTAGTTAAACCAATACTACCAGAAGTAAAATTTAGATTATTATGTTTTTTAAAGATAACTTTGTTTTTTGCTTCATGGCATTGTAAAAAAAAAAAAAAATTCCTTGTCTTTCCATCTTTGGAAATACATTTAAGAAAAATCTATGCAGTATAGTAATAAAACGAACTGAACTTTTACTTGCTAAAAGTAATCTATACCTACAGGTTTTATAATTTTTTAATATTCTCTTTAGAATTAGAATTTTTGAATGGATCTAAGAGGGACTCAAGGAGGTTAAGTTGCTTCTAAGAAGTTTAATAGTAATGAGTTGGTACTTGTTCCATTATAGCCTAGGTTGAATTCTTGATCAAAAAACACTTGTCAATTGGGTAGCATCATGGTATAATGGAAAGATGTCTGAACTGGAAGACAGAAGTCTTAGCTCCTAGTCCTACAATGGCCCCCAATGGCTCTGTGGTATTGATCAAGTAACTTAATTTGTTTAAGCCTCAGTTTCCTGGTCTTGGGGCTGGTCAACACAGTTTCTAAGTTCCACTTCAACTCTTAAAGTCTACGATTTTGGCATATGGCTCAGTTTAAAAATCTTTTATTCAAATTCACACACGCAAAAATACTGAGTTCAATTTATAACTAAAATTCCCAGCAATCTTCACTTTAATTGTTCCAAAGCCAAATAAAAGAAAAAACTCAATACATAAACACCTTTAGCCTCTGCAAATTGTACCTGGCTCTGATCACCACATACATGAAGGCACTGTGAGAACTCTGTATTTATAACTTTTGACTCTCAGCTACAGGATTACAATGCCAGGCACTTAAGATAATAGAACATGCAAAAATAAAAGCTTTGAAAATAAACCTTTTCACAGCTAATGAAGGATTATCTAGCATGCAATTTTTCTAAAATGTCACAGCTATTAGCAAATTCCTTTTTTTTCAGTTTGGAACTGTTTCTCTCCTATTTCTACTTTGTTGCCCTGAAAAGTTTTCCTTAAGTATAATCAGATTTAGAGACTCAAAAACTTCAAAATTAAATTGTGTATACTTAAATTTATATTTACTTCTTTGGAAAAAGGTCTACTTGGCCTTTGCTAAGGACTGAATTCTGTCCCCCCACCTCCCAGTTCATATGTTAAAACTTTAACCCTCAACATGACCATCTTTGGAGACAAGGCCTTTAAGAGGTAATTAAGGTTAAATGAGGTCATAAGGGTGGGACCCTAATCTGGTAGGACTGGTGGCCTTATAAGACAACGAATAGAGAGAGGTAATAAAGAAAGACCACGTGGGCGTGTAGCAAGAAGGTAGCTGTTTGCAAGTCAGGAAAAAAGGCTTCACCAGAAACTGAATTGGCCAGCACCTTGACCTTGGACGTCCCAGGCTCCAGAACTGTGAAAAAATAAATCTCTATCGTAAACCATCCAGTCTGTGGTATTTTGTTATATTAGCCCAAGCAGACAAAGGCAGCGTGCTTGAGAACTATTTGGACAATTTTCAAGTGGTTACTAACTCAGTAGTTAAAATGTAGTCTTCTTCACGTAGTTAGAAAAATTCATCTTTTGATAATGCTTTTCCTTTCAAAAATATATCTTGATAATTCAAAGAATTAGATAAAAGTGAGTCTTTGAAACAGAGGGAAAAATCTTTAATTACATTAGTCTCCACCCCAAAACTTAAACCACTCACAAATAAGGTAATCAGAGCACACATACTTGACTAAGAGTAAAATCTTGACCTAAAATCTGTTTCCAAAGACTCTTTAAAGACTCTTAAACTTATGTGACCTTTCAACAATACAGTCTCTGAATGAACCCAAAATATGTAAGTTCCACAAAACGTAAGTGATTACTGCTCATGTATTTAAGTTTCTTTTCCCTTCAGTGATTTACTTGAAATTTAGAAGCAGTATAATCCCTATCAGTCCTCTATATATCATCTGATTTTATAATATAATAAATACTCTTTAAAGCTGTTAATGGAATCCATCCTCTATACTACTACCAACATTATCAACTAGAAAGTAAAAATCTGACCGTGCCACTCTCCAGCTTAAAACCCTTTAATCTCCATGATGTACAGGATATAAAATCTAAGCTCCTTGTCGATGGCATATGAAATCCTCTGGGATCTGCTCCTTGTCTACCCTTGAATCTTGTCCTTGGTAACTCCAGGGCCTCAGACTGGGTGCTCTAGCTATCTGAAAGTACTTCCCTGGGATATCAAGAAGTACCTGTTGGCAAGAAAGGAAGAAAAGTTCTCCTCCTTAGTGGAATTGCTTAGACAGTACCCCCTTCAGGGAAACTTCCCTGACTGTCCTCTAAGGTAGGGTAGGTTTTTTCCTTTATGTCCCTGCAAAAGGCTACTGTAAACATCTTTTCTTATATACAGTACCTTATCATACAAAATTTAGGCTGTTTTAGGAAAATATATCCCCATTAGGGCCATAAGCTACCAGAGGGTAGGAATCATATTTATATCACTATTGTGTAACATACTGGCTGATACACCGCATGTGGCCAAAATAAGCTGTTGAACTATATACTAAGTCATACATGAAATGTATTAAATATTAGGGTGTTTACTATTTTAAGGAATCAGGGTAAACATTTTTGTAAAGTAAGTAACCATCACTACTTCATGTGCTTTTTTAAATTTTACTATTTCCACAGATTGCTTTACTTAAAATGAACTTGATCTTTATTTTGGAAATTTACTATTTTATTGAACTACGTGGTACCCAAGTGTAATAATTTCAGAATGATTAGCACTCTCAACTTTCTTGTTCAAGAACCTATTTTAATGGATGTCTTAAAGAACTAGCATTTGAGATCATCCCATGTAAACATCTACAGAGTCTACAAAGATGTATTCATTTTTAACAAGTGAAATTAAATGTGTGCTACATATTAAACAAAAATTTAATCCTGCTATGCAATATTCTTTCCACATGGACGGTCATAATACATGTCATCTTTGCATTAAGTAGTTTAGAATCTATTACTTGGGCCTGCCTTCAAGTCTAAAAATGTCACTTATATTGATTTATAGGGCTTCATTCAGTCTTTTATTAGGATTTCTTTTTTGAACATTCACTCATTGTTGTCTTTGGTAAGTGAACTAATCTTGAAACAAATATAGTAGGAAAGAGAAAATCCACAAGCATTTATCTTAAACTATTACAGGCACTGAAGACAGAAAGAAGAGTTACTTTCCTCAGTTGGGCCTCGTTTCATGTAATCAGCAGCATCATCACCACACTAACATTCATTGAATGCTCACGCTGTGCCAGGTACTGTGCATTACCTCATTTAATTCTTAATGCAACATTATGAAAGAGTTACTATTATTGATCTCATTTTACAGATAAAAATCTGAGGCCCAGCTTCACGGAGCTGGTATATGGTAGAACCAGGATTCAAATCTAGGCTCTCTAACCTCAAGCCTAGTGTTTTAACCACTATGGTATAGTTTTCAGTTAAATCACTATATGCAAGATTTCAGAAATTAATAACTTGATAAATTATAAAGGAGTCCATCTAGCCTATAAGATTGCTCAATACTAAGCCTCTCCATCTAAAACTTCCTTTTCATTTTGTGCTTTAAAAGAAGGCCATGTTATCATCGGCAATTTCTGTTCAGAGTGGTGAGCAAATTCAAGACAAGGGAAACCTAAGTATTCTAAAGTCTTCTGAGATAATCCTGCACTAAGGACTTTTGGAGATGCCTTCGTACCCTAGAAATTTAGCATTTAAACCTTGAAGCTCTTGCCTAATTTCTAACGTTGAAAAGACAATTCAGCATTCTTAGTCACCTTTAATTTTGCTTTGCCACTGGCAGATATGGCAAGCATCCACATATGCTGACACAATACATGTTAGAACAGTTTACTGCTGTTGAAAGTTGCCTCACACTGCTTCAGCAATTCTCATAGCAACTGGAGGAACTGCCTTTTTCAAAAGTATATGAGACCATATCTACTCTAACTATTATACAAGTCAACACAGAAAATCAATATTAAATTGCTTTCATCTTATTTTATTTTTTTGAGACAGAGTCTTGCTCTGTCAACCCAAGTGGAGTGCAATGGCATCATCATAGCTCACTGCAACCTCAAATTCCTTGGCTCAAGAGATCCTCTTACCTCAGCCTCTCCTGTAGCTGGGATTTCAGGCACATGCCCCAACACCTGGCTAACTTTTCTCTTTTTAGTAGAGACAGGGTCTCGCTCTTGCTCAGGCTGGTCTCAAACTCCTGAGCTTAAGCGATTCTCCTGCCTCGGCCTCCCAGAGTGCTAGGATTACAGTTGTGAGCCACCGCACCCTGCCTTAAATTGCTTTTAAAAAGTAAACAGTCCTATAACAACTGACTTGGGATGTTCCAAGTTTTTAAATTAACTTTGAGGGGTTAGAGAAAATATAAAAGGAACTGAGCTTAATTAACATCCAGAAGAATGTTAGCACTATATAGTACAGTTTTACCCTTAAGGTGTTTTTAAAGTAGAAGGACAGATGAGCCACATAAGCAAATAATGGTATCTACAGTAAATTCAATCACTTACTAAATCTTTTCGCTTCCAACCTCTCCCATACATGGCCCAAAATGTCATTTTCCTAACACAGAGAGCTCTAATAGTATCAGTTTGCTATTTAAAAATCTTTGATGGAGTAATCCTAGCACTCTGGAAGGCTGAGGGGGGAGGATCGTTTGAGCACAGGAGTTTGAGACCAGCCTGAGGCAGAGCAAGACCCTGACTCTACTAAAAATAGAAAAAAAGAGCTGGGTGTGGTGGCACACACATCTGTAGTCCCAGCTACTCAGGAGGCTGAGGCAGGAGGATCACCTGAGCCCAGGAGTTTGAGGTTGCTGTGAGCTAGGCTGATGCCATGGCACTCTACCTGGGGTGACAGAGAGACTCTGTCTTGGAAAAAATAAAATAAAAAAATAAAAATCTCTGATGGAGACCAAGTGCTGTGGCTCATGCACCTAGCCTAGTAATCCCAGTAATCCTCCAGCTCAGGAGTTTGAGACCAGCCTGGGCAACATAGCAAGACCCTGTCTCTAAAAAAAAAATAATAATTAGCTGGGCATGGTGGTACATGCCTGTAGTCCCAGCTACTTGGGAAGCTGAGGCAGGAGGATCATTTGAGCCAGGCATTTGAGGCTAATGATGCTACTGGACTCCAGCCCAGGTAACAGAGTGAGACCCTTTCTTTAAAAAAAACAAAACAAAACAAAACAAAAAAACCCAAAACTTTGATGGAGCCATCAAAACTCCACAGCAAGGTATTCAAGGCTGCTAACATATGGTTTCAGTGCAAACTTACCAGCTTCCTAGTTATTCATTTCCTTGAATGTGCAGGATACCTTCAAATTCTCTGGCCTCTGCTTGTGTCTTTTATTTAACTTGCAATATTGTTTTCACTTCTTTAGTTTAATAAACTAATAAACTTAATATAGATAGGCAGAATTGGGTCATTATATAGGAATATGGATTTTAAACAACTTTAATGTAAGAAGCAAACTGACCAACAAACAGAGCCACTGGCTAGTATAGTGTTTTAGAAAACAGACAAACAACTACCAGATTTGACTGTGTTTAGGTAGGACATGCACTCCTTTCCTTTGCTGCAATTTTACTTCTTGTATGGTCTCACATCCTGAAGCTTTATACCTTTACCATCTCTCTGGTCCTGAGTTTGCTACCCATGAAAAGATTTCTTCTTTCTCATGATTAATAAGAATTTTTTAAAGGATTGATACTGGCTTCAGTCATATCAGAAGAGATCAAGGTAAAAAGTTGACATGACAACTAGAATGGAAGATGAAGGGCTTAAAGAAAGAGGGCTGAAACCCTAGACACCAATCACTAGCCAAACACAGAGGAGATGTCATATGCTAAGATAACTATGAATCAAATGTCGTAACGTTAAACTTTATGTAATCTGGCCCTTCCTTAATTTCCTGATTGCTTTCTATATCACTCTCAGCTCCTTTTTGCCACACTTCAGGCACACTGACTTTCTTTTCATTTCTCAGAGCTTCACAGGGCTGGCTCCTTTTTGACTTTCAGATCTCTACTCAAATGTCACCACCTCAGAGAGGCCTTCCTGGACTACCCTCATCTAAAGTGCCTTTTCTCTTTCTTAGTGACTGTCATCACTCTCTTTTCATAATAGCACCACTTGAATTTATCAGAAATTATTTTATTTATATGTTTGCTTATATTTTTGTTTCTCTCCTGCCTGTCTTATTCATTGCTATTTTCCTATGTACATAATAGGCACTTGCAAATATTTGTTAGAAGAATAAAAAGAGACGCCTGAATTATATTCTTGTATTAGAAACAATCGCATGGTCAAAAGTGATCCGCAAAATCCTACTAAGAAACCAAAAGACCTAGTGTCTGTTCAGAGAAACAGAAGAAAAGTAGAAATAAGAAAAATGTAATAATTTGTAGGAATTTGGACACACAGTTGGTAATGTCATTACATGTCCAAATATAAGTTGCTTCTTATTTTTTTGGTGTGTGTTTTAATTGACAAGTAAAAATTATATATATTTACAGTGTACAATATGTTTCCATATATGTGTATACATTGTAGAATGGCTAAATAAAGCTATTTAACATACACATTATCTGACATACTTATCTTTTCTTGTGGTGAGAACACTTAAAATCTACTCTCTTAGCAATTTTCAAGTATACAATATATTAACTCTAGTTAGGTGCTTTTTATTATAACCCAAACTATTTCTCAGAAAACAGTCAGTCATTCCATACTTTAACCCTTATAAAGTCTCTCAAATTCCAAGGATCTCTCACAATTTCTTTTCAATAATAAACTACTAATTGTGGAAGACATCAGTTTGAAACAACCCAATTAATTCTACCTTTGTATACTTATTCAGGTCACTGAAAACAAAAGGGAGATTTAATAATTATTCTTGAGGGTATCACCTCCAAATTGTAAATACTAGGTTAGTAGTTCTCAAACTTTCATGCACATCCATCACCTGGGTATCTAGTTAAAATGTAAAGATTCTCAGTAGGTACAGGGCCCGAGAGCCTGCATTTTTAGCAAGCACCCAGGTAATGCCACTGTTGCTGGTCCACAGATGACACTGAATTGGAAGACACAAGATGAAGTTGTAAACAAGCTTTAAAAAATCACTAGTATAAGAATCTGAGAAAACCATCATTCTTTTTTTTTTCTCTCTAATTTGCATTTTATTTTTATTTATTTATTTTTTTATTTCAGGATATTATGGGGGTACAAACATTTTGGTTACATGTTATGACTTTGTCACACTCAAACCACGATTTGAGGCGTGCCCTTTCCCCCCTACTTGATGTAACAACACTACCATCTTGTTAGCCCCTGTGGCATAGTGATGTACACAGAAAATCATATCGCAGCCTCATCTCTTAATTCATCACATCATCATTTACAAGTGTGTATAAACGTAGTACATTTAATAAATTTCTGATGTTCCTTGTTGGCACACCGAAAAAAAGATCACCAAGAGCAAAACAGTGTTACATTGTCAAGATCACAAATATACACTCATATGGAGGAAAAAAAACCACAAACAAATACCCACACCTGTTCTAATGTTATGGGAATGGATTCTTGTGTTTTGGAATAAAAATTCCTGTGACAGCATCATATATAGGTTTAAAAACAGTTAGAAGTGAAGATGATACGCTCTGGGGGAAAAAAAGTAATAGTAATGATGACAAAGATACCAATGTTGAAGATACAGATGAAGAAAATAAAATGAAAATGAAAAACAGTGTTTTAAAATTAATGTTACTATAAATTTGTACATAAATCAACACAGTAAATGTTCTACATAGATATTTGACTTTTTCATTTACATTTCTAGAAGTTTACATATTTAAGGTGGCTAGTAAGCTTTAAAAAACAATCTTATGAACAGTGGACGTTAACCTTGTATTTGTGATCACCTTATATTCGGGCATACGCTATGTTGTTCTTACCCAGTCCTATGCCCTAGCCCATAATCTACATCCAAAAGGTACTGCTCTCCTAATGTTTATATTTGGTTAAAAGAAAGCCATTTGCATTTCATATTTCTCTTGTTATCCAAGCCAGTAGGTTTCTGCCATGGCCCTTGTGTTCCCTTGTACCTGCATGATACCACACAATGATTATGACTATACATGATTATTACTTTGAATAAAGCCCAGAAAAGAAAATCTGTTGAGCCAAATTATTCAAAAAGAGTAAGTTTTGTCATTGCAAGTACAATGTACTATTCTTGGAAGCTAACGTCTGCAGAGATCTAGAAATAATTTTATTAAAAAGTAACAGCCCACCTATCCCAGACGGACATAAGGAACAAAGACACAAACCTTGAAGTAAAGTAAAAAAAAAAAAAAAAAAGGCTTGGAGTGAGGGGCAAAGAACATACACTTTATAGCACAGAAGAAAACACGATGCTAAAGTCAAAGACTAGATCCAATAGGTCAAAACAGAAACAGTCAAGAATATGAATGATACCTTACTTGACAAAGTACTTCACAATACTTTTAAATTCTACTCTGGCTATATCAATCAAAATGAGTATAATTCCAACCATGATCATTGGACCCAGAATTCTGTGCTTATCTTATTATACCCATAATAAAATTTTTTTAAGATCTAGGATTTATTACAGCAAAATTATTTCAGCAAGTTCTCTTAGTACCTTAGTTTTATCTGTAAAATGAGGGGCTTGAACTAGATGATCTAAAAATCTTTTCTGTCCCCATATTTTTATGATTTTAAAATGTATATTTACATCTAGGGAAGGAAAAGAGCATGCTAGGCAGCTGAAAGATGCAATGAGATGGGGACTTTCGTAAGGTTATTACTACTAATTTTACCTCCTCCTCCCATAAATTCATGATTATAAAACCAGATTTTTTTCAAGGCAATACCTTCAATCAGAATCAATTACTTAAACTTAAGCAGAAAAGGAAAAACACATTTAAAACTCCATTGTTCTCCATCTCCCAATGGAGATTAAAATTAAAATAATTTAATTTTAATCAGTAACATGGAAGTGTTAAAGTTAGATAAGGGAGCACTAATTTTGCTAGTAAAATTTGGGCAATTTTACTAGTCAAAAGGTTTTTTCCTCCTTTAAAATCTTGCCATCTGTCAGTAGGTCATTAACCTATACTATAATTTTTAAATATACAACTTACACAGGTCCAAAGTTCTTTAAAGATCAAGTGGTTAAAAATACAAGATTAAATTGAAAAGATAATTCTACCAAAAAAGTTAAAATAAACAAAAATTAGTATCCCTCAAATACACAAACCATTAAGGCTTTCTAAAACCTTTAAAGAATATTCACTTGTTTCAGCACTGTTTTTCCCTCCTACATAGACTTCTCTCAATTTAGTACAAAACATTCAACAGAGACTCCTGCAACTTTTTTTTTCTTACAGCTATCTTGAGGTCAAATACAGTAGTGCCCATTTAAAAAAAAAAAAAAAAACCCAATAAATTATAGCCCAAGATGGCAAATCAAAAAAGGTACAAAATGTACCTTTGAGATGCTTTTTATACGTCTAAGGTACTTAAGGTTTCTCACAATTTTATGACTTATTAGATGTTCTATTTGTGTTCAGTTTAAATTACTAAAGTTTATTTAAAAAAAAAAACAACTTTGAGTGTTTATCTTGGTGGCTGACAACTAGGAAAAAAAAAAAACAGTTATGATATAATTGTATTCCTGCAAGCCTCTGTTGAGAGAGTCAAGCTTCTTTGATAGAGCTCAACTTGGGGACAGTGGGTATTTTGGGTTTTCTTCTTCATCCATCCCCTTAACCTGTAATTAAAGCTGAATGGGTACAAATAAAGTAGAATTACTGGGCAAGAGCCATTTCAGGAGGGTATGAATTGCTTCTGTGCTAAGTCTAGGATATCAGCTGGGAAACATCATCAAAGGAAATCAAGGCGATTCCTTTGCTGATAAGGAAATTGTAAAGAATCTTTTTGGAGCTAGAAACAGCAAGCACAGTAATGCAAATGTACTCGTGTTCATCTGAACAACAACAATCTCCCCCATTTACTATCTAGCAAAAATTGAAAGAGCAGGACCAAAAGCTCAAAAGATGGAAGGTGTAAAAGAAAGTCTCTTTTCTGCTCAGCACTTTGGCAGGCGTAGCACTGAATTTGCATCTGTCTGAGTGGTGACTTCGAAAAGTCTCAGAAAGTAAATGTGAGCTGAATATCAAGCGATAAAAGAGATAATTCTGAGATGTTGTGTTTGTGTGGGAGGGTAGGGAGTTGAGTACCAAAGAGGCAAGGATTAGTATAGTGAAGAAAGCTCACTAACCTAAAACCGACTCTTAAGTAAAAGTGAACTCAGAGCAAGTTTTCTAAATAATCTCACTATGGCATGTGCACACACGTGCATGCAAACACAGAAAATCTTTAGTATACTGATGGATATTTTTCCAAGTGCTCTTTTCCTACTGAATTCTATTGTTCTTTCCGTTTCTAAACAATTCTGTATGTCTGTGGCCTAATTACTTCCTTGTTCTATGCTCATCTCTTTGTCTTAGGACCTTCCCTTTCTCCCTCTGTCTCTAACCATCCCCCATACAGCCAGAAATGACCAAATCTAGTTTTTTTTCAAATACACATATTTAGCTCTACATTTTTTTCCCCTCTCCACATCCACCTGCCTGAGTTTCCCTTAGCGCTTGATAAATGTTAGATAGTATAATGCCACAAGCAGCTGCAAATGTCACCATCAAGGAAGGCTCCATTAAAGCTGCAAAGAGGTGGAAACATCAAGGAAAATAGTTAATGAAAGCTAAAAACAAAACCAAAAAAATGCTAGTATTTAGCAGAATGCCTGGTACAGAGGGAAGCTGATAACAATTTGCTTAAGCGTTTGTTGAAATTTTCAGGACCATTCTCACTACATGCAATCCTGTACTTTGTGGGTATACTCCTCTCCAAAGCTAGAAGAATTCATGAAAGGGGATTCAGCAAAGATATTTTCTTCTTCATTTAAAATTGCAGTTATTAAAACCTGAAGTAGTGGTCAGAATATTCAAAGTTCAAAGTAGGACAAGGATCAATGCGTCAAAAGAAATGCTGGAGATGATCATATTGTGATCATAATTTTTTTCTTCTCAGACTAGTCCCCTTTAACTTTCACAGAATATTACTTATAAATAAAATTAAAAATTAAATTCAAGATGCATTCCAATATTTGCATGCTTTCAGACATTTTTCTGGTAGGTGTTTGTCACCCTCTGTTCTTATTCACTCATCTCTAATTGGGGAAAATAAAACAAAGCATGACTTTGTGCCCAGATCAGGCAAGGAAATCAGGGTGGCCTGTACTATCCTCACCTTACTGACCACACCCACACTGTTGAAGGTGACAGGAGGCAGAGCAAAATGTTGGCAAGAGGGAAAATTAGGTCAAGAGCCCCAGGTCTCAGAAGGAACGATAGTGTAGCCTGGAAGGTTTTGGCACAGTCTCATCTCTACTGCCAACTACTGACAGCAGTCTGTCGTGCTAGTTAAGAATGTTAATCAGATGCAACATTACCTGCGTTTGAATTGTGCTTCTGCCTCTAACTTATGGTATTGGCCAAGTAACTTCAACCTCTCCAAGTCTCAATTTTAACATGGGTAAAACATGGATAATCAAAATACCCATAACTTATACATTATTATAAGGATTATATGAGATATTTCAAGTAGAAGGCTGTCATGTCAAATCACACAATAATTATTTTAGCTATTAGCTATTATTAACAATAAAAATAAATTGTGTTCCCTATTTTCTATGTTTATCGAAAGAACCAAGATAACGTCACATTCTGTTCAGATTCAACCAACATTTGTTGAATACTTTATTGTGTTGGGCGTTGTGATACACTTTCTTTATGCTCCTAGTCCTGCCCTTCCCTTTTGCGTTCTCATGCCAATACCACTTTGCAGAACAGAGTTTGGCACTGTTTCAATGAAGTCACTATCCATCTGTACCACTTTGTTATGAAGTGATTTAATAGGCTACAGTTTTAAGTTGTTGAAATGGGAAGCCGTGTTTTTCAGAAGAAATTCTTTTATGAGTTCCAATGCAATACAATGGTTCAGTGATTCAACCAGCTGAATTATATTTCATTCACTTAGAGGGAAATTCCACTAAAGAAAACTAAAGAGAACGTACTTCCCTTTAATTTTTGCTCTCCAGAAATGTCACATTTGGTGATATTTCTCATACTGAGCACTAGAACCCTCAAAGGTCTCAGGGAAGAGACACAAGCTGTTTGAACTAGGCTGACTATGAAATATATTAACCAAAAAGAGGCCTTCACCACTTGGTGTTGAATTATGAATTGCCTCTTCCTAGACTTCTTGGTATGATATGTGATTATTTCTTCACACCTCAGTTTAGAAAAATTACCACAATTTATGTTTACCATAAGGAACTCCCTAAATACTTAACAAGTCTGCATGGTTACAATGTTCTCTAAACAAGAATGTGATTTGAAATGAAGACAGTGTTAAAATAAGCCACTGATAAATATCATCTCTGCTGCTTCAAGGCTTTTGATTTTTTTTGACACAAAGATATGTATTTATTTGATTCCTATGTACTTAAAGGCTATATATAAGTTATATTGTTTTCTAAATAATCAGCTTATTTAACAATAGTTTAATGACTATTAATTGAGAACTCAAAACAGCATACTATTGAATTAAGATCTGTGAAATTACTCTATCACCTTGCAGAAACCAGCCTATGTTTCAGTGGAGAAAATAACAATGTAGGGAGAGGGGTGGACGTGGAAGGGTAATAGGAATTGGTAGAGAATTTTGACTCAACACATCCAAGGAAACCACGTGATTAACTTTCAGCAATAAACAGATAAGTCATGTAATATAGAAACCTAATAAATGTAATAACTGTGGGAATCTTTTAGTTGAAGTACAATACACCACGTATCAGATAATACAGATCACTGCAGAGAAACCATATAAAAGTGGAGAGATCTTGAATCAGAAAGTAAAACTTTATATCAGAAGGTTAAAGTGGCTAATGTTATAAACAATGAAGATTCATGCTGAAGGTAAGTTCTATTATATTATACTGCTGATTCTGCTTTGGATATCAGAGTCTTGACACTGGAGAGAAAATGTGAGAGTGTTTAACTGGACAGCCCAAAGACCTGGTGTGTAGTTCTGGATCTGTCACTAACTGGAAAAATCACCTACTTTCGCCAGGTCACAATTTCCTTATCCAATAAATGAACAATTTTGGATTTAGAAGATTTGCAGGATCCCTATGAGCTCTAAAGTGCTACAAACCTGTAAATATAAGGAATGCTAGAAAATCCTTGCTCTTTTACTATACTATATACATTGTCTAGATGCTCCTATTCCACAGTCTGGTTTCCTTGATTTTTGAATGTCACATATGCACAACTTGTGTTTTAGTTTAAGTTGTGGTGTTTTTAGCAATTTGTTCAGACAGCGTCCTCAAATCTTGATGTATAATAAACTTAGGAAAATTGACCGTGCTTATAAAGACTTCAAGAATTTCATTAGATATGATAAAATTATAGCCATTCCCTCCTTATTTTCAGTTGATATGAAAGGCGTATGGCAAACTAGAAAGAATACATCACCTGGAGTTAGAAAGGCAAGGACTTAAATCCTACTCTGCTTAATAGCATGGTCTTCTGTCCGCTACTTGGAAGGGCAGTCATGGGTAAGAGCATGGATTTTGATTAAAGCTGAATTGGGATCAAATCCCAGGTCTATCCCTAACTAGCCACATGACCATGGGCAAGTTTCAGATCTCTCCAAGTTTAGTTTTCTCATCTGTAAAATGGACATAATAAATGTATTTAACTCATAGGACTGTTTATTGTGAGAATTTAATAAGATAGCATATGTAAAGTGTTAAGGTGGCTTGCACAGAATAAGCATTCAATAAACTCCATCCATTGATATACCCAGTATATCAATACTTCTACATGGCAAGGGTGCCACCCAAAAATGGCTCTGGGAAAAAGTAAACACTGCAGAAAAAGTCTATATTCCAATACCTTATGATATTTGGATAAATGAAATAATTAAATAGGATGGTCTATATAGAGCATAAATATAAATTATGAAGTATTTAACTGTTAATTTTTTAAAATATTTTTTCTATATATCAAAAAGTTGGCTCAATTGTCATTTGATTTTCTCCCCTGCTGCTTTGGATATAGTAATTCCTAATACAGTAGCACTCATTACTTTATTAGAGCTAAAAATTAGGTTAGTTTTCTTCCTTCACTGATGCTCAAATTTTGCTATAGGAATCACTTTTCAGATATTTATAAGAGGACACCATGTTTTCATAAAATAATAAAGAATGTAGAAAGGATCCTGTGTCATTATTTGATTTGGATTTTTCTTATTCTATCATTTGTTTACCAATAACTTTAATTATATCAATGTTTTATCTAAATTTTTCATCCTAACATATATCCTTAAGGACTGTGAATGGACGTGAAACTTTGCATAATTTTTTTTTATCCATACGTGTTTCCCTCAAGTTCTTGAGTCTAAAATTAACATGGATCTGTTCTTACATTTATTTAGTGGATTCTAATGTTCATTTAAAAAATATTATTATTAATATTTATGCCTTGGATAACCAAGCCACAATGGTAGGTTCCATCATCAAAAGGTAAGTATTTCACATATTGTACTTTGGACTTAAGTTAATCATTCAGTTGTAAGGTAGATAAGGTATACTTAAAATTAAACTTTGCTTTTCAGAGTTTGTTCTAGATCAGTGCATTCAACTAGAATATCCATGTTGATGGAAACAGTGTATCATTTGGACTGTCCAATAATGGTAGCCATTAACAACATGTGGCTATTACGCACTTGAAATGTGGCTAGTGCAACAAAGGAAAAGAATTTTAATTTTAGTTAATTTTAATTTAAATACCTACATGACTGGCAGTTATCATGGTAGGTAACACAGTTGTAGATATTTCAAAAAAACATTGGTAATTATGTTGAAATTGAATAATGATTGTCATAACTAAACTATATAGGTTGTATCATTGCCTCAGGAATTGCTGACACATCTCTTGACTAATTGTGCAAGAAGTGTTGAGGTTTTCAGCGCTGTTTTTACCACTTTATGAATCAACCTTCCCGCCTCCCCCACCCCTTCCGTCACTGGCATCCTCATACTCTCTCTTTGAAATCATCTATAAAACAAAAAGCAAAGATCTCAAATCTAACCAGTGGTCTAACTTTGACCTTAGGCTCCCATGGGAATGCAATTGTTTTTCTTGGCCTAACCTCTGAGGGATTGCCATCTATACACTTGTACACTCTCTCTTCTCTTTCTCTCTCCCCACCTGGCTTCTCTCCTTCACGAACCCTCTCACATCTCCTCTGACCAGTCACATTTAGTTTAGTTCCTTGACCTGCTGTCTTTGTTTTATACAGAAATGAAAGAGAACCGCAATTGGAAACAGAAACTGTTGCATTCAGTTATCATGTAGCAATGGGAAGGATGAGAGTGTGTGTGTATGTGTGTGTGTGTGTTTTCACAGGGTTTGAGAGCACAGCTGTAGCTACCCCTTCTTTCCTCCTGCTGTTAGACAAGTTTCCAAACACTTGACAGTAGAGTTCCAACACTAGCTAGAGACCATGGTTTCCTCCATGAACTGTTAATACAGTTCAGGGAGTTCTTTTCTTTAAAAAAGAGATCTAAATGCTGAACTTCCTACCCAAGGAAATGGTATCTTATTACTCAAATGCTAAAAATGTTAAACTGCATACTGCTCCAATGAGTAGTTTTAAGGCTTGTTACCATCTGTACTGGCCTTAGTAAAAAAGGGTTTGGCACTACAAGATAGCTGCTGGTACTTGTTCCCAACAGCTGCCTAAAAGATGCTCAGATCAAGTCTGGCCTTTTTTTTTTTTTTTTATGTTTAAAAAATAACAACGTTAAAAGCTTATATTTTTATAAAGTGCTTTCACATACCTAATCACAATTATTTTAATATCCTAGTAAGATAGGAAGTTATCATAATTTCTATTTTTTTATGAATGGCATCTGATTCCCAGTTTAGCATATTACCCAGTATATCAATACTTCTACATGGCAAGGGTGCCACCCAAAAATGGCTCTGGGAAAAAGTAAACACTGCAGAAAAAGTCTATATTCCAATACCTTATGATACTTGGATGGTCTTAATTGAGCTCTCAGATTTAGTTCCTGAAACTTTTTCTTTCTCCTCTTTGAATTACATTGTTTTAAAATGCCAACAACATAGATTTTGTAAAAGCAAACAGGGGCACCCTAAAGTTCTCAGATATATAAACAAGTTATAAGTTGTCAAGTCTTTACTTTCATTTTATTTCTTGAAATAACTTCCCCACCCCAGCTTCCACTCATTCTCCCTAACTCAAATGGTGTTTTTCTTTTTCTTCCTCCTGGCTGTGTGTGCAGTAGGAAATTATCCACACTTATTGTTGTAGCTTAAAACTTGAGATTTTCTTGCTCCTCTTCTTTTACACTTTTCTTATTCTTTCCTCTTATAGGCAACTCCCCTACACCTAGCTTAACAGCTTTATGTTTACTAACAATGTGGTTTTCGTTGGTTTTGACATTTGGTGAGCTACGTATAGATGCTTCTAAAATGTGAAATGTGTGCATCTCCAAACATATAAATAAGGTAAGTTCTTCACATGCTATGAAGCTTCACAAAGGGTTCTATTTAAAACTGTATCTCAGAAAAGTTACTGAATTTGAATAGCATCCTGAAATTGTTGAAACAGCAATATTAAATCTGTTCCAGATTGGTATCTTATTTTTCATGGAGTTCACAGGAAACAAAAAAAGGCAATATAAAAAATATCCACAGTTTTGCTTGGATAGATTTCTATCATCTTCCCATGTAATATACAATATCTATTTGATATAACCTATTAAATGTTTATAATCACCCTTATATTGTTACTAGTCATATAAATAGGTTTACCACATCTGCTAGCTGATGTTGATCATTTTTTTCTCCTATTACAGGGGAGAGTATGGAAGAAGGATTTAAAGCATAGGACAGAAAGAAGTTAAGAGTGTGTAAATCATATAGAGAAGATAACCTTAATATATTCTGGATTTAGAGTTTTAAGTCAGTGGGAAAACTAATTACATTCATAAGACATTTTACAACTACGTTATTTCCCCAGTCCATCCATAAGTAATAGCTACTGGCTATATCTACAAGGTTTATGTAGATACCCACAGATTCTCAAGAGCTCTACTTTTTCTTACAAGTGTTTCATGGATTTTCGTGCAGTACTTTTAAAATACAACTAATGAATTGTGTCCAAAAAAGGTTTGTATTGGCCTTGACTTCAAAATTAATGCAATAAAACTACAAAAATGTTGTCTTAGTAAAAATAAAGGCAAAAAGAACTCACAAATAAGTTTGTTATAAGGATCTTCACCATGAAGTGGGGAAAACTCTTACTAGCCTGAAACATGGTCTTAGGCCCTTCCTCACAAGAATCCCAAAGGATAAAGGAGCATTAATCTCATTTAGAGTTGAATAATTATTAAAAAAAAAAAAAACAACCCAGCATCAGATCTATGTACAAATAGTATTAAAAAATAAATAAAACATAGGAAATAGGAAAAATAATTGACAGGTGAAGTACTCTTTTCAGAAAATAAAAAGTTGTCGTACAGCAGATGGAAGTTGTGCCAGGACACATTGTCAGTGAATTTAAAAAAAAATAATAAAGAACTCAATAAAGTAATTGTTATATAAAACAGGAGCTCATAGCAGGGATATAAGAGTTAATGGGGCCGGGCGCGGTGGCTCACGCCTGTAATCCTAGCACTCTGGGAGGCCGAGGCGGGCGGATTGTTTGAGCTCAGGAGTTCGAGACCAGCCTGAGCAAGAGCGAGACCCCATCTCTACTAAAAATAGAAAGAAATTATCTGGCCATCTAAAATATATATAGAAAAAAATTAGCCGGGCGTGGTGGCGCATACCTGTAGTCCCAGCTACTTGGGAGACTGAGGCAGTAGGATCGCTTTAGCCCAGGAGTTTGAGGTTGCTGTGAGCTAGGCTGACGCCACAGCACTCACTCTAGCCCAGGCAACAAAGCGAGACTCTGTCTCAAAAAAAAAAAAAAAAAAAAGAGTTAATAGAAGATATGATGAACCAAAGCAAGGACTTAACCACGACTTAACAGAAGTTAAGAGAGATGGGAGAAAAACCACACTAAAACGAAGTTTGGACTGGAAGCGGCACAAAGAACCAGTAATGTTGAAGAAGACATGGTAAGGGACACGGGGTATAGATTTAAAAAAATAACAAAACAAGAAGACCCTGAACAAAGTTAAAAAAAATTAGAGAAAATTATAGATATGAAAGATGAACATACTGGTAATCAGTATCCTTGAAGACAATGGAAATAAAAATATATAATTTTTTAAAAATTTCTAGAAATAAGAAAAAACTTGAAGCTACACATCGAAAAGGCACATAGTATACCAGGGAAAATGAATTAAACACTGAGACATATCCTAATTAAGTTTCTGAATTCCAAAGTTTTAACATTAAAACAAAATCTAGTACCTTAACCTATAATTAAACATTTATTAAGACTGTTTGAAAGTCTACAGAAGAAATATGGTTAAATTATATTAATATTAGGTTATTATTAATAAGTATGAAATGTCCAGTTTCCTTAAGTACTAAGTTTGACAGTTGATATCTCTGACATTTCATTTTGACACTTGTTGTTTTATTTTTATTGTGAAGGTACATCCTTATTCTTTCAAACGTTTGTGATTATCTTTCAAAGTTTTTTAGAGCAATGTTTGTGAAACCATGGATAAGTCAAAAATTCATGTTATTTTTCAAATGCGAGTTCCATTGTGGAACCAATGTAGCATAGACAGCTTGTAATATCAACAAAGTGTTTGGGAAGGATGTGGCTAATGAATGCACAGTACATGGATGAAACGTTTGAGAAGTTCTGTTCTAGTGACTTTAATCTTGAAAATGAGCCATGTGGGTGACCTGAGACCAAGGTGGATAATGATGAGCTGAAAGCTGTAGTGGAAGTGAATCCATCTCAACCTATGAGTGAAGCAGCAGCAAGGTCTCATGTTCCTATTCCAATAATACTGGACCATTTGAAACAAATCAGCAAGGTAGAGAAGTTGGATGGATGGGTACTGCATGAATTAAATGAGCATCAGAAGAGAAACTGCCTTGAAGCTTACCTTTCTTTGCTATCATCACATAAAGGGGAACCATCTCTACACCATACTGTGACGTGTGATGAAAAATGGATTATTTGTGACAATGACAAGCATTCAGCACAATGGTTGGATAAAGATGAAGTGCCAAAACACAGTCCAAACTGAACAGTCATCAAAAAAAGCTAATGATGTCTGTTTGGTGGTCCAGCACTGGCATTATTCACTACAGCTTCATGAAACCTGGTCAATTGATTACAGATGTCTACTGCAACCAATTGGATGAAAAGATGAGGATGCTTGTGATGAAGTTGCCAACACTGGTCAATAGAGACAGGCCAATCCTCTTGCAAGACAACACTTGACCACACTTCACACAAACAATGCTGCTCAAACTACAGAAGCTACACTTGGAAACTCTATCATCTACTACATTCACCAGACCTTGCACCAACTGACTACCACTTCTTTCAGGCTTTGAAACACTTCCTGCAAGGAAAAATACTCAATTCTCAACAAGCTGTGGAAAACGCCTTTGACGATTTCATGGCCACTCACTCTCCAGGCTTCTTTGCTGCTGGCATAAACAAGCTACCGTGAAGACGGCAAAACTGTTTCAATAGTTTAGGCGTACACTCTGATTAACTGTACTGCTTCTTGTTTGAGATATAATAAACTAAACTTTTGATTTGAAGTCAGATATTTCATATTTAATGACCTAATATAATCAGTTGTGATTTTGAAAAACAATGTCAAAATTTCAGATTATAATATTTACTCATAATGTTTCTATAATACAATCTACAACTAACCATACCTTGGGCAATTACAATAAAGTAAGATTTTTCTTGGGGTAGGGAGGTAGATAGTGAGGGAATAGTTTCTTAAAATTATTTATTAAGGGTTTAGTACTAATAACTGTCACAACTTACAAATGTTTTATAATTGAATTATTCACAAAATCCACAAGATTTTGGTTCATGTTAGCCTGATTTTACAAATGAAGAAATGAAAGTAAAGCTAAAGAAAACTAACTGTCCACAGTTGCATACTGAATCAACAGAAAAAGGAGAGTACCACTTCTAGCACGAATTTTTTGTGTGTATCTAACAGCTTTTGTCACAACCTCGCACTGTTACATTATTTTTGGCTACTGAGTAACACTGATCTTTAACCAAAGGCCCGTAGTATCATGATCTAACACAACAAAACCATAATTAGTGTTGAAAGACTATGGAGGAAAAAATACATCTGGGGAAACACAACAGATGCAAATTTCATCAATCAAAAAATGCGTATTTGCTGAGTCTTGTATTAAAATCTAGAGTGAAAATAAAACTGACAAAAAATCTCTAACCTTTAAAGACAGAATAATGCAAAATAGAGGCTAAATAGCCATTTAAAGAGTTAAACGCAAGCAAAAAGAAATCTTTAAAAAAATGAGAGTTTAAAATTCATACCTAAATAGCCAACCAACTAGGGCTAATGGTGGATCCTAGCAGGAAGGTCAGGCAAGGCATAACAGAAAAAGCTGAAAAAGGTATTTTCAGCTCTATTATAAAGAAAGAAAAAGACTGTTTCTTAAAACTTCACCTAAGCTTGGGACCCTCTAATATTTAAATGGTTTTTTGACAACCCCATTATAAGGTTGTATCAGATACTTCAATAGTAAATTTTTATATAACAGAAATGACTAAACTGTCCAGTAATCTAAGGCCAAAATTTAGGGAAATGAAAACCAAAGCTTTTATATTAAAGGATAACTAGAATGACTTCTTATGAAGAAATCAAACTGTAAAAAGTAATTATAGCTCTATCTTATTTGGTGACTAAGGCAGCAAAGTTATTTACCATCACTGCCCTTGAAGTTATCTTTGCCCTTTTGTAAAATACAGTATTTCTTAAAACTTTCTCCTTGCCATGCCTCTAATCCTGCCTGCCTTTCTCTAAAAGTAGTAAAATGAATGAGTTTGCTAGTGGAGAAAACAAAGCCTGAGAAGGAAGTTGTACACCCTTCCAGGCTCACAAAATGCAAATCTTTTAGCAATGACATTTTAATTTCCACCATAGTACACACACCCATATACTGCATATTTGCCTGAGATTTCCTGAAATTAATGTTACAAGAAGCCTCCAAGTTGCAAAAGAGTTAGGTTCCAAATGTTCATTTCTAAGTCAGGTATCTATAAATCAAAATATGTTTTTATCCATAAACCAATGTTTCATATGGAATTTAGGTTTTTAGGTTAGTCCACAAAGGGTTTACTAACCCTAATGCAAATTCAATACCTTATTTTGCATTTTAAAATATCTTTTAAAAAATACTATTGAAATACAACTAATTAAGCAAATCAGAAAACATTTAACTGAGTAATAATTTAAAAACTATAAGTTGAATTAAGATAGAGTGCACACAAATAGCGTGGTAAATGGCCACGAGGATATTCCGAACTGAACTTTGGAGTTACGTAGGGATTTTAGGGACTAGTGACATTCATTTTTCATTAGATCTAATTTCATTTAAAACATACAACTTCTGTTTCTCTTAACATCCAATGTATCATTAGCACTAAAACGACAGAAAATCAAGGTTGGAAAAGACTTCAGAGATCATATACAATCTGACCTTAATTTGGTGATGGAGAAACTGAGACTCAGATAGATGAAATAACCTGATACAAATTAGTCAGTTCTGGAGTTCAATCCCATTTTAATTTTCACCCAGTGTTTTTTCTATTGTAACAGTGATTACCAGTCATTATCAAGACCATACTTTTGCTCAGAAATAAAGGAAAAAGGAAACATTTCTATAATCATTTTATCAACACAATTTAGCAACATCTAGTAAAGTTGAGGATGTGCGTATAGCATGACTCCTTCATGGGCACGTGAAAGAGTTTTTTGTAATGGTAAAAAGTAAGAAACACCTTAAACATCCATCAATAGCGGAAAGGATAATTGTAGTATAATCATAATGATGTAACATCACATTATATCATAGTTTATATAATAGTTTAAATCAATGAACTTGATCTACATTTATCAATACAGATAAATCTCAAAAACACAGTATAGGAAAAACCAAGTTGAACAATTATATGTAGGATATATTGAAATTTATGCAAATTTTAATGTACAAAAATGTACTGTTTGTAGAAGCACACATAAATCAGAGTACAAATGGTAAAGGGAAGGATATATACCAACTTTAGGAGACTAAATGGATTTGGGGTGGATGGAAAGAAATGGGACTATGAAAGGATACAAAAATAATGTTTTATTTCTTTAAAAAATTAATTTGGAGTGATAGGATCATGAAATTGATTATATTTTGCATGTTTAAAACATTTTGTTAATATTTTTTAAAAAATAGAAAGACATCCTGTGTTCAAGGACTAAAAGACTTAATATTGTCAACGTGACAATACTATCCAAAACAATATACAGATTCAATACAATTCCTATCAAAATTCCAATGGTGTTTTGTGCAGAAATGGAAAAACCCAGCCTAAAATTCATATGGAATTTCAAAGGACCTAGAATAGCCAAAATAATCTTGAAAAAGAAGAATAAAGTTGGAGGCCTCACATTTCCTGTAGCTTACTATGAAGCTACAGCAATCAAAACAGTGTGGTACTGGCTTAAGGACAGACATACTATAGACCAATGGAATAGAACTGACAGCCCAGAACTAAACCCTCGTATCTATAGCCAACTGATTTTCAACAAGGAAAAGGACAGTATTCAACAGGAAAAGGACAGTATTTTCAACAAATGGTACTGGGACAAATGGGTATCCACAGGAAAAAGACTGCAGTTGGGCCCTTACTTTACACTATATATAAAAAAAAAAAATGAACTCAAAATCAAGGACTTACATAAGAGTTAAAACTATAAAACTCTTAAAAATATATATAGGGTCAAATGTGCATGACCTTGGATTTGGCAATGGTTTCTTAAATAAGACACCAAAATCATCAGGGGAATGCAAATTAAAACCATACTGAGATACCACTTCACACCTGTAAGAATGGCTTTTATCAAAAACACAAAAGGTAACAAGTGTTGGTGAAGATGTGGTGAAAAGGGAACCCCTGTACACTGTTGTACAGGGTTATACAGGAATGTAAATTAGAACAGCCATTATGGAAAACAGTATGGAGGTTCATTAAAAAATTAAAATTAGAACTAGCATATGATCTAGCAATTCCACTTCTGGGTATATATCCTAAGGAAATGAAATAAGTATGTCAAAGAGATATGTGCATTTCCATGTTCATTGCAGCATTATTGACAATAGCTAAAATATGGAATCAACCTAAGTGTCCATCAGTGGATGAATGGATAAAGAAAAGGTGGCATATATACACAATTGAATAACTATTCAGCCTTAAAAAAAGAAGAAAATTTTGCAGCCAGGTGTGGTGGCTTGTGCCTATAATCCCAGCTACTCAGGAGGCTGAGGCAGGAGGACTACTTGAGGCAGGAGTTCAGGGCCAGCCTGGGCAACATAGTGAGACCCCATCTCTAATAAAATGAAAGAAAAAATTAGCCAGGTGTGGTGGCACGCACCTGTGGCTACTCACGAGGCTGAGGCAGGAGGATCACTTGAGCCTAGGAATTTGAGGCTACAATGAGCTATGACTGTGCCACTGCATTCCAGCCTGGGTGACAGAGCAAGACCCCAACTCTTAAAAAACAAATGAAGGAAATCCTGTTATTTGCAACAACATGAATGGACATAGAAGATGATATGCTAAGTGAAATAAGGCAGGCACAGAAAGACAAAAACTGTATGATCTCACTTATATGTAGAATTTAAAAATTTTGAGCTCACAGAAGCAGAGAGTAGAATGGTGGTTACCAAGGGCTGGGGATGTAAGGGGTTACAGAAATCTTGGTTAAATGATACAAAATTTCAGCTGAAATCAGGTGATGGATATGTTAATTAGCTTGAGTTAATCATTCTACAATGTATACATGTATCAAAACATCACAAATTGTATGTCATAAATATATATAA
>CM052452.1:10218381-10235718 GCA_028533085.1 Varecia variegata
ATGTGGTATATACATACAACAGAATATTATTCAGCCATAAAAAGGAATGAAGTTCTGATAGATGCTACAACATGGATGTACCTTGAAAACATTGTGCTAAGTAAAAAAAGCCAGACACAAAAGGAAAAATATTATGTGATTCTACGTGTATGAAATATTTAGAATACCCAGATTCACAGAGACAAAAAGTAGATGAGAGGTTACGACAGGTTAGGCAGAGAGGAGGGAATGGAGAATTAGTGCTTGATAGGTATAGAGTTTTTCAATGGGCTAATGAAAAAGTTCTGGAAATACATAGCGGTGATGTACTCATAATTATTTCCTTATGATAAATTTCTGCAAGTGGAATTGATGTATCAAAAGGTATATAATAATTAAGATGGCTAGGTGCGGTGGCTCACGCCTGTAATCCTAGCACTTTGGAGGCAGAGGCAGGCGGATCGTTTGAGCTCAGGAGTTGGAGACCAGCCTGAGCAAGAGCAAGACTCTGTCTCTACTAAAAATAGAAAGAAATTAGCTGAACAAATAAAAATGTATAGAAAAAATTAGCTGGGCATGGTAGCGCATGCCTGTAGTCCCAGCTACTCGGGAGGCTGAGGCAGTAGGACTGCTTGAGCCCAGGAGTTTGAGGTTGCTGTGAGCTAGGCTGACGTCATGGCACTCTAGCCTGGGCAACAGAGCGAGACTCTGTCTCAAAAATAAATAAATAAATAAATAAATAAATAAATAAAAAGGTATATAGTAATTAAGATACTGAACAGTACTTTAACCTACATTTTTACATTATTAATAAAGCTTAATTAATTTTTCCACTTAATGATTAACTCTTTGTAACTCTTAATTATGTCTCATAAAATTTAGGATCACAAGTTTAGTGAAATAGTGATTTTATAAAAGTTTATGACTTATTTATGTTTTTAAAAATGACTTTATGTTACCATCACTTCCTGAAGCTGATGCTGCTAGCTCATGAATAATAAAATAAGATAGCACATTGGGAATTCCAGGATACCCAATAAGATATTAAACCCTCTCTCTGTTCCCTTGTTAAAATATATATTTTTGCCTAGCAGATAGGAGATCTGTTTTGGCACAAGCCCACCAATAAACAGCATTTTGCTACTATTTCATATATACTTTGTTTCACATAGTTGATCATCAACCCATTTCCCTGTAATCTGTTGGAAGCCCAAAGCAAATAAATTTATTAGTTTATAGTCATAACTAACATTTTTCAAACAAAATAATTAGTAATGTAATAGTTACGAGTGACTGGGTACACATTGGCCAGCCACACTATACTAGTAAGCTCATTTGGACAAAGGCTATTATTATTATTATATTTTGAGACAGGATCTCACTCTGTTGCCAGGGCTAAAGTGAGGCTATTTTACTACTACAGAAACAAAAACCAAAAAAGACTACTAGTCGGCAAGCATACTGCTTTATATTAATATATAAGAACTTCTTAAACAATGCTGTTTAAACTAAAGGAGATTTTACACTGCTAGGAGTTTGTGAAAAAAGAGGGTCCCTAAGCCGGAATATTTTCAAGTTAGAGTAGATAAATTGAAAATGAATCACACTGCTATTTATAAAGATAATTACAGCATGGTCTGTAATAGAAAACATTTGGAAACAACCCAAATGTCCATCAGAAAGGAATTGGTACAATTACACATTTGACTACTGTGTAGCTGATACAACCAGAAGCAGATCTAGCGGAAGGGAAACCTACTAAAGTATTGTTAATATGTAACATGCATATGTTATATGCATGTGATTACTTTAAAAAAATTTTTTATGGAATCTCCCCATCCTCAGATGTGAGTACATTTTAAAATAACATTAGTAATATGAATGTTAGAAAAGATAAAGAAAAAAATCAAGAAGAATATGCCCAAACTGTTTACAGTGGCTATATATTGGGGGAAAGGTTGTTACCAACATACTGTTGGTAACATTTTTATTTGATTGGGGACATCTACTTTCTATATTGTGTATTGTTTAAAATTTTTATATGCAAGCATATTTTAAATAAAAAAGTAAGTTTAAATGGGAAAATTAGTCATTTTGGCTTTGACCCATAATTAAAACATTTGCTATAGCAATCAAATTAGATTATAAGACATTTCAAAAAAGAAGTGATAATCTAAAATTCCAAGAAAATAATTTTTCTACCATCAGCTATATTTTTGCTAAGTACATGATTTCCATTTTCTTTGTTGTTTCACTTATCTGATTGAGATGGCAATGCTGCTATAGAAGGACCTTATGTCCTCACTATTTTTATAATTAGTATATTTTATTTTTATAATTTTTTAAAAAGAAAAAAATATATAGGGTGGGAGAAAATATCCGTTTAACAATTTCATTAACAACCAACCCAAAAAATTCAGGAATAAATTTATCAATAATAAAAGTAATGTATAAGAACTAGATGGAAGAAAATTTAAAATGCCACAAAAGATATAACAGGAAATTTGAATAAATGAAAGATATATTTTGTTCTTTGATGACTCAATATTGAAAATATTATTTTTCCTTAAATTAATCTATACATTCTATGAAATTCCAATAGATTTCCTTTTAAATTGTTTCAAATTTGATCTAGAACAGAGGTCAGCAATTTTTTTCCATAAATTTTCTGCAATATTTTAGGCTTTGTGGGCCATATGGTCTCTGATGTAACTCCTCAACTCTGTGTTGCAGCATGAAAGCTGCCATAGGTAATACATAATGAATGAGCATGCATTCCAATAAAACATTACTTTCGAATGCTGAAATTTGAATTTCATATAATTTTCCCATGTCCATAAATATTTTTCTGCCAAACACTGAAAAAATTTAAAAACCATTTTTAGCTTCAAGATTACACAAAAACAAGCAGCAGGACAGATTTGGTCTGAAGATTATAGTTTGCCAACTCCTGATCTAGAAGAATAAACATCCAAGAAATAGCCAGGGAAATTCAGAGGGGGAAAAAAAAAGAGTCACGAAGGAGGACTTGTCCTATCAGGTATGAAACTGTAAAGCTACAGCAAATCAAGTATTGAGACCTGGCACTGGAATAGACAGATCAATGAAATAGAATGGGGAGGGGTCTCAAAAACAGAACCAAATATATTAGGATATTTAATATATGAGATAGGTTGCATCACAAATCAGTATAAAAAGATAAAATACTTATTCAATAAAATGACGTAAGGACAGGTAACTTGTCATTCAAAGTGTAAAAAAAATGGAAATCTCTATCATTCTCTACACCAAAATAATTTACATTTTCACATAGAAAAAAATAAAACTATGAAGCCACTAGAAATATAGGTGAATATTTTTATAATCTCAGATTTTAAGTATGACACAAAATGCAGAAACTCAAAGAAATACTTGTAAATTTTGCTACACAGGCTGGGTGTGGTGGCTCATGCTTATAATCCTGCCACTCTGGGAGGCCAAAGCAGGAGGATTGCTTGAAGCCAGGAGTTCAAGACCAGCCTGAGCAAGAACAAGACCCCGTATCCATAAAAAATAGAAAAACTAGCTGAGCACAGTAGCATGCGTGCCTATAGTCCCAGCTACTTGGGAGGCTGAGGCAGGAGGATCCCTTGAGCCCAGGAGTTTGAGGTTGCAGTGAGCTGTGATAATGCCACTGCACTCTATCCCAGGCAACAGAAGGGAGACCCTGTCTCAAAAAAAAAAAAAAAAAAATCTGCTACACAAAAATGCAAATCTCCAAGATGATGCTGAAAGGGAATAATCAGGATGATGACTGGGCAGAAGATGCCCAGAGAATAACAGTTCAGTGGTCAAAAAGAATAAGATAATTATATAAGTACCAATCTGATCGTATATATAAATACATTAGGTGGAAAAAGCATGTTGCAAAATAGTACACATAATCAAATCCAATTTTTATTTAAGAAATGATATATATATATATGTAATTGCATGTGGCTTTACATATGTGAAGTGGTATTTCATTGTGGTTGGGAGCAGGAGAACATAGGGCTCCGATAGATCTTCAAGAAAAAGATGAAATTGACAGATTATCTGATATATCTGAACATATTAAGAGGATATTTCTAATTCTAGAATAGAATATGGGACTAAATTAATATATATTTCTAAAAGAAATGAAGCAATTATTTACTCTAGGGAAAATAAAATGTTATGCAGAGAAAGTAAATTCAATCAAAGTCCACTAAAAATCACAGCTGTGAATAATACACATAGTCATAATAATGTAAGCACTGTCTGTTGAGACAACCAAAAATTATGATATAACTGTATCTGGAAGATAGGGAGAAAATGTTTGTGTATATAAGAAAGCTAAATTCTCATCTTTCATCTAAAACTGAAATATTCAGATAGCATGCTGTTTAGAAATATGGAAGAAAAAAATCAGAGAAAAAAATCTATAAAACTTTAAAGTGGTTGCCTGTGGGAAGCAGGAATTGGGAGTGGGAGTATAGATATGAGGCAGGAGACAGCTGGTTTTCATTATAAGCCTTGAAGAAAATTTTGACTTTTTAAACTATAGAAATGTATAATTTTGATAAAAAATTACATAAAAATTAATGCTTCTTTGGCATAAAACACTATTAAAAGACATAAATGGGGAAAATATTTGCCTTATATACTACAAAGATAATCACCATTCAAAATATATAAAGAGTATCTATGAATCAAAAATAAAAAGTGAAAAAGATATCAAAATGGGCAAAAAGAGGTGAATACCCAATTTATAGAACTATAAATGGCGGCCACATGCAATGGCTCACACCTATAATCCCAGCACTTTGGGAGGCTGAGGCAGGAGGATCACTTGAGGCCACGAGTTCGAGACCACCCTGGTCAACACAGTGAGACCCCCATCTCTACAAAAATAAAAATAAAAAATAATAAAAATAAAAATAATAGCTGGGTGTGATGGTGTGTGCCTATAGTCCCAGCTACTCAGGAGGCTGAGGCAGGTGGATTGCTTGAGCCCAGGAGTTCAAGGCTGCAGTAAGCTATGATCATGCCATGGTACTCCAGCCTAGGTGACAGGCCTAGGCCTACTCTGTAGGAAAAAATAAAATAAAAAGAACCATAAATGGCTAATGAACATGTGAAGATTTTCAACCATAAAGTAAACAATATCAATGTTTTCATATCAGAGCAGCAAAGTGTTAGAGCGTGTATGGGAAGATAGGTACTATCAAACCCTGTGGGAGGGTGTGCAAGTCAATATAATAATAGAACTTCATGGGTAGGCAATCTGGCACTATCAAATTTTTTAACAAAGATACCTTTTCAACTAGCAATTCTTACTTCTAGTCATTTGTTCCGTTGAAACACACAAGTGGAGAAAGGTGTGTGTATAGGAATGTTCAATATAGCAAGGTAAAGCAAACAGCTTTAACTCTCATCAATAACATGGTTAGATAAATTATGGTACAACAGTTTAGTGATCAAAAAGAATAAGTATATATGCTCTGATTTTATATAAATATATTAAGTGAAAAAAGCATGTTACAGAACAGTGAATATAATCTCACTTTTATTTAAGAAATGAAATGCATACCATTGCACGTAGGTTTATGTAGTCCCATAGGATAAGTTCCAGAAAAATATTCACCAAATCACCAGCAATAAATAAACTTCAGTGGTGGTATAACTATAGAGGAATTTCATTTTCAACTTTTCTTTATTGTTTGCATTTTTTATAGAAAGTACTCTGACTTAAAAACTATCAAAGTTATATTTTTAAAGTATCCAGCACTGTTGTCATGTAGTTTGGATTAATTATAATTTTAGTAGCAACTTCTCTATATTACTTCATTTTTATAATCATGGATATAATTTTATTTATTTATAATGATAAAAATAACTTATTCTTGGATTTCAACAGCACATTAGGCAGTTTATTAGTTCTACTTACAATCTTCACGATGCCAAATTCTGTTAAAACAGTCAATGGTCTTTTTGTTTTTTATTATAAAAAATAATACATGTTCAACAACATTCCAGCAGTACAAAGAGTTGTAGATAAAAAGTTTCCCTCGCCACTTAGCCTTCCCGTTACCACTCTTCCAAGGCAATTATTCCTAAGAAACTATCGTGTATTCTTCAGAAATTTTTCTATAAATATATATAATGATCTCACCCTTTTTATTACACAAATAGAGTCACACTTTAATACCAATCTATAACTTGCTGACATATATCTGCACAAATCAGTCTAAATAGATTACTATGTGATGACTGCAAAATATTTTTAAATGTTATTTCTTATTTAAAAGACACATTTAGGCTAATTTGGGATCTCAGGGATCAAAAACAAGCAAGAAGCAAAATAACTAACTCAATCCCTACATCTGGTTTCAATAATAAAAGCCACTACTCACTCCACCCTATCACTATCATCTGTAACATGCTTACTTTGTGCTAGAGGTTTTATGTCTATTATATCAATTAATTCCCACAAGAATCCTAAGAGGTAGGCCCTGTTCCCCTAATTTTACAGATGAAGCAGCTGAGGTTTTGGAAAGGTTAAGAACCAGAAGTAGTGAAAGTTCAATTTCTTAACTTTCTAATCATAGCATGAAAGCTAAAGTCCAAAGAAGTTTGAACCACTATACAATGTAAGTGTATATCACTTTGAAAGAAAAACAAATATGTTGAGAAATAATAATAGTGAAGGAAAACATTCAAACATGCATATAAATGCTCTGTGTAAGCTATTTTGATCTTTTGCCAAAAATACTGAAATCAATCCATGTTAGAGTTTAAGTGCACTCAGTATCAAGTCCTTGGAGACTGGTTCTCAAACTCAAGTTTCCTTTCTGGCAGAAGAAGAACTTCATAAAAATCCTAAAATATAATGTTCACAAATAAGCCTCAGGATTATTAACATTTAGAGTTTCCATTTTATGTCTTCCTGAGTAAAGATCTACTTAAAGACCACAAACACTATCCTTCTCAATTTCTATTGCTAGATAAAATTTGAAAGGTCCATTTGCTCTGTATGGATTAATTTTAGACCTACTTTGATTGAAAGAATGAAACTATTACAGAAAACTGACCCCCAAAGTTGTAATTTTCCAAATCCCACTAGGACCTTTTTGCTTATTTTCAGAAAGCATATTATGTTTAGATAGTAACTTCCACTTATTAAATTGGTCATATATGCATTCTACCAAATAGAGTTCACATGCAGCACTAAGATCTCCACTGTAATGTTTCCTCTTTCATGAATTTATTCAACAAACACTTATTGAGTTCCTAAAATGACCAGAGTTTGTGTTAGTTGGCAAACAGAAATATAATACACACAAATCCTACTTTCAGGGAGTTTGCAGTCTGAAGAAGAAATGTACATTTAATTAATTTAATCTTCTACCCTCACTTACAGGGGAATGGAGACCACAACCTTACTTCCCACTCAAGCTCAAAACTCTAAAAATAGAGTATAGCAAACTCTGTATCTTACTATTAAAAAAACCAACCACCCCAGCTATTTCAGAAATTCACATTAATTGGTAACAATGTTATGTTAATTATTTCCTCTGGGCAGATGAGCTACAATTTTTTCTTCAAGGGTATCTAGGGGGCTCTTGCTAAAGAATCCATATTGCCAGTCCAAAATTTAAAATCTAACTGAATAACTGAAACTTTCCACTTCTATAAAGAAGTTCAGTGTTCAGTTGACAAGTGGTATTTTGACATGAGGGATTTATAATGGTTTTTAAATTTGAAAGAAATACAAGATTAAAGACTGGGCATGGTGGCTCATCCCTGTAATCCCAGCACTTTGGGAGGCCGAGACGGGAGGACTGGTTGAGGCCAGGGGTTCAAGACCAGCCTGGGCAATGTAGCAAGACCCCATCTCTAAAAAAATAAAAAAATCAGGCAGGTGTGGTGGTAAGTACCTGTAGTCACTGCTACTCTGGAGGATAAATACTAAGTAATTTTTTCCCTATAATTTTATTCATTCATTCTGCAAATACTTATTTAATATCTATTATGTACCACGGCTCAAGCCATGTAGCAAAGATAAAGTCTCTGTCCTCAAAGAGATTTCATCCAGTGAGAAAGCAAGCCTGAAATACAGGCAATAACAGAACAGTGTAGCACACAAAGGGTATTTAATCCAGTCTCTTGAGGAAAGAAGTCCTAGAGAAACCAAAAAGTACTTGAGGAAGCAAAGGCCTGGAAAAAGAGTTCATGACTAATAAACACAATTGACAGATTGGATAATAGAGATGTTTGGACCTTGAAACTTGCTTTAAACACTAAGTGATGTTTCCTGAAAGAAAAGGTATACTAGCCCCTTCTACTAGGAATGGTGATTTGGTTACTGGAATTTGGATTATTTTCTCCAGAACTAACACGAAGACACAACGGGATTCGGTGTCCTGAAAGACCTGAATTTCAAGGCAATGCAAACAGATTCTCAAACTTTTAATATCCAGCAAAATGTCAAAAATATTATATCTATTTCAGAGTCTAACTAGGAAAGATAAAATGGAAAAAAGGAATAATTTATTAAAATCAGTGTTAAACATTTGCCAAAACCATAATGAGAAAAATGATTGTATCTTGTTCCATGAGTCATTTTCCACACGTTCCATCCTTATATGGGGCTGCGGGAGCAAGAGTTTTATGTCAAGGTATAAAGCTTGTTATATTCTATGACTTTGGCTTATGCTAGGAAGGTCATTCTGCCTTTTTTATTTTTAATTATTATGGATACATAATAGTTGTATATCTTTACAGGGTACACGTGATGTTTACATATAGGCCAACAATGTGAATTAATCAAATCAGGGTGGGGTTTCCATCACCTCAGGCATTTATCCTTTCTTTGTATTAGGAACATTCCAATTCTACTTTTTTAGTTATTTTAAAGTATACCCTAATTTATTGTTGATTATAGTCACTCTGTGCTATCAAATTATCATTCATTCTATCTAACTATATTTTTGTACCCATTAGCCATCACTTTATCCCCCACTCCTTGCTATCCTTCCAAGCCTTTGGTAACTACTATTCTACTCTTTCTCCATGAGATAACTGTTTATAATATTTAGGTCTGACAAATGAGTGAGAACATGTGAGATTTGTCTTTCTATGCTTAGCTAACTTCACTAAACATAATGTTCTCCTGTTCCATCCATGTTGCTGCAAATGGCAGGATTTCATTCTTTTTTGTGGCTGTATAATATTCCATTGTGTATATGTACCACAATTTTTTTATGCTTTCATTTGTTGACGGACACTTAGGTTGATTCCAAATCTTGGCTATTGTGAATAATGCTGCAATAAACATGGGAGTGTGGATATCTTTTCAATGTACTGATTTCCCCTCTTGGATATATACCCACCAATGGGATTGCTGAGTTGTATGGTAGTTCCATTTTAGGTTTTTTGAGGAATCCCCATACTGTTTTCCATAGTGGTTGCACTAATTTCCATTCCCCCCAACAGTGTAATGAGAGTTCCCCTTTCTCCACATCCTTGCCAGTATTCATTATTACCTTTTTGATAAAAGCCATTTTAACTGGAGTGAGATGATATCTCATTGTAGTTTTCATTAGAGAGATCTACTTCTTTGGTTAAGTTTATTCCTAGGTATTTTATTTGTAGCTATTGTAAATGAGATTACTTTCCTGGTTTCTTTTGTTGTTGTTGTTCAGAATAATATTTATTAAACATCCAGCACTAAAAGAAAGATCTCAGAGGGGCGAATGTGTTGCATGCAAGTGTTTAGGTAGCTCTGAAGGGTCATATAGCTACTTCCAGGACTGCTATGAGCTTGGATGTTGTGTTTTTTATTTCCAGATGGTTTACTGTTGGCATATAGAAATGCTATTAATTTTTGTACATTGATTTTGCATCCTGCCACTTTAATGAATTTATTATCAGTTCTAATAGTTTTTTGTAGAGTCTTTAGGTTTCTCTAGACATATCATGTGCAAACAAGGAAAATTTGACTTCTTCCTTTCCAATCTGAATGTTCTTTATTTCTTTCTCTTGTCTAATTGCTCTAGCTAGAACTTCTAGTACTATGTTGAGTAACAGTGGTAAAAGTGTCTCTGCCCTTTTTTTAAAAAATGAGAAGTAGCACTCAATTAACTACTGCAAAGCTAAATAAAAACCAAGGGACATGATTGTGGCCTACAGAAGACAGCTATCAAAACAAAACAAAAACAAGGGACATGGGAACACAATATTCCCTTAATTCCCATATTTTATATATGGATCCATGGCAACTTCTCTGATATGATACTGGTAAAAACTTAATCGGGATTTGCATAAATATTTGCATATAGCCACTTCTGCCATGACTTAAAAATGGAACTCTGGTATGATCAGAAACATAAGTCAGAACAATAGCTCATTTGCCTTTTAATTGTCATAAAGAACGATAGGAGAATGACAATACAGTATCCATCTTTGCCATTAAGTCAGAACTCTGTCAACAACACAAAAATATTTGGATATCTTCAATATTTTGGAAGAAAAATACATTGGGGGTTCAATGGCACGTGCTTTCTAGAAAATAATGACAAAAGTCCTAAAATAAAATCTGAACTCTCATTTCCTGTCTTTTTTCACAAATTATTTATATCTAGAGATGTCAGAATAAGACATAAAACAAACCCCTCACTACAAAAAGTCAAATGACAGATGAGTAAATAAATGTAAAGATTATATTCAAGTCTATAAATAAAATTGTTTCAAAGTGGTTTACTTAAGTTATATTAAAATAGTGAGGTCTGATAAGTTTTTATCTACCTCTTTTGTCTGCAAAGAATAGCTATACTTATTTTTATGTGTGCCAATATAAATATATCTATTGGTAGAAGAAGAAAAACCCATTTCTAAATGAGTTTTAAAATATGCCAAAGCAGCTTTGTGTATTTTTAGACAGTGTTCAGATTCTTGACCCCAAACTACATTATCATAACTCAGGCCCCAGGCACTCTCCAGATGGTTCAGATATGGAATAAGTGTATGTGTATATCTGGGTACAGCTGATACTTGGGTAAAGAGGAACTATCATAAAGAGGAAGTATATTGCCTGACAGCTCCTTTGGATTACAAAAGACAGTGCTAATTAAACTTTAAATGCTTTGATTGATAAGAAAGAAAAGAAAATAAATCAAGGGGAAAAAAAGAGTCCAAAAAGAAAAAGAGGTATAGAGGAAAAGGAAAATGGAAAAAAAAAAGAGAGAGAAAGAAAGAAAGTAGGAAGAAAGAGGAAAGTTAAAAAGGAAGGAAGAAAGAGCTAGCAAGGGGTAGAATGATGCAGAAGGTAATCTCAGTGAACACAGATCCTTTGGTTTGACAGTACCCATTTATCTTTATGAGGTTCTTAAGTCTGAAACAGCCATAAACCTTGTGAAAACGTGAGACATCTGTTTCCTCTGGTATGAAGAACAAGAATATAGAATTTATTCATCTATGCCTAACCGCCACCTACCAAAAACAATCAAAAGAAAAACAAGTAATACAAAACTCTAGACATGGTACACACAGGTCTGTAGCCTCATTTTATATTTCTTGAATAATATATACGACATATGATTAGCATTTTTTAAGAGTGACTAATTATTAGAGAACATAAATGTCACTTGGAATTCAGTTCTATTTCCTTTAGAACAAAGTTTATAATGTTTAACCTTTGATTACTGAATTGATGTAGAGAGGTGATAAATGTAAGAGGTAGACAGCATGGAATTCCAGAAAATGCTATAATAATATGCTGAATTAAGGAGCAAAAAGCTGGCTGGGCGCCATGGCTCACACCTATAATCCTAGCACTCTGGGAGGCCGAGGCGGGAGGATGGCTTGAGCTCAGGGGTTCGAGACAAGCCTGAGTAAGAGTCAGACTCCTGTTTCTACTAAAAATAGAAAAATTAGCTGGGTGTAGTGGCTCACACCTATAGTCCCAGCCACTAGGGAAGCTGAGGCAGGAGGATCACTTCAGCCCAGGAGTTTGAGGTTACAGTGAGCTATGATGACACCACTGTACTCTAGCCCCAGCAACAGAACGAGACTCTGTCTCAAAAAAAAAAAAAAAAGAAGAAGAATCAAAGAGCTAGATTTTGCCATTGGCTGCACCATTTGCTAGCCCTTTGACTTTGGGCCCATCACTCACTCTAAAATGAGGATAACATAGTCTTGAGGATCAAATTAAAAAATGCATGTAAAGGTGCTTTATACACTACTATAAATATAATGTTTTGTTAGTAAATAAAAACATTTTGTAACCTATGAAGGAAAAGTAAGATTATCATATTACAAATAAATGAATTTATTTTTAGCACCTATGATACCAATGAATAGGACAGAAAATTAGGAAGAATGTCTAGTGTTTGTACTAATTGTTTATTTCTTAAGAACTATAGATAATCTTTCTTTACATGTTTTCTTCTTGTTATCACTCCCACCCCCACCCACTACCTAGCCGGCAGTTTCCACTATATGACTTTATTTTCTCATGCTTCAGTATACAGCCATCTTTTCTCAGATACTCTTCTCTTGTTCTACTTTTGTTTTTCATTAATAAATCTGTCTTATAGAATTCTCTTTTCTCAGTTTTTTAAAAAAAGAATGAGACATTTTTTAAAAGTACCACTACAGAAATCCCTTTTCTTCTATTTGCAGGCCAACTGACACCTCAGTAGCACCTACATATCTTGTATTTCTTTTTTAGTATGAGGCTATAGTTAGATCAGAATAAAGAAATGAAGTTTAAACAATCTTTTTTTTTCTACATTCCGTCCTTAGGATACACAGAAAGAAGCTTTGCTGCTGTCCTACCATTAAGTCAATTAGCCATTCCTAACTGCTGGATGATACAATTTTCCATAAACAGAACGGTACACATCATCTCTTACACAATGGTGTGGGTAGGTGGTAGAATTAGATCATATAGTCAACTTAAAACAGTTCCTTTATTTAAATTAACCATTTGAAATCATGCACAAGTACAGTAAATTTTTATTTGTCCTAATCCATATAAACGGAAGACCTAAAACAAGATGTTTAAAAATTGAACTCTACTTTTATAAAACTGAGACAAATAATAATACACACCTGTAATCCTAGCTCTCTGCGAGGCCGAGGTGGGTGGATTGTTTGAGCTCTGGAGTTCGAGACCAGCCTGAGCAAGAGCAAGACCCTGTCTCTACTAAAAAATAGAAAGAAATTAGCTGGACAACTGAAAATATATGTATATAAGAAATTAGCCAGGCATGGTGGTGCATGCCTGTAGTCCCAGCTACTCGGGAGGCTGAGGCAGAAGGATTGCTTGAGCCCAGGAGTTTGAGGTTGCTGTGAGCTAGGCTGACGCCATGGCACTCTAGCCCGGGCAACAGAGTCAGACTTTGTCTCAAAAAAAAAAAAAAAAAAAATTTGTGGGATGCAACTAAAGCAACACCAAGAGAGGAATAATGTATAGTACTAAATGCTTACATTAATAATCTAAATTTCTACCTTAAGAATCTAGAACACGAATAGCAAAATAACTCAAAGTAAGCAGAAAGAAGGAAATAGTAACATAAGAGCAGAAATCTATGAAATTGAAAATGGAAAAAATTATAAAAATTAAGGAAACTAATAACCAGTTCTTTAGGAAAAAAATCAGTTAAATTGATAAATCTCCAATAAGATTGACAAAAATAAAGACTAATTTTTTCCTCAAAAAATTAAAAATATAACTACTGTCTGATTCAGCAATCTACTTCTGCATATTTACCCATAAGAATTGAAATCAGGATCTTGAAGAGATATTGGCACTCTCACGATCACTGCTGCACTATTCACAATAGCTGAGATGTGAAAACAACCTAAATGTCTACCAACAGATGAATGAATGAAAAAGTGGTATATATATAGCATACAATGGGATATTATCTAACTTTAAAAAAGGAAATCTTGCAATATGTGACATCATAATTGAACTTTGAGAACATTATACTATGTGAAATTGGCCAGTTATAGAAGGACAAATATTATGATTCCACTTATCTAAAATGATCAAATTCATAAATGCAATAAAATAGTCAAACTCACAGAAGCAAAGTCTGCCGGGACAGGGCAAAGAAGAGAAGGAAATGGGGAGTTGCTAATCAACTGGTATAAAATTAGGTGAGATGAATAAGTTCTAGAGATTTGCTGCATAATACTGTACCTACAGATAACAATATTGTATTGTACACTTAAAAATGTGTTTAGAGGGTAGATCTCATGTTAAGTGTTCTTACCACAATAAAATAGAAGAGATAAATCACTAACATCAGAAGTCAGACAGATGATATTACAGATCTTGTGGTTATTAAAAGGATGATAAAGGACGACTATGAACTTTATGCTCACAAATTTGACAACTTAGAAGAAATGAATCAATTTCTCCCAAAACACAAACTATCAAAAATCCAACTACATTAAATAGATAACTTGAGTAGTTCTTTAACCATGAAAGAAATTGAGTTTGTAATGAAAAGCCTCCTGAAAAAGAAGTCCCCGGTCCCAGTTGGCTTCCTTGGAATTTTTACCAAATATTTAAGTAACCAATTTTTTTTTTTCCCCACAAACGTACAAAAGCAATTCAATGGAGGAAGACTTCGTTTTCAACAAATGGTGCTGGAGCAATTGGACATACACAGGCAACAAAATAAATTTGAACCTAAACCTTGTACCTTATATAAAATTCACTCAAAAAGGATTACAGATTTAAATGTAAATATAAAAACTATATAAAATGATTAGGAAAAAAGCATAGGAGAAAATCCTTGGGATCTAGTGACAGACAAAAAGTTCTTAGACTTGACACCAAAAGCATGACTCATGAAAGGAAAGATCAATAAATTGTACCTAATCAAAATATTAAAACCTTTGCTCTGCAAAAGACCCACTAAAAGGATGAAAAGACAAGCTACAGACTGAAAGAAAATATTTGCAAACCACATATCAAAGGATTAGTATGTAAAATATATCAGGAATTCTCAAAATTCAACAGTAAATAAAAGCAAAAAATCCAATTAGAAAAGGGACAAAAGACATATAGAAAAATTTCACTTAAGAGAATACACAAATGGCAAATAAGCACATGAAAAGACATTCAACTTCATTAGCCATTAAGGAAATGTAAACAAAAACCACAATGAGATATTACTACACACCTTTCAGAGTGGCTACAATAAAAAATAGTGACAACACCAAATGCTGGAGAGGGTATGGAGAAACTGAATCTTTCCAGTGTCCAGTTGCTCTCTTACATGTAAAATGGTACAGCCACTCTGGAAAACAGTGTGGCAGTTTCTTATAAAACCAAACATACAATTACCATATGACCCAGCAGTTGCATTCCTGGGCATTTATCCCAGAGAAATGAAAAGTTATGTTCACATAAAACCTGTACATGAATGTTCATAGCAGCTTTATTTGTAATAGCCAAAAGTTGGAAACAACACAGATGTTCTTCACTGGATAAAAGATTAATCAAGCTACAGTACATTCATACCATGGAATACTACTCAGCAATAAAAAGGTGTAACTATTGGTACACACAACAGTTTGGATGAATCTACAGAGAATTATACTGAGTGGAAAAAAAAAAACAGTCCCTGAAAGTCACATACTGAATGATTTCATTTGAATAACATTCCTGAAATGACAAAATTATAGACATGGAGAACAGAGTAGTGGTTGCCAAGAGTTATGGATGGGGATGGGGGACGAGGGATGGGAGGGAAGTAGGTGTGGAATGTAGCCTTGTGACCGAACTGTTTTTTAGTCTTGACTGTGATGGTAGATATACAAACCTAGATGTGAAAACTGCATAGACCTAAATGCACACACACACGTGCATGCGTACAAAGCTGAGGAAATCTGAACAAGAATGGAGAATTACATCAATATCAATATCCTGGTTGTGATATTATATTATAGTTTTTTATGATAGTGTTGGGGAAATTAGGTAAAGGGTACATAGGATCTCCATTATTTCTTACAAGTGTGTGTGAAATCTATAATTATTTCAAAATAAAATGTTTAATTTAAAAAATTCATGTAGTTTATGTACGATTATATATTCATCATTCACTTCTTTAAGCATTTATTGAGTTGCTCCTATGTGCGACGCATGATTAGCTTATGTGCAAATGGGCTGGGGGTGGGCAATATACAAAGGAGAATTGAATAAAGAACCCACCTTTGCAGATGTCACAACTGAAATTATACAGATATTTTGGTAATTCTTTAACACAGGTCCTCCACTAACAAAGATAGTGACTGTTTTAATAACTATCTCCAGTACCAAACACAGTGTCTGGAACATAATAACTTTTCAATTAATACCTTGTAAACGAATGAATGATTGAATCAATCAATAGAAGGGGTGACAAACACTACCAAATGGTTAGAATACAGTACAAGCTGGTGGCTCATGCCTGTAATCCCAGAGACTCAGGAAGCTGAGGTGGGAGGATTGCTTGAGGCCAGGAGTTTGAGACAAGCCTGAGCAATACAGTGAGACCCATCTCTAAAAATATGAAAAAAATTAGCCAGGCATGGTGGTGTGCCCCTGTTACAGTGGTCTAGGATCACACCACTGCACTCCAGCCTGGGTAACAGAGTGAGACTCTGTCTCTAAAAAATAAAAATAAGAATATATTATAAAATGTAGTGACATGATTAAAAGTGTTTATGAAAACAGAGGAAGGAATAATTAGACTTGTCCTGGGGATCTGGGGAGGCTTCAAAGATGAAACCTTTCAGCTGGGTCTTACAATATCAGATGAGGAAGAAGAGAAAAACCACTCCAAGCAGAAAGAATGGAGCATTCAAAAGCACAATATCATGAGGAAAGAATAGCATTCCATGAGACCAGCAAGGAGTCTGGTGTGCTTGACCTTATAGTTCTTTACTGGGAGAGGCAAAGGATGAAGCTAGAAGTCTGACTGTGGATGCTACACAAAGGCAATTTGGACTTTCACATGTACAACATGGTGACACTGGAGTTTTTGAAGCCAGTGAATAATAATTAGATTTGTCTTTTAGGAAGTTACACACTGAAGGCAGTTAGTTATACAATGCACGGCAGGTAAGAGACAGAGAAGCTGAGAAACCAACATAAGGGCTTGAAGTGAATGCTCAGTTCTTTAGAACATTCAATTTACCAGAAAACCCTATTCCCAAATGCACTCCATTAGTGGAAGTTAAGTCTTCATAACCACTGGCCTGAATGGTTTATAACAATGTTATCTTTAAATTTGTATAATGAATCATAATACAGGGCTGTGAAATAGAGACATTTATTAAGCATTTTAGTTGCTCTTT
>CM052452.1:10236218-10274042 GCA_028533085.1 Varecia variegata
CTGGATTTTTTAAATCATGGAAAATGTTAAACATAAAGAAAAGTAACAGAAGAGTATAATGAACTGCCTCATGCCCAGCTTTAACAATGATCAATTCAAGGCCCACCTACTTCCCATGCTACTCTGTTATTTTGAAACAAATCCGAAATAAATCATTCTATCCATAAATATTCCGAACGTATGCCTAAAAGAACTATTTTAAAAAATATAATAACTATACCTCCTGAAAATTTAACAATAATTCTTTAACATCATCAAATATAAGGTCAAATTTTCAAATTTCCAAGATTGCCTCATAAATTTTTTTATTCTACATGAGTCCAAATTAGGTCCATATACTGTGATTAGCTGATCTGTCCAAATTTTATTTTAATGGCAATAATTGAATACATTAAAAACGTTAAACTTAGAAGTTTTAATGAATTTAAATAATTAAATCTAATTTACAAATAATCATATTAAGTCACCCTAGCAGGGCAATGTTGATTATGTGTGCTAAAAATGTATGGACACATGGTCAAACTAAGCAAACTTAGGAAAAAAGGGAGAAGGGTTGACTTCAGTTTTTGCTTTTTCAAAACATTTCCTTCTTCATTCACATGTTTTAATATGATTTTTATCGAGGAAGTCCACTAATCCATGCTAACAAAACCCTCCTGTGATCTCTCATTTGCTTGCTTTAACATTTTGACTATTTTTACCTTGGTCAAATACTTCCTCTTCCATTTGAAATTAGCTTGACATCATAGGATTTCAAAGTTGGAAGAAATTACGTGGCTTCCTCATCTCAGAGAGCAGGCAGCTTTGATATTATTATACTGGTGTTTCCAGTGAGAAAACTACAATGAGGAAGCAATCTGCTGACAGCTACAGACTATGTTCTAATTTCTTAACAGATACTACTATGTAAGTGTGATCAGTAAAAGTTTTATTAGCACAACATGAAATAACTTTGAATTTGATCCTTTTATAAAGGTTGGTGAAGTTAATATTATATTTCCTCTAACATGTTGGAAAGATCTTGTTACACAAGTATTAAAGTACTACATTTAGTTCAAGATTTAAAACAATAAAAGTTAGAAACCTATTTTCTACAGAAGCTTGCAGAAATCAACATAGTAAATGCCAGACTCTTTACTATAGTACTAGTAAATAATACCATAACAAGGAGTTATTAATATGAACTTGTGGACTACCAATAAATAAAGCATGCAATATAAAATATCTGATGGCACTCTGTTCTGAGACATTCTAAACCCCCATTAGAAATTAATAAGTCTTCTACATTTTGCATATCAAGTTCAAACAGTATTTAAGTTTTTAAAAAAATTATGTAGTGGTTCTTTCCACATCTATTGGTAAACTCTAGACAGTACTTCACTGTGGAGTAAATTTATTAATCTAAAGCAAAATTTGTGGAAATTCAGGAGTCTCAGTCACTCCATGCATGTAACACTTTAAATCTAGGAATTAAAATGCCCAGGAAAACGGTTAAAAATACTTATTGGGGTTTGATATGTGCAGGTAACTGTACTGGGTGCATTTGCAAACTGTAGAATAAAGTGTCAGAATGATATCAAATTAAACCATTAATACATTTAGTTTAAAGGAAGTAAATACTTAAAGACAGTAATTTAGAGACGGGAATTTTTCAGTTACGTTTTTTGTAAACCCTGAGAGTCATATAAAAATTCCCTAGAATTTATTTGCTCCAAGCTCTACAAGACAAAAAACCAAAAGAAAACAAAAAAACCCCAACAACCCTGTGAGAACTTCATAAATTTAGAACATTGACAATGGTCTGACTTCAATACTGTTTATTTTTATTTAGATTGACTTTATTCATTTTTCTCCCACAGTCCCTATGTACTAATTGCCCTTTATGCTGTGTACTGAATTTTTTCCCTGATTTACCAAAATACAAAGATTCAGGCTCTCTTTTTTTTTTTTTTTTTTTTGAGACAGAGTCTCACTCTGTTGCCCAGGCTAGAGTGCTGTGGCGTCAGCCTAGCTCACAGTAACCTCAAACTCCTGGGCTCAAGCGATCCTTCTGCCTCAGCCTCCCAAGTAGCTGGGACTACAGGCATGTGCCACCATGCCCAGCTAACTTTTTCTACATATTTTTAGTTGCCCAGCTAATTTCTTTCTATTTTTAGTAGAGATGGGGGTCTTGCTCTTGCTCAGGCTGGTCTCGAACTTCTGAGCTCAAATGATCCTCCCGGCTCGGCCTCCCAGAGTGTTAGGATTACAGGCGTGAGCCACCGCGCCTGGCCAAGATTCAGGCTCTTGATTCTTTTAAAGCAAGGCAAAAAGCAGGTGTCATAGTAAATATAATCCACTAGATTCAGGTAAGGCAATTACAGTGTTGATTTGTTCAGTTATTATATAAAAGTGCAGGTGTAAATCTCTGTTAATATACAGAACAGACAGAACACCACATTATAAAACACCTATCCATCTTACCTGCCTCACGAGGGAGAAGCAGTGTTCGCATCAACTATACCTATTCATATTTTGACAATGATGGAAATCCCACCTAAGAAATGTGGTACTGGCACTAGCACTTTGCAATATGTTCAATAACATGAAAGACATAGGGCAATTAGAACTTTTGATCTCACAGTCCTGTTTTTTATCACTTGTTCTTTCTTCTCTCTCTCAATTCATATTTGAAACTCATGGAAAGAATTTTGCAAAAATAAAAAAAATAAGACTTTCTCTTAACTGCAAAATAAACCAAGAGCAATTATAATTACTATTAATAATACTATTAATGGTATTATGGCTTTGAAAATAATAGTACTTTACTATTTTGTACTTTGATCAACTTCCTCTTGTTAATATCCATGCACCCCTCCACCTTGTCAATGATAATTAGAACTTTAATCTGTTTTTCCAACATGTTAGCCAGTTAAGGATCACTAGCAAATTTCATAAGCTTAATCTACTCAGTCACCTACTTATTAAGTAAAATGTTAAAAAAAACCAACTTTACTGAACCATATCCACTTCTAGCAACTTCTATTAAAGTTATATTTGCTGTAGTGATATAAATTTGAAATAAGACTTCTAGTAAGATGAGAATGAAAATATCTATTTTTTTAAGGTCCGATCAGGACAGAAACTTAAAAGATAGTACAAAATAGCATACATTAAATTAAGGGAGGCTGAAATACAGCCCATAGAATAATTATTCTATGAATAATTATTCATGAATTATGACAAGAAATTATGACAAGAAATATTCATGAATTAAGTGACCGTAGTGATTGGTTACCTTGGACAAATCCAACGTTTCTCCTTTCTTAAGGATGATCTAAGGGTTCATAACCAAGAGGTATGAATGCAAAACTTGAATGACAACAAGAAAAAAAAATCCTGAATAGGCAGGAATAGAAGAGGAAGGAAGGCTGATAATAGCCTAAGAGAAGAAGCGTAGTGGGAGCTCCTCTGGAGCAGATGAAGGCCAAGGAAAGAGCCATGTGTTTAGGGAGATAAGTCTGCATCTTTCCAAGTCCTTGTTGCTCAACAGACTTGTCAGAAACTGGCTTGTGTTTCTGGTGGGTAGAGAAAAAAGGGGCCATATTATTAAGTAATGAGTGCCATTTTCAGGACATATTCTATAATAATGCTGTTCACCCACCCAACTTGAAAAAAAAATTAAACCATGTTCCTGGAAATCAAGTTCTTACAGTCTCTCTGCTGTAAAATCTCATGTGACTGGAAAGAAACCTAGAGCTGTAGTGGAAATGGATTGACTAAGGAGCAATTTAGAATGCTTTGTAATAATAAAAACTAGGAAAAAAATCCACCTTACATACCATATAACAATGCAGGCTTGAAAATGAGGTGGAAGTATATTTAGAGACAGAAAGACAAATATTAGTTGATATGATAATGATATACTGTTAAAGAAAAGCAGCATATTAAACAATATATACAATATAACTATCCTAATTACTATTTCAAAAAATATTTTATCTAAACAAAAGTCTGGAAGGCTTTGTATCAAAATCTATCTGGGTATAGAATATAGTTTTATTTTCTTTTAATTACTCATATGTATTTTCTATTTATTAAAGCAAAAAGCATGTATTAGTTGTATAGCTGTTAAAAAGTATACGAGAAGAACTATTTTGGGTCAGGGACTTCCCACCATTTGGTTGGAAGAGGAGAAACAGTTAAGGGGAATGAATGAGGTCTTACCTTACTTACCAACAAGTCTTCTTCTTGGGAACTCCCAACACTAGGACTTATAAGGAACTGATTTTGTAACATCTTAAAACAGGGAATTTATTATTTCAAAGTGACATATATTCATTATTACTTTTAACTAAGTGAATAATTGTACATATTAAAATGTCCCTACAATGCCTGCCACACTATAGAACAGATTACTAACAGATTTCTATTCTAAAGAAAATACAAAATATTATTTTTAGGCATCTCTTAGAAATAATAAAACATTTCCATAAAAATTTCAAGCTGAGGATTACGAAGTAATTTTTAAACAAAATACTAGACTTGAGGCCCCATTATGATTAGCACTCAAAATACACACCTGGAATAATTAGCAGAAATGTGCCCTTAACAGGCCTAACTGGTAGTCTATATAATTACATCATGTAGCTGTGCTTTGGGGAGGTAAATGCATTTAAAAGCATAGGTAAAGAAAGACAGGTTCAATACATAGCTAAAAGAATGAAACATTTATACAGGACAGAAAGACAGTGTTTAATTTTTCTACATGTGGCTGAGATAACTCAAGGTATTTTCTAATTCTAAATTCTAAATAGTCTATCTATAGTCCTACTATAAGCAACAATACTATAAATTCTACATTGAAGCCACTCAACGTAAGCTTCCTCAATTTTTCTCCATTCCACCTTAAAATTTCTCTGTATACTAAACTGTCTTCATCCTTCAGTCTTCCTTTTTCAGGTTAACCACCTCTCCCCACATCAACAACTGGCCTCAATTCTTTATCCTACTCCCTTCTCATTTTATTAATTCACTCCTCTCGCTTTTCTTAAATCTTCGGTTACTCTCTCTCTCTACCAACTCCTCCTTTTGGCTTACAGTAGGGTCCAGGTATCGCTTATAGAGGGAAGGAGGAAGAACTTTCCGTGACAGGAAGATGCACTGGGACCAACAAGCTCACTAGCTCCAACCTCCTCATCTCCTGAGAATTCCTCTCAGGTCGTATCCGTCCATAACCTCTATTGCAGCATCTCCTTACAAGGTTCTTTTTCTTGGTTTGTGTGGTACTGTGCTCTATGAATTCCTTCCCAACCCACCTCTGTTGGTTTGTCCTCCTCCTCTCACCCCTTAACACAAGCGTCTGTGCTGGGCCTCTTCTCTTCTCTCCACACTTTGTCTAGTTTATCTGATTCCCTCCTATCCTTTTAGCTCTCTCCCCCAAGCTGTTAATGCCCTCAATCTCTCACAAGCTGCTTTTCTCCTTTCCCATTAAGGCTGTCCTAGTTCCAGAACCTCACTACCAGTCCAAGTTCTCATTCCCAATCTCCTACTTCTTTCAAGTCATTCTACAAACTATTGATGAAGCACTCTTTCAAAGGCTCTGATTGCATCAGTCTCTTTTATTCAAATACCTTAAATGGCTCCCTGTCGTCTACTTGTTCAAAGTTCAAACCTCTTGGTATGAGATTCAGTCTTTTGATTTCCCACTATCCCTAAGTATCCTATACTTTGTTCATAAAGTCTGAACTAGGCTAAAAAATACATTATGTCTCACCACGCCTGCTGAAAAGTATTCACGACCCAGTTCAAATTCCATCTCCAAATCACCCCATCTTCCAAGTTCATAAGTTTCAATCTCTTCCTTCTTCACGTATAGAAAATACTTGAAAAGTTCTTGATGACACTGATGTCATTCTGCCTTGCTTTGAAAGGACATAGACATTTCTTAATTCTATTAATTGAATATGACTAGCGGTAGGAATCTTAATTGTATATTCACCAGAGTGCCTTCAGTGTAGTAGACACTGTTAAACTCGGATTATTCGTCTGAAAGTAAAGATTATTTGTCCAGGATCTGAGCTAAAGTTTGCCTCTGCCTTATCTCTAAAGAAAGGTCTGGGAAACAAATTAGCTAAATATACAATATTGTGTGTATATGTGTGTGGGGGGAGGGGTGCTGAATAAATGACTCAAAAGAAATCAGTTCAAAGCATTTTCATCTGAATTATTTTACAAAGAATAATTATGAGCAATTCCACCCTTAGGTATATGCCCAAGAGAATTGAAAACATATATTCATACAAAAACTTGTATGTTTATGTTCACAGAAGTATTTATGATAGCCAAAAAGTATAAACAACTCAAATGTACATCAACTGATTAATAGAATGTGGTATATACATACAATGGAATATTATTTGGCCATAAAAAGGAATTAAGTATTGATACATGCTACAATGTGGAAGAATCTTGAAAATATTGTGTTAAGTAGAGAAGTCAGACACAAAAAGCCACATATGGTCTTATTCCATTTATATGAAATGTCCAGAGTAGGCAAATCCACAGAGAAAGTAAATTAGTAGTTGTTAGGGGCTGGGGGTCATTGGGTGTGCCTGCGAACAGGTAGAGGGTTTCTTTTGGGGGAATGGAAATGTTCTAGAATTAGACAGTGGTGATGTCTGCAACATTGTGAATATACTACAAACCTGAATTATACATTAATACTTCAAAATGGTGAGTTTTATGTTACGTGGATTTTATCTCAATTGAAAAAAATAAAAGAAAAAACAGTTATGAATTTGGTCCCTGGAATAACGATTTAACTATAAGATACGGTCCTTGTATTTAAAATGTTTACATTAGCAAAGATATATTGGTGAATGGTTTAAGACAGTGAACATATTTTTGTTCATTGCTTTGCTGAATTAAAAATCACCTGGGAATTTGCAGCAAAACAGCAGGAGCTGCAAGAGTCAGGAAAAACTTCAAACAGGAAGTAAACTTTACACAGGATCTTGAAGGAAAGGTAAAATCTAAGTAGGTAGAGAGCAGCTCCTCTGGAGGAGGGCTTTTTGAGTGAAGTAATAGTACCAAAGGCACAGACTTGAATGAGTTTGGCATGTCTGAGAGACTGACTGACTTCAGCAGAACAGAAAGGATGGGCCCAAGAGCATAGGAAATGAAGCTGGATAAATAGCATAGGGGCACATTAGAAAGGGTGTTGAAAGTCATGTAGAAGAGGTTAGATTTAATGTGTGGAAAACAGTAAACTAACGAAGCCCCCTGAAAAGAGGAGTGACATGCTGAAAAGTAGCATTTAAAAATTAATCAGGATGAGTTGGAGAAAAGAGGCGGAAATGAAGGAGGCAAGTGTCTAATCCAGGAATGAGGCATTAAGGGTCTGAATAAGATAGGTTTACAGAGATACAGTGTATTTTAGTGGCAATATGATGGGCCTGGCCTTGAGACTGTACAGTTAGGGGTCTCAGAAACAAGGAAGAACACAGACTAAGCCAGGAGCTGTCTAGTAGGCAAAGGGGTTATACTGCAGACTAAGAGCTAGAAATTTCAAACATTGGAAATACAGCCACAAAGGCTATTTTTCAAGTGTAGGCAATTTCTCTGTTTGGTTTAGTGAATTTACTACAGGTGCCCCCAAATTTCACATCTGCTTTGCTAACACATCCTCATGAAAATCTGCTTATGTAAGAATTAGTTTTAATATTTCAATACATGAACAAAATTAAATGACCCGTTACAGGATATGAACCCCTACAGACTCAATGAGAACAGAAAAACATTCTTCTTTATATGGTAGTCACCCGATATTTGCGGGGGTATGTTCCAAGATCCGCAGTGGATGTCTGAACCGGTGGATAGTACCAAACCCTATACATACTATGTTTTTTCCTATACATACATACCCATGATAAAAGTTTAATTTATAAATTAGGCACAGTTAAGAAATTAACAATAAAATAGACCAATTATAACAATATAATTGTTACTATAAGCGTTACTACTCTTGTGCTTTGGTGCCATCATTAAGTAAAAGGAAGATGACTTGAACACAAGCCCCGAGACAGCTGATCTGAGCCCTGAGACAGCTACTACGTCATTAACGGGTGGGTGGTGTATATAGCATGGACAAAGGGACATGCTGGCCAAACGGATGATTCACGTCCTGGGTGGGACGGAGCGGGATAGCTTGAGATATCATCACATTACTCAGAATGGCACACAATTTAAAACTTACGGATTGCTGATTTCTGGAATTTTCTATTTAACATTTTCAAACCTTGGTTAACCACAGGTAATTGAAACCATGGAAAGCAAAACCATAGATAAGAGGGGACTACTGTACTGAAATCTATATTTTCTATTGTCCAGTTCCACCAAAACAAAAAAGCAAAAGTTTTTTTTGTCTGGTCTAAGATCTTAAAACACAGTCCCAACTTTATCTGAGAATGGTGCACTTTGAAAAAAACAAACACACTCTATTGAGAAAAATTTAAAAAACACTGTGCCATGTTGCTTTCCTGAGTTGTTCTGTCAAATGGGAGGAAAGTCTTGGAATTGAAATGGAAAAAAATGTTACTAAAAGTAAATTTTTTATACTCATTTTGATTAATTATTAAATCTACAGTCAATGCCCCCCCTTCCCATCTGCTTAACATGGGTACTACATAATGTGGTAAATAAGAAGGATGGCATCAATAAGATGAATGGATTTCACTCATGTGCTCCCAGGGTACTTTCTAAATACATCTATTATTATAACACTGATTCTACTACCCATACATAATTTTCATATGTTCTTCTATCTCTTCCCATGATCATTTTCTGGAGACCTTGTGAATGAGAATTGAAATATCCAGAAATAGCAAAAACAAGCATAACTTATCACTCACCTAGCTGTTCCTTTATGACCAAACTTGTGCTTTTCATACATTATTTCATACATTCATTATTTCACGACAATCCCTTGAGGTAGGTACTATGATTATGCCCATATTACAGTTGAAGAAACTAAGATTTCGGGGAGATTGAGGGATTTGGGCAAGGTCCCAAAGCTAGTAAGTGGCAGACATGTTCATCCACCATGCTCTTATTAGCCATTAGATTATACTGCCAAGCCCAAATCTATATGAACGAAACCAGAAGTAAGAAATACAAGGAAGCTGGACATGCTGCTCACTGTGTAAAAGAAGGAGGGGCATCAATTCTAAGAACTGTGTCAGATAGAAACGATAGACTCCTTGGACTCACTTCTAACCTTGAACTGAAAACACTGCACTCCTTTACTAAAGGTGACTGGGACACAGCTATGAATTGGGAATTTAACTGTCTCCACATTTACTAGAACAACTTACATGACTATTTGACAGTATTGACAGGATCTCAGTATCTTCTCAATTTGGTCACATTTAAAAAAATGCTACTACTTAGATCAGTCAGTTTAGGACTAACTAGGCTGGTTCGTGATATCAAAAAGTTTTAAAAAGTATTTTCTTAGTAGAATACCCAGTGACCTGAGCAATGTGCATATCAGTGAAACTAACTCTTAAAAATGCTTCTCAGTACATAAAATATATTCATAAGATACTTCTAAAAATAACTCTCCACTGTAATTCCCTCCTTATGCATCTGGGCAGAGATGTCGTATTTCCTCCACAAAGCTTCCTTTTGTGTTGCAACAGTAAGAATCTCAATTTCAAGTTGAACCAGAACAATCTAGAACTGCAAACTTTTTCACAAGAGATGATTATTTTTATTAGTATTCTATATAAATTGTCTAAATGTGATAGGACGACCTTACATTTTAACTCTGAAAGACTTTTAACTAGACAATAAAGCAGTTGTAGTTTTAAGTTCTGTCTCCCCTCCCCCCTCTTTTTTTTTTTTGCTAACATGTGGCTGGCCACAAAAGGGTCAGTGTGATCTTTGCAGACCAGAGATAAGGGATATGACCACAATAAACTAGAGAACTGAAGATTAAGCACACGTCAAGTAATTCAGGAGTTTCAAAACTGTCATCTGTGTATAAAGCTAGCAAACAGTTATAACTGGTTAAACAAATGTGCAAATTAATAGGATGCAGTTAGTGACTTCCACTTTTCCCTTCAACGAGTGTCGTTTTGGCAGGCAGCCACATAATCTGCAATAATCTGTCACTATGGAAGCACCACCCACTTCCTCTGCCTCACACCCAACCAGCCTATGATGGGATATTTCTGGACTGCTAATATATCAATCAATCATAAAGGTCTCTCTATGAAAGCTTAAATTTACATAATTTGTATCTTTAAGTGTTTAGCATTCATAAATATTAAGGGAAAAATGCACATGCTAGGTGGCATCACATTTTAAAGATTATTTGAAAAATTTTTAATTTTTTTTTTTACACATTACAAAGAATAGACCCTCCCCATCAGTAACATCCACTGCAATGCTTCTTGAATGAAAATGCATCCTATGTATAAGACTTAATTTACACATCTAACATGCAAAATATTATGAGTTTGAACTTCAGAGTCACATGTCTGCTCAAACCTTTCATTTAAATCTTATTCAAAGAGCTTAGTGTAGTTGGTAAAGAAACTATTAAGGTAGCTTTCCTGGTTTATAAAATATTTTCCATTAACTTTTTAACCTACAAACTATGAAATGTCAAACAAAAAATTATATCTACTTTCCTACTTTATCTAATTTCATTTTATGGACTAAAGTAGTTCCATAAATTATTACCTCATGGCTAAGATATTTTATTTTCATACTTTACTAAGTAACTAACCTTATGTATCAAAATGATTTAAAAAAATTACAAAACAAAACATGACCAAACCCTCTGATCTTTCTGTCTCTAAATTTGGTATTACACTCAAGAAATAGCTCTGCTTTCTATCCTATTTTCCCTTTCTGTGAAAGAAGAAAAGTAGGAAGCAGGCTTGTTATTTTTAAAGATCTCCAGGATGAAAAGTGTGCCATTTTGAATAGCTTAATTTTGAAATATTGTTTTAAAGTAATAATACCACCATTAGCATAATTAAATTAAATTAGCATTTAATAAAGATGACTTTTAGTATTTTATAAATTTTTGTTTAAAAGATTCTTCTGACAAGTTTTTTGATATTTTATTTGAAACTTAGTATTTACCTTACTTATCTAAGAGATAGGAAAAATTTTTTAAATTTGAAAAATTGCCACTAACATTTATTTGTAGCATATCAAACTACAAATTAAACTAAATAGAGCATATGAATCCAGTGACTTTTGAGGTTGGTTACTGTCAGCTGGACGTTGAGCTAAGGCCATCAATATTCACAAGAAATTCAAAAGAGTTTAACTTATTCCTGTTTATTAACAAAATTTAGACACAAACCATATTTATAATCTTAAATGTAAGATTAAATACCAATTAAGCTTACTCATAGATCTCAAATGCATGTCCTATATTTCCAATCCAACATACTAAAGACTTAAAAAATTCTTTATTTAGCAATAGCAATCAATAAGATTGCCCCAAAGATAGCTTTATTTAAAAAGCTGCCTCTTACAGGAAAGATAAAACTGAACTCAAGTTATCATAACCCCACCAGGCTATCAGCACCTTCATCCCGAGAAAGGAAGTTATTATAGACACTTAGTTTTATAAGTGAGGCTTAAAGAGAGTACTTCCTGGTCAGACAGTTAGCATCAACAGCATTTTATACAGCTTTACATATCAACATTTTAGAAAGAACCTTCTAAAAATGTTTCCAGAATATTTTCCCCCAATCCCTACAAAAGAGGGAAACTTGCTCAAGCTAAACAAAGCTTATGTAAAAATCTACGAAATTCTATCAATGCTTATCATTACAGCATCAAGTAAATGACAAAACTGGTTATTATTATTGAGAATTATATCAGCTTACCTTTTAATTATTTTACATTTAAGCACCCTCCATTCTCCCACCCTGCAGGCTAGAGTAAGGTTTCACGGGACAGACACAATGTTAGAAGGGAAAGAACGAACTTAAAGAAGGAGCACTTACCATTTACTTGATAATGATGAAAAGGCAAATAACCATTCACATTTTAATTTTCAAATCTAAAGTTAATTCTCTTAAGCTTATATATTAAAAAGTCTTCAAGAAACCTTGTACAATCCTAATAAGGAACTACAGATAAAAACAGTGTGACCGGGTGCCGCACATTACTATCAGCATTGCAAGCTGAACTATTTCCTGTTCCAACGCCCATTGGTTCCCACAGGTGCAAGTGCCTATGGGTGGTGCCGATTTACCCTTCCTTTTGTAAGTGATCCCCTAAAGGAGACTGAAGGTTGGCACAATCAATGCTAGGAACTGTGAGGACAGAACCACCTTGGGTTAATACTGAGAGCCTCCTAAGCTGATTGTGAATTGATGATTACCTAATTCAAAAGAGTTGAAGAAAATTTATTTCAACAGACTTTCCCTATTTTCTAAGATGGCACTATTATTAAGAATGTATGTGACTTCACTCAACAAATACTTATTAATTGCTTTCTCTGTCAGAGCACTGTTCTAGGCACTAGGAATACAATGAACAAAACAAAGTCACGTGGTCATTCATATACTATCTAGTGGATTTTTGAGGATTTTGCATATAATGAGAAAATTTCCATACAGGCAGAAACTAAAGAAATATGGAAACTCAATTGTAGTTAGTGCTTACTACTAAAAAGCACTGTAATTAAGGTCGCTGCTATAAACCTAAAAGAACTTTTCCTGAACCTGCTACACAAAAGTAGGGTTCTTTATGTTTCAAAAAGGCCATGTTGGAGGCAGTAGCATATGTTTCAGCAGGGAAAAGGAAAAACTTCTCACCATGAGTCACCAGTGACTAAGTTCTTTTAATTCAGGCTTAAAACACATTTCAAACCCAATTACTTGGACATGCAGAAAACTGATAACAACCCCCAATTAACATCAGAAGCTTGATTTGACCAATTTTCAGGGTCAATATCAGCATCTAAGAAAAACAAGTGAAATATTTTTAAAGGAATAATACCCCTGTACTGAATTTCGCAGCCATGTCAGCAAACTTCCATTAGACTTCGTAACAATGAACAGAGTTTTCTTAGGTTTTAGCCAGACTGAGACACGATCATCTTGGATGTATGGTGTGGTGGTAGGAATGGCTTTTATTTGCATTCAATAAAACAAAAATATAGTAAATTCAAGACTGCTCAAAGAAAAATATAAAACCCAGAAAGCAAAATGTACAGATAAACTCTACTCTTGTGAACTATACTTTATTTCCTTAGTGCTTTATTTCCTTATGTTTAAAATAGCAAAACCTTTTAATCAACAACTTGGAGGAATTCCCAAAGCCAAATTTTTCTATTTAGTCATTCAACAAACATATATTGAGCAATTACTACATGCTAGGCACTGTACTATGAGTTGGGGGTTCAGCAATGCATAAAACAAAACCCCTGCCTTCACAGACCCTAAATTCTAGTGTAGGAATATATGACAAACAGACAAAGAAAGAAAATATTTGGTTAGAAGGTGGTAAGTGCTATGGAGAAGAATATAATATGAAAGATGGGAAAATAAGTTTATTTGTTCATAGTTACAAATTGCTCATATCTCAAAGTAAGAAAATTTGCTTTGGAAGACCAGAGTATTAAGCTCTCCCAGACTCTACCTCTGACTCAAGTGAACACCCACCTTCTGTTGCAAATGACAGAGAATCTTATTTCATTTGTTGCTAATATCTACAGAAAGGAAAACAAACTTCCAAAGACCCGAAGTTAGAACCCATCTGATAAAAGCATCATCTAAAGAAATAAAATAGCAAATCCCAACATTCAGAGTCAAAGGCCATTTCAGGGAATATTATTGATGTTAAAAATGAACATACAAGTTTCCATATACTTGCTACCGTTGGCATCAAATTTCCCAACTGTCAGGGTCAGAAGTGAATTCTTCCCTTAGAAATCCCCGTTATCTTTAGTGGCGGCAATAATTATATTTAGATACTATTTTGAACCTAAAATAAGCATTTAAATTTAATACAATTCAGTAATCAAGACACTAGTTGCAGGACACTTGGTTAGACATTTAAAACACTGTCCTTTTAAAATCTGGAAGATGGACACCTAGGAGAGATAAGTACAAACCCTGTAAAGTACTCTTGGAGAGTACTATGTAATAAGAAAAACAACAAATCAAGTACTGAGAAAGTAGCAAGGAGAATGATCAGAGAAGGCCTCATGAAAGATGGCAGTAGAAGCAGTTCTGGAAAACGAGGAACAGAAGGCATTCTAGGCAAAACATACAGCAGGAACAGAGACCTGAAGGTGCCAGATCAGTAAGCGCTTGGCTAGTAAGCAGGCCAGTGTGGTTGGGGCACAGTGTGTGTGTAAGTATATATACAAAATGGGGTGATAAGAACCTAAAAACAGGTTGACATATCTGTACTGAATTCAGTAGGCAATGGAGAATTATTCATATTAAAGGTTTCGAACATGTGAGTGACAAAATCAGAGCTGTATTTTAGGGAGAATAAGAGAGTAACAATGTATATAGTAAGAAGGAAACAGAAAAGGAGCCTGAAAAATTGTCACAGCAGTCCTTCCCTTGCACCTTATTAAGGGCCCTCATTAGATCCTCGGACCATGGAGAGGTATAAAGTAGAAGGTGTACTGAGTTGAAAAACTAGACCTAGGTCATAGTGATCTGGTTTGCCATTGTCTGGGTGACCTTGGGAAGTCATTTACCCTGAATCTCAATTTCCCCATTCACAAATCTATTAACTATTCTTTTTTGGAGTCAGGATCCATGGGACTCTGCAAATGATTAGATACTAGGAGTAGAGCAAAAACAGCAATAAGAAATAGTTTCAAGTAATTAAAATAATAAGCAGCTACCATTTATTAAGCACTTCCTATGTGTCTGTCACTGTGCTGGGCACTTTACATAAATCACTTCATTTATTCCTTCCATGAATCCCAGGAGGTATGTATTCTTATTTTACAGTTGAGAGAATGGAAAGCTTTAATTAAGACTTTAGTAACTTGCCCAGGTTCAGGCAGCTGGCACAGTAACAGAACCAAAATAGGTGCCTAGGTCACTTTGAGTCTAAGGCCCTCTCTCCTTCCACTGTATCATGCTGTTTTTTATGTGGTAGATGAACAATGCTAACATTTTTCCTTGTGTTCCAAAGGAATCACTGCCTCTTTATCACCCTTTTGATGTACTAAAAGCCCTCAATGAGGATAAGGAACAAAGTATGGACAAAAATATAATCTACTAATTTGGTAATCATTAAGTCATTCACTCAATCAATTCCCATTTATTGAGCATCCTTCATACTTTGCTTGGTACTAGTTATGGGGGGATGCAAAGATGAATAAGACTCATCTCTGTCCTCAACCCAGTCACAAGCTAATAAATAACACAGGTAAACAGGGAACTGGTATACAATGACAGAAGAGAATTTTGCATAAGAGATAATGTAGGCATATTATTGTAATTTTGAATTTCTGCTATTAAATCTTGACCTAGGTCATTGTATTATGTTTTATTTTTACAGACAGGGTCTTGCTCTGTTGCCCAGGCTGGAGTGCAGTGGCGAGATCATAGCTGACTGTGGCCTCTAACTCCTGGGCTCAAGTGATCTTACCGCCTCAGTCTCCCAAGTAGCTGGGATTACAGGCATGAGCCACCACACCCAGCTGACCTAGGTCATTTTAAAACTATGTTTATGTGGTTTTTGAAAATATTTGTGTATTTACACACACACCCTTCAGAAAGTAAAGGCTGATGTTCAGAACAGAATGGAAAATTGGCCATGAACTATGATTCTGTGTAGTGCCTCTAGTGCCAAGACTAATTAGGTTATTAGTTTATTTAAGAAAGCATTCTGTCTTGATTAGTGCCATCTATTGTAATGGGTAAATAAAATGTATTTGAACTGTCATAAGCCTTCATTGCTATGGACATAAGCCAATGTCATTAACAGAAAGTGAAACATATAAAAATAAATGATACTGCATAAAGTCCTCATTTAATCTGGAAATAAAAGGTTCTCGTTCCTCAAAAATCGTAGAAAAAAGTAAAATTGAACTCTTCAATAAGTACTTTGATAACTGACTACAATATCAACATAAAACATATAACGTGGGGCTGATTTTGCTACCTATGATTTCACTGAGGCCAGAGTGAAAGGGCCCAAAACACTAGACTCCAGCACATAAATTCCCACTGCGAAGAAGAGCAAAAGCCACATGAGTGATTCCTGTTTGTTTCATGGGAGTAGGTTTTGCTAGGTGTAAAACATGTATTCCAAACCATCTTCCTCTTCTCACTTACTCTAGGGATGAAAAATGTGTATCTGTAAGATAGGTGACAAATGGTTAGGAGATGGATCTATGGCAACAAATCAATAAATTGGCCCCTAAATCATTCTGTTGCCAAAGAATTAGCCCTTTAACTTGTAAAATAAAAATGATTTAGAAAGATTTTAAATATATTTCAGTATCTCTAACAAATCTCAAGTCAGACCAAAAAAGATACACTAGGTTGACTTATAAAGTAGGTAACTTTAACAACATACGGCTGGAACAATAAAATTTATCAATTTAATTCCTATTGGTTATCATACAATTTTTTTTAATTTGGTACCTATATCTTGGAAAGGAGTTAGATCACACTTTGGCCCATAAATTCAATATAATCTATAATTATAGATGGAAAGATAAATATCACTTTTATTTTACTGAGTCTAAGAAACAATAAAAACTTTTACTATATCCTGGCAAATAATAAAGCAACCAATTAAATGGGTGAAAAAGCTAAACAATAAATTAAACTCCCTATGCTGAAATGCAATTATATAATATCCCACAACTCAAAAATACTAATTGAAAAACTGTCCACTCTGATTGACAGGAATCTCTCATTGAAGACAAACTGAAAAGAAGTCTTAGGAAAGTCACAAAATACTTTTAGACAGAATCTCCCTTCCTTCCTTCCTTCTGTCTTCTTTTTTTGGGGGGAGGGAAGAAACAAAGACTGGAGGAGGATTATTAAGGAGAGAGGCTTTTAACTAAGACTACTAAAAGAAAGTACCAATAGTTTTCATTCATTCTCCTATACTACTGAAACCAACGAATATGAATGCTGGCAAGCAATGAGAATGTTTATTCAGGTTGGCTTAAACATTAAGCCAAACTGGATATCAAGGTAGTCTCCAAGATTACAATGGTTTGACTGTTTATGACTCAAGTGGTATAGAAAATGTAAAATGGGTTATTGTATTTACTGGGCAGTATTTGCATCATGTTAAACTAAGACTGACAACAGTTTAAGAACCAAAAAGAATTTGCATTCTGTGGTTGTGGTAACCATTCAAATGGAAGTATAAGGCTCCATCTTAATTTCTTCTTTTGATTGTATTTCGTAACAGAAAAGAAACAGTTTAAATGAGTAAAGGTATAATGGTTTCAGACATATTTATAGTTTCTCCTAGTATAGCTTTATTTTTGGAAACAAATGAAAAAAATTCCCCTAGAACCCCCATTCTCCTAACTCTCCAGGGAATAAAGTTATTATAGGCTTTTCCTATTACTAAAAATTCTATTACAATGAATCTCTCTTTATCATCTCCGGATCAATACCATAATGTAATGTGGTTGAAATGACTGTTTTAGTAATCACTCAGGGGAGTATCAGAGCACTTTCTTTTCTTACAAAGAAATAAATTTAATGTTTTGTCTTAAGAAACAACCATTTGTACCAGTCAGAAATGAGCTAACAAGTATGCAGAAAGTTTCTCTGTTAAACATTTCTATTATTTTGTAGAAATATTGGTACTGAGATTCTCAATCCTTCCACAGACCATTTCATACTTAATATGCACTACCTAATGAATATATGCCCCTTCTAAATAACGTTGTGAGTTAACTGACCTTATTTCTACTCGAATTCTACCTAGCATTCTAGAAAAATAAATTTACTGTAAAAACAAAAATTACACTCAATACATCTTAAATAAATTATAGTGTCTCATATTTTAAATTTGTACTTGCTGTTGTTGTTCCTCTCATCTGTGTAACTTCTATTTCTCAGGAGAGGACTTCTAGTTACTGGAATTTTCATAACCACATCAAACTCCATGCTCTCTGAAGCCATATAAGATCTGCTCTGTATCAGGTAGGTAATGTCAAATAAAATCCCCAAGCAGTGCATGTCCTCTACTTATTATCACCCAGATGAAAATGACTTCAGTAATTTTTGTCTTGGATTTAAATAGCCGTTCCCTGTAAGCCTTCTACATTATGACTTTGGGAAATAATACAGCATTCTTTTCTTCCTCTTCCTTAAAGCTGTCCATACTGGGCAAAAGACTTCTAATAAGACACATTTTAAACCCAAAACAAAGGAGATATCTAAATAACTGTGAAATGATACAGTAATTACATTCCCCATTATTTTCCTAAAACCATTATTTTCTAAGTCTGTTTTTCTATGAAAAAGAAACCAGTGAAAAAGAGAAGTGTGGAGAAGCAATACAAGAGGAAAGGAGAGCTAAAAAATTCAATTACAAAACTGCTAGGAACAACCATAACAAAGCATGTGCATTTGAGTTCGAAAGGTAGTTAGGGCAGTATTAGCATATTCCTAGTGCTATGAATAACTAGCCAGTCATTAATTTAATTTTCACACCCTTCAAAGTAGGAGGCTGCCCCCCTAACTCCCACCCTCTATTGCTTCCCACTACTTGGTTCAGCATTTTAGGGGATGAATACCTCCCACCAGGACATACAGTGTCCGGTTTAAATAGGTTTATCTCTCTCCTTAGCTAGTCCTGGAATTACGCCTAAAGCTCAGTTCTGGTAGCTTTCAGGATGAGAAATCAGAAGTCTAATTGGAAAGATATTCGTTTAATTTAGCTATTAGTTTAGCAACTCCAATACATCTTTTTAAAATTCAGTTTGACCTTCCAACTATCTCCAACGCATCAAAGTTAAACAGTCCAGATTCCAAGCCTAGTACAGTCCCCTTTAAATCTGCCTTGTAAACATTGATACCGATCTGTTGCCAAATCTGAAAAAGTTTCTTAGCTCCTTGTTGAGCTAAAATGAAGAATTAGCAGTCCAGGAAAATACAAGGGTCTATCAAAAGAAACATCCTAATGAATCCAAAACGTGAGTCTCCAAAAGGATCCATCCCTGTTCCTATCAACTTTCTGCGGCGGGTTGAAGAAGCCCCCTCCAACTTTTCGCCTGACCTTCTGTTTAAGGTCACGAAGCCCCTCACTTTCGAGGCATCCACATGAAACTCTAAGGAACGAATCGCGGAAGCCAGCGGGTCAGCGAGAAGAGGTCAGGCACCACAACTCTAGATCCCTCCAAGATCTCGGTCCCGTGCGTTCCACTTCGGAGATGTTTCATTATATAATCCGGCTCCACTGTCCACCCCTGGTCCCGGGCTCACACACCACCCTCGGGGAGATCGAGGCTTGCAGACCCTCGGTCTAACTTGCCTACGCAGCCGCCCGTCCCCGCCCGGACCCAGGCTCCCCGCCGCGGCCGTCCTGGGAGGTCTCCACCACTCGGAGGGCGCGACCCCTCGCCGACTCCCTCGCCTCTCGCGTCTCCGGAGCAGCCGAGCGCTGCGCGGGCAGGGGCCCGACCAGCACCCTGGGCGCGCCGCCGCCTCCCTCCGGGTCCGAGCCTCCACCGGACGCTCGAAGCCCTTCTCCGGGTCCCCACGCTCGTACCTGCTGCCCTGAGCCCTCTGGGGGTCCCCTTCTCTCTGCGCGCTGCCCTGAGCCCTCTGGGGGTCCCCTCCTCTCTCCCCGTTGTCCTGAGCCTTCTGGGGGTCCCTCCTCTCTCCCCGTTGTCCCGAGCCATCTGGGGGTCTCCTCTCACCCCATTGTCCCCAGCCCTCTGGGGGTCCCCTCCTCTCTCCCCATTGTCCTGAGCTTCTGGGGGGTCCCTCCTCTCTCCCGCTGTCCTGAGCCATCTGGGGGTCCCCTCCTCTCATCCTGCTGTCCTAGCCACTCTTGGGGACCCTTCTTCTCATCCCGCTGTCCTGGCCCTTCTTGGGGTCCCCTCCCCTCACATCTGCTATTCTAAATCCTCTTGGGATCCCCTATCTTCACATTCGCTTTCCCGTCCCCTCTCAGGGGTCCCGTCTCTTCAGGTCCACTTTCCTGGCCCCTCTCGGGGTCCCCTCCCCTCACCCTGCTGTCCCAGTCTCTCTTGAGGTCTCCCCTCCCCAGTTTGTTGTCTCGGCCTCTCTGGGGGTCCCCATCCCTCAGACTCTCAGTGCCGGCCCCTCTCGGGGACCCTTCCAGTCACCTGCTGTCCCGACCCTTCTTGACGACCTCTCCCCTCACCTCGCTGTCCTGGCCCCCTCTCAGGGACCCCTCCCCACACCTCCTTATTATGGTCCCTCTTAGGGTGCCCACCCCTCACCCTGCTGTCCCAGTCCCTCTCGGGGTCCCCTATCCTGACATCCATTGTCCCGGCCCCTCTTGGAGACCCCTCCCCTCAGACTCTCAGTCTCGGCTACTCTCGGGGTCCTCTCTCCTCAGACCCACTGTCTCGGCTCCTCTGGGGGTCCCTTCCCCTCAGCCCTCTGTCCGGGTCCCTCTTGGGGTCTCCCCTCCACAGTCCGCCCTGTCAAGCTCGCTCCCGGAACTCCCCTCACCTGGGTCCTCCCAGACTTCACTCCGCGTAGGGTCCCCTCACCTCAGCTCACGCTGTCACCGCCCAGCGCCCCGAAGCACTCACCTCAGACCTGCTGTCACCACTCCCGGGCCCGGCGTCGCCGCCGCCGCCGCTTCCTCTCCCACACTTGTTCCCGAGTCGGTCTCCTGCGGCTTGTCCCCCGGCGGATCCCCGGGTCGGCTTGCTGAGTGCCGGATCCGGCTGCGCGGAGCCTCCGCCCGCGGTCTTCGCGTCGCGTCCCACTCTGCACGCAGGACCCCGCCGCCCCGCGCCACACCAACCCTCCCGCGGCCGCCGCTGCTGCTGTCCGAGGTGCGTCTCCTGCCAGGGGTGGCCAATCGCACCCGACTGCGCCGAGCGCGCTCCGCCCCACCGTCTCAGTACGCCCGCCCCCTGCCCCCGACCACGCCCCCAGCTTGGCTCAGATAGGTTCTCGACTGACCTTCCCTGATCGTGGGGCGCAGGGCCGGGGCCGGATATAGGTATTTGATTGGAAGCGCCTGGGAAGCCGAGTGGTCGATGGAGCCCGAGGATTGGCGGAGTTGACGGAGGGCGGGATAGGGTGGGACGGAGTTCCTTGGACACGGAAGACTTCGCCAATTTAGTTACCCACGGGCCCGCTTGGGGTGCGGTCAGTCTTGTTTGTGCTGCTTTGGGTCAAAGTTCATGGCACTCCGCCCCACGCCTTTACTTTTCTTGGGAGACTCCCGGAGGCCACCGTGTTAGTGTCTTGGGGAAGACCCCATTCTCTCACTAAACCTTGCACAGCTTCCTTAGTAACTCTGCCATACATTGACGTAGCATTTATTTGCATAGGATTTGTAACTATTTCCTGGATTTAAACCATTTTATACCTTTACTTGCATTGCGTTCAGCAGACGTCAATTTAATGCTGTTGGGGAAAAATCTATTTTTGTAATACTCGATGCATACTGGGCACAAGTAAGCGTTCTAGATGGATCACATTTTGATGGGTACAAGGACAAAGCTTTGGAAATACTTAGTTTGTGGGTTTTGTTGACAGTAGGAACAGGAACTGTGGTAGGGAAACCCTGTCAGTTTTAGCCAGGTTTCAGCAAGCCTATTCAACGCAACATTTTTCAGGGCCACAGGTTTTAATGATTCCATGTGAACTAATGACCAAAGGATAACAAGCTTTGACCCATGTGTACCCTGTGATAACCAGAGACCCATCTTGACCCAAGCTGAAAGATAGTGCCTGCCAGGGGTGAAAGTGCATCGTGTTACTGAGACCCATTCATTGTATTTTTGTGAAACTGGTTATGCTGATTAAATCAGCACCAGGAACTAAAAACTGCCTTCCTCACCCATAAACCCCAAGTAAGCTTATGGACTTTGACAATTTAGCATTTTTTGAAGAAATTGTTTCATTTCAGGTACACATTTTGATCCTAAGCCTTGTCACCTGTATACAGGCCTTAGTTTTCAGAAAACCCTCCATTGTTAACTCTTTTTAAATTCCCACTGACAACATTTGTGTTCTAAAACAGTATACATGTCTTCCCTAGTGTTTAAAAGTCATACGCCATTCCAATTTCAGTGCTCTCCTTTAAAGTTCAAGTTTGGGTGTTAGGGTATGCAGAGAGGGCCTGGAGGCACAAGAAGTTGTGTAAGTGCACCTGGCAGGACTTCATTTTAAGTCGATTTGTGAAGCAGGTATCTCCTGAACAGTGTGGCTAAGTGCCAGTTTGGGAAGGGATGCAGAGAAAGATTTCAAGATGGTAAAACTTGGTTTTCAGGGGACTTGATTTTTACAGGCCAATAGAAACTGTCCCAAATCATCATGTTAAACAACTATAAAGCCTGGGTAAGACTGAAGCCATGAGAGAATTTTTTTTGAGTAGGTTCCCTTTCACTAAAGAGCATTTTTCAAAGAGCTCATCCTACCATATCTGCAGTTGGCAGTTGGGATAGAAAAAGATGTGGTAAATTTTCACCACCCAAGCCTTCAGTTGTGTCTGTTCATTACATATAAAAAAGAAATGCATGACCATTAACAGATGCTGTTTGCAATCAAAAAGATAGAAATAGAAATAAAACATAAGTATGATAAAACCCCAGCATCTTGAAAGGAAACCATTTAGCAACGAAATCAACATTTTTTTTTGGATTCATTATATCAATGAACTCTGATTTCTAAAATGTTGATGCTTTTTTGCTCTGTGATTATTGCTGCTGATAGGAACTCAAGTTACTCAATATAGTTGATTACAAATAATTTAGATGTGATCTAACAGTACAAAAAAAGAAAATGACTTCATCCTTTGGACAAGAGACAGTTCTGAAATCCTAGTTTAAATATAGATGGCCGACCTACAGTAAGCTCTGAGAATGACTATTATTTAGAAGGAGATTTGGAAGATCTCTGAGCTCCTGGAAAGACATTGCAGCATTCCATTCTGGAAATTCTTGCGTTTTGTTGGGAAGAAAAATCCGTTACAAATAGAGCCACAACTTTAATTAAAACAAAGTAGTAAGAAATGTCAAAATAAATGGGATGGGAATAAACTTTTTCATTTTTAGGAGACTCCATGGGGTCCAATTCAGAGATAAATTTGATTACAAAAGGTCTGAGAATTAGATTAGAATACACCTTGGTTTTCACATCTGTGTTCAGCTTTATTACTGGTTACTTTTTCTATGGAGACTTGGGTACAAGATAAAGAGTGGGGTTACTTTGGAAAAACCATTAACCACCTCTAGTCCCTTTTCCTTATCCTTTTTCTTGACCACACTGCTTTCAGCAAAAGAGACATGCTAAATTTGTTCGTTCAGCAAAACTTATAACACGTGTCCCTCGTCTACTCAGAGGGATTCACACAAATTAATTCATGCAGATACTCAGCTCTCTTGTGAGTTTCCACCTGGGCCTTCCTTACTGTAGCCAAATTACTTCCTGTAGGCAAATGCTCCACTTGCTCAATTGAGAGTTGGTTAGCAAGCTATTGGATTAGGCAAGAATATCTTTTAAAAAATTAATATTCAAGGAAAATGAGGCAGCTGTGCTGTGGAGGGCCCGGGTCTCAGAGTCTAGACTAGAACGCTACTTTTTTTTTAGGCAAATGACATCTTCTCATCTGTAAAATCGGGAGGACATCTTACCAAATAAACGTACACAAACAGAAAAAATTCCTAAGGACTGGGAAAATACTGTTTCGCTGACCCCAGGATGGAATATCAGCATCTTTGTCTTTTAGTTCTTAAAGCTTCAAGTAGTCGGGGGAGGAGCCAGGCTCCCTTTTTTCTCCATGATCATGCACACTCTGAACGTCTAGCTTTCCTGACCTACTAAGGGGACGGTTTATGTGGTTCACCTGCTTAAGTTAGAGATCACCTTCACCTGCCTTGGGCCCTGCAAGCCCCCCGCCCCTCAGGTGGCTAATGATCCTAGCATTAGTTTTGTCTCCAGGCGCCGCCTGGCGGCCGCTTCCGGAAATCCCTCTGAGCCGCGGGGTCCTGACCGCAGCCAGGCCTGCCCATGGATTTGCCTAACTCAAGAGAGCCTGCCTCCGCCCCCTCCCCTACTACCGGTGAGGATTTTAAGACGGCGATGACAGGGCTGAGGTTGCGGCGAAGGGGGCGTACGGCGGCTTCCCCACTCTCCCAAGGATGGCGGAGTCAGGCCGTCGTTGGGCAGCTCGCGACCCGGAAGTCGCCCGCGGCGCGAGGCCCCGGTCGCCGAGCGCGGGCGCGGGGGGCGGAGCTCTGCGGAGACGGGGTAGGGGTCGGAGACGGGGAAGGGGTCGCAGCCGGGGAAGGGGTCGCAGCCGCGGCTCCCGCTCCTCGAGTTGGGGGTCCTCTCGGGCGCTGCTACGGGGACGTGGTGTCCCCAGAGCGCGTGGCCGCGGTCTCCTGGAGACACGCTCAGCTGCGGCCAGAGACGACATGAGTGCGGCGGGGCTGTTGGCTCCGGCTCCGGCCCCGGCTGGAGCGCCGCCGGCCCCGGAGTATTACCCGGAGGAGGACGAAGAGTTGGAGAGCGCCGAGGACGATGAGCGCAGCTGTCGGGGCCGAGAGTCGGACGAAGGTGAGGCCACTAGCGCGCTGGGCAGCCCCGGGCAAGGGTGGGACCGCTGGGGGAGGGGGTAGGGCTGCACGGGAGAGGGGCGGGGCGGCCCCCGGGGCTCGGGGCTGGCTGAAAGGGGGCAGCTGGGAGGACCGGGGCTCCGGGAAGTTACCTCCACCTGCGCTGGGAAGTCTTGGGTACCTTGCACCCAACCGTTATGGGAAGAAGGGACTAAGATGCTGTCAGAGTTGGAGGTCCCTTTAAGACTCTACCCCTGTCCCCAGCTGTCTGGTTGGAATGGAAAAGTCATCCATTTGACTTCACCAAGCGTAGTGCTCCCTTTTTTGTTCCCCAGAGGATCAGAAGTAAAGCCCAGTTTGCTTCTTGTTCCCAAGTCGCTCTCCCCCAGTGTATAAGTCAGCTCTACTTTGGGTGGTGTAGTACAGAATTGAGAATGGCGGGTTGGTTAAAAGGACAGGACCTGGAGTCAGCCAGATGTAGGTTTAAATATGGTTCTGTCACTTAACCCAGCTTTGTAACCTTAGGCAACTTGAGCTTTTCAGCCTCGGTTTACCCAACTGTAATGGGACTGTTAGTAGCACCTACTTCCTAGGGTAGTTGTGAGGATTAAATGACATATGTGTATATAAAGTACTTGGCCTGGTACTTAGTAAACAGTAAATGTTTTCACCACTGGGGAAACAGGCACTGGGGGAGGTAGGGATTTGGTTAACGGTGCCCAGGTATGTGTTTTCAGTTCCGTGCCCTTTATATTATCATTACAGCCTCTTAGAACCTTGCTTTTCAAATTGGGCTTTACTGTTTGGCAAGTTTAGAGTCCTGTTTTGGAGGGATTGAGGAAGGAGCTGGCTGAAGGAGGAGAAAGATGAAGAGATAAGAAAGGTCAGGGAGAAGAAAGAGGAGATAAAAAGAGACCGATATCTGGGTAAAGTATTCTGGCACAAAATAGGGCTGTGGAGCAAAAGCTACACCAGCTGTTTGGAATGAAGAGTGCATTTTATTCATCTCAGTCTCCCAAGTGCCAAGTAATGTGGCTGGCTGGCACATGATAGGAACTCAGTGAAGACCTCTAGACTCAAAGAAGGCACAATGGTTTGTGGAGAACGGATATTTCAAAAGGCAGCTGCAGATGCAGGACATAAAGTTGAAGAAACTAATTACATTTGGTTTAACTACATTTGAAGACTTGGTTTAACTAGAGATTTTGAATGTGAATCACTTGCACTGCTTTTAATGCCCACGAGGGGGAGCACTGAAACCAAAATTGATTTTTTTTTTTTCCTCCTTCAAATATAGGGGCTGTTGAAATTATGTAGATACTCCAGCCATTTGCTTGTTCTAAGAACAATGTTTAGAATGTTTTTCAAACACTTTTTGTTTGATCATCTTGCCACCTTCTTGTTCCCTTTAGTTGTAACTTTGAAAATATTTCAGTTATTTGTGTTGGATTCTTTTTTGTTGCTGGATACAGTTGGGTCTCCATGTCTGTGGGTTCTACATTTGTGGTTTCAACCAACCACAAATTGAAAATATTTTTTTTGAGACAGAGTCTCGGTCTGTTGCCTGGGCTAGAGTGCCATGGCGTCAGCCTAACTCACAGCAACCTCAAACTCCTGGGCTCAAGCGATCCTACTGCCTCAGCCTCCCAAGTAGCTGGAACTACAGGCATGTGCCACCATGCCCAGCTAATTTTTTCTATATATATTTTTAGTTGTCCAGCTAATTTCTTTCTATTTATTTAGTAGAGATGGGGTCTCGCTCATTGCTCAGGCTGGTCATGAACTCCTGAGCTCAAACGATCTGCCTGCCTTGACCTCCCAGAGTGCTAGGATTGCAGGCGTGAGCCACCACGCCTGGCCAGATTGAAAATATTCAGGGGGGGAAAATTGCATTTTTACTGAACCTGTACAGACTTTTTTTTTTGTAGTGATTTTCTAGACAATACAGTATAACAGCTATTTACATAGTATATACCTTGTATTGGGTATTATAAGTAACCTAGAGATGATTTAAAGTATATGGGAGAATGTAGGTTATTTGCAAATACTATGCTGTTTTATATCAGGGACTTGAGCATCCCAGGATTTTGGTATCTGAGGGAAGTCCTGGAATCAATCCCCCAGTGGATACTGAGAACGACTGTGTATCTGATGTGAAAATGTGTGAAGGGTTCAAACTGGGCATGTACTAGGTAGGAGAGAATGTACATCCTAGGGTTTTTTTTTTTTTTTTTTTTGGAGCAGTGGGGCTTGACTGCCTGTAGTATCCGGTCCCATGCCCACATTTCCTTTCCTAAACTGCCCTTCTTGTTGCTTCTGCAGAAGTAACAGCCTTGGCCATGACTACCCACGTCTGATTCACCCTATTCTGTGGCTGGACTTTAGATAAAAGCAAGCTCTTTGCATAAATCTGTGTATAAGTTGGAAATGGGATTTTCTTTTCAGAAGTATAGTTGTCCCTTGGTATCTATGGGGGATTGGTTCCAGGACCCCAATGGATACAAAAACCTGAGATTGCTCCAGTCCTTTACAGTTCGTTGGCGCTATTTGCAGATTTTGTGTCCTCAGATAACAGGGGCTGACTGTATTTAATACATTTTTACCAATAACTTCATGCAGGCCTGCACCGAAATTCATTTTATAGGAGTTCATTAAGTGCTTAAGATGTGTCAAGTGACACCAACTTTGTGAGTTATAATTTTTACTAACCCTTCTGCCCACTTTTACTCAGATACTGAGGATGCTAGTGAAACTGACCTGGCAAAGCATGATGAAGAAGACTATGTAGAAATGAAGGAACAGTGAGTATGATTTTTGTATTTCTTGAATATAGAATTGACAACAAAATCTTTATACAGGGTGAACATCCCAAATCCAAAAATCTGAAACCTGAAATGCTCCAAAATCCAAAACTTTTTGAATACCAGCGTGACGCTCAAAGGAAATGCTCATTGAAGCATTTCAGATTTTTAGATTTGAGATGCTCAGCTGGTAAGTATAATGCAAATATTCTAAAATCCAAAAAAATCTGAAATACTTCCGGTCCCAAGCATTTCAGACAAGGGCTACTCAATCTGTGTTGACCTTCTGTGTGTATTTTTCACCATAGTGCTTCCAAAGACCACATAGATGTGTACAATTTTCCCACTTTAAGTTAGTCTCATTTAATGGTCTTCCTGTTATAAGACTCTTAATTTTTAATTTTTTAATTAAAAAAAATTTTTTTTGAGACAGAGTCTTGGTCTGTCGCTCTGGGTAGAGTACAGTGGTGTGTTCATATCTTGCTACAACCTTAAACTTCTGGGCTCAAACGATCCTCCTGCCTCAGCCTCCCCAGTAGCTGGGAGTGCAGGAGTGTGCCACCACACACAGCTAATTTTTTCTATTTTTGGTAGAGACAGGGTCTTGCTCTTGTTCAGGCTGGTCTTGAACTCCTGACCTCAAGCACTCCTCCCACCTCAGATTCCCATAGTGCTAGGATTGATTACAGGCATGAGCCACTGCTCCGGCCTATTTTTTATTTTTATTTTTATTCTTAGAGATAAGGTCTCACTCTGCTGCCCAGTCTGGAATGCAGCCTTGAACTCCTGGGCTCAAGTGATCCTCCCGCCTCAGCCTCCTGAGTAGCTGGGACTATAGGCGTGTGCCACCATGCCCGGCTAAATAAGACTTTTTTGTTGGTGGGCCAGAAACGACTTTGAGGGAAATGATCACAGGAGAGGAAATAAGGCCATGTAACAGGAGAGAATCTTTTACCACTTCATTTTTTTAAGACATGAAAACCAGTGCACAGAGAGGGTAAATGATGTCAAAAGCAGCAGGGTTCTCAGATGGGCGTGAGCTCACTGAGCATCAGCTGCGTGGTAAGCAACGTGCTGGGGGCTTGGGCAGCTTAGGGAAACCAGGACTGGAAAGCAGGGCTGCTGGCCCTTGGTCCCGTGCTCTGTCCACGTTCGCATTTGTCCTCGTACTTGTTCTCATTGTCTTCAGACAGCCACAGCCAAACATGTCTAGAGAAACAGAAACCCCACTCACTTTTAGCATACTTGCAGATGGAAGACAGTATAAGATACATTCAGTATGTATGTGTTGAATGTATTTTGAGGATCTTGATTAGGCTTTTATAATTCCTTGCCTTTAAATTAAATAATCTACATTCCTTTCCTTTTAGGTCCTATTTGTAAATTTTTTATGGCCGTCTTCTGGACTCTGTCATCCTTTTCATGCTTTGGAACCCAAAGGGGTAATTCAGCTAAGTCTGAACAGTGCTGAATAAAGAAGGATTTCGTTAATAATTCATATGCTCTACCAGTTTCATTCCTGGAACTCTGCTATGTCTTCTGTTTCAAGCAAAAAGCTTGAATTGATTCACCTTGACCCATTTGAGATGTATTTTCACTTACCTGTTCTTTTTCTCATACATGGTCTTCATCAATCTGATTTTTTTTTTTTTTTTTCTGTTTACTTCTTCAGTCTGTCAGTATTCCCTTTCAAAGACAGACTCAGACTTCAAAGGTATTGGCTGGCACCCTCAATGTGGTGAAAACTTTAACGCCTTGGGTTCCAGATACTTCTCGGCATGGTTTTCTCATCCATTCCTTCTCCTGTATATGTTTAAGTATTTTGAGATGAATTTTTAATTGATTGTTCCCTCTTGTATTTGATGATACAGAAAACAATTTTGATTACAGTTGAAGGCCTTGTGTGATTCAAGGTGGGCATGCAGAATACGTCAGAATCTGCCGTAAAAGCATCAGGCCTGCGTGATTCTCAGATTCTGCCTCCTCTTTCCTCCACCTGTAGAGAATTGGGTTGTATTTACAGCCCTTATTTGAGCAATCAAAATGTTACCGTGCCTATGTGCTCGCTTTGGCAACACAGATACCAGAAGGTTCTTGTGCCTGTTGTGTGTGCGACAGAGTTCTTTCAGGTTGAGAATCCTGTTTTTGTCATTGTGAAATCGGAGGTGTTTTTCAGGTAGGAGCAAAAATATTGCCGAAATGGGATTTACATGTGGGATCTACCATCAAACAGACTTGCTGGCATGTATAATTGCCTATAACCCATTATATGTGAGAAGAAAAAAATAACATGCCAAGTTCTTTTGCTTTGTGTGTGCTGTGTGTTCTCATCCAGCTGGGGTTGCAAATAAGTGCTGCATTTTAATTTTTGTTTCTGAATTACTATTATTTCTCTGATCCTAAAAGAGTAGTGTTTTTAAAAATGACATGAAGATTTATTGCTTTAGTACTTACACAGCTAAGCTGTCTGTATAGAAAAACATGCTGAGGGCATAATCTCACTCCTTTGGAATTTTATAATCTAATTGTAGAGTTGATATAAGAGTTGTGTTTAGCGCCATTTCTCCATTTTTGTGTGTGTATGTGTTACTTATGCTTCAAAATCCAAAGGACAGTAACCTCATACTTTCAGTTTTTCTTTGTATGTTCTTACCTGTTGATCAGTGTCACTTATTTATTAAAATCTGTCTTCATAGTTGCAGATTTAGACTGATTTTTTTTTTTTTTTTAGACAGAGTCTCACTCTGTTGCCCTGGCTAGAGTGCCGTGGCGTCAGCCTAGCTCACAGCAACCTCAAACTCCTGGGCTCAAACAATCCTCCTGCCTCAGCCTCCCTAGTAGCTGGGACTACAGGCATGTGCCACCATGCCCAGCTAATTTTTTCTATATATATATTTTAGTTGGCCAGATAATTTCTTTGTATTTTTAGTAGAGACGGGGTCTTACTCTTGCTCAGGCTGGTCATGAACTCCTGAGCTCAAACGATCCGCCTGCCTTGACCTCCCAGAGTGCTAGGATTACAGGCGTGAGCCACTGTGCCCGGCCTATAGACTGATTCTTAAAAGGTGGGATAACCCAGGAGAATCTACAAAATTAGGATATATGATTCAGAGTTCTTGTTCCTTTCTGTTCCCTGTAGCTACTGGTATATTTTCAACCAACTAGCTGACTTTAGTTGCCTCTCTCCCTTGAAAGATGTTAATGACATTCCCAGTAGTTCCAGTGGGTAGATAGTTTTGGAATTGAGTATTGAATGTTCTTATCTTTCAATGTGGCTTTTTTTTTTTGTATAGGATGTATCAGGACAAACTGGCTTCTCTCAAGAGGCAGTTGCAACAACTACAGGAAGGTTGGTGTGTGGTTGAATCTTTCATTTGTAAATATACTTTTTAATATTACAGACCCTTGAAATCTGTTTTTCACGTCTTTGTGGGAGTGATTTAAAATTTGATCTGTCCGGTTTTAGTGACCCAGTACACATTTTGCTATCTTTTGATATCAGTAAAGTGGTGATTTTCAAACTTTTATTTTTAATTAATTTATTTTCCGATTTGTATCAAATGCTTTCTTCAAATGAAATCTCATTTGAGGCTTTCTGTGGAGCATGAATTGAAAATCACTGTGCCTAAAGCTAGATATTTTTAGGAGGGACATTGTTACCAAAGAATAAAGTTTTACTATCCTTTTTAAACCAAGAGTTAATGAGCTGTGGATTACACTGTGTTTCCTCTTTTTTTGCTGGTAATTTAAAAGCAGGTTTATCTCATCGAGTGCTGCTGGCTGCTAAAGGTAGCGTGGCATGGGGGGGGGGGGTAAGAGCACAGGCTCTCAAGTTCTAGGAGGGGTTTGAGTCCTTGTTTCACTACATTCTAATAATGCGACCTTGGGCCAGCCACTTTTTTTCTTGCTTAATCTATTTTATGATCTGTGAAATGAAGAAAATAATAATAGATGAGATTATGCATGAGGAGTGCCTAGCACAGTGTTGAGCACACCATGAGAACTTGGGGACAATTAGCTGCTCCCATTAGCTCTTTGGCTTCATATTGTGGAGTTCCCTCGTCAGTGAAATTGCTTCCCTACTAGGTTCTTTTATTGCTTGGGGGTGAACCACTCCGTTGGACGAGCCCATGAACAAGCATTATGATCGGGAACTACTTCCCCCTACAAATTGGGCCCCTTATAATTAGCTCCTCTAGGGGAAGAGCAATGAAATTGGTAGAGATTTGGTTAGAATCTGTACTTGAGCTGTCTAGTATTGTCACTAGCTACTTGTGGCTGTTTAAATTTAATTAAATAAAATTAGTAATTCAGTTCCTCAATTGCACTAGCAATTTCAAGTGCTAAAATAGCCACATGTGGCCAGTGGCTACCATACTGGACAGTGCAAATGTAGTACATTTCCACTGTTGCAGAAAGTTTTGCTGGACAATCTTGACCTAGACCTTACTGAAGGAGAACGAACCCTTTCCAGGAAAGGGAGGCCCATGACTCAGACTATTGCAACAGGTGATCAGCATCAGTTGGTGTCAGTACCTTTCCACTCCCCCTTAGTCCCTGTAGAGTCTTGATGTACTAGGCTGAGGTGGACTCAGGATAGTCCCCAGGTGGTTTCGGCTGTGTGCCTTGGTTGAGAACCAGAGTCCAGTTAACTGCCGAGGTGTAGCTTTCCTTGGTTTGTGTTTTACTTTGGTGTTACTAAAGCAGTCACTGTGGGTGCTAGAGAATAATTTTAGAAAACAAAATAATAACTTTATTTTTTAACTGCTCAAAATCAGGTACATTACAGGAATATCAGAAGAGAATGAAAAAGCTAGATCAGCAATACAAAGAGAGGATACGAAATGCAGGTAAGGCTCTTTTGCATGCAAATGTGTTATTTTCAAACTTTCCACCATTTGCTGATCATTGATGTAATGTGGAGCTATTCTCCAGAACATATCTCAGATATTCCACTGGGGATAGAGAGTTTAGGGAAAGAGAGACTCCAAAGCTGCAGTTACGCAAAATTATTTCATCTTTTGTTCCAGTTTCCAAAGAATGGCCCAGTACTCAGGGGTGTCAGTGGCGATTCCTTGTGGTTAGGTTGTTCTCCCTGGTACCCCAGGGGTAGTCCTGCACCTTCCTGCTCATGCCCTCATGGCTGGCCTAATGGGCAATCAGAAGCGCTGATGCGGAAACAGGAGTGCAGGTTGTGTTAGTCCTGTTTCAAGTTCATTTCAGTATTCTGTGCTGGGGCAGGGGCGTCCTCTTGTTACTTCCCTGAAGTACTATATCATAAGCATTTAGAGAAAAAGCATGCTTCTGATCTGCTGTCTACAGTAAATGTATTCATTCAACAAAAATTTATGTGCTTCTGCCATATCTAAGCACTGAGCAGTATAAAGTTGTGTAACACATTGACTTTAGGAATCTCACTGTATTGACAAGAGATCCACATGTGTCAAGTTAGGGAACAATATGAGTTAAATAAAGAATCATGCAGAAAGTGAGATGTGACTGCTGTTTAGAGTGTATAAACATGGATTCCTGAGCTTTCAGGAAATCTTTGGTGTGTATTGAATTTTAAAGCTCGCCAGCATCCTGGTGCCAGCAGGGTGCTTGCTCCTGCGATGGTGGATGTTGGGTTTTAAAATGGTGGCTGGGTGCCTCTACTCACGCTGCCATCCTCTTGCGTTCTGATCAGCAGCTTTCCAACCTTGTATTGATGGAATCCTGGAACCCTTCACTCTCTCCCCCCTGTGAGAAGATGTTCGGTGTACACTAACAGATAGAAAAGGATCTGAAGGGTGAGGGGACACTGGGAAAATGGAGACACAGCCATTAACCCATCCACCTCCTGCCGGCCCCTCCTGTTATCCCCATTCTACTCTGAGTTCCCGTAGCACCTGCTTAGGACATATTTAAAATCCTCAGCCCTCTTCCTAGACTTCCCCTTTAGCAGGTAAAGGAGGTGGCAGTGTGGAAGGAGAGGGTCTTAGGTTCAGATCCCCTGTCCATCATTTTACATCTGTGCCTTTAAGCAGGGTATTTGCTCCTGAAGCCTCAGTTTCCCCACCTGTAAAGGGGAATACTAATACCTCATGGACTCAGTATAAGATGTAAATAAGGAAAAAAACTGATGTGAGCCATTTTTCTTAAGTTAGAACAGCAGGGTGAGTATTGAGTTGTTTTCATTCTGCTTACAGACTCTCAATCCTGTCTTCATGTGTTCTTTTGTAAACGTTTCTTTCCTCCAGGTAAAAATGCAGAAGAGCTCTTAAATCAGTCACTACTTCAGCTTTACAAAGCACATTCTGTGCATAGATAATCCACCTGCTTTAGTAGTGTCTGGTGTCTGGCTGCTTTAACTAAAATAACAAGCACCACCTCTAAGTGCTGATTGTCATTTTGAGTTGCTGGTACAGTGATTTCTCTGAATGGCACAGGACTTCAGCTCTCTGGCCTGTTCATGCGTGGTGTACGTCTGAAGCAGTCCTAAGAGTGAGGCATGCTGGGCTCAGTGAGCCTGCGCTCCTGCGCCCAGTGAATCCCAGTGTCGAAGTGGGTAGGGCTTCAGGGGATTAGAAAAAGAGTGTGCTGTCTTTTTCCTCAGTTTTCTGACTCAACAACTGTTAATTGGCATCCGGGCTCTTAATCTGGGGTTCCTGGAACTGTCAAAATTCTATGGAGTATGCATGAACGTGCATATGTGCTTTTTTGGAGGGGTTCATAGAATTTACCAGGTTTGCAAAGGGGCCCCTGGTATCATAGATGGTGAATAGCACCTCCTGGAGTTACTGGTCTGCCAACAGTCTTTGTGGACCGTATGTAACAGACCCCCTGTCACCCAGAAAAGATCGGAAGCCACAAACCTATTTTGTTCGAAGGACAGGGTTTGCAGAGGGGATTGTAATCTAGTACCAATCTAATGGTAGGGGGAGCTGCTGGGTAAACAGTTACTAATCACCTGGAACACAATAGTACTAAATAAGCTGTCGAATACTGTTGGGTGGATACTTGAAGGTGTCTGAGAAGAGCTTTACGAGTGAGCAGTTGTCAAGAAAGGCCTCAGGGAAGGGGCTACATTTGATCAGAAACTTGGGAATGTGACCAGAGAGACCAGAGGGCACCACTGTGAGCAGAGCTTGGTGGCCTGATAGTGAAGTTCCAGGAGGACTCAGAACTTCTGTCCTCTGGATTCTCTGGGAGTGACCTTACTGCCCAGAGCCCTTCATACAATGCTTTAAGAACACCAACACCAACTCTGCTTTTGGAGGAATTGCATTGTTTCTTCTTTACCCACCCTGCTGTTTTCAGGACTGTTGGAGGGTGTGGACTGAGCGAAAGAAGGGGTGACGTTTATTTTGCCAGCGTAGTTTGGTTCCTGCTGCTCGTGTTTTGCCCTCAGGCAGAACTGCCAGAGCAGATCTGTTCAGGGTCAAGTTTTAACTAGACAGGTAACTTCTCGCATCCTTTCCTTTCATGTATATCAACATTTTACTGATAAAAACGTTTGCTTTGTGTATTGTGCTTTCAGAAAGCAATTACTGCTTCTAAATGAATGCTAACGTCACTGTCTAGAAAGGTGACACAGCCTAGCGAATCTAATTGCACTTTTTAATCTCTTTCAGAACTCTTCCTCCAGCTGGAAGTAAGTACCATGGATCTTTGGGGTTTGTAGGCTCTTTGTGAGATTGGAATCTTGCTCTACCGATCTGGTGACCTTTCCATCTGTCACCAAATAGATAGTTTGGAAACCTTCATCACTGTTCCGTTAGACTAAAGGACATTTATCTCAATTCAGACATTCTGTCTATGCATTTTCTGATTGGGCAGGCTCTGCTTATCACCGAGGATTAAGGAATACTCACCCCTCACTGCTTTCTTGTTGACTTTTATTTCACATTAAAGCTGTTCCGAAATATGTCTGAATTATAATGGCCTAATAATTTGATACTGATCCTTGAAGCAGCCTGATCTCTGAATTCTGTTTACAGCTGAAATTCTCTGGGCTAGTAAGAAAGATTTTTAAATTTTTCCTTTCATCCCATGGACACCTGTGTGCTGCTTCTATGTCAAGATCGGTGCTATAGTGTAGAGATGAGGGCCTGAGGCTTGAATGAAGTATTGCTCCCAGGGTGGCTAGCGTGTGTGTGTGTTTGGTGGGGAGGTACATTTTGCAAAGGTCATGGTTTTTCAGAGCCATGTTGTTGGAACCCATTTTAGTTCAGTGCAAATCGTCAGTCATAGCCAAGTGTCACACAGTCCACTCTCACAGCCCTCCATAGTCCCCCTTGTTTGTCACTTACTACAATGCTGAAATTTTAAACGTGGGTGCATGTGCTATTTTTATTTAATATGCTATTGATGTTTGAGTATTTCAGGGTTCAGGCATTTAATAAACGATCTACTATAGTAGTTATTTTTTCTTGCTGTATCAAAAAATAATAGTAACTCATGCTATCTGGCCTCAATATATTGTAATTTTGAATATAGATATTTCATCTGGAATCTGTTTTCCTTTGAAGTTGTATCTTTAAAAGGAATTATTATCTTTGAGAAATTTATTTTTGTTTAATATAAAAGCTGTAAAATATAAGATGTGGAAAAGAGAAAATACCTGAATAGCAAGTGAGGTATACTCGAAAAACAAGCAAACGGGCATGTGGTTCAATTTTTGTGGCTTTCATTGGAAAACTTGCTCCCAGACACCCTGTTACTGCAAATGTGTATGTGAGTGAACCTACATTTCTCATGTGTACAATAAAGGTATTTTCTTTGCTCTCGAGGACAGAGTCAGGCTTCTTTCTGGTTGGAGCCCTGGCTCCCAGGCCATGTACTCCTAGCCTGTGTTTCTCTCTTGCTCAGACGGAACAAGTGGAAAGAAATTACATCAAAGAAAAGAAAGCGGCGGTGAAAGAATTTGAAGACAAGAAAGTTGAGCTGAAAGAGAACCTGATTGCTGAGCTGGAAGAAAAGAAGAAAATGATTGAAAATGAAAAGCTAACAATGGAACTGACTGGAGGTATGGAAGCCCCGTGGGGTGGGGTCCAGGGAGCCCTGAGGGGGCTGCAGTTACTGCTTCTGTCTTACAATCTCAGGAGCAGGGCAAGGTGGAGGCTTTGACCTCACAGATCAGAGTTCGAGCTACACCTTATATTGGCTGTGTGACCTTAGTCAAGCTGCTTAACTTCTCTGAGTCTATTTCCTTTACTTTAAAATGGGACTGATCATACCCTGTCTCACAGGATTGTGGTTAGACATGAGTGCCTAGTACAGTGTCCTGTACATAACAGGTGTTCAATAAATGGTAGATCTTTAATAGCAGTTACAAGCTCTGGCTCATGCTCTACTTAATTCTTGGGTCATTTGCTGTTTGCGTCTTTGTTGTGTTCCCGAATTATTTTACCCAACTCCATCTCTGGTGATGGGAATTCGCTGCTTTTCTAGTCTGCCTTAATTACAGAAAAGGTATTGTCTTCCTTTGACCTAGTTGTGAGAACAAAGGCTTTCGGCTACGTCATCTGTGCTATTAGATCTCTTCTGCCAGGTGTTACTGTGAACATTTCAGAAAGACTTGATACGATTCCAACAGTGTAGCTAGACTTAACTATTTTCCTATAAAGGTAGTAAAGTTGCGTGAGACTCAGAGCCAATCCCTTCCTAGCCTTCTAGGGGTTAGTAAATCCACATATGGAAACTCAGCAGGTTGCAGGCAAGTTGAAGGGAGAAGCAATATGGGCCGACTCCTCTGTTGCCCTATGCAGACTGATGGATCCTAGAAGGATACAGGGAACTGGCTTGAACTCGCTATTCTGGAACTTGGCAAATACTGCAGGGCAAGTCAGTGGTGAGTTTGTCACTTGAATATGGAGGTGGCCTGCCTCTCTGTATACCCCAAAATTTAACTCATAATTATGTTCAGAAAGTACTGGGGCTCTGGCATGTCTCATTTTAGCTGGGTTTCATAATGAAGTGCAGCATTTTTATGGAAATTCTTGGGGCTGACTTTGAAATTACACCTATCTAGTTAAGGTCTGTGTTTCCCCCTATATGTGAACCACCCTGGCCCTCTGTTTGACGCAGACTCTGGCTCCAGTCCCCATGGTACACTGAAGAGAACGTGGTTGTACCTGAGGTGGAGTCTGACTCTTGAAAACTCTCTCCTCTGATAGCTTCCTCATTGAAAGACTTGGCAAAAGGAGTGAGTTCCTTGAAGGCCTCTGAAAGAGGCTCAGTAATGTTTTTTTGTGAGATTGGATGCTAAAACAGCAGCTTCAGACGGCATCGTCTTGTTCTTGT
>CM052452.1:10284029-10355688 GCA_028533085.1 Varecia variegata
CCCCCCCCCGGCTCCCAGGCAGCCCCACCTGTCCCGTAGGACCTCCGGTAACCTGTGAATGAACACCTAGAACAACAGGTGCCTTCAAGACCCCGTCTACATCTATTCCGATGGGTCAGTGCCAAGACTTCCAGGCTGCTAAGTATTTTGAACATCCCCACAGAGCACATGCAAATCAGATCATATCACCTTCCTGCCTAAAACCCTTCATTGGCTCTCTGCTTCGCTCAGAATTAAGTTCCGGCTGCTTCACAGAGCATGTAAAACCTTACAAGTTCTGGCCCTGCTTTCCTCATTAGCTTCTGCTCTTACTACCTCCCCTCCTGCTTCACTCCCTGGCTCCCCTTCTACCCGTGTTCTGGCTGGACTGGACTCACTCGCTCCTTAAAGATCTCATGCTCTTCTTGGATCCTGGGTCTTCTCACTGTTGTTCCTTCTACCTGGAGTTGCCTTACTAATTGCTATTGATCTTTAACTCTTAGGTTAAATGTCGTTTCTTCTGGGAAGTGGTCCCTGAACCTTCTGGGTGTGGGTTCAGGCTTCCTGTAGCTCTCTGAACCTCTTTTATTGTAGAATGTATCACAATAGTTTCTTATTATTGCTGCTATCTTCCTGTCAGGACTCTGAGTCCCCAGAGAGCCAGGATCCATTCTTATCTTGCTTGTCATTTGACCCCAAGTGTCTAACATTGTACTAAATGTTCATTGGAAGAAATAATGACATTTATATACATGTTTATATTCATTTATGTGTATTTATGCATACACACATGCACGTGAGGGAGTGAAAACACGAGAATCAGAAAATGGGGAAGATTTGGAACACGGCTAAAATTAGAATGCTGTCATTTCAAGATTCCACATAGGAGCACTGGTGTTTGTGTGTAGAAGGAGATAATTTAAAATCTAGTAACCTGGTAAAAATTAGCAAAACCAATGCTGATTTGGACAGGGGATTATTTTACAGATAATTCACATCCTAGGTGTCCCATCAGAGCATCTTAAGGCCTCTTAGAGATAAAAGTTTAGAAAATAGCTATACCTTTACAATCGACCCTCCCTGTCCCTGAGTTCATCAGCAGAGCTACGAGCCTCCTCTTTCTTGTCACTATGGGAGACAAGGCATTTGAGATCAGTCCTTGACCCCAAGACCATTAAACACATAATAATGAGGCTGCATCCCAACACATTTCTCCACCTACACCTATCAGTGCCCCTTGCCTACCACGGATGCTGGTTCCTCCTTCTGCGAAGCCTCATACGTTTCATAAATGTTGATCAACCCTCTGTGAGTAAGGACTGCTCAGTTGCTTGGGGGCAGATGTTCCATTTGTGCTGTAATCGTGGGGAGTCTGCGTGGAGGTGTTGTCCACCCCTAGAGTGGTCCCTTGGGGTGGGACTACTCTAGGCAAGGGCATCCCAAGAAAGGCAATAGGTGACAAGCCAGGGCTTGGCATGAGGAAACGCATCTCAAGGAGCTAGTTTTCATTCGTGTTGTAATATATAGAAGAGTTTGTTCATTTACCCACATATTCATTCTTTCTACAACCTCTACTAAAGGGGTCGTAAACTTAAATTCCTGCAGGGAATTGGTGTAATATACGAAGAGTAATGAATGAAGAGAAATGTGTGTCAAACTAGAGAGTAAAATGTCCCCTCTAAAGGAAACAGCTGCTTTTCAACTGCAGGCAGTTGTTTCTCTGGGATAGACTTGTGTTACTGCTTCCCAGATATGCCAGTTCCCCTCCTGCAGGGGGATTACATGTCCCCATCCTGTCGACTGGTTGAGCCAATGAAATGTGGGTAGACGAGGCATGTGTCACTTCCGAGTGACAGCTTTAAGAGACAGGGCATGGTTTGCTTGGGTCTCATTTCCCTTCAGCCACAAGGACTGTGGATGTTTCAGATAGAACTCAGGGAGATGGGAGCAGATCCACTGCCTGCCCACGGTGGACATGTGGCATGAGTGAGAAATCCATCTGAGACTTTGAGGTTGCTACTGCAGCATTGTTCGCCTATCCTGACTGATAATAGGCAGCCTTTCCAGATCGTTGGATTATTTTTTTTTCCAAGAGAAGCCAGAAATCCAGATTCTTTGTGAAATATATATATATTTGGGTTGAGGGAAGTTGAATGGTAAACCTAATGCACAGAGAGATTTAAAGGGAACACAGGAAGTAAACGTGTAGCTGTTTCCTGCATGACTTACGATGACCTGTCATTTGGAATGCATAACCATTGCCAGGATGGCTGTAATCCCTTCTGGTCTAATAAGGTAAAGAGAAAATATGAGAACACTCCAAGGGGGTTGTCTTCTCTGCCAAGGCCCTGCAACATCAGACTAAGTTGGTCAGGCAGATGGGTACACCCAGGTTGAGTCAAAAGGTGCTCTCTGCATTGGAAGTAGGGGCTTCAGATGGTCAAGGGCAGCCGTTTTGACACTGAACATCTCGTTCTAAGTGTTTGGTAAGAATATGGTGATAGATGCTGTATAGAGATGCTGTATTATAAACCAGATTATAAATATATCATGTGTATACACATGCATGTTCATATAACACTTTGCTGAAACATATAGAGCACCACTGTCCAATAAACAGGTAATGACAATCACATATGGAATTTAACATTTTCTAGGAGCCACATTATAGAAAAGTAAAAAGAAGCATGTGAAACTAATTTTAATAGTATTTTCTTTAACTCAATATATCCAAAATGAAAGTTTATCCTTTTAACATGTACTCAATATAAAAAGTTACCAATGAGATAGTCTACATTCTTTTTTCTTTTTTCATATTTAGTGTTTGAAACCCAGTGTGTAGTTTATACTACAGCACACGTCAATTCTGATCCACCACATTTCACATGCTCAATATCTACATGTAGCTAGTGGCTACTATATTGGACAGGGCAGAGCACTTTCCAATACAGTGAAAGAGCAATGACTTTCCAACGTTTTTGGCCATAGGTTTAATAACAACTCAGTACACACACTCACACACACACACATACACACAGTCATAAAGAAGCAAAAGTTTCATAAAAAAATTATACTATGAATCATGCACTCTGATATTTTCTATTCTGTTCTGTTTCATTTTTTTTTTTAAATGCTGGTCATGACCCACTACATTGATTTCATGACTATTCAGGGTGGAGGCCTACAGTTTGAAAACCATTGATATGGAAAGTATGTGGGGTTACATCTTGAATGGCAGGTTAAAGGGATAGGTTCTAAAAAAAAAAAAAAAAAAAAGGGATAGGTTCTAATGTTAGTGCTTAAGGCAAAAATTTTGTGTGGCCAAAATTACCTTAAATTGTCATGGGTCTTTACAAGGTCAAAAGGCAAGAATTAACTTATTTTGTTTCTTTTTGCATTTTGATTGTGCCCTTCCTTTTCCTGAGGCATTGAGGTCAAATTCTAGCATGATTGGTTTTAAGAAATGCAGGATGAATTTTTCTCTTTTTTGTAATTACATTCAAATAAGGTAAATGTGTGTGTGTATTTCCAACACACTGGGTACAATGTATGTTTAATTGACTCATATATATTATAGTTCTATACATGTGTAAAATCTTGCAGGATCCATGAAATAAATGGCTTTGGGATGAAGGCCATGAACTGTTCTAAAATTGTATACAACTTAAAAATATTGTTATTATCTTCTGAAAGTCCTTTGTTCCAACTTGAACTAAGAACACACATTGTTCTAGTGTGCTTATATTACTGTAGGAGAGGAAAAAAATTTTTCCTCCGTGGTCTTAGATTCTGCAGCTGGAGCCCATGAATTAGATTGACAAAAAGATCAACAGGAGAAAAGGCATACAAATTTTATTTGATGTTAATGTTTATATTTATTTTATTTTATTTTTACACACACCGAGGCCTTTATTGCAAAGAAATGAAGATCCAAAGAGGGGGTTAAACCTGGGGTCTTATGTACTGTTTTAACAATGGGTGATAAATTTGTGGAGCAGTGACAAGGCAAAGGAGTTTGGGCTTCTAGGGGTGGTAAATTGTGGGAAGGTAAATGGGAGAAGCTAATGGAAGACAAGCGTGATTTTAGTAAGGTTTGTTTGTGTAGACCCACCTCTGTGTCAACTTTCTGTCTTCAGGGATAATGGCTATTTTTCCTTTTGTTAGTATGGAAGAAGGCAGAAGGAAGATCTTCACAAAGGGAAATTTATGTCTTTCTCTTAGGCAGGCAGCCTTACCAGGTTCATTGCCTGCAACTCAAGAGGAAGCCAATACACTGAGACAGCAGGAGGGTTACAGCAGAGAAAGAGTTTAATATCACAGGCACCACGTGAGGAGACAGGAGGAAGTTCTCAAATCCGTCGTTCTGAGAATTTGGGAGAAAGGATTTTTAAAAATAGTGTGGTGGGCAAAGGGCTATGCAGTTGGGTCTGCTGATTGGCTGGGTTCAGGGTAGAACCATAGGGGGTGGAAATTGTCTCCTTATGCTGAGTCAGTTACTGGGTGGAGGTTGCAAGGCCAGTTGAGTCAGTTCCCTGGTATGGGCCACTGGTCTGGCTGGGTCAGCTGATCCACTGGAATGCAGGGCCTGGAAGATAGCTCAAAAACTAGCCTTAGGTTTCACAAGGGTGATGTTATCTATGGGAGTAATTAAGAAAGTTAGGAATCTTTATGACCATCAGCTGTATGACTCCTGAATAGCAATTATAGGAAAGCAAACTAGGGGACAATGGCTGGTTATATATGTTTTTTAACTATGCCAAGACCTTTGAAGAGTTCAGGTCCCTACCACAGTTCCCACCTTGTGGCCCTTCATTAACTTTATAAAGGGCAGTTTCAATAGGGGTAGAGCAAAGAGCTCTTTCTGTGTTTGCTGCTTCGTAATTGCTTTCAGCTTCTCTTCTCCAAATCTGGAAATTGAGATCCCCAGAAGTATCATCTACTTTTATCTACAGCATAAAAATATGCTTTTGTAAAAATATATGTGTGTGTATGTATATTAATCTTAGATCATATTGTTGTACACTTTTTCCTCCACAATATATTGCATGTATCTTTCCAAACCAATTCATATACATTTACAACATCACTATTTTATTTATTTATTTAATTTAAGAATATTACAGAAGTACAAGTGTTTAGGTTACATATAGTGCCTTTGCACTGCTGAGGCAGAGCTACAAATGTGCCCATCCCCCAGACAGTGTGCATCGCACCCATTAGGTGTGAATATACCCATCCCCTCCTGCTCCCTCCCACCTGCCCGACACCTGATGAGTGTTACTTCCATATGTGCACATAATACAGCATCATTATTAATGGCTATATAGTATTCTACTGTGTGGATGTATTAAGATTCATTTACCCAACTGAGTACGGATGGAAATTTGGGTTGTTTCCAATTAATTTTTCTTTCTTTTATTACCAACAAAGCAAGGGGTGACTTTGTATATCTTCGGCTTTTTGTGACAGTGAAATGTAGAGGATAAAAATTTTAGAGTAGCATTGCTGGGTCAAAGGTTAACCACATTTAAGATTTTGGTAAGTTGTTCTAAATTGTCAGATGGCCAGATTTTTAGGATAGGGCAATGAGTTCAGTTTTGGTCAAGTAAGGTCAAAGTGCCAAAGGCCTAAGGTCACTGCAAATGTCCCCAAATCAATTAGTAGCACAGGCTGTGACTCTGAGGAGGAGTGACAACTGGAGAGATGCCAAAAATCAGAGGTGTAAGAACTCTAAGGCTCATGGTAACTTAAGATAATAAATTATGCTTCCAATATAAATAAAGATATACAAGACACATTAATTATAGGAGGTTCTCAGTGCACTGTGAAAGTGTATACACAGCAGATAAAAACACAATTCCATCTTAAATTTACCATAAAACTAATACATTCGCTATGATAAATATTAATTACACATTCAAATAATAATCTTTCTTGCCTCTTTAAATTTAGAAGTGCTTTTGGAGGATGGTTTGGATTCCTTAGATCTCATGTCTTAGAAGCATTTACAAGTGTTAATGCCCTTCAGCTAAAGACCACCAGGAACACACTGGCCTTTGAACAAGTTGGGGTGATTACTCATGCGGTGAGGAAGAACAGGCGCCATGGGGACTGCTGGGCATCTTAGTAAGGGGGGTTAGGAAGGATTTATTATAGGATTTGGACTCGGGTTGGGGAATGTGGGGGAGGGTTTGAGGAACTGGGGCTTTGCTGGGATTGGATACTGGCAGGAAGTCGGTGTCATTCTATGATTGGGCATCTTAATAAATCTTGTCTAAAGAGAGAAGAGATTACAGCGAGCTTCAGTCTGTAATTGGCAAAGAAGCGGCAGCCACACATATTAGAAGAGGTGATATTGGGTCATTTTTGTGGTTTGGACAGCGTTCATGTTTTGTCTGTTTTCAGATATGCCTGTTTTTGTCTTGCTGCATTGTGGTCTCAGAGTGGCCTTGTCTTGTGTTGATGTTCTAGGAAATTGTTTATGTTCAACAGGAGAACACCAAGCGCTAGCCGTGAGTGCCAGCGGATCAGCTCATAGCAACCAAGGCCAAGCTGACAGTCCTGGGCCAGCTCCTGGATGTCAGCGCAGTGGCTTTTCTCTTTCTCACAAGGACATTTCTACTATCTTTGCCTGATCCTTCACGTCTCAGCTTCGACCTCCTTTCCTAAGGGTGGTCTTTCCTGATCCACTCCCCCTTCCCCCAAATAAACAGGCCAGGTCTTCCCGTTATACAGTCCCTCACAACTCCTGCTTCTCTTTTGTAGCACTCACCGTGACTGTCATTGCTTAGTTGTGCCATAAGTTATCTAACACCTGTCTCATCAGCCCACTTGTAAACTCCAGGAGAGCAGGGGCCATCCGCATCTTTTTCATCTCAGCATCCTCAGTGACTCGCACAGCAATGAACACTCAGCAGATGCTCAAAATTAGTATTTGATGAAGGAATGTTGAATGAACACAAGACAAGTGAGCTCCTTGTGTTCACTTATTATGCCTCATTTACGTCTGTATTCCAGGGCCTGTAACAGTGCTTGGCACATAGTAAGTGCTCAATAAGTATTTGCATAATGAGTTGTAATGGTTAATTTTAGGTGTTGACTTGACCACAAGATGCCATAGAGCTGGTTAGACATTATTGCTAGATGTGTCTGTTGAGGGTGCTTCTGGAAGAGATTAGCATTTGAATTTCGTGGACTTAGTAAAGCAGATGACCTTCCCCAAAATGGATGGGCATCGTCTAATCCATGAGGGCCTGAATAGAACAAAAAGGCAGAGGAAGGTTGAATGAGCTATGCCTATGGCTTGAGTTGGGACATGGATCTTCTCCTAACCTCAGTGCTCCTGGTTCTTAGGCCTTCAGACCCAGACTGGAGTCTCCACCATCGGCCCTCCAGCTCTCAGGCCTTCAAACTACACCACCAGCTTTCTGGGGTCTCCAGTTTGCAGATGGCAGGCAATGGGACTTGTCAGCCTACAGGATTGTGTGAGCCAGTACCTTATAATAAATCTCTTTCTATGAATCTATGTTTATATTTTATGTCTATATCAGTGTCCATGTCTATATCTGTATCTATATAGATAAATATTCTACTGGTTCTGTTTCTCTGGAGAACTCTAATACATGGGCTAATGACCTAATTCTCTTCCATTCATTTTATTCTGCCCAAGAAATCATTCCAGTGGCTTCAGAGTCATCCCAAATAATTGAGTATGTTCAGTGCGAATGTAGTTGGTGGTAGAGGTTTAGATGTGTAGAGCAGTTAGCTGAAAAAACTATGTTTGAAAAGTAAGGTTTGACCCGAATTTTCTCCTCTTTGCCTCACACACCTTTTTATCTTATCAGAAGCTCTGCTCAGTCTCAGATCGGATAAAGGCCCTCGAGGAACCAGTGACAGCTCTCAGAGCCCTGCACACTTCATTGGAAAGCCATAAACACAATTACTAGATCATTAAGGACTGTAAAACAGAAGCTTTGAAGCAACATGCACAGAATTGCCTAGTTAGGCATGAACAGTGTCCTGCACATGCCAGTGCCTCCCTGTTGGAAGCCACCTAGGAAAAGACAAAGGACTATGGAGTGAAATGGCTCAGTGGCAGCTATGAGGAAATCCGATACAGAGTCCCGGGTGCCACTCACAATTCTGATGCTCCTCAGCTCTTGTCCCCTTGGGCAATACATCCAATAGAATACTGAGGACTGATTGCATTCATGCCTTAATTCTTTGCCCCTTATATTAGTTTTCTAGGGCTACCATGACAAAGTACCATAGACTGGGTGGCTTAAAAAACAGAACTTTATTTTCCCGCAGTTATGGAGACGAGGAGTCTGAGACCAAGATGTCAGGAGGGTGGGTTTCTTCCACGGACCCTGAGGGAAGGATCTGTTCCGGGCCTCTCCCCTTGGCTTATAGATGGCAGTCTTCTCCCTGCTTTTTTATCTCATCTTCCTTCTGTGAGAGTCTGTGTCCAAATTTCCCTTTCTTATAAGGATGCCAGTCACATTGGGTTGGGGGCCTGCTCTAATGACGTCATTATAACTTGGTTACCTCTTTAAAAACCTTATCTCTAAATAATTTCACATTCTGAGGTTCTAGAAGTTAGGACTTCAATATATGAATTTTGGGAGGAACACAGTTCAACCCCTAACACCTCTCCTGTCTCTGTAGTCTTTGCAGTTCCTCTCCTAAAAGAGGTGGAGTCAGTTTCCCCATGCTTTGAATTTGTGTTGACCTTGTGACTTGCTTTGGCCCATGGGTTACTAGCAGAGGCGAAGCAAGCAGAAGCCTGAACAAGTGCTTATATATTTCCACTTTTGCTCTAGTTCCTCTGCAATTGCCACGGGAAAATTCTCAGGGTAGCCTGCTGGAGGTTGAAAGGCCTGTGTTGTGGAGCCAAGTTGTCCCCGTCACCCCAGCCGAGGCCATCCTACGTCAGCCAACAGCTAGCCAACCCCCGGACAGGTGAGTCCAGCCAAGATCAGCAGAGGGGCCTGGATAACCTGCAGTTAGCCACAGACATGTGAGCAAGGTGGTGAGATCAGATGAGCCCAGCCCAGACCAGCCAGAACCCTACAGAAATGTTCATTGCTCTGTGCCCTGAGGTTTTTGTGGTTGCTTATTATGCAGCGTTATTGGGGGGAATATATGACTGATACGAGATCTGTAATACTTACCAAGTTGTGAGAACTCACGAGAAAGTACACAGCACTTTTAGTAAGTGTAAAATGAATTGTGGCCCTGGTATTACAGTGTTTCACAAACTCTTGAGTACTGTATAGAAGTAACGAGTCACCAATACACAATAACGTGCTATGTAATAATAATGATGAGAGGGTTGGAATGAACAAAACTAACAAATTGGGCACTGGCTATAATGTATAAGTATGAGCCTACACTCGTGTATAAACTATTCATAATATTATACGATATTTGCTCTGTGCAGATTCTTAGGGACCACTTATGAGAAAAACGAGGCTCCAAGAATCAAAGTGATTCACTCCAGGTCACCTAGGTGGTAAGTGGTAGAGCCTTCATCAGAATGTAAGAGATTTATAATTTGTCAAACATGGGAAACATGGTGTCTTAGTCTGTTTTGCATTGCTGTAACAGAATGCCACAGACTGGGTAATTTAGAGAGAAAAGAAATTTATATCTTAACCATTCTTGAGTCTGGAAAGTCCGAAGTCGAGGCACTGCGTCCGGTGGGAGCCTTCCTGCCGCGTCAGACAATTGCGGAGTGCACCACATGGCAAGAGGGCAAGAGCATGTGTGTCAGCTCAGGTCTCTCTTCCTCTTCTTCTTCTTTTCATTTTTTTAAAATAGTTTAATGTATCTTAATAACAAACTAACAGGAACAGCAAGAAGACAGACAACATTACAAGCATATACTTGCATGTCGGACAACTCAGAAAACTATAATGAGTGGATGGAATCTACTGTATGATAAAAATGCTAAAAGCACCATTTAGTTGCTATCAGTAAGAAATTTACTTGTTTTAAAAAAATCCAAATGCTGGCATTATCCAGGAACATTTAACAGGTTAATTTATAATTGTTATAAAGTTGAACTGCTGAAACTGGTTCACTGAAACATTTTGACTTGCATTAATGCTTCACATCCCTGCATTTATATTAAAAATTCACACTCAAATTAAAATGGAAAAACTGCCAATACCTGATTTCTGTCTTTTTTTTTTTTTTTAATATACATATGGGGTCTCACTCTTGCTCAGGCTAGTCTCCAACTCCTGCCCTCAAGTGATCCTCCTGCCTTGACCTCCCAGAGTGCTAGGATTATAGGCATGAGCCACGGCATCCAGCCAATATCTGATTCTTGTCCCCTATTTTTCCACTTGCAATCATATACTTAGGTACCTTTTGACCCCATGGGGGAAAAAATATCTAACATTCAGAACCGCCAGTAACAGGAAGAAGAGGGTTTTTGTTTGTTTTTGAGAATGAAATGTTTTCCCGTCATAGTGGATTCTTAAGCATGTTCTCCACATAGCTGAGTGTCTTTTGGCATAATTGTTACATGTTTGGCGTGGATAGCACACAGGTTGGTGTCTTCAAAGGGGCCAACCAGATAGGCCCCACTTGCCTCCTGCAAAGCACCCATAGCTGCGTTCTGGAAGCGCAGCTCTGTTTTGAAGTCCTGAGCAATTTCTCACACCAGACGCTGGAAAGGAAGTTTGCGAATCAGAAGTTCAGGGGATTTCTGATAACGTCTGATTTCACCGAGTGCCAGGGTACCAGGCTTGTAGTGATGAGGGTTCTTCACCCCTCCAGTAGAGGGCGCGCTCTTGCGAGTGGCTTTTGTAGTCAGTCGCTTCCTACGTGCCTTACCATGGTGGGTTTGTGGCCAGTCTGCTCTATACCAGCCGTGGTATAAAGACCTTACTTACCCTCCTTGGCTGGAGCTTGGCGAGCTAGAGGCAGCGCGGCAGCGGCTGCGAACACAATCTCTCTTCTTCTTCTTATAAAGCCACTAGTCCCATCATGGGGGCCCCATCCCGATTACCTTGTCTAATCCTAATGACCTCCAAAAGTCCTCATCTCCAATCAGCATGTAAATTCAAGGATTAAGCTTCTAACACATGGAATTCGGAGGACAAACTCAAACCCTAGCACGTGGTATTTTCATATTTCCTCCTAAGGGAGCTATTGGATTTTAAAAAAATGAATGAACTGAGATGATTACTTCATCTCTGGAAATCTTCTGTCGTGATTTGAGGTTTAAAATGGGGGCAGAATAGAAGATTGGGAATCCATCCATCCATCTACCCATCCATTCAGTCCATAGACACTGACTGAAGACCTACTATGCATCAGGCGCTGTATGAGGCACTCTTCTATTTCCACTTCTGTCTGCTTTTCTTGTCCCATTCTTTTTCTCATCAATACTTCCTCTTTCATTCTTCTCTGTTAAAATGTTGACAAGAAGGGGTGAAATGCTTGCTTGCTAGGGTGAGTCTGTGCCAGGCTGGTGCTGAAGGTTTAGTTTATTTAGAGTGGTGCCTGCTGTGGGCACACCTTGACACTTCAGTTTTGTTTTGTGTTTTTGAAAGACCATGTTGTATAGTGGTTGAAAGCATGCTGATCAGCATAAATACTCCACTGCAATTTTCCAGATGCCAAAATTGGAAGCTAAATGTTACATATTTCCAAAGTCCACGGTTATTTCTAACCATTGTTTATTCATTCACCCATTCCTTTGGTTACTTGTTATCATCCCCTATGGGCCAAGCTCTGTGTGAGTACACTGAACCTAGGGGTGGACAGTCATTCTGTCTGATTCATAATCATTCAGTTTCATTAACAATAATATCACACAATTATGTAGAGCTTATTATCTGCCAACACCATCCTGAATGGTTGACATATATTAACTCATTTAGTCTTCACCACAACCCTGGGAGGTATGTACTATTACTACCCCCTTTTGCAGATGAGGAAACTGAGGCACAAGGAGGTCACATGGATGCATGAATGGTAAGTGAAAGACCTGGGATTTGAATCCTGGCACCTGGATCTAGAGTTTGTTGTTGACCTCTCCTGGCATCACCACTGAAGGCCATGTTCTTTGGAGCACTGCTGGGTGAGTCTGCACTGTCACTTTTGAGTGTGCCAGGTGGTGACACTGGTAGGGATGTGAAAGAGGGTGCTTTCTTCATAATAAAATCACCCCACTTCCGAACCTAGAATTTAAATCCAGACCCCCTGCACTCATGAACTTGATTGTCAATCCCACAACCTTTCTAGTCTTACCTTTCTTCTGAAGCTGACCCTCAGCAGAACGCCAGTTATTGGCCATCTTCGGACTAGAAGATCAGCAGGGAGAGGAGGAGGAAAGACATTTTTTAAGCCTCAGTTTCCTCATCTGTGAAATGGGAGCAAGTTAAATGAATAGTGTAACATTAGGTACTTTTATTTAGCACTTAGTGTGTGCAAGCACTGTGCTAAATGGTTGGCCATTGACATGCTCTCATTTAATTCTTAAGGCAATATTATGGATAAGGCAGGCTCAGAACAGTTCAGCAACTTGCCCAAAGTAACACAGCTAATAAGTACGAAGCAGGGCCTGGATTTAAAGTCTGAATATAAAGCATCAAAGACTTCACTCTAGTACAACACTGTGGTTCTCACAGCAGCCATGCTGCTCCCTAGGACTCCGTCCAGAAATTTGTGGGGATGATTTTGGTAGTTACACTGATGGGGAGGGAGTGATATCGGCGTGATTTGCTTTAGGGGACCAAGTGAGCTGGACATAAAGCCATGTGTGGGGAAGACTTGTCCTGTGTCCTGCTTGATACTCCAGTGTCCTGCCAGACATTCATGTAGGTGAAACATGTGTTTATAATCATCTGAGCCTAGTTTACATATAAATATAGAGTATATTCTGCATGGTTTTAGCATACTCTGCTTTTTCTAGGAATGCAACATTCAGTACATATCAAAAATGATTATAGTTTATTTAGTTAAGCATTTTATCCAGAGTTATACCCCATTTCAGAAAAATCACACTGTCAATGTCAATGCTGTTCAAGCTAGTTGAGGGGCTAATACCACACACTTCAATCAGTTTGCATTTGTAGCTGTTATGCAAACAGTGGTTTTTGTGTAGGTGCCAACATCAGACTATCTCACTCTGTCTTTTTGCATTTATATATGAAATTGATTTTTGAAAATTATATGTGTATGTAGGCTATATTATCTCTGAATTTCATCATATTAAAAGGCACGTTATAATATATTTGTTATAAAAGGGTGAATAGGCTGGATCATTACTCCTGATTCTTTATTCTCTTTTTTCTTTCTTTCTTTCTTTTTTTTTTTAAGCAATGGGGTCTCCCTCTGTCAGCCAGGCTGGAGTGCAGTGGCACAACTATAGCTCTCTGTAACTTCAAACTCCTGGGCTCAAGTGATTCTCCCGCCTCAGCCTCCTGAGTAGCTGGGACTACAGGCATGCACCACCACACCAGGCTAATTTTTAAAATTATTTTGTAGAGACAGAGACTTGCTATGTTGCCCAGGCTGTTGTCAAACTCCTGGCCTCAAGTGATCCTCCTACCTCGGCCTCCCAAAGTGTTGGGATTACAGGCATGAGCTGCCACACCTGGCCTGGTCTCTCTCAATGGACTAAAACATCAGCACCTTTTACCATGTGACTTTGTAGTACCTCCCACTAGAGTGGGTGGAGAATATTACCCTGCTTCATTGGTTTTGGTCTTGGCCACGAGGCTTACTTTGGCCAATAGAATGTGGACTGAGTGGAAATATGCCAGTCCTGAGCCTGGTCCTCAAGAGGTGTCATGTATTTCCATTAGTCCTCTTGTGTTCCTGCCATTTGCTATGGGAAAAACATGCCTCAGGAGGCTGCTGGTCTGAGGAGAATGGGAAGACTGTTGGAACAGACCTGAACCCACCCTGAAACCTAGTGTCAAACCCATGGGATCCCAGATAAGCTCAGCAGAAGCATAGCCAATCACATACCCATGAGTAAAAAAAAAAAATTTATGCTGGTACGTCATTGAGCTTTTGAGATGTTTGTTACACATCAGAAACTGACTGATGCAAAGGCATATTGGATCTGATGGGCTTGATAAGCATTCTACTATTCCTCCTGTAAGCAAAGCAATTAGCTTAAGTCTAGGCACCCACAGAGCGAATGCTTTATAAATAGGAATTCTTTGATTAGCATTGTGGAATGGCTAAAAATTATTCTGACACCATGTTAAAGGGGATTATGGATCCATATCTTTCAAATCCTTGGGTTTAGGGGCTTGGCAATTACTATTGAACTCTCTGACCACCAGGGTAAAGGCTGGTGGTTTGGGAGGGTGTAAATTCACAGAGTGGGCAGGTTAGAGATAATTGATGAGTTCTCTTCCTTAAAAGGGGATCCGGCACCATGGAAACGACAAGTGCGTTCAGCTTTGTGACTGTGGATTATAATTACCAAGTTATTAACCGGAGCGTTAGGTGAAAGATTGATGGTTCTTGCTCAATGTAATGTGTCCTTTAAATGCTAAATAATAAGTTAAATGCAAGGAATAAATAAGTTCAGTGGCTTATTTATGGGGTAATTATGGGATATTTTCAGCCCATAAACTAGGGCATCTGTAGAAACCCAATGCTGTGGAGGAGAAAGAGCCCCAAATTAGAAACCAGGAGACCTGGATTCTCTGCTGCCTGCCAGCTAGTGACCTTGAACAGTTTTCATCATTGCTCTGAGCCCCAGTTTCTTCGTTTGGAAAATTGTTGGGGGGAGTAATAAAAATATGCATCTCATAGATAGTTGTGAGGAGTCAATGACATGATTATATATATATGGCGCTGAAGACTGTGTCTGACACATAATAACTAGTTACAAAATGTTAGCTATCATTATATCATCATATTTGAAATAAGAAATTTGACCTGGTTAGTAGGAGATTTCCTCTGTTATGAGTTTTAGTCAATAAATAATTGGTACAATTTACAATAGACCATCAACACATTCTTATTTTAAAAAACCCTTTAATTGTCCTTTTCTACTTAAAAATAATCAGAAACTTGGGTAAATACAGGCAAGAATGAAGATGAAAGTAAATATCACCTGTCTAATCCCACCGTCTAAATATAACCACTGTTAACATTTTTATGTAGGCTCCTGGTGTTTTTTTTTTTTTTCAAAAACCCAGGTATAGAATTTCTTTTTAAAGTATGAAATTGGAATCAGACTGTACATGCTGATTTGCCACCTGCTTTTGAGATGTTTCCAATGTCATTAAATATTCTCCTAACACACACTTTTTAATGGCTGCAGAGTAGGGTGTTCTTGAGGAACACTGTCTAAGCGGAAGAGTTATTCGTGGAAGCTACTTAGCCCATTCTCTTAAATTATACTTTCAGACTTTCTGAAATCTTCATTTCAAATTGGTCTTAAATGGGCCAGGGCTTGGCTTTAAGATTCCTCTCCACCCCCTCTTTCCTCCCACAGCTGCCCCCAAGCTCTCTGTCAAGTAGTTAATGATTGTACCAGGCACTTATACAGTAGGGGAGCTCTCAGTTTAAAGGGTCTCCGTGGTGAGCCATTTTGTAAAAGGGAAGAATGTCATTCAAATAGTCACCCTCTAATTTCTCTGCTTGGCTGAGTTGTTTTGTTTTTTTTTAATCCCCCCCCAAATGGAGTTCTTTCTTAAAGTAAGGTCCATCTACAGGTTAAAAAATTCCCGACTAGCCTTCTTAAACCACCTTACTTGAGGCCAAGTAGCACTTTTTCTCGGAATAATAATAAGAAATACTTCTTTGTGTCCCCTCTGCCACCCACAGTCCTGGCTTATTGACTTATACTGGTAATATTTGAGATGAGTTTAAGTGATTTGTACAGAAACATTTCAAAAATTAATAGTTATGTACTTATTTTAATGTGGGTTAGACATATACCTCTATATATCTATATTGATATATCATGTAAATCAAACTTGAATATTATTGCTTAGGGTGAGGTAGAATTTATTTAAGCACAAAATTCATTTATGTGAAAGTAACATGGCAAAAAAGTCAGAGATGGTATACGAATTCGACATTTGATAAATCTGATTTGATGATTGCCATTTTGCAACTGTCATTTGGTAACTGACACTGGGTAGATATTGTCCTGGTTCAAGCCACCATCATCTGCCTGGACTTCTGAAGCCCCCTCCTACCTGGTGGCTCTGCTTTCATTCTTACCTTCCTCCAATCCATTCTCCACGTAGCAGCCAAAGTGATTTTTTTCCAAAACATAAATTGAAGAACTCTTCATTCATGCCTGTCAAGGGCCTCCTGTTTTTCTTGAGATAAAAATCAAAACTCTTGACATTTGATTCTAACAACAAGGCTGTGAGGTAGGTATTGATATCCTTATTTTACAGATGAGGAAATCAAAATTCAGAAAGAGTAAGTGACAGACTCAAGGTCTCACAGCTAAATAAGTGTAGACAAAGAATTCAAACCCGGTTTTCTGATTCTAGGTTTCTGTTTATTGTACCTAAGCCATCTACTAAAGCCATCCCCCAATGCATGTGGCTACAAGATGTTCTTTTCTCAGACAATCAGAAGAAACCAGGCATGTCAGTTGGTAGTGTTTGGTTGGAAGCAGAAAAAACACAACTCAAACTGGCTTAAGCAAAGAAGGGATTTTTTTTTTTCGCTCCAGTAACTGAAAAGTCCAGGATTACAACAGGCTTCAGGCATGGCTGGATCCAGGGGCCTAAATGACAAGATGGATTGTTTTGCCCTCCTCATCTTCATCTCTTGTTTCTGCCTTTTTTGACTTGACCCCCCAATCAGAGACATGTTTCCTTTTTATGGTCTTACATTGAATTCCAGTAGTTCCCAGGAATACATCCTTTTAGGTCTACATCCAACAGGATAAGACAGTCTTTGCCCCAGCATTCCCCGTAAAATCTCATTGCATCTCATGGGCTCTGATTGGGTCACATGATTATTCCTGAACCAGTCGTTTTGACCAGAGGAATTGAATGTGCTGATTGGGCCTGGGTCACAGGATAGAGCCCCACCTATAGCACATTGGCTGAGAGTGGATGGATGGTATTCCTCAGAACACCATCTAATTCAGCATACTTTGCCGGAGACGAGAGAATGGATGCAGATTGGCAAACACTGCAGATGTCCAGCACTTTATTCCTACCCGGGGACATGACCTGAGCATTAGTGTGGAAAATTTAGACTTGTGCAGGAAAGAGAACTAGGTAGGAGAGGAGGGAAGCGAGTATGCTTTGTACAGTTAGAGGATGGCCACATGGGGTGGTGGTGGCTCTGGCCCTGGGCAGAAGCAGTGCTTGGCTCCCCACTTGCTTCCTGCTTCATTTAAGCCTCCTGTTGTAGTCAGAGCTTATGTCCATGTCCTCAGGTCAAGTGCAAACGACAGTTCAGATTTTAGGGGAAGTGGAGGGAAGCTGGTACTCCATTTTATTCTCAGAGATCCTTTCTTATTCCTTTAAAATGAACATTTATTGTTCTTTTCTAATTACAAGAATAAAACATGTTCATAAAAAGGAAAATACAGAAAATACGCGATAGGTACACAATGATTATGTGGTTACTGGAGGAATGAACCTAAAATTACTCCATAACTTTATAACTCAGAGGTAACCCCTTTAATATTTTGGTTTATATCCATCCTGATTTCTTCTATTTATGTAAATATATTGATTATATATAATGCACATGCACACATACTTTTTTTTTTTTTTTTTGAGACAGAGTCTCACTCTGTTGCCCAGGCTAGAGTACTGTGGCATCAGCTTAGCTCACAGCAACCTCGAACTCCTGGACTCAAGCAATCCATCTGCCTCAGCCTCCGGAGTAGCTAGGACTACAGGCATGCGCCACCATGCCTGGCTAATTTTTTCTATATATATTTTTAGTTGTCTGGCTAATTTCTTTCTATTTTTAGTAGAGATGGGGTCTCACTCTTGCTCAGGCTGGTCTTGAACTCCTGACCTTGAGCAATCCTCCTGCCTCGGCCTGCCAGAGTGCTAGAATTACAGGCGTGAGCCATCGCACCCGGCCCACACATGCATTTTTAAAGCAAAAGTTTGAATCTTATAAACAGTCCTCTTTAAATTTGTTTTATCTTTTTTACACTTAATGTATCATAGTTATTTTCCTATTCATCAAATAGTTTGGGAAAATATGAGTTTTAATGACTTCATAGTGTTCCAATGTAGGTATGTAGCATAATTAACTTAACCAATACACTACTATTAGATGTATTGGATTTTGAAAATTTCCCATAAAACATGCATATGCACAAACAAAACTGTATTTATTTGTCTCAAGCATAATTTAAAGTTTATAATACACATTGCCAATTTGCATGAAGGCTTTTATTTTAAAATGTTTTTTAAACAATTTTTATTTAAAAAAATTTTTCTGGAGACAAGGTCTTACTCTCTCACCCAGACTGGAGTGCAGTGGCACGATCATAGCTCGCTGTAACCTCGAACTCCTGGGCTCAGGTGACCCTCTTGCCTCAGCCTACCAAAGTGCTGGGACTACAGGTGTAAGCCACCACACCCAGCTAATTTGCAATGTTTTTGTTACATGGATACCTTTTATAATACTTAAGCAGGGCTTTTAGTGTACCCATCGCCCAAATAGTGTTTTTTGAGAATCCTAAATACGATACTTCATTGCCTTCTAGCATAAAGTGCTGCTGTTAGAAAATCTAATGACAATCTGATTTTATTTACCTTATAAGTGACTTGGTTTTTTCTTGGCCTGGTGCTCAAAGTATTATTTAAAATCCAATAGTTTTCTTAAAGAATACGTTTCAGTGTTAGCCTTTCTGGGTTGATTTTCTTGAATTATAGTCCTTAGTGTTTGCTCTGTTTCATTGGTTTGGATTTCATTTTCAGGGACTTGTATCCTATAAATATTCTGGAGCTGTCATTTTCTTAATTTCTTTTAGCCTGTTGAAATGTTAGCTTATAGTTGTCTTTTTCTTTTCTTCCTTTTTTCATGGGCAGGTATTTCTGGCGTGCTTTCTTTGTCTGTAAATTCTCTTTTTTCTTAGGATTTTGAAGGGGATTTGACAGTGATGCCTTCTGACTTGTTTTGAAATGAATGTTCCTATACTTTTACGTGGAGAAATCAGACTAGGCCAGCTTTTCAAGTTTTCCGTTTCTAGAACTCAGTCTTCAGTTGTTTTCACTAAGTGATCAAAAAGACAGCCTAGTACTTTCAGATGTGTCCTGTCTCTACTCCCCGACTTCTGCTTGCATCCAGACCTTCCCTTTCCTCTGCCCCTGTTGTCCCTGTCCTGTTTGGATTCTACTCTCAGCCATTTCTCCCCGGTGCATGGCTTGGCCCTGGAAGAGAGCTTTGATTTGCTGCAGTGGAGGATCAAGGGGCCGAGACCTCTTCAGCGCTCAGACCTTATCTCATGGCGGCCCCCTCGCACTCCGCTTTGAGCTGCAATCTGCAGACCCCCTCCCAGTTTCAGCCGATGCTGCTTGCAGGTAGACCTGCCGTGGTTGCCTGTGAGCATCAGCTGGTGGTTTGGGGGTGTCAGGGAAACCCCTTTTTCTTCTCTCTGTTTCATCTTGCAAAGATGCAGGCAGGCACCACATGGGTCCAGTGGCTGCAGATGGTTCATCCCCACACACTCAATATTTTGCTGCAGATGGTGTCTGTGAGATTCTGGCTTTGCTCTCTGTTTTAGGTCAGGTTCCCTAGAAGCAGAGCCTGAGATGGAGATTCTTGTGCACGGGATTAACTGGCTGGGGGTGCTCTCAGAAGAAGAGGATGAAGGGAAGCAAGAGAGAGCAGAGGAAGGAACTAAGCAGAGATGTGATCTCAGCTGGAAAACAGCATCTGCTTGAGCCTGGGAAGAGCCCTGGTGTGTGAGCTGCACCGCAGACCTTAGGGAAGAGGAGTGGCCTTTTTACTCCATGCCTGTCACTCACTGGCTGTGGGCTTCTCCCTGAGAGGTATACGGTCCTGGACAAGGGGCTCCCATTTAACTGAGAGTGATTCTGCAGAGACAGGGCAGCTGTGAGCCCTGAGTATGGAAGATGGGTGCACCAGCCCATCTGATACCGTCCACTCTGATCTCCTAGTCATTCTCTCTGTTTTCATGGGGAGTGTTGGGGCAATTCTAGAACCATGTCATTGCCTTTGTCACCTTTCCAGAATCTAAGTCATCCTTTACGGGTGGACTTTCTTCCTCCGTGACATACCCAATCTCTTCTTTTCCACAGAGTCTATGTCTAAGAGAAACAGAATCCTGCAATATAGGTTGAATATCCCTTATCCAAAATGCTTAGGACTGGAAGTATTCAGATTTTGGATTTTTTCAAATTTTGGAATATTTGCATTATACTTATGAGTTCAGCATCCCTAATCTGAAAACCCCAAATCCAAAATGCTCTGAAACCTGAAACTTTTTGAGTGCTGACATGACTGACACTCAAGGGAACTGTTCATTGGAGCATTTCAGATTTTGAATTTTCAGATTAGGGACACTCAACTCATAATAAATTAAGAATTATATCACGATGTCCTTGAGACAAGAATTTATGTCTTTTTCGTTTTGAGTCCCCAGTGACTTGTAAACTGCACGTGGTGGCTGTAACCAGTGCATCAGGCAGACTTTTCTTGATGGGGTACAATGAAGAGAGAAATCTATTGCCTATGGACTTCTTGTCTCCTGTTCTTGGAGGAAATCTCTGAGGTTCCATAGCTTTTGGGAACCATTCATTTACAAAGAGAGGCTCCTTTTAGTAACACAAAGCCAGGTCTGTTATCTCACTGAAGTCTTCTCCTCCTCTGTTGGAAGGAGGAGGGCTGGAGGGGAGAGCATGGGTAGATTTTTCACTAATTCCATAACCTACTGCCTTCTGTTACGCAGCAGGTGCAGCTGCTGTCTGAGATTGCTGTCCTCGGGCAGGGTAGAAGTCACAACTGACTCTCAACCATGGGGCACTTTTGTGGGTTCCCAGGAGAGCCTCCCCTCGAGTCTCTGACCACAGGGCTCTTTCTGATTCCAGCCCCCTAGCTGCACCTCGGTCCCTTCAGGTCTCCAGGTCATACTCTTGGGCCAGATACCTTTTAAGATGATGCCAGCCAGCTCCCTTCTGTGGGAACCTTGGACCACGACCCCATACCCCATCAGTGGAGGGGCACCTTGCTCCCAGAGATGTCCTCTCTTCACTCTGGAAAACTCCAGACGTACACACAGCCTCTTGTCCTGTTAGACTTCTCCTGTTGAGGTTCTAACACCACCTTGAGTTCACCAGACTCCAGGAGGTGTCTATTAAGTTCTCTGAGGCCACCTCTGCTTGGCTGGACGTGAGGGGACATACTCCCCTCCCCTGTTGGTGACGTATAGGGAAGTACAGCCCCACAGCCGATACTCATCACAAAATCCTCATGCCACCCCCTCCCCCAACCCTTGCAAACCCAATCTCATTTTTGTAGCCCAGAGATGTGAGATTGACTTGCATTAGTTAAACTGCCAATCCAGTTTAACTCTCCCTTGACATGTCCTGCTCAGGTGCTGTGTCCTTAATTTAGGATGTGGGGGTGTTGGCCCAACTTCAAGAAAGAAAATTATTTTAATGTCCTGTTCTTTAGCCACTCAATAAATATTTGTTTGGTGGGTAATTTGCACAGGATTATAGTTTTGTTTTTAACCGAGAGAAGCTAATCTTCTTTGCTGGGCAAACGTAGAGTGGGATTAGCGTGTTAGGAAAGTTTTAAGGACCTGTCAAGGTGGCCTTGCCAGTTTCTTGGCATGCAGAGCCCACTAGAGGGGAAAAGAAGGATCAGTTTGCATAAAGCTTCTGGGGCCTCCTTGGAGGGCAGGAATCAAGACACCAACCTCTAATTTCCCAAGTTCATCATTAGAGGGAGCCGGTGGGAGGGACTTGTGGGGGTCTTGACCGAAACCCAATGGTACAGAGGAAACACTGGTCTGAGATTAGGTGAGTAACTGAAGAGGGAGCCCACAGGTGGCACGCTCCGCCAGACGGGCACGTGGGAAAGATACTATCTTTCTTAGAAGAGGGTTACTGGCCTAGTCTGGGGGCTGGCCCAAAAAGGGGCCATTACAGAGTGACCCAGTATTGCCGGGCACACTGTGACACTCTTGTTTTCTCTGGGAGGCTCAGCAGTAGGATCAACCACATCTACCCTGTTGAGCAATACCCTCCCCCCCAATTGAAATGTGGATGTTGGATAAGGTGCTTCCCTGCACTGCTTAATGTCTCTGGGTAATTTGAATAATTTAAAGGCTAGGGGAAGTTCCCTACATATTGACATATGGGCTCCGGCTAGTCTAGCCAGTGGAATACTGTTTTTTTCTTTTTTAAAGAGACAGGGTCTTACTTTGTTGCCCAGGCTAGAGTGCAGTGTGTCATCATAGCTCCCTGCAACCTCAAACTCCTGGGCTCAAGCAATCTTCCTGCCTCAGCCTCCCAAGTAGCTGGGACTACAGGTACATGCTGCCATACCTGGCTAACTTTTTTTTTTTATAGAAACGGGATCTCGATATGTTGCCCAGGCTACTCTCAAACTCCTAGGCTCAAGCGATCTTCCTGCCTTGGCCTCCCAAAGTGGTAGGATTACAGGCGTGAGCCACTGCACCCATTGGAATTCTTGAATATTATTTAAAAAGAGATGATCAGACTACAAAAGGGCAATGCTTGACACAAAGGAATGTATTGATAATGGGGGGATTTTAAGGAAAGATTGGGAAGATACTGTTTTAGGGTGGGACTTTCCCTTAAATTATATTAATATATTTCACCTACTTTAGTCCTGAACATGGCAGTGTTTGTATGTATGTATGTTTTCAAGACACAGGGAAAAGGTAGGGAGGAGGGGCTGAAGAAGAAGAAAGAACAAATCAGACCTGTCTATGTGGTGTCTTTAATAAGGATGAATAACTCAACAGGGATTTTTTATGACTAGGTGTCTCTTTGAACTCTGCTGGGCAGGAATCATCTTTCAAAGCCGTTCGGAGTTGCCTTTAACACTCTCCCCAGAATAGCAGCAGCATCAGTAGGAGCTTTTGCAGGTCAGGCCAACTCTGTTTCCCTGACAATAAGATCATCCTAGCCAGACCCAGGTACTGCCTAACCAAGTTAGGTACAGAATAATTTAAAGCCTCAGCAGTCTGGATTTGGAAAACAGCTGAAGGAATGACAGGTTAAAGGCTGATTTATGTTTTATTTGACTTGGAGGAGTAAAGGAAAGAATAATTGAGCACATGGGTCTTGGAAAAAATTGGTATGAAGGCATCTTGGAGAGGATTGTTATACTCCCTGAATCTCATGATGTTACAGCCTCTGTCCTTATCACCCAGACCATATTTTTACATCCATTCTGGTTACTGTTAATAAAAATTTTTATTCTGTGCATAAAATGCACCATGCATGGGCACTAGGTACCTCTGAAGATCTATTCATCCACCCATCCATGTATCCATCTACCCATCCATCCACCCATGTATCCACTCATCCACCCATCCACTCACTTATTCATCCACCCACATATCCATCCACCCACCCATCCAACCATCTACCCATCTATCTGATCATCCACCCATCCATTCACCCACCATGGTTCATGTGCTTATTGTGAGGATTAAATTAGAAAACAGTGTATGCAAAGGGCCTGAAAGTTTCTGGCACACAGTAAACACAAAACAAGTCATAGATATTATTTCTGCATGAAAAATGATTTTAGTTGTTACAGAAAGTTTTGCTTTATATTCACCTTTTAAGACCATATTCATTTGTATAAAGAGGGAGCATCCTGGTGGCCCAGGTGAAAAGGGAAACATGTTTAGTCATATTTCTGGCTAGCTAATATGGAGTACAGGGCGAGAAGAGTAGAGCAGTAAGGCAAGCTGAGTCCTCTTGCTCTCTTTCCAAAAGCAAGTTTGTTATGGAGTTTAAGCTTGGTGAAAAGTGATAAGCTAATTGCCTGGGAAGCACTTCTGGTCAAAAGGAGATTCATTCTTCTGAGTCAGTGAGTGTCTGTCTCTAAGCCCAGCCAGGTCTCCTAGAAGAGGTCTAAACTGAATTTAGACCTTGATAGACAAACTCCTCTCCCCAAACTGCAGCCAGTGGAGCAGGTAGCTCCCACTGCACCCATGAGGAAGAGGAAGTGCACCCTTGGTGAGACATACAAGCCCTGCCTGGTCTAGCCTCTGCTTGACTCCCTGACCTCATCTCTTACTTCTCCCCACTTCAGCTCCCAGCCAGAGTGACCATTTCCCATGCTGCCTTCCTTTACCCTTGGTATACGTTGATCCTTCTGCTGGGAACAACCCTTCTCTCCCTCTGCTCTATCTCCAACAGTGCCCTTGACCCAGACAACCAGGGTCCCTGCTTGAACCCTGAGCTTCAGGTGGTCCCCCTCTGGCCTCCTCTGGCCTTACTCCTCTTCACAGAGTGAGGAATCCATGGGTCCAATGGGGCTGCCCACCTAGACCAGGTGTTCCCCTTCTAGATTACACTGAAGGTAACCTGGACCCCCAAATTCCTTGCTCAGACAGCTCTGAGCCCGTTTCCAAGGCCAGCCCAGACCTCCTCCCTGGGCCTGTCTTCCCAAGGGTGGATGACACCACTTGTGTGTACCCCCTAGGCCTTCTGGGGGCCGAGAGATGGTTGTTGTAGGTGTACGGGCAGAGCTTGGATGTATGGGCTGGGGGGTCCATGCACAAATGCAAGTCCTCTCCTGGTGCAGGAAGGAGGGTGCGCAGGGGGCTGGAGCTTCTGCTTGTACTTGTATTAGATAGGGCTACTGTAAGAAAATGCCACAGACTGAGTGGCTTAAACAGCAGAAGTTTATTTTTACACAGTTCTGGAGTCCTCATATACTTTATCTCACTTGTTCTTTACCAAGAATATAGAAGGGTGGCCCTTTAATTACTTGCGTTTTGTAGATGAGGAAACCAAAGCTTGAAGAGAGAAAACAGTTTGTCCAAGTGGCTACATAGGATGAAAGCTTCCTTGTCTCTGAAACTTAAACATTTAATTATGACACTAAATCTTCCACAGAAGCTCAGTGTCCATTCGTCTTTCTCTCTGGGTAATAGCCCTGTCATGTTGTTGTTTTTTCAATTGCTTTATAATTATTTTTCTTATTGTAATATATACATATATTACCATTTTAAGTGCACAGGTCAGTGATATTAAGTACATTCACATTGTTGTGTAAGCATCACCATTGTGCATCTCCAGAACTCTTTTCATCTTGCAAAACCGAAACTCTATATCCATTAAACTCTAACTCTCCTTTCCCTCCTCCAGCCCCTGGCAACCACCATTCTACATTGTATCTCTTGGATTTTTACTGCTCTAGATACCTCATGTGGAATCACACAGCATTTATCTGTTTGTGACTGGCTTATTTCACTTAGCTTAATGTCCCCAAGGTTCATCCATACTGTAGCATGTGTCAGAATTTTCTTCCTTTTTATGGCTGAATAATAATATTCCATTGTGTGAATATATCACATTTTGTTTATCTATTCATCTGTTGATAGATACTTGGGTTGCTTTCACCTTTTAGCTGTTGTGCATAATGCTATGAATACGGGTGTACAAATATCTGTTCCAGGCCATGCTTTTAGTTCTTTTAGATGTATAACCAGAAGTGGAATCACTGGATTATATAATAATTATATTTTTAATTTTTTGAGGAACCACCATATTGTTTTCCAAAGTATCTACTGCACGATTTTACATTCCGATCAACAGTGCATGAGGGTTCCAATTTTTCCAGATCCTTGCCAACACTTATTATCTGTTTTGGGTTTTTTTTTTCATAATGGTTATTATGTATATGTTTGAGTGTATATTGTGGTATCTCACTGTATAATGAGGTGGTATCTCATTATGGTTTTGATTTGCATTTCTGTAACAATTAGTGATGTTGAGTATCTTTGGAGAGATGTCTATTCAAGTCTTTTGCTTATTTATTTATTGATTTTTTTTGAGACACAGTCTCACTCTGTTGCCTGGGCTAGAGTGAGTGCCGTGGCATCAGCCTAGCTCACAGCAACCTCACACTCCTGGGCTCAAGTGATCCTTCTGCCTCAGCCTCCCAAGTAGCTGGGACTACAGGCATGCGCCACCATGCCCGGCTAATTTTTTCTGTATATATTTTAGTTGGCCATATAATTTCTTTCTATTTTTAGTAGAGATGGGGTCTCGCTGTTGCTCAGGCTGGTCTCAAACTCCTGACCTTGAGAGATCCACCCACCTCGGCCTCCCAAAGTGCTAGGATTGCAGGCGTGAGCCACTGCGCCCAGCCCTTTTGCTTATTTTTTAATTGGTTTTGTTGTTGTTGAGTTGTAGGAGTTCTTTATATAGTTTGGATATTAACCCCTTCTCAGCTGTATGATTTTCAAGTAGTTTCTACCTTTCTGTGGGTTCCCTTTGCATCCTCTTGGTTGTGTCCTTTGATGCATAGTTTTAAATTTTGATATAGTCAAATTTATGTATTTTTCCTTTGTTGCCATATTCAAGAAAACATTGCCAAACCCAATGTCATGAAGCTTCCCGCTATTATATTGTAAGAATTTTGTAGCTTTAACTCTTCCATTTGGGTTTTTGATCCATTTTGAGTTAATTTTTATAAATAGTATAAGGAAAGGGTCCAATATAAAGTAAGAGTCCAGCCTGTCTTTTCCCCATCAAATTGTCATGGAACCCTTGTCAAAAGCACTTGACCATGTACACAAGGGTTTATTTATGAGTTCTTCCTGCTATTTTATTGTCTTTCTTTATGATAGTACCATGCTGTCTTGATGACTGTAGCTTTGTACTAAGTTTTGAAGTCAGGCAGTGTGAGACCTCCAACCTTGTCCTTTTACAAGATTGTTTTAGCTATTTGGGGTTTCTTCAAATGCCATATGATTTGTCAGGATGATTATTTCTATTTCTGCAAAAAAATGCCCTTGGTATTTTGATAAGGATTGCACTGAATCTATAGATCACTTCATTAATCTTAACAATATTAAGTCTTCCAATCCATGAATGTGGGATGTCTTTTCATTTATTGCTGTCTTTCCCCTTCATGTTGTTTTATAATTGTCGGTGTATGTGTCTGCTCCACTTATAAAGTGGTGCTGCCCGGTGCAGTAGCCACTAGCCACACATGACATTGGGCACTTAAAATGTGACCAGTCTAAATGAAGTGTAAAGTGTAAAGTACACACTGGATTTCAAAGGCTTAATAGGAAAATAATGTAAAATAGCCCATTAATAATTTTTTGATATTGTTTATATACGGAAATTATGATATTTTGGGTTAAATAACACACTATTAAAATTATTTTCCAGCCTGAGCAAGAGTGAGACCCCGTCTCTACTAAAAATAGAAAGAAATGATCTGGCCAACTAAAAATATATATAGAAAAAAACTAGCCAGGTATGGTGGCGCATGCCTGTAGTCCCAGCTACTCGGGAGGCTGAGGCAGAAGGATCGCTTAAGCCCAGGAGTTTGAGGTTGCTGTGAGCTAGGCTGACGCCACGGCACTCACTCTAGCCCAGGCAACAGCGCGAGACTCTGTCTCAAAAAAAAAAAAAAAAATATTTTGACCTGTTTATTTTTACGTATTTTAATGTGGCACCTAGAAACTTTCAAATTGTAAATGTGGCTTGTGTTATTTTTCTATTGGACAGCCGTGTTCAAGACTGTGGCTTTGGCCGGCACAGTGGCTCACGCCTGTAATCCTAGCACTCTGGGAGGCTGAGGTGGGAGGATTGCTTGAGGTCAGGAGTTTGAGACCCCGTCTCTACTAGGAAATAGAAAAAAAAATTAGCAAGCCAATTAAAAATAGAAAAAATTAGCTGGGCGTGGTGGTGGGTGCCTGTAGTCCCAGCTACTCAGGAGGCTGAGGCAGGAGGATGGCTTTAGCCTAGGAGTTTGAGGTTGCTGTGAGCTAGGGTGATGCCATGGCACTCTAGCTCAGGCGACAGGGCAAGACTGTATCAAAAAAAAAAAAAAAAAAAAAGACTGTGGCTTCCCGGAGGGTATGGACTGTAGCTTTCCCATGTCTATCTGTAGACCTCAGCACATAGTCAGAGCATGTTCACTGAATATGTTCATGTGAAGTGTTCCACTTCGCTGGGATCTTGCTTCATCTAGCAGCTTTCTCTTTGCAAAATAGGAGTGGAGAGAGAGCGATTTGTTTAGCTCAGAATCATCATTTGATCGATCCTGCCTTCGCTGTGGTTCCAATAGAGGTGGCCCCTTTTCCAGAGACAGCAGGACGAGGAGGGTCGGTTGGAAACAGCAGAGGCAGAAGCTTAGCACTGGCGTCCTCCATCCTGCAAGGGCAGCTTGGGAACCCAGATGGTGGCCTCCAGAGGGACACCTCCAGGACAGATTTGCCTCCGGGAGGCGAATGGTTCTGGCTTCAGGAAAGAGAATCTATTCCAGAGGAAGTCAGGGAGAGTAGATTCTGTTCCAGGGAGGAATGTTGCCCCAGGTGCTCCAGAAAAAATAAATAAATAAAGGAGAAGCGGCAGATGGGGAGTATTGGCCAGGATATGATGGTTCTCATTCAATTACAATATCCAATAGGGCAGTAATAGGAACAGGGCACTTAGTGGTGACTTCTGATAACTTAAACCAGGCTGAGTGAGCAGGAAAATCAAAGTAACATTATCACAAGTGGAAAAGAAATGGCCACAAATTTTTTTCCACTTAAAATTTTTTTTTCATTTTGAAGAGTTAATATGGACTTATGTTTGACAAGTCTAGTAACCATTTCTATTTGCTTTTTAAAAGGAACTTTTAAAATAACTATAAAAAGGTACTATTTTTCTACTTTGGTTTCTTCATTTTGAAATCTTAAATGTTGTATCGGGTCTTTGGACCTGCTCAACTTTCTGCCAAGTGGGACGGAAATCCTTGGGTGACTAGGATCAAAGGAGAGGGAAGGTGGCAGGTCAACCCCTTGGGCAAATATTTGCCCTGCCCCTGAGAGGGTGTGTCCACTGACTCAGTGGGTCTTGTATTCTGCAAAATCCCTCGGTTCCAAGGAACGGAAACCCATCGGGAGTTGTTCAGGGGAAAGGACATATTGAACAGACATTATGGAACCCCAGGGCATCGTGGGACTGTGTCATTGCAAGTGGCCACTTTTCTGTTGCTCTGGAGATGCGTGTTTCTGTACCTCTATTCGTCTGTCCCGTGATTCTCTGTGCTGGGCAACTTCTTTGCTTAAACGCCTTCATTCTTCTCTCTCTTGATTTCTGATACTGAGATGGTACAAGTGCAGGTGGAACAAAATCAATAAAAAGCAAACTTCTAAGAAGGTTTTCACAGCAACTCATTGAGTAGTGTTGGAGGTGCTGTTGGACTTGGGCTAAGAGGGCCTTGGCTTCAGAACCTAGCTCTGAGCTTAGCTCACTTGGCTAAGCCTCGGTTTACTCACCTGTGGGAATGGGTAGAATGATGTTCACCCACTTGCATGCAGGTGAAGATCGAATGAGATAATGTATGTGAAAGAGTTTAATGAGGCAGACGATCAGAGGAGAGCCGCTTGAACAGAACAAGGGTGTTATCAGTGGATATTTCAGGCCTGCTTTCTTCTCCCTGTCCCTTTTGGTGGTGCCTGGCGACATCCTAATTCCTTTTATACCCTTGAAGTTTTTCGATTGTGGTTGGGGTTTCCTTATGGGCTGAGGTTAACTGGATGTATAGAACTGTGGTGTTTGCTGGATATTGGTGAGGACATACGGCTCTAGGCTGTGATCTCAGAGCCAGGTGGTCAGGGCCACCTCTCGGCAGTTTCCTAAGTCTGATGGGCACCTGCTGGCAGTCCCAGGATACTAAGGGCCCACAAGAAAAAGAAAAGATCCTCAGATGGTCCTCCAAGAATAAATCGCTCCAAATGGGGACAAAGGGGTGGGATATGGCTTTACATTCTGCAAGTCTCAAATTTGAACCTGTCTCTGCCATTTGTTGGCTGTGTGACCCTTGGCAAGTTAGTGAACTTTTCTAGGCTTGACTGGTAAAATGTTGCTAATAGCAAGTCTTATAGCTCAGGGTATTTAAGAGAATTGCATCAGATACTTGCCTACCACATAATGAACATGCAGCCAGTACTAGCATTGATTTTTAGAGGCTGACTCCTTCCATCTTTCCTGAAAATGCCTCAACAGTTTATTATGAAATGTGGTTATTATGGCGAAGGGAAGGCCTGGCAAAGACATTGCCTTGAGGACGGTCCGACTGCCTGGATAAAACCTGGCGAAAGTTGGTTCACTTGGACCAGATAAGGGACATCCCTTCACCCACTCCAGACACTCAGCTTGGATTCCTCCATCTCCTGCAATCTTTACATTCGACCCATTACTAAATTCTGCTGGTGTTTCTCCCTAAATATATACGGAACGGAGCCTGTTTCTCTATGTTCCTGCCCCCAGCCTAGCTGGAGCCATCACCATTTCTCACCTAAACCCTGGTAGCAGCTTCCTAGCAGGTCTCTCTTGCTCGGACTCCTGTCTCCCTGCCACGCTCTCTCCCAGTAACTGCTGGAGCGCATGTTGAAAATGCAAATCAGACCACCTCTCCAGCTCCTTAAACGCTCCCCCTGTGGCTTCCCGCAGGACCCAGAATAACATCTAACATTTCCGACCATCTGGTGGGAAATGTTCTCCCTCGGTCCCTCCAGGGTGATTGAATTCTTCTCGTTTCTCAGGTCCTCATTTAAATGCTGTCTCTGATCTCCTTAAATGAGTTGCCTCTCACCCCTGTTGTCTTTATGGTATTTACACCAGCTGGTAATTATATACCTATTTGTGTGTTCGTTTATTCAACGTCTGTCTTTCTCGCTGGAGTGAAAGCTTGGAAAGGGCAGGGACAGTGTCTGTTTACCATGCCATCCTTGTGCCTGGCACACAGTAGGTGCTTTATAAATAAGCAGAAGAATGAATGAATGCCATCAGGTCAGCTGACTCTGCAGAGATTCTGTAAGCCTTTCTTCATGTCATGCCTTCTGAGGGGCAGGAGTTCTGCAGACAGGTGCATGAAGCACTCTACAACTGAGCATCACTCCAGCAAGGTAAGAGGTAGAGAGCTTTGCAGGTAAATACATGCACTCTGGTGCCAGCCTCTCTGGGTTCAAATCCTAGCTCTGCCCCTTGTTACTGTGCGCCCTTTAGCAAGTTACTTAACCTCTCTGACTCCGCTTCCTCCTTTGTCTAACAGGGATAGCATTGGTGTCACTCTATGAGGGTTAATTGAGGTGATGTTTGTGAAACTCTTGACCAGATGCCTGGCCACGGGGTGTGCTGAGTGACAGTGGCTGTGATTTTCCAATTAGCATGTGTGTAACATTTCCATTTCTGGGTGATTTTACACCTTCTTCTCCTACTGTTTTGAAGTCAAAACACCATTTCTTCCACTCTGTGTTGAGCATCTATATTGTGCTCTGCTCTGGGGATACAGAAATGAACCCACAAACACAATCCCTGTTCTCATGGGGCTTACATTTCAGTGAGGAATACAGGCTCTGAACACATAATTACAGGCAGGATAAGTGCAGTGAAAGAGAACTGTTTCCAAGGGAAATGAAATGTGTGTGTCTGTGTGTGAGAGCGAGAGAGAGGGGCATGGGTGAGTTCAGAAAAGTTCTACCTAAGATGCAAATCTAAGCTGCAGGTGAAGCCAAAGGCAGGGTCAGATCCGTCCAGGAGATGGAAGGGGCAGTGGGAGGTGGGAGGTGAGCTAAGCACAGGGAACAGAGGCTGCAGAGAACACGGCACATTTATAACGAATACGTACAAATACGTACACAGCTGGAAAACCCAGTTTTGGAAAATAACTGGTTTTTCAGGGATCTCCCCAAAGAAGACCGTGAGATAAGGATTTGAATGCAAGAGTTTTATCTAAGAGGCCATCCTGAATAACAGTAGAGGAATGAGGGAGAGAGGGCAGAGAAGGGGCCAGGAAAGGGTGAGTTATCAACCACTCTGGGCAACTGAGGGACCCCCGGGGGCCAGTGTCAACATGCACCTGTTATCCCACCCAAAGGGGGACGGAGCTGGGGTGTTTATACTCTACTCTCCATCAGTCATTGTTTGAGGCCTACTCCCAGGGGGCATTCCTTCATTCCTTGGCACTTCCACCCTGCCACGCATAACAAAGTGGGCTCCAGTTGCCACTGAAGGCCATCAGGCAAATGAAAGCAGGTGCTGGCTGTTGGACGTTGGGCCAGTGTGGGAGGGGAGAGGGGACAGGGCCGGGCACCAACGCATCTGCTACATACCGCAACCCTCTCTGATGCTTGAGGCTGTTGGGGTGGGCCTTCCCAGGTTACAAGCTGTTGTGAAAGATTTGAACTCTATCCCTGGGGAGCCACAGCAGAAGTGAGGCACAATCACCTAGAAACTTAGAAAGATTCCTCTGGCTACTGGGTGGAGCGTGAACTAGTTTGAGTGAACACAGAGCATCTGGGAGGCAACTGCAGCTCTCTAGGCAGGAGATGATGGTGGCTTAGAGCAGGTGGGGTGGGGATGGAGGGAAGTAAGTTGGAGAGAGGTTTAGGAGACAGAACAGACTAGATTTAGTGAGCATCTGCATCTGGGGAAGGTGGCAGCCCTTTTCCATAATATCTTCCTTATGCTAAATTAGACGCAGGTGTCCCTGAGACTTGGCAAGTGGGGCTGTCATTTTCCTATGCCTCCCACTGCCACCCCTTACCTGATAAAGCTCCGTCATCTGCTGCAGTCTCTCTGCCCACTCTTCATGGTACCTTCCAGGCTGCTGGGGCCAGCATAAAATAAACAGCCCCTGCTTCCCTCCTTGCCAGCTCTCCTTCTGCCTTGCCCACCCTGCTGTGCCTAGCAAGGGTTGGCTCCAAGTGCCAGCTTCTGAACCAGCATTATTGTCAAGGAATGTGGGAGCAGCCAGGCCAGGGAGCAAGGGGCGGGTGTGAGCGCTCCATTTGCCATCTGTGTCTCAAGCAAGAGCCGTGCCGATGAGAGCCAGAACCATCTCTGTGTGAAGCAGAGAAATGCATTTCAGCTGAGCTGGCACTGGGACCTCATCTGCAGGCTCACGTGTGTCCCATGGGGTCACTGTCTTCTTTGACTATAGGGCTGGGAGGCCAAGTCTTGAGATGAGGGGCTGGTGGTGAGGGCTGTAGAGGGCTACTTTGTCCCCAAATCCAGTTCCTTTGCTGAGCCCTCCTGGGCACAGAATGCTGCCGTGCTGGGCTTTGCATCTCAAGAAAGGGGTTAACCCTGGCTAAACATATCATTGTTGTTAAAAAATCATGCAGTTAGCCATTTTCAAGCATAAACATTTTATCTGAAGTTCACATCTTAAGATTGTCATAATTGGAAGGGATTATTCAACAAATATTTATATCTGGAAAATTCCTCTTTTCTTCTGAGTAAAGCCCATCGCCACCCCAGTCTAGCACTCTAATTACAAGGACACCAAGAGAGCCGTTGTTACCTCTTAGATGATTGGACCAGAAATAGACTCCAGACCCAAGCAGGACCAATTAGAATGCTTCCCTGGAAATCTGGACTTAGAACTGAGAAAGAAAAGTTATGAAGTTTCTAGAGCCTGAAATAGCAACATATGGAAAATGGTGGGTGGCAGTTGAAGAATAAGGAAAGAAACTTGTTTTAAAAGAGAGAGAGAGAGAGAGGTGGAGGAGGAGGAGGAGGAAGAGGAGGAGGAAAGACATAGATTGTTCCTAAGGTCCAGCTATTTTCTATTAAAAATTTTTTTATACATAGCTGTATGTATTTATGAGTAACATGTGATTTTTTTTTTTTTTGAGATAGGGTCTCACTCTGTTGCCCAGGCTAGAGTGCAGTGGCATCATCATAGCTCAGTGCAGCCTCGAACTCTTGGGCTCAGCGATCCTTCTACCTCAGCCTCCTGAGTAGCTAGGACTATAGGCATGTGCCACCACGCCTGGCTAGCAAACCAAATTCTCAATCCCTGCTACATCTGCTCTTTCTCTAGTGTTCCTCATCTCAGTACATGGTACCACTTCTCACACAATGGCCCATGCCTGTTCTTGACTTCTCTCCTTGACTCACAACACACATCCAGCCCATTAGCAAATCTTCTCTGCTCCAGAGTGCCAGGCCAGAGTGTCAAGGAATTAACACCCCTCACTTCAGAGGCAGCCTTCGACCAGTGACTCTTGGGAGCTGGTGTATAAATGCCCTCACTCCTTTGCTCCTTAGGTGGGTTATTTCAGCCGAGACCTGTGGGATCAGTAGGATGGAAAAGTTGTGTGTTGTACTTTTTCCTAGAGTTTCCTCAAGGGATTAAGCTCTTATTGCCCTTCATGGTAGCTCACTTAATAGTACACCCTTTATTTGCTATGTCTTCTCCACTTCTGTACTAGTGTTGCCTCCACTTCTTAAATATACCACTTTCACTCAATTCCTTGTCTAACACAGTGGAATTATCAGAATTCCAACATCCCAGCCAAAGGCCCCAGCATATTGGAGTTCCTTTTTTCTTTAAGACCATGATGACACCAGCCTGAATGTTTTAGCCAACTAAACAAACTCATAAAGCCAATTAGTTATATTGATGAGCAATGTTTATGGCTTCCTACAGATCAATTCATAAATATTATAAATTGCAACAATTTCTAAATAATGCCCTGTGACTAATGGCTCTGGTTGTAGTGGGTTTTATCACTTTGTTGAGTACCTAATTGTCCTCAGCCTCACTGAGTGTTTCTGTGACCTCCAACAACATGATGGTGACTCAGAGCCCAGCAGCTTCAAGGTCAAAGAGGCTGCATTTCTAGCTTGTCTAGTGGGTGACAGGGATCCTGGTATTTCACTTTTGGAACTAAGTGTTTTTTCTGGAAAGCTATCACCGACTGATTTAGGAAATAGCATGTATTCTGATTGTGGTTTCAGAAGCCAATTCATTCATTCAGCAAATATTTATGGAGTGCTTTTTAAAAATTTTTCAAAATATTAAGGGGGTACAAATGTTTTTGTTACATGTGTACCTTATATAATGCCTAAGTCAGACCTTTTAGTGTGCCTGCCACCAGAATAGTGTTCATTGTACCTGACAGGTAAGTTTTTACCCCTCTCCCCTCCCTGCTTCTTGGTTTCCAATATCCTTTTACGTCTCTTTGTGCTCATGTGTGCCCATCATTTAGCTCTCACTTATTACTGAGAACATGTGGTATTTGTTTTTCCATTCCTGAGATACTTCACTTAGGATAATGGTTACCAGCTCCATCCAAGTTTCTGCAAAAGACATTATTTCATTCCTTTTTATGGCTGAGTAGTACTCCATGGTGTATGTGTGTGTGTGTGTGTGTGTGTGTGTGTGTGTATATATATATATATAGCACATTTTCTTTATCCACTCATGAATTGATAGGCACTTAGGTTGATGCCCCATCTTTGCAATTATGAATTGTGCTGAAATAAACATAGAGTGCAGGTGTCTTTTTGATAAAATGACTTTCTTTTCCTTTGGGTGGATACCCAGTAGTGGATTGCTGGATCGAATGGTATACATCTACATTTATTTCTTTGAGGAATTATGGAGCACTTTCTGCATGCCCAGCGCTGGGCTGGATACTGGGATATAGTGATGAACTGGTCAGGATAGGCTAGGATCGTGCTACAGTAACAGGTTAACTTTAAAAATCCCAGACATTTAACACAACAAAGTTTTTTTGTTTTGTTTTGCTCTTTTTCTCATTCATGCTACAACATCCAGTGTGGATCAACAGAGGGCGCTCTTCCACATAGTCACTCAGGAATCCGGGCTGATGCAACATTGTGTATGGCTGCAGTAGGGCGATTGATAATTGATACTGTGTCAGCTTTTCTATGCTTCAGCCCGGAAGTGACCAGTATCAGCTCATGAGCCACAATCAGCCACATGGCCCCAATTAACTGCTGTTCTTGGAGAGCTTGCCTTGTAGAAGGCAGGAATCAAACAAATTATTGCATAAATAATTATTTAGTAATAACTAGAGAATTCAGGGTCTTATGAGAGTGTAAACCAGGAGACCCATGCCTTCTAGGTGGGCTGGGATGGCTTCCCGAGGGAAGGATTATTTCAGGGGAGACCTGAAGGGATTCATAGGAACTGGTCAAAGAGAGAGAATGAGGCACCCAGCTGTCTCACAAAGATGGATCGCATCAGGTTCAACTTTCAAAGAACCTACTGCTGTATCTCGGGAGACAAGAAATGTGTGGAAATAATAATACCAGTTAGTCAACAATGACAACCCACAAAGTTGAGCATGTGCTGCGGTCTAGTGCTTTCTGTGCATTTTCTCCTTCCATCTGACCTCACAATAGGTTTAGAAACACACTTCCCAGCAAGTGTCTGGGCAGGACTTGAACTTGAGTGTGCACCTGAGGTTCATGCTCTTTACCGCTATGTGCTACTCCCTCTGGAATGATTGCTCAGTGACTGACCGGCTTAGCTCAGGGGCTCAGTGACCCCCAGGGTATAAGAAAACGATCGCTCACTTTTAGGCTGATCTTCCTCTGTCTTGCTGGTGAGTCTCTGAATCTTTCTAGACCTCAGTTCGTCATTAAAATGAGAGCATTTGGCTGATCAGAGCTTTTTAAAAATGTTTTAATGTAGGGGAATATTTTTAAAATTATGTTTTATTTTTAATTATTATGGGTACATAACAGTTGTGTATCTTTATAGGGTACATGTGATGTTTTGATACAGGCATACAATGAATTAATCAAATCACGGTAATTGGGGTATCCATCACCTTAGGCATTGTGGAATATTTTTTAAAAAATGTAATCTAATATGTAAAGCAGATAGGATTGTTAGTAGCCTGGGGAGGATCCCCAAACCTCCATCCCCTTTAGCAGTACCCCGGGGCCTCTGGGGAGCCTGGCATATGATAAATGCTTAGCAAACTACTGGACCAACTAAGGTTACTTCCAGCCCTCAAGGATGCCGGGTGTCACCAGTATCACAACTGGCTGTGGCTATTTGATGATAAGGTTGGACTGGTTTCTCACCCCTCGTGGTAGGTAGAATAACGCCTTCCCACCCACCCCAAAGATGTCCACATCTTAATCCCTGGGACCTGTGAATATGTTGCTTTCCATGGTGAAAAGTACTTTGCAGATAAGATAAAGTTGGAGATCTTGGAGATCTTAAGATGGGAGGATTATACTGGATTATCTGGGTGGATCCCATGTAACCTCAGGGGCCCTTGTAAGAGGGACAGGGGAGTCAGAGAAGGAGGTGTGAGGATGGAAGCAGACGTCAGAAAGAGAGATTCAAAGATGCTACGCTGCTAGATTTGAAGATGGAGGAAGGAACCACCAGACAGGGAATGTGGGCAGCTTCCAGAAGCCGAAAAAGGCAAGAAAACAGATTCTCCCATTGCACTTCCAGAAGGAATGTAGTCCTGCTGACACCTTGATTTTGCCCTGTAAGACACACTTTAAATGTCTGATCTCTTAAAACTGTAAGATAATAAGTTTGAGATTTTTAAAGCCACCGAGTTGTGGTAATTTGTTACAACAGCAATGGGAAACTTCTACGCCCCCCGAGACAAGAATCTACCCCACACCACAAGTGGCTTGTGTCTCCACTAATGGTCAGACCATCACTTGTTGCTTCCCTACACCAACGGCCACCATGTGTCAGCCACTATGCCTGGCACGTTATTTCTCTGATCTCATGTGACACTCCAAACAGCCGTGTGAATAGAGACTGTCATGTCCATTTAGTAAAAATGAGGGAACTGGGACTCTGAGAGGCTGCCTCACCAGCTCAAGGTCACACAGGTAGAAAGTGTGTGTGTGGGAGTGGGAGGGCTTCGAAGCAAATCCAAGTGTCTGTGGCTCTACAACCATCACTTTTCTCTTCTGCCTTTGGAAGACACCGTTTCCAGAGGGTGCTGGGAAGGCATCCAGACTCCAAGCTTGCAAACAGCGCCTCTTGCAAAGTCAGACTCCAAACCTATCCTCGCCGGTGTAGAACATCAGCGCCTTTACGGGTATGTTGTTGTGTGTGGAAGGAGAGTGGAGTTTTGCACCGTGTTTAATTTCATCTGGGCAGCCTGTTCCTTGGGAAGCTCAATTTTCTTCCCTTGAAAACGGAGAGGAACAAACCTCCCCACTGCTCCTTAAATTTCTTTCGGGGCAATTACTGTTCAATGTGCAGAATTCTCCATCTGAAAGGAGGAGGCAGGGAGAACAGAGTGATTTGCTCCTAGCTGGAGCACAGACCCAGGCTTATTAGGAAATGGAGCAAACTGATGTGGCTCTTATGAGCGTGGGGTCCTGCTGTGTGAATATTCATGGGGTTGGAAAAATCAATGAAAGAGCAAACAGATATAATTAAAACATACTAACAACAAAAGTCACTGTGCCCTTTTGAAACGTGCTTTGCTAATATCTTTTGGTGAGTGGAATTTAATATAATTTTTAATATTTATTGATCGTTTCTGATTGCAAAATCACAGATGCTCATTTTAGAAACATTAGAAAATACAGAAAAGGATCAAAAAGGACAGTCACCTTAAATCCCACCAATCAGATCAAATCACGGTCAACATTTTAGAGTATTTCTTTTTCCTGTGACTCTTAACTTGATGAGATCATTCAATTTGGGGTCTATATTTTTTTCGATTAATATTATGTCATGGATATTTCCCGATATCATTAAAAAATCTTTTAAAATCTGAGGCAGACAGTGTAGTGGTAAAGAGTTTTGTCTCCAACATATGGAGATGGGGTTGGAATCCCAACCCCACGCCTACCAACCGTGATCACCTAACCCAGTGATTCTCAATTCACACATGCCTCTGAGACAAGAGTCGACCCCACGCCACAAGTTTGTCCCCTAGGAACATTTGGTAATAGGTGAAGATATTTTGAGTTGTCACAGCTGAGTGGGGTGGGGGAAGACTGCTATTGGCATCTAGCGTGTGGGGGCCAGAGATACTGCCAAATATCCTGTAATGCACAGGTTAGAGCCTACAACCCCCACAACAAAGAATTATCTGATCCCAAATGTCAAAACTCTGAAGCCAACCCTGACTTAACTTCTCTGAGCTTCAGTTTCCCCATTTGTTAAATGGAGGTAACTTGTAACTACCGTAGGTTTAGTGTGAGGCTTAAATGACAATCCCTTTAATGTGCTTGGCAGGGTATTAGGCATACACTAAGAGCTCAATAACTGTTAGCTATTGTTCTTAATTATTAATATAGTAACAGTATTTAAAATACATACCGGACCCTTAGCTAGGCACAAGAGGTATAGAAGAAAGTGTAATGTACACACAGTCCTTGACTTTTTTACTTAGTAGTCATGCATTGTAAGAAACAAACTACTTTGACTAGCTCAGGAAAGGGGTGTACTTCAGAATCTCAGGGACTCAGGAAATAAAATATAGCCAGGCTTCATGAAAACTGGAACATGGAAACCACTAGGAACAGTGCGGCCCCCTCTGTTTTTCTACATCCTCTTTTTCTTGAGTGGCCTTCTCTGTCTATCCATGACTCAGCATGGCTGCCAGCCCCAGCTATATGACCCGATTACCCCATTGTCCTTACAGAAAAATAACAGAGAGAGAGAGAGAGAGAGAGAGAAAGAGAGAGACAGACAGACAATGAATGAGAATCTAACTAGTCATTGATCAGAAAAAGGGATTGGCTGTCTTTGGGTCGTGTGTTCAGCTCTGGTCCAATCAGCTATGACTGTGGAAGGCTGGGTCACCTGAATAAATATGGCTGCCTAGCCCTGCCCTAACAAATTGTGATTCATTCTCAGATGAGGGATGTGGGCTTGAGGGGTAAGAGAGGACCCCTAAAACATATCTGCTACTCCCTACCCTTGAGGGAGTTAAGCGTAGTTAGGGAACACGCTTCCTAGTGGGAATCTAGGATCCACGAGAGAGAGAGAGAGAGAGAGAGAGAGAGTCTTAGCATCATTCTTTAGTTGGGATTGTCAACCTTGGAAGGAACCTTAGGAATCACTCAGGCCAACTCCTTCCCTATTGGGGTAATAGGCCCAGGTTAGGAAGCTGTTTGGTGGCAGATCTCAGAGTAGAACACAGGCGCCCCTGGCTCTTAATTTACCACATCACTCTCTCTTCCTTTGTTCCTGCTGCTCTTCTTGATGCCTTTTAAAAAAATGAGCCCTTGAAGAAATTACCCTGAGATCAGCTGCTGCCTTCTGGGGCTCCAGGAGGACTCTGGCTGTTTTCCATCAGGGCAATTTGAGACTCTAGGTCTGAACCGCATCACTTCTTTCCTTGTCATCTTTCTCTCTCCCCTTCTTATCTTTCTCTTCCTCATCCCTTTCTTCCCTCCAATGGAAGCATACTGTGCACAGTGCTTTTTTTTTATTTAACAATACATTAGGGGCATGCCATTGTATTCCAGCAAATGTAATTTGTATATCATTTCATCGTTTTTAATGACTGTAATTTCCTGGCACATTAGACCAAGATTTATGTGACAAATTCCCTTCAAGTGGACATTTAGGTTGCTTCCAGTCTTTCTCCATTATTTTAAAAAGTGCTTTGATGAACATCCTTGCAGCTAATTCATCATGGAGATACATTCTTAGAAGAGGGATTGCTGGTCAAAGGGTCTGCCCATCTAGAAGGTCTGGTGTTTGCCCAGAGGCATGCTTTCTAAAAGACACTATACATCGTGACTTCATTGCCCAAAGCCAGAAACTTCTTCAGGGTTTGATCATGGCTATTGGCTGCTGTTCCCACCATGCTGATATGCTGTGGCCTTATCCCAAGCAGATGTTGCTACAAAGGTCAGCCTGGTGAATCCCATCATTAGCCTGCCAGGTCCCTGCTGCTGGGCTGAGGGGCAGGCAGAGCCAATTCCTTCTCCATAGGCAGGAACCAGAACACAGTCAGTTCCCAACCTTGAACAATTAATCATATACAGAGAGAGCCAAGTCCAGGTAAAATGGTTTATTTACAGCTCACTACTTCTTTCAGCCCCAGGTACCTTTTGCAATTGCTTTTCATATTCTGTCCTCACACCTGGACTCTGTTCTAAACACCGTCTGAATCATGAGCAGGAGGTCAAGTGCAACACATTCGATTGCTCCTGGCTTGAGATGGTCATGGACTAGGTTGGCTTTTGCTTTTGTAGCCTTGGCTTTATGGCAGTGAGGAAGGTGAAAAGCTCATGAGAGGTGAACTGTGAAATGCTTTACCCATACCCAGTTCTACTGGAAGCTCCTGTTTAGCAGCAATGTGCCTGGACTTCAAAATAGCAGAGAGGTGATGATCACAGATGGAAGGAGGACTTCCCCGGCCTTGATATCACAGATGAGACCGGTAGAGTTTCCATAGAGAGCTCTCCCACCCCTCAATCAATCAATCAATCAATCACTCAATCAATTCAATAAGCATATATTGAATGTTTATGAGCCAGGCACTGTCTCGGCACTGACAATGCAGTGGTCTATGTTGCTTCCCCTGGGAAGCAGACTCTCAGGCAGAGACAAACATGCAGCAAGTTTATTAGGTAGAGCTCTTGGATCAACACCTGTGGATGGAAGGGACTGAAGTGAGACAGGGCAGAAGGGCACATTGAGCTGGATGCAGTCTAAATTGAGGCCTCAGCCAACCCTCCAGGGAGTTCTGAAACTGTGTGATCCTTCAGGACTGTCCCAGGTTGGGTGTGAGAGGATCATGCCGACTAGTCATTGGATGTGGATAGCCCTGGGAAGTAACCTTGGGCAAAATGGATCTTTACAGGGAGCTGGGGGCAGCCCACCCGGCAGTGGGAGAATCAGCTCAGTCCAGAAGGAGGACCTGGGTGGTGTATCACTGAGTCCAACACAGCCCTCATGGAACTTTCTTTGTCTTTCAAAACTCACTTCTCAGTCTCTCTTCCAAGAGCAAGTGCTCTACAAGGTTTCCTGCTTATAATTCTCTTCTTGCTGAGTAGAGTGGTAGGTCTCAAGTCTGGCTCTACCTTAGAATCACCTGGGGTACTCCAAAATTCTGATGCTCACGGAGGATTCTCAGGACAGGGAGACAGCTTGTTAGGACACGATAATGGTAGCTGCGTGTTATTACACATTTGTGAAAACCATAGAATGTAGAACACGAAGAGTGAACTTTGGGTGATAATGATGTGTCGATCAATGTTGGTTCATCGACTGTAACCAAGGTACCACTCTGGTGGGGGATGTTGATGGTCGGGGAGGCCGTGTGTTGGGCGAGACAGGGGATATATGGGAACTCTCTGTACTTTCTGCCCAATTAGCTACGAACCTAAAACCGCTCTTAAAAATGAAGTCTAAAAAGCCAGGTGCGGGGGCATGTGCCTGTAGTCTTAGGTACTCGAGAGGCTGAGGTGGGAGGATCCCTTGAGACCAAGAGTTTGAGAGCAGTGTGGGCAACATAGCAAGACCCCATCTCTTAACAACAACAACAAAAAAAACCCACCAATAAAATCTATTAATTAAAAAATGGTAATGCCCAAACCCTATGCCCAGACTTTCTGATTTAGCCAACCCAGAGTGGACCAGGGCATTCGTGTTTTTTGAGAGCTCTCCAGTTGATTTTAAGATGCAACCAGGGTTGGGAAATACTGGGCAAGACTTTCTCCCTGAAGATCTTCTCTCTTGGCAAGCTTCACTGATCACTCTTAAGCAAGAAATCCCCAAATTTAACTTTCCAACTCTGCCCTTTGCCAGGGTTCTCAGGTTTATAACCTCCACTTGTATGGATGTGTCTGAGACCATATCAAACTCACCATCTTTCTCATTTTTCCAGATTCCTTTTTAGTTGTTCCTGTTTCTGCTCAGTACACCCTTCACTGGCTCGGCTATTCAGGTTTTATAAACCTCAGAATCCCAGCATCAAGGATTCTCCGAGTTCCTATCTCTGACCCCTTCCCCAAAACTGGAAAACCCCTTGGCCCCACTCCCTGCCTCTGCTTGAAACTTCCTAGCCATGAAGCTCAATCCTTGGCAAAGGTCCTTTCCTTTTCAAGAACACCTTCATTTTTTCTTATTGCACAGCTGATTCATGTGAGTTGTAGAAAAAAAAAATTTAAAAATATAGAAAAGCATAAAAACTGCCAGTAATACCACCCCCTACCAGCTACTATTAATGTTTTGGTATTTAAAAATAAATGTAAAAAATTAAGAAGTTACATCGTGACTTGTTTTTTTATATCATTTTTCACTGAACATGACATCATGAATATTCCCCCATCATAAATACTCTTCCAAAAATCATCTAAAATAATTTTTTATTTTTAAAAATAATTTCGTCTACAAAAGGAGTACATGTTCATTGTACAAAAGTCAAACAAGGAGAAGCAGGGAACTCCTCCCTCTCTCTCCTCCCTCCCATTTTTCTTGTTGGGGGAAGAATTTGATATTTCAAAGAAAGCGTTTGTTGGCATTCTTTATGCTTATTTTCTGGATTGATTTTTTAAAAATTGAATTATATAATCTTTTCAAAGTTCAAGGCATCTAGAGGTTTTAAGCCGGCTCTTTGGGGCTACTCCATCCCCCTCCGTCACCACCTCCCTGGGGCTTAACGACTCTTAATAATTCCAACATGCTTTTTAATGGCTTAGGCAGTCTTTCCTTTTAAGGGCAGTTCTGATGGTTGGAAAGCTCTTCTTTTCGTTGTGTTGGAAACTGCTTCTTGTCCTTTACTCTTGGCTCCAGGCTTTCTTTATGGAGCTAGTGAAAAACAAAACAAAAAAACATAAGATGAACAATCAAAAAAGTAAAATAAAAATCCAAACAGACACCCCTTTGTCTATTTTGAGGTGCCTTTCCCCACCCCACCAGAACTGATCTTTGGAGTCAGGATACGGTTAAGAGCATGGCTGTGCAGCCAGACACCCTGGGTTCCTTGAGTAAATATGGTAATCCTCTCTGAGCCTCAGTTGCCTCATCTGTGAAGTGGGGATAATAACAGTACCTACCTCATGGTGTTGCTGTGGGGATTAAATCAGCCAGCAATTATCCATGGGGTCTGGATTCTCCTCCAAGAAGGGGAAGGTTGGAAGATTGCCAGGTTCTGAGACTCTCACCTGGAAAACTCACCGGGATGCAGAGACCCTGTGTGTGTTCGTGTCTTAGACTTAGAACCCATTTCAATGATGAGTGTTGAGTGTCTGTCTGTGGCTGCAGGGCTAGAAACTGAAATTGTGAGATTGGTGGGAAGAACTGGAAAGAACACAGGGGACAGACATGGGACCAGAGGGAGGGGGGCAGCCAGGGTGTGGACTGCTGACAGAGGGTGACAGAAACACGCAATTTCTGACTTGACAGATGCTGGCCCCTGCCCTTAGTATCTGGGTGAACCTGGACAAGTTGTTTAAGCCTCATTTTCTCGTCTGCAAAATGGGTTCAATAAGAAGTGATGAGGAATAGTGTACCCTATCTCAAGATTACTCAGCTCTTATTTGGCAGCCCCACCTTCTCTCCTTTCATCCTCATAACAGCCCCATTCTACAGATGAGGTCACTGAGGCACAGGGGGTTGAGCTACTTTCTCAGATCCACACGCTCAGAAAGCGGTAGGACTGGGATTGGAATCCAAGTGGGCTCCAGAGTCTGAGATCTTGAGTACCTTGTAGGCTAATTAAATGAATAATAATAAGCCTACCATTTATTGAGCCTCTCAATAATGATTTGGTGCTGCTTCTCTTCTTTAATTCTTACAACCCCGATTCAATGACTGTCCCCCCGCCCCCAAAGTCACTCAGTGGACTTTGTATGCAAGGATAAGGGGCTGGTCTTTACCCTTGTCTATATGTCAGGTTCATTCAGGGAACTTGTTCAAAATAGCAGTGCCCGCTGCCTCACCACAGTTTCTGATTCCATTACTCTGAGGTGGAGGCCCTGTGGGAGGAGTTTTTAAAAGCACCCTGGGGCTTTGCATGGTGGCTCACACCTGTATTCCTAGCACTTTGGGAAGCCAAGGTGAGGGGGATTGCTTGAGGCCAGGAGCTCGAGACCAGCCTGAGCAAGAGCGAGACAAAAACATTAGAAAAATTAGCCAGGCATGGTAGTGGGCACCTGTAGTTCCAGGTACTTGGGAGGCTGAGGCAAGAAGATCGCTCAAGCCTGGGTGTTTGAGGTTGCTGTGATGCCACTGCACTCTAGCCCTGGTGACAGAGTAAGACCTTGTCTCAAAAAAATAAAATAAATAAATAAAAGCACCCTGGGTGATTCCAAGCTGTAGGCAGGGTGGAGAACCTTGACCTAGAGAGCATCAGCCTTATTCACTGAGCAACTTAATGCCTATTGGCCCTTACTAGGTGCTAGACACTGCACTAACTCATTGAGTCCTGGAGTGATCAGCTCGTCCTGGTTTGCTAGGGATTTTCCACCCCAAGACCTGAGGTCAGATGAGGACAAAACAGGATGGTCTGTCACCCTGTTGAATCCTTCCCGAAACCTGTTTCTCATTGACTTCATTCGCTTATTTCACAACAAATCTCTGAGGAAAGATCTATTGTCAAACCCATGTTGCAGGTGAAAAAACTGAGGCATAGAGAGTATTGGTTGCACAGTTAGTAAACGGTGGTTACAAAGCACTTCTGTATCTGTGATTTTGTTTCCCATCAGGGCAATCTGTAAGACTAGGAGAGATTTTTGGGGGGGGTCCCCTTTTTACAGACAGGGAGAGTGAGGTTCAGGGAGGTTAATGACTTTCCCGTGGTCAGTGGCCACTGCACTAGATGGGAAATGTGATCTTCTGACTCCCAGTTCACTGCGTGGCATCTGCTAGGCTGTGTGGGAGGACAAAAAACGTCCCCGCGCACAGGCTTAAGGTTCATCAGCTTTGCCATGTTTCGCATCCGTCAGCAGAACTTGGGCCCCTCGTCCTTCTTCCTTTGGGAGCTGAGAGTCTTGCTGTGACCCTTTTCTCCCGGGGCCGTGGGGGCTGTGTGTTAGAAAAGGCCACGGTGATTACCAGCAGTCGGGTGCTGTTCATTCAGAACATCTGCCCTCGGGTCCCCAAGGCCAGCTCCATGCGAGGACATCCACCAAGGCACTGCCAGACTCCAGAAACAGCCTCTTGCCCTCTGGGGAGAGATCTGGGCAGGGATGATCAGGCTGGGGAAATGTCATCGCAGGTGCGGAGTAATGGGGACATGTAGGCAGGCTTGTACAGAGGGTTCTTTTAGCATAATCCGGTGTTCTTGGGATAGGTGTGGGGAGAGAAACGTGAAATCTAGGCAGCTTGCCTTCTCAACTCAAGGCAGCCAGATTTTTTTTTTTTTTTTAAGCTGCACAAGTGACCAGCTGGGTGCTCCAAAGAGAGGGGAGGGGCCCTCCCTGCCCTGGAGCAGCTCAGTGTGGGCAGATTTGCATATTTGAAACACCAGTTTCATTCCCATTGTACATGTGCTGACTTTAGGAGGTAAAAGGACGTACTTTAAAAATGTTAATTGTTACGTAGTTTTATGAATATAATTAGAAAAAAACCGACATTATAACCATGCACTAAAACGGGAGTTCTGGGAGGGCTGGGGCTTTTCTCTATTCTGTTCACTGCTGTAGCCTCACACCTAGGACAGCGCCTGGCACGTAGTAGGTGCCCAATAAATAAATAAATGCATCTCCCAGCGCATGTGTGGTTTTACCAGGAAATGGAATTGGAACTGAGGCTTGTAGGATGGATAGGATTTAGGAAAAAATAAGTGAGATTAGGGGGGTATGGCGGGGAGCTGATCCAGGTGGGAAATGCAGGCTGAGCAAAGGCTAAGACGTAGGATAAACACGACATAAGCTAACATCTGTGGCAAGCTTACTATAGTGCCTTACTACCAGGCGCGCCGCTAAGCACTTTCTTATATTAACTGATTAAAGCCTCATAACAACCCTTGTAATATCTTCCCTTTACAGATGGGGAAACTGAGGTCCAGAGCAGTGAAGTAACTTGCCCAAGGACAGGCTGGAGCCCTGACTTGTGCGTTTCTCGTAGTCCTGCAAGGCCACGGGGTCTGAGGCCCACGTGGGGGTCTGGGGCAGGTGGAGCACGTGTCCCAGCCTGCCCAGAGCCCGCTGCTGCTTCAGCCTGGGTGCTGAGGGCCCGGCGTCCTGTCTGCTCTCCGGTCCCTGCGGGAGCCTGCGAGAGCCCGCTTGGCACACGCCAGGCCTGCTCCTGATTTAACCCAGCCGCTGTTTTCACAGGTTTCCATTTTTAGCTCCCTGGACTGGAACGCAGTGTTCAATGCACTGTAAACTTGCATGTCAGTTTGATTATACGAGAGGCGTGTGTGGGCTCAAGCTCTCTCGTTTCCATGTCTAATAATAACCCTCCGGATTCTCTCATCTCTTTTCTTCCAAGGCCCTCAAAGCGTTTCATATGCAATGTCCCATTTAAGCTTCCACTTCCCCAGGGAGCCAGCTGGTGGCTATTGTGCGAAAGGGCTTCTGGAACTATTCAGTCCTCTTCCAGCAGAAAGGGTTATAGTCACCTCTGCCTTCAATATGAGAAAAACAGAGGCATGGGAGAGTGGAGAAAAGTGCTAAAGCGAGCCGGTGTTTAGTACACCCAGTGTGCGTGTCTTACCTTACCAACCCTGGGAGATGCTTCTGTGAATTGTCCTTTTTTATGGATGAGGAAAAAAAGGCTCAGAGTCACTGAGTTGTTCAAGGTCACACAGCTCCTAAGTGATGGACTGTGGATTTGACCCTGGGTTTGCATCCACGTCCTTTGGTTCTTCCATTGTGTCTTTAAATGGGACGTTCTAGAAATAGAGGCACAGTCAGATCTTCATTCTCTTGGCTCCCAAGCCGAGCCAGCTCTGTTCCTTTCCTTGCACCTTTACATAAGGAAATTACAGCCTGGAAGGATTGTTTCTCATCAGTCATGACCATCTCTTACCCTCTTTCAAAGTATCGAAAGTAGAAAACTACTCATTAGCTTTTCCCTCCATCGCCGTCATTTGTTCATTTATTCATCTGGGAAACATTTTCTGCTCCCTCTTCTGTGCTGGGTAGCGTGGGCACGAACAGGATGAACAACCCCACTCTGGAGTATAAGTCACACCTCAGAGTGTGTCCCACCCCCAGACAAGGGAACTGTGTGTTTGTACCCGAGAACTAGTCATTGGCTATGGTCTTCCCTGGGTATACACATTCCCGGGGACTTTTGGGTTGGAACTGGGGGATGCAGCTCAGTAGCTCAAGGACAGTGCTCTGAAGTAGGTCACAGGTACAAAATTTTAGCAGCAAAGCACACAGAAGCTTGGAGGTTCATGGGAGGGGACAAAGGGATCTAAAGGGATCTGGATGATGGGGCACTAGGACTGTCCTCTGTAGTGGGGCAAATCACAGCCCTCTAGAACAGAGGAGATGGAGGAGGAGTGAAGGAAGCAGTGAGGATATAGGGCCTCTCATTCCCATCAGATTGAAGAGGAGAAACCAAGAAGCATGGCACAGTCCCCCACCTCCCCTGTCCCCCCCCCACCACCACCACGGACAGCACCCATCATCTCAGTGTCCCTTACTGTCCTCAGCAATGTGCTGAGGCCTCACTGTGCAGAAACAAGCAAGGAAGTGATTCAGCAAAGGACACAGGCAACGGGGAAGAAAGAGGTGCTGCTCAGCCTCTCCCGCTAAGTGGATGAGGTTGGCATGAGGTTGCTGGGCCCTGGGAGCCCCAGGTACCTGCCCATGCCAAGGCCGACCCTCCAGCAGCTGGAGATCTGGAGGCTTAGATGTCCCTTGGGTGCCTTTAGCCTCTCACTACTCCTCCCTACCCACCTCTCACCCCTCCATAGCCTCTCCATCTACCAGGAGCTGCTCCCACCTTCCCGCACCAGCTTCCAGCTGTCCCCGTCTTCCCCAAGCCATCTGGCGCTGGAGCTTTCTGCAGAGGGAGCTGAGAAGCAGTGAGAGGGAAGCAAACAAATGCATCAGGCCAAGTCAGCAGCTCTGTCCTCGGTGTTGTGGCCACTTGCTCTGCTAATCATTTTGAGGGTAATGAGGTGGTTCAGGCGAGGGATGATAAAATAATAAGAGCCATTTTTTTGAGCCCTTGCTCTGTGCTAAGTGATCCGCAAGCATCACCTCATACTGTCCCATCCAACAGCCACAGGAACTGGCACACCAGGACTCTTTCCGTTACAGTAACAGAAACCCAAGCCAAATAGCTCCAGGGGAAAAAATAAAAAAAATCCCAACTTTTTGGCTTATGAAATGGCCAGTCCAGGGGAACCAGCCACAGCTGGATCCAGGAGTTTAAATCACGTCACCAATCTGTTTCCATCTTTCTGTTCTGCTTTCTTCTGTCTTGGCTTCATTCTCAAGCAGCTTCTCTGTCCCCTTCCTTCAGTGATGGCCAGTTGGCCTGTAGCAGTGACAGGGGCGCCAGTGCCCAGCTCAGCAAACCTATCGGGAAGAGAGGTTCTCTTTCCCAGTGGTCTGTGCAATAACTGTGTCTCCAACTTGGATCCTTGTTAATCTCTGAACTGTGGCCTGGCATGGAACACTCTGATGGTCAAGCCTCAGTTGTGTGCCCACATGTGGAGCTGTGAGCGGAGTTAGTGTCATCTGGAACACATGGACTAAGGATGGAAGAGTGGGGGGTCCCTAAAGGGGAAAAAATCTACATATTCTTGTCAGAAGAGGGTGACTGAGTCCTGGGAAGGAGGGATGAAAGACAAGAGGGCCACTAGGCATTTGTGTTATTACTATTTTCCCTATACAGGTTAAGAAAAACAACAGGGGCTCAGAGAGATCAAATAATTTTCTTAAGACCACACATCTAATAAGTGATGGGGTGGTGATGGGAAACCAGTTCAGTCTAATTCCAGGCTTTGAGCTCTTGACCATCACCCTGGGGTGATGCTTTGAAGAAAGAAAATGTGAGTCCACATGGAGTCTCTGGAGTGCTGTGGCCTTGTCTTTTCAAGAAGGAGTGATCCGTTTATGGAAAACGAGCCTTAGATCAGGAGTTGGAGGCATGGGTTCTACTTCCAGGCTGCCAGTTGTTAGATAAATGACCTTGAGTTGGAAATGTAACTCTGAAGCTCAGTGTCCTCATCGATGCACAGGACAGAATGGCATCCCTTCTGTCTGTCTCACAGGGCAGCTCATTGGCTGTGAGAATGCCTCTGCATCTCATGTTGCTTTTGTTTGGCCTGACTTTTCCTCCAAGTTCAGTTAGGGACTTCTTCCTCTGTGCTATTGCAATGATATGTTTATGAGTCTGTTTTTTCTTGAGGGCATGGACAGACTTCATTCATATTTCAGTAAAGACTTTGGCTACCTACTGTGTGCTAGACATTGTGCTAGGTCCTGGTTGATGCATCTGATGCCTGGACATAGTCGGTACCAGGTAAATTTTCATTAAGCTGAATCTTCCCATCATCCTCCCAATTCAATGGTGAGTGATGCTCTCGATGACCTCATGCTTAGTGCTTCTTGCTACTTTTTAAAAACTGAGCCACTAGGGGTGTGTTCCAACCTTCACAGTACACCTGACAAAAATCACAATGTAGATTTTTGGAAAATATACTAAAAACATCAGGAATGAGAGAGGAGAGAATCAAAGTCATCAGTAAAAGACTAGGCAGGAAGATGATCTCATTGCTGGGCTCCCAGTGCACCTTGCTGGCTTGGGCAGCTTTGGGGGATGGAGTTGCTGGGAGCCCCCATGGGGCCCATGTCCTTGGCTGGGCACATCCCGTACTCAGGATCTGGGCTGTTTTGCAAAGTTGTCCCCAAAAATTGCATGTTCTCACATCAGTGCTTTCTTGATTCCGGCTAGCCCAGGTCCAGGACTTGATGTTGTCTGTGCCAGCATGGCTGTACGGGGACCTCAGGAACAACACTGATTTGGGAGTCAGGGATCATGTGTTCTAGTCAGCCACTTCCTCAGTGTGTAAACTCAGGCAGGTATTTTCATCTCGCTGGGCCTCAGTCCTCTGCATCTGATTTTCAGATGTTCTACATCTATGAAATAATCAACATGGGCCAGGTGCAGGGGCTCACGCCTGTAATTCTAGCACTTTGGGAGGCTGAGGCTGGAGGATTGCTTGAGGCTATGAGTTTGAGACCATCCTGAGCAAGAGCGAGACTCCGTCTTTACCAAAAATAGAAAAATTAGCCAGGTGTGGTGGTGCACACCTGTAGTCTCAGCTACTTGGGAGGATTACTTGAGCCCAGGAGGTTGCGGTGAGGTATGAAGATGCCACTGCAGTCTAGCCTGGGCAACAGAGTGAGACACTGTCTCAAAAAAAAAATTATCATGACTAACATTAATTGTTTACTATGAGCAAGACACTGTGCTAGGCTCTACCTATGTCAACTCCATGAACTATGCACTATTATCAGCCCCATACTACAGATGAGACAACTGAGGCTCAGCAAATGTTACATCACCATCCAAAATCATATCTCTAAGCTCTTAATTACTAAGCTATACTACCTGGACAAAAGAGGTAACTTGGATGAATGAACTCTGAGCCCTCTGCACCCACCCCTGCCTGCCAGAAAAGGGAGTGAGCTTGCTTTATGATTGTCTGTATTTTACTTGGTTTTGAAGTCAGAGTTCTTCTTTTTAGTATATATTTTTAAAAAATTACAAGACATACAAGTTGTAAAGTACATCTGATGCTTTTCCTGCCCAACATCCAGACCCCTTTTTTTCTGGTTGCAGAACCTCTATTTTCTTTTGATGAACAACCTGTCACCCACCATTCTCAGTCCTTGGCATCCTGAATGGGCTGATCCTCCCTCCGCATCCCAAGCACATAGAGGAGATGGAACGTGACTCAGGTCTGACCAATCAGAGTGTGCCTCCCTCCCTCTGGCTCTCAGTGATTGGTCCAGAAGTGAGCATGTGATCCAAGCCAGGTCAACTTGTCTGAAGCCATTTAGAAAGAGAAGCTCCTTTTGCTCTGGAGGCATCTGAGCTGGTAGAATGTAAACCCTGGGTCGCTGGGGCCATCTTGTCACCACACCAAGAAAGCCTGTCCAAGAAGGGAGCCCCCCCGCCCCCACCGCCCATGCTAAGGATCATAGACCTGAGATGTGAAGAGGGACAGAGTCCTGATAAAATTAATTGAGTTCCTAGATCCAACCACACCAGCAGCTAGTTCTATGATGGTGTTTTCTGTTCTGTGAGCCAATAAATTGCCTTCCTGTGTAAGTGAGTTTGAGCTGGATTTTCTGTCACTTTCAGTGAAGATGGGGGAAAAGTGCTCTAGGCAGAGGGAGGAGAGCAGTGACAGATGAAGCAGGAGGTCTTGCCTGGCCCCAAGTCACGTAGGGTCTTGTCGTTGATGATAAGGAATATGGGCTTCTGTCATTGATGGGGACTTTTGTCCCATTTATTGATATAGATGCTCCTTCACACCCCTTGCACCCAAATTGAGAATCATGGATTGAGATGAATATGCCAGTTTTAGTAGTCGATCTGCTAAGCCAAGAGACAGTATGGTCAAGTGGCTAAGTGCCTGGGCTTTGGATGGCCGATGAATTTGCTTAGGTTCTAGTTCCAGCGGTAACTTAATGTCTGCATAAAGTGTTATTCATACATTCACTCAATTAATATATATTGAGTGTCTATCATATGCCAGATGCAGGTCTAGCCACTGGAGAATACCGCTGTGAATAAAATGGACAAATCCCTCCCCTTATGAAGACATAAACCAAGCAAATAAATAACATGCATAGTTATACCAGGATAGTGATAGATCCTAAGGAGAAAATTAAAGCAAAATACGGACCAGGAAGTGCTAGGCAGGGATGGGTGGCGGTGGTGGCGGAGGGTGGGCTGCATTTTAAATAGGGTAATCAAGGAAGGTCTCTCTGTGCAGGGGACATTTCAGCAAAGAGCTGAAGGAAGTGAAATCATTTACCTTGGGCACATTATTTATTAATAACTTCTCTGAATCTTTCCATGTTTCACCGAATCTAAGATGCTATTGATAATTGTTAAGATGTACAATTATACTGAGTCACTCTGACAAAGAAAATATGTAGCAAATTAAACTATGACACAATGCTGTCTGAAAATGTGTAACATTTATCTGATGCTTATTGAAAGAGCTGTTGTAGACTTATTTAATTACAGATAGTTATTATATATTATCCCTGTGCATACATAAAAAGGAGAATATAAGAAAAAAAACCAAACCGGTTAAGATATTCCTAAATCCATTGTGCATTTAAGACCTGGCTCTTTTGAATAATTTGTGACCCATTATCATCGATGTCCATGGTTTTTTTTTTTTTTTCTTCCATACAATATCATTCCAACTAAGCTAAATTGGAATTACATTTCCCAGAAGTGCCTTCCCTCTGGGGTGCTGGGTGAGGCTTGGCTATAAGAGAAATGTGGGTGAGACCGGACACGCTGAAGGGAAGCAGGAGCTGTGTGTGTGCAGAGGGTTGGGTGTAGGGTCAGGTGCTGCTGTGGCTTGCACACGCTTCATCACGGATCTGCTGGCTCACCTTGATGGTGGGAGGCAGCAGCCAGACCTGCAGCTTCTCCAGCTGTTTCTGGATCTCCTCCGGTGCCAGCAGTGTGTTTAGCTCTGAAGGTCTCCTGGAGGTCACCTGTGTCACTGACGTTGAAGCTTGGAGGTGGTGAGGGACAGACAGGGGTTCCTGGCCACCTTCATGGGCCTTGCTGTTTTTTTTTTTTTTTTTTTGTCTTTGCTCTTTCTCACTGTACATCCATCTTTGCTTCTGGACCACCTGCCCTGCTGTCCTCAAGTCCAGCAAAGACCCAGAAGAAAAGCTTTGTGTAAACTGTTCAACCAGTTCCCAAAATTTCATGAGATAAAATCCCTATAATACATCCCATATTCTGCATCACCCCTAGAAGTTCCACTCCTCCAGCTGGATCCAGACTAAGATGTATTTTGATGCTGGGAAGTGGGGTGCTGCCATAACAGAGCCTAAAATAGGTGGCAATAGTTTTGAGACTGGGTGATGACCAAAAGATGGGCCTTAAAGAGTCTTTTAGTGGAAGCCCGATGGCCCCGTAGGAGGTTGTTGGTGAGGGCTTTGAGCAGAGTTAGGACATGTTATTGGAAGCTGGAGGAAAGGGAACCCTTGTTCTGTAACAGTGGAAAGTTTAATACCAGTATGGGCTATGGTGATATGGAAAACAGAAAACACATCTAATGAACCAGTAGATTGAGCTGAGCAGATTTCCAGGAAGAATGTTGAAAGTGTGAACTGGTTGCTTATAACTATGTAGGGTAAGAGCCAAGATATGGATGAGTGCTTTTAAAATGAATAGTTTGATTTTTAAGAAAAATTTGGAGGAAATACAAAGAAACCAGGGCTTTGCTGTGTTTACAGATGGCAAAGAACTCTTGAATGAAAAAGAGCCTCAGGCCAAAGATCAAATCCAGGGTGGGATTATAAAATCCTTTGCGGAGACCTCAGAAAAATCAGAGAAGCTTTGAACAGTCAAAAGGCCCTCCGAGACCTGAAGGGTATGTGTTGTAAATCCTCTCTTTTAAACAATAGGGTGTCTAAAAATCCTGAAGTATTATTGCCCTGTAGCAGTCTCAAAGGGAGAAAGGTAGGGAAAGATTTATCTTCAAGATACTTGTGGTTGTGATTTTGTTCAATGGAGTGAACCCCAATAAGATTAATAAGGAAACTCACAACATTTTAAAGAAATTACATTAATGGAAACACTGCCAGTTTAGAGTAAAGGGGACAGAGACAACATAAAGTAGAAACAGATGTTTGGATCCCCAAACTACTATAGGCAGTAAGCAGGCTAAAAGAATCACTCAGCAGAAAATACTAGATATTTCTTATGGAAAAGGGAGATGATTCAGATGGCAGAGCTGAGAGCCCAGGGTATGGAGCCAAGAGCTATGGAGAATCATTCCTAGGCAGTTGGATTGAGCCCTAATCCAGACACTGGCAACAGAAGCCCAGTTGGGGTTGAGAATTGCTATGAACCATTGAGTCCCTCCCTCCTCCCTCCTTTTAAAATGTCTAACAGTATTCCTGCCTCACCATTGTAGGTTGGGTATGTTAGGGGAAGATATTTTGCCTCTTGAGTTCACACGTCTTCAGACCAAGAGAAACATAACTCCAGGAGCTGTTCTTGTGGAATTTCAACTGAGGAGCCTGAGACCCACACTTGGATGTGATTGAGACAACAGGATCCTAGAACAGGTTGATGCTGTTCTAGGTGATATTTACAGGGTCCTGGGTGGGGGAGGGTGAGTGTGTGTTGCACGTGGGATGAATGTATATCATTTGTGCCATGAGCGCAAACTACAGCGGTTTAAAAACATACCCATGCATTCTTTCACACTCCCCTAATCAAGAGGCGGAGTCTGTATTTCCTGTCCTTCAATCCGGGTGGGCCCTTGTGACTGCATCGATGAACAGAATGCAGTGGAGGTGACATTGTGTGGCTTCCAGGACTAGGTTAGAACAGAAAGGCAATGCAGTCTCTGCCAGTTTCTTTTGGGACACTGACTCTGGGAGCCTTCAGCGCCATGTAAAGAAGTATGTATGCCACCCCGAAGGGACCACATACAGAAGAGGTGTCTAAAGAGCCCCCGTTGTTCCAGTGTTCAGTTGTTGGAGTCTCGCCAGCCCAGATGCCAGACGGGTGAATGAAGAAGGCTTTGAGAGGACCCAAGCCCCGTACTACGATTGCATCTGCACGAGAGACTCCAAGCAAAAGCTCCCTGGCTGAGCCTAGTCACCCAGACAGTCAGGAGCAAAATAAATGATTGCAATTGTTTTCAGCCATTGCTTGGAGAGGGTTTGTTATGTAGCAATAGATAACAAGATCCTGTTATCATGAGCACTGGGGACACAGCATTTCTTGAGAGAGAGCCCCACTTCTGACCCCAGGGTTTGCATTCTTGCCTTTGACACCCATCCTGCTAGGTTTTTTGTTGTTGTTGTTTTTGTTGAGGCAGAGTCTCACTTTGTCACCCGGGCTAGAGTGCAGTGGCATCAGCCTAGCTCACAGCAACCTCAAACTCCTGGGTTTCAGCGATCCTCCTGCCCGAGCCTCCCGACTAGCTGGGACTACAGGCACATGCCATGACGCCTGGCTAATTTTTCTATTTTTAGTAGAGACGGAGTCTCGCTCTTGTTCAGGCTGGTCTTGAACTCCTGAGCTCAAGCAATCCTCCTGCCTCGGCCTCCCAGAGTGCTAGGATTACAGGTGTGAGCCACCATGTCCAGCCCACCCTGAGAGTTTTAATGTTAGCCCTTTCTTGGTCTTACTAGAAAGTGTCAAAAGGTTTTCAGACCACCACCAGGACTCGTGTTCCTTGCTTATGTGGTCCTGATACATTTTGCTGACTAAAATGTGGAGAAGGAACCGCTGTCTGCTCAGCCCACGAGGAAAGCCAATCAAACGTGCCCACCTGCAGGTGGTCTCCATTACATCACAGCCGCCATCTGGTCTACGTGATGCTGAGACGCCACTGATTCCAAGACCCAGCCCCATTTCATCAGTGTAGCAGATTGTGTCTTGGAACGATGCTCTTAGCCGGCCAAGGGGGAGGATAATAGTGTCTGTCTGTGGCGTAGTGTGGAGTAAGTCCCCAACACAGCCCAGACCCGTCGTGACTCTTAGCAAGCAGCGGCTGCCGGCACGGAGGCGTATTATCACACGGGCTCTGCATAACGAGTGGATGCAGGGTAGTGAGTCAGAGGCCAGGCATAGAAACCCCAGGAAAAGGAAGCGAGAGCCAGAGCGGAGAGAGGAGGCCCGAGGAAATGGCTCAGCTAATGCAGTGCCAGGACCTCATGAAAAGCAATGCGTCAGAAACGCCTTGGTTACTCGAGTGAAAAAATCAAATTAAACTTTGCATGGGGGAGTGGGGCTGCGGCAGCCAGGAAGCGATGTCGGCTGCACCAAGCAAGACTGCTGCGCGCCCTCAGCCCCGGGAAAGCCAGCAGCTGCTGTAGGCGGCCGGTGTCGCTGCAGGACCTGCTGATTAAACATCTCAGGTGGTCCCGAGCGATAACAGCTGCCCCTTGCTCTACCTGTTCTCTTGGAGCAGAGACCTTGTTTATTGCAGGCCTCCTTATTCCTCAGAGGACATTGAGAGCGAGGGAGGAGAGAGTTGCAGGAAAGGACTGTGATTAAGAATTTAAAAAAATTATTGTTAGTTGCAGAATGCTTTGATCAAATGAGATCTTACTACAAACTCTAACGTGGAAAGAAAGCAGATCTTTGAAGGAACTCCTTGGTACAACCACTTTGGATAGCATTTTGGCAACACGTAATACAGCTAACCCAGTCATCCCATGTGTTGGTGTATACCTAGAGAACTGCTTCTCAAATATTAATGGACAGGTGAAGAACGTGGGGAATCTTACTAAAATGTAGATTCTAATTCAGGAGGTCTGGGATGGGGCCAGAGAGTCTGCATTTCTAACCAGCTCGCAGCAGGTGATGCTGGTGCTGTGAGTCCTCTGATCACACTTTGAACAGCGAGGCCCTAGAGAACTGTTTTCTAAACTTTTTCTTTTGGCCGTGACTGCCAGTAAGAAATGTATTCTACATCGCAGTCCAGTACATACTTATCTATAATTGAAACAGAAGTTTTATGAAGCAATACTAACTCTTAGTATATGATGCACACTAATATTTTATCTTCTCTTTTAGAAAAGACATACAAGAAACAAAAAAGCAATGCTGACCACAAAGCCACCAGAATGATTTCATTACTCACTAGTGGGTCTCAAGCCACACTTCGAGAAACAGAACCCTCAAGAAATTCTCATACAGTGCAGGCCAGGAGACATGAAGTTTCACTGATGCATTGTTTGTAATAACAAAAGAATTGGAACAAATAAAACAAAAACCAGTAACCCCAAATGTCTATCCACAGGAGTGTATATCAACACATCTGTGATCTATGCACACGGTAGAACAGTGAAGACGAATGAATTCCAACCACATGAATCAGCGTATATCTCCAACACAACAGTTAAGTAAAAATATCAGTTGCCAAAGGATACATGTTATAAGACATCATTTATGTACAGTTTAGATACAGGCAAAACAATTCTATTTGTTATTTAGGAATTCATACATATGTAGTAAAGGTATAAAAGCTCACAGGGGAATGATTAACACCAAATTCAGGACAGTGTTTGCCTTTTGGTGGGGGAGAGTAGAATGGGCTGGGGGTGCCTTGGGGCTTCCTTAGTGTATGTAAAGCTTCAATTCCCAGGATGGGCGATGAGTTCATGGTGCTCATTATATTCATCCTTATCCTTTTTGTGCAGGCTCGAGGCATTTCTTAATAATTACAATTTTAAAAAGAAAGAAAGACAAAGAAAGGAAGTTCTTGGGTTGAAATTTGTAAGGGGGTTGTATTCGTTTCTTAGAGCTGCCATAAATTACCAAACACTTGGTGGCTTAAAACAATGGCATTTTATCCTTTCATGGTTTTGAAGTCCAGACGTGTGAAATCAAGGTGCTGGTAGGGTTGGTTCCCACTGGGGACTCTAAGGGAGTATGTGCTCCATTCCTCTCTTCTGGACTCTGGTGACTGCTGGCAACACTTGGCATTCCCTGGCAAGGGGCTTCAGGACCCCAGTCTCTGCCTCCATCTTCACGTGGCCTTCTCTCTGTCTCCCCAACCTCCCCCTCCTTTCTCTTAAAGGGACAACAGTCACTGGCTTTAGGGCCCACCCTAAATCCAGCATGATCTCATCTGGAGATCCTTAATTACATCTGCCAAGACCCCATTTCCAAATACATTCACATTCACAGGTACTAGGGGTTCGATCTCAGACATATCTTTTTGGGGGACAAAATTCCACCCACCATAGGGGTATAAAACCCCGCCCATTCAACTCTTGTCCTCAATATTATTATGAGTTATTGTTTATTGTAGGGTTTCTTAACCTCAGCACAATTAACATTCTGAGATGAATGGCTCTGTTTCAGTCCCCCCTAAAAACAGTATATTCTTCAATGCTTTAGTCCAGTGAGTTCTGTGACCCTCAAGGTAGAAAACCCAGGGCAAGCTGCTTTTCTGGGGTCTCTCAGTGGTTCCTCATCAATCCTACACTTCTGTCATCTCTTGTAGGTAATAAATCGGCTGCATGTAACTTGTGTGTGTGGCGTTTGGTCTCACCAGACTCGGGCAGGCGGTAAGCAGCGTGCAGTGAACCTGCTTCACGCCTACCGTGAGCTAGTGAGGGGCAGAGCTGAAGTCCCACCAGGACGGCTGAACTCCAGAGACCACGTTCTGAAATCACTGTTCACTACTGTCTCCATCAATAGCCCCTAAGTCTCAGTCTCCTTCTTTCTCCAATGGGAATAACAATCTTTTGCCCTTAGGGTTGTTCGTAGAACTGAATGAGTGCGGCTAAAGCACAGGGCCTGACACAAAGTAGCCGGCACTTACTGTTATAATGAACAGAGGGGGAGTGAGGCCTGAAGCTGAGGCCCCTCCTGACCCCTCACAGGCTATGTTTGTTTATCATAGTTTATCATGTCTCACTCATCTTTGTTCACTTCGTGTTTAGACGAACGTGCAGTGAGCACTTACTATGTGCCAGGCACTGTTCTAGGCCCTTAGCATGCAGCTATGACTAAAACACAATTCCTGCCCTTAGAATCTAGCATTTCCCCACCAATTCCGGAGCCCATAGTAGGCTCTCAAGCAATGTCTGCTGAATGAATGAATAAACGAACACAGAGAGCCAAACAGTCCTTCCTTCCCAGCTGAGGTGTGGATTCAGCTGTCCTGGGATAATGGATTAGTGTTATCTTCCATTAAGGTTGATCTCTTCCATCTGAAGGATGAGGATGATAATATATTCCTTCCAAGGCTATTGGGTGGTTGAATTAACGAATATTTATAAAGCGCCTCCAAAGCCACAGAGGAAAAGCAAGGTAAAAATGCCTTGTGTTATTGGTATTAATAATTTTCTGCACCTTTGCACTGGGCCTTTCAGATGCATTTCTTGAGAGAGGAAGAAGTAGCACTTGGTTTTGAGATCATTAAGCCCTAGGTAAAGATTATCTATTTTTTGAGTAGAGCAAAAACAAGCCCTCTTTCCTCTTTTCTGGGCTGCTGCGTTTTTCTTGCACTCAGGTGAGCTACCTTGTTTGGGGCCGCCTGTTATTGCGACAGTAACTTTATCTCCTTGTAGCTCTCATTTAAGGCATGTATTTCAACTAAAGTCTTTCTGGGGCCTCATCTGGGCCTATGAAATCGTTAGACGGGCCACAAGAAGATTAGCATAATCAACTGCTGGTTTGCATGCAATTTGCATATATTTACATAACTTGTCTTGGTCTGTGCCGTTATGTATGACTTGATTTCCAAAAGTGTTGTCATTTTGTTTATATAATTATGAAAGTGGCAAAGATCTCAGATCATACGAGGGACTCATTTCCTCGGAGCCATTTTAGAGCTAGGAAGGACATTTGTTAGCACCTACCATGTGATTACAAATGTAATTTCATTTAATCCTCACGTTCTCAAGTTTGCTGCACTCTGGAATCACCTACAGAGTTGAAAAGTACTGATGTCTGGGCCCTGTGCCCAGAGATTTTGATGTGATTGGTCTGGGGTGAGGTGGGGTGGGCATACTTAGCATCAGGAGCTTTACAACCTCCCCAGGGGATTCTAAGATGCAGCAAAGACTGAGAACTACTTATTTCATGCTCGTAGCAAATCCATGTTAAAGGTGTGGAAACTGAGGCTTGGAGAGTTAGGTGAAAGCCATTCATTATTATTAATGTTAATAGCTGATCATTTTGGTACTCATGATGTGCTAGATTCTGTGCTAAGCACATTTGTGTGTGCGTGTGTGTTCGTGTGTGTGTTTAATTCTTACAATGTCTCTTTGAGGCAGGGATTAACGTACTCCTTCCACAGATGAACAAATGGAGGCACAGAAAGTACACAATCTGCCCAAGGTCCCCAACTAGTGGGAGATCACGTACGGGCGAGAGAAGACTGCTTGGATTAGGATTAGACTGTGTTGGAACTTGAACCTTGGTTCCAACCTCTGGTTTGTGCAGGATCCAGCCTGGATGTTTCTTGAGGATCCTATCTTTATCTTCTCCCATGTTCCTCTGGGCTTAGCATAGCGCTGGGCTCCTAGATGGCACCTGGACAAAACTAAGGGATGGCATGGAGCAGTTTGGGTTAAGGAGTGAACTTCCCAAGCAATAAGGAGCAAGACTTTTTGACTTGGTGGGTCAGTTCTTCCTCCCTTTCTCCCCGCCTTCCTCAAATATTTATTGAGCTCTGTGCCAGAGACACAAGACGGACAAGGGCATTTACGTAGCATCCATCACTCAGCAGCCAATATTGGAGCTTTTGAATTAACCTGCAGGAGTTGAACTGCGCTTCTGTAAAATGAACTGAAGGTGATGTGAAGAAATAGTCAATTTCGGCTCACAGAAGGGAAGGATGGTGACTGTTTTTTATTTATCTGGAGGGCTTTCCCCCGGCCCCTTCTCATCTGGGAGGTGGCAAGAGGAAGAGAATTTTGTCATATTTATCTGGCCAAATGTCCTCCCAAAGAGTGAGTGGTTTAGTGCCATGCCATTCAAATGTGAATTCACTCATTCAATATTTTTTTGAGCTTCTGCCAGGTGCTTGGCACTATTGCAGATGATAGGAATACGTTAAAAATGAGGCAGAACTCCTTTATCCATGGCAACGTGAATGATGAGAAGAAGCTGGAAGAGTGTTCTAGGCAGAGAGACCAGCAAGCGTAGAGCCCTGGGATGGGAATGAACTTGGTGGGTTCAAGGAACAGCGGGACATAATGTGGATCCCAGAGGATGAAGTGGGGAGAGGGTCAGAGAGGCAGGCAAGGGCCAGATGTCACCATGCCCTGTAGCCATGATAAGGCATTTGAATGTTACTCTGAATGAGACAGGAAGACACTGGGTGGTTTTAAGCAGTGGCACAATCCAACTTTCATTTTTGAAGCTCTGGCTGCAGCTGGAAGAACAGGTGGTGGGAGGCAGGAGTGGAAGCCAGGAGCAGGGTCAGGAGGTGTGAAGCAATCCAGGTGAGAGAGGGTGGCGGTTTGCACCAGGAGGGAGCAATGCGGATGGTTAGAAGTGGCCGAATGTGGCATCTATTTTCTAAGTGGAGCCTGCAGGCTTCACTGTGTTGAGTGAGGAAAACAGAGGAATTGAGGTTGACTCCTGCCTTTCGGCCCGAAAGACTGGAGGTGCTGTCTCCTCCGGTGGGAAAGACTGAGGGAGAAGCAATTTGAAAAAACATCCCCTATTGTATTTTCTTTGCCATAAATTCACAGTAACATCTTAAAGGTTCAGAAATGTCCTGCAATAAAGACATCTGCTTCCCTTTGGGTAACCCAGTGTCTTTAAAGTTGTTTGATCAAGTAATTTTGTCTGTTTTTGCCCCACCGAACATGTGGTAAGATTCTGTAGACTTTCCTTGCATGACACAGCATTAGCATGTTTCAATCTTGTGTGCATGTTTGTGTATGTGTGTGTGTGTGTGATCCGTCTGCCCACAGTGTGGAGGTGACTTGCAGCTGTGCAGTGTTCTAGATTCTGAGGGGTGTGCTTTTGCTAGTTCACCTCCAAACACTTCCCCAGATTAAGCCACCATCCTCGTTCATCTAACTAGTTTTCCTGCCTCTGGTCTAATCCAAGCATATCTCTACACCAAATCAGAGAGCGCTAATAGGAAAATCTGACTGTGCCACTCCTGCTGTGTACAACCTTTAATGGCTCCCCATTGACTTCAGGATAAATACCAAATGCTTTATTATGGCTTCACCATATGCTTTCTCTATGGCTTCTGTCTACTGTCCCCGATACCCTTTTTGCTCTATGTTCTAGCTACACTGAACTTTTTTTTTTTTTTGGAGACAGTCTCACTCTGTTGCCCAGGCTAGAGTGAGTGCCGTGGTGTCAGCCTAGCTCACAGCAACCTCAAACTCCTGGGCTTAAGCGATCCTACTGCCTCAGCCTTCCGAGTAGCTGGGACTACAGGCATGCGCCACCATGCCTGGCTAATTTTTTCTATATATATTTTAGTTGGCCAGATAATTTCTTTCTATTTTTAGTAGAGACGGGGTCTCGCTCTTGCTCAGGCTGGTCTCGAACTCCTGACCTCGAGCGATCCACCCACCTCGGCCTCCCAGAGTGCTAGGATTACAGGCGTGAGCCACCGCGCCCGGCCTACACTGAACTTTTTAAAGCTTGTTATGTATTCTCTCACCTCTGAGCTTCTGCACATGCTTGTCCCTTTACCTGGAATACTGACCAATCTCTTTTTACTCAATCTTTCGGTATTATCTTGGGTAGCGCCTCTCTTGGAGGAATCTCCTGTCTTCTCAGGCTAGAGCTTGGCATCTCCCCATTGCTCTCAGGGTCCCTCTAGCTTTTATAGCATTTATCACATGACATTTTTATTTGTCTTTTGTTCCTGCTCTCGGTTGAGTTTCAGGAAGTCTTGGCTGGTATCTTGTTTCTCGTCATCATCCCCAGTGCCTAGCACAATGCCAGGCACAGAGTCATAAATGCACAGTGAATCTTTTTTTGGATGAGTGGATTTTATTCAAATTTATTTAAGTTTACTTAATGAGTGAATGTAGCTCTCTGGATCCTTATCAAACATAAGCTACTCACAGTTCTCAGTTCTTCTGCTTCTTAGCACGGATGCCAGCATCTTGATCTGGGCATCTTAAAATTGTCACAGAGCTAGAAGGAAGCTCAGAAGGTCATTCAATCCTCCTTTCTGTCTTTCGGCTGAATCCTATGCAGAGGCAGAAATGATTTGATGTCCTCCTTTTACAGATGAGGAGGCTGAAGGTCGTGGAAAATGACCAAAACATTGATTCAATTCAGCAAACCTTTGCCGGGAATTCCGAGATGACTAACACATAGTTCTTGTCTTGGGGAGCACGCAGCCATGCACGTAGACTCACCAATACAATTCAGGAAAGTGCTGAAATGGAGATTTTTGGAGCATTTTATGGGAGTGTGGACGAGGGAACAATTAACGTGGCCCGAGCCAGGGGGTTGAAGGAGCTCTAGGAGAAAAAGTGATACTTGGCCTGGACTCTCAGGGGTGACGAGGAATTTGCCAGCTAGGGATGTAAGGATGGGAATGTGGAGGGAGGCGCTCAGGGCAGAGGAACGACGTGGAGATGAGGGCATTGGTGGCACACTGGGGACTGGTGAGTCACATGCCTACAGGACCCAGGTATGGTTGAGACTAAGTCTATATTAGTTAGGATGCTTTGGCCTACGAGTGAAAAAAAAAATCCCTGCCAGAAAGGGTTCAAATATTAGGAAAAAATTATGTTGCATCCCAGGAAGTCTAGAAGGAGGTGATTCCAGAGTGGCTGATTCAGCAGTTCTGTTTGCTCACCGAGAATGCAAGTTTATTTTTCCATATTTTCATGCTGTTGCTCCAGTGAATGAATTTGCAGCTGTGTCCTCCCCTGTTGATTTTTCTTTTTCTTTTTTTAATCAGTGAGGGAAATTGTTCCCAGAAGCTCCAGGGGCCTTTTTCTCCGTAAGTCCCATTGGCCAGGATCGTGTCACATGCCTGAGCCCGAGCAAGTCCCTAAAGAGGGACGTGAGCCCACCACGATTGACTTAGGCTAATCAAGATTCACACCTGCGCCCAGGGCTGGGGAGAGACGCCCAAAGCACGTGGCTGCCCAACAGATGAGCAGAATCGGGGTTCTTTTAACAAGAGGCAGGAGGTGAGCAGGATAGGCAGCCCATGTTGGCCACCAACGGAGACCTGGAGTGCCAGTGCTTTGTCCAGAGCTCCAGCCCAATGTTGCCACAGGGGAGGGGGCTAGTGTCGCCAGACCTTGCAATTCTTTTTTTCCCCATTTGTTTATTTAAGTGGATTTAGGGAGTACAAGTGGATTTTTGTTTTATGGATGGATTGCATATTGGAGAAGTGTAGGCTTTTAATTTACCCATCACCTGAATAGTGTACATCGTAGCCGATAGGTCATTTTTCATCTCATGTTCCCCTCCCCCTGCCCCTTCCAAGGCTCTAGTGTCCATTATACCACTCTGTGTGACCATGCATACCCATCACTTAGCTCCCACTTATAGGTGAGAACATGGGGTGTTGGGTTCTTTTGTTTCTGGGTTATCTCACTTAGAATAGTGCCCTCCAGTTCCAGCCAAGTTGCTGCAAAAGACATTATTTCACTCTTTTTCATGAATGAGTAGTATTCCATGGTGTCTCTGTGTGTGTGTGTGTGTGTGTGTGTGTGTTTGTGTGTTACACCTCCCCCACACACCTTTTCTTTACCAGTGGATGGGCACTTAGGTTGCTTCCATATCTTTGCAATTGTGAATTGTGTTGTTATAAACATATGAGTGCAAGTCTTTTTGATATAATGACTTCTTTGCCTTTGGGTAGATTCCCAGTAGTGGGATTGCTGGGTCGCGAAGGTAGATCTACTTTTAGTTCTTTGATAAATCTCCATAATGTTGTCCATAGATGTTGTACTAGCTCATCCTTGCAATTTTTGTTGTTTTTTTTTTTTTTTTTTTTTGAGAAAGAGTCTAGCTCTGTTGCCTGGGCTAGAGTGCCATGGCATCAGCCTAGCTCACAGCAACCTCAAACGCCTGGGCTCAAGCGATTCTCCTGCCTCAGCCTTCCAAGTAGATGGGACTACAGGCATGCACCACCATGCCCGGCTATTTTTTTTTCTATTTTTAGTTGCCTGGCTAATTTATTCTGTTTTAGTAGAGACAGGGTCTCACTCTTGCTCAAGCTGGTCTCGAACTCCTGACCTCAAGTGATCCTCCCACCTCGGCCTCCCAGAGTGCTAGGATTACAGACCTGAGCCACTGTGCCCAGCCAATCCTTGCAATTCTTAAAAAATAAAATCCAGAACTGGAGATTTGCATGTGAAATATTATAATTTCTAAATATTGAAAACCAGTTCAAATAAAAAATAATTTATTTAGTCCAAATAAAGTGTTCATGGTCAGAGAATCAGATATCCACAGTCTAAAGGGAGGGGTCTCTTTTAGCACGATTTGAATTCTCTCCCTACCCCACTCCAGGAATGAACACTGTTAACAGTGTATGTATCATTCCAGACCTTTTATTTTTCTGTGAACTTACATTCACTCAGGTAGACATACACAGTTTTGTTTTCTGGTGTGTGTTTAACCTCAGTGGGATCTTACTACGCCTATTGCTTTATGACAAGCTGCTTTCAGTTAACAACGGATCTCAGATCTTTCCATGTCAGTGCACAGAGATTCATGAATGCGAAAGAAAAAGAGAGAGAGAGATTGATTGATTGACTGATGGCAGTTTTCATGGCAGTTATGCCTGTTTAGAAAACTCTGTTGCATAGTCGTGCCAAGTACCGTTCCTCAGCACTCCGGGGTGAAAACCCCTTTATGGGAATTCTTTTGCATTTGGAAGACGGGTGGCTTTTTGATGTGTCAACTTGGCTACTGTGCACTATGTTTCCGACAACCCTTTTTGTGTATTTCCAATCAGGTTGAGCCTCTGGGAGACTCTTGGGAGACGTGGAGGGCAGCGGCTGTTCTGCAGCTCACATGCGTTATTGCTGATCTGCTTAATCACCCTGGGGGGTGTGGGGAGCAGCGGGTCGTCCAACCAACTGCTCCACCCTCCCCTGGGGGGCCCTTCAGTGCCTCCAGCTCCTGGGCCAGATGTGTGTATTTGCCGTGGGACACTCACACCACTAATACCACAGGCAACAATCATGGGTTTCAGGCCAGCCTCATGTGTTCCAGCATGTTCTTGCTCTTTCCAACCCAACATCCCTCTTCCCTTCCCCACTGCCTGCCCTGAGGACTTCAAGCTGCAGAGTCAGATATGAAGCCTTATAGAGATTGCTAACTCACAATTACATAAAGCCAATTCCCTTTTATATATTTACATATAAACATGAAATTATCTATATATAATGTATATTATTTGTATGTTAAATATGTTTAATATATTAATATTATAGATACATATATAACATATGTGTTAAATATATGTTACATATAAACTATATAAAAATCTATCTTTCTAGCTACCTATCTCCTAGTGGTTTTGTTTCTCTGATCAATATGGAAAGATTTTCATCAGAATACCAGCAACAGCTGCAACAAGAACGTTAAGAAACACTTTTGAGTGGTTTTTAAGTGTCAGGACTATGCAAAATACTTTAGGCATAAGAATTTTTTTAATCCTCACAATAATTCTACCCTCCAGGACTATTACCCCCATTTTGCCTAAGGGGAACCCAGATCGAGAGAGGTGAAGTCACTGGCCTGCCACCATGGAGCTAGAGTGTGGCAGAACCAAATGCCAGTCCGAGTTTGTTCAACTCCGAAGCCCGGCCTTTAAACTGTCGCACTGTAGTGCTTGCCGGAAAGGTGAATTCTAGCCACACTTAACATTAGGAATGTATTTTATGGATATCCTGATGCATGAACACTGGGGTACCCTCTAACTGCAGAGGAAGAGAGGAGAGCAAGCTTACTTTGGAAACAGTATGTGCCTTGAAGGTCATGATGTCTTCGAGGGTTTGGTTTATAAGCCACTGTGACATTTTCACTGACTCGTAAGAGAGGCCCCCTACTTGGCTTCCTTCTGGAAGCTACTCACAGCGCAAATGTGGTGTTCCTAGAATGTAGAGATGACACCACTGTTCCCAGGAAGGCATATTGAAATTGTCTGGGCCACACCACCTCTCTGCCAGCCACCCCTATCAGCCTCATGGTGTACATTTTGCAGGGCTGAGCCCGATTAGGGGGTGGAGGCTGTGATTTAAAATTTACCAATTCAGGGGAGACTCTTCTGGCCCAGTGTGCACTAAGTCTGGTATGTGTACCCCGAGTTATACATAGGATAGCTTTATCTGGCACTGAATGTTAAATACGGGTGAACCTCACAGTTATTCTTTTCCCAATGCCTAGCTTGCTGATCATGGCTGGGAGAAAGTAAGTCTGGTACTAATATATTTTAACACTTCTCTAATATTGGACAATCTACCTTTGAACAAGAAAAGAAAGCAAATCATAGTCTGAGAGTCTTCAGTAGACAGCAGTTATCTATAGAAAATTTAGTAGCATTGGCTACATTGTATTCATTTTTTTGCAGTTGCCTTCTAATAATGGCAAGAGATAGTGGTTTTTCCATTTGTACGTTATGTGTTAGAATTTTCCTAAGTAAAAAGATGAGTCAATTTAAAGAAATACATAATAGTGCAGCTGTTGTTTGGTGAGAATTGTTAAGGAGGTAGAAGGACTGAAGTCCATGAGAGGATCAACGTGGGGAACCAACTAAGCAATGTTCCATTGTTCCAGTTCTGTGACTGCATCTAGGCCCAGTTCAAACCCATCATAGTAATTGCTCAATAAATATTTGTCAAATGAATGAATAAGTGTTTCAAAAAGCCATCTCCCTCCCTTGCAGCTTGAAGGGATTCCTCCCACCTGGAAACTCACAGCACTTATTGGGCCAGTATTCATTCAATAAGCATTTTTTTTGGCACCTACTGTGTGCATGGTACCAAAAATGCAGCAGCCAACAAGATGCCAAATATTGGACAATTAAATGAGTACCTTATGTGACGATGCTTATGTTTTTATTATAATTTTTATGGTGATAGGTACTTTTTCATGTGCAGCTCCTATTTTCCATATTAATTCTAAGGTCCTTGGAACCAGGGTCCAGATGTCATACTGAGACCATTAGAGAAAATAAGAATGAAAAAGAAAAAAATAAAAACAAAAACAAGCGGGTGACACAGTTAGACCTGTGCTGTTCCAGATGGTGGCTACTAGTCTCCTGTGACTATCGAGTACTTGGAGTGTGTCTCATCTTAATTGAGATGTGCTGTAAGTGTAAAATTCACACTGGGTCTCAAAGACTTAGTATGAATAAAAGGATATAAAGTATCTCATTTATAATTCTTTATAAGGTCCAAGGTTGATGTTATATTTGGGATATATTGTGTTAAATAAAATATATTATTAAAATTAATTTCAACAGTTTCTTTTTTTTTTTTTTGAGACAGAGTCTCGCTTTTGTTGCCCGGGCTAGAGTGAGTGCCGTGGCGTCAGCCTAGCTCACAGCAACCTCAAACTCCTGGGCTCAAGCGATCTACTGCCTCAGCCTCCCGAGTAGCTGGGACTACAGGCATGTGCCACCATGCCTGGCTAATTTTTTCTATATATATTTTTAGTTGGCCAGATAATTTCTTTCTATTTTTTTAGTAGAGACAGGGTCTCGCTCTTGCTCAGGCTGGTCTCGAACTCCTGAGCTCAAACGATCCACCCGCCTCGGCCTCCCACTCAATAAGTTTTTATTAAACGGGATTGGACATGTGAGTAATGCAAAGGTTCACAGGCTTCTTCAACAATTGGTTCGGTAACCACCTATCATTGCTATTTCTTGGACTTTATTTGCAATTTTTCCTGCAAATCTTTAAGAACTTTCCTTTTTTTTTTTTTTTTTTTGGCCAGTGTCTCAGATAATGATTTAATTTAGAATTAACAAGCCAGTTATCACAGGTCAATTAAATGCCACTTTATGATTTAAAATCTATTTATCCAGATTAACAGCCATTAAATGGTTTTATCACACCTTTTTGGTTAATATTGTTAAAAATATTTTCAATTATTTAAAGCCTCATTTTACACCCACTGACACTGAAAGTAAAGCCTTTACATTTAAGATGATTTCTTTTTTAAAAAAACTCCTTGATCATTTGCAAACTGGTTTATTATGGAAGAATAAACAGATATAATTTACTGAGAAGCAACATAATCAAAATACATTTAAGAGTTCTATAGACAATTTATATAAGGTGATGTGCATGTAGATAGATAAAGGTGACTGAACAGTGAGCTCACGTGTGTTACTATATTTTTAAATAACAGCTTTATTGAGATATAATTTGCATGCCATAAAATTCACCCTTTTAACTAATACAGTTCAGTGATTTTTAGTACATTCACAGGGTTGTATAACCATTACTATCATCTAGTTCCATATCATACCTATCACTCCAAAAAGAAATCCCATACTTATTAGTGTTCCTTCCTCTCCCCAGTCCCTGGCAACCACTGATCTACTATCTGTCTCTATAAATTTGCCTATTCTAGACATTTAATATAAGATGCAATCATATAATATGTGGCCTTTTGTGTCTGTCTTCTGTCATTTAGCACGATGCTTTCAATGTTCATCCACGTTGTAGCATATGTCAGCACTTCATTGCTTTTGATGGCTGAATAATATTCCACCACAGACCACATTTTGTTATTCTACTCATCAACTGATAAACATTTGGGTTTTTGAAAAGTAATACTCTTTTAAGATTACACAGCTTATAACATAAATCCCGCACGATATATATGGGTACTGCTAATAATCACTAATATTTCTTGGACACCTGTTTTGTACCGGGTGTTGTTCTAAATGCTTCGTATGTCTAGTCCATTGAATGCTCACAACAACCCTATGAGAGAGGTGTCCTTGTTACCCCATTATTCTTAGGAGGAACCTGAGAAATAGGGAGATTAAGCAACCTATCCCAGGACAGATAGTATAGCTAGTAAGCAATTCAAACCCAGGAAGTCTGGCTCCAAAGCTTGCACTTTATTTTTCATTTAACAATTATCATGTAATAAAATTGAATTTTTTGGGAGGGGTGCCGAATATACAGTTCTATGAATCTTCACACCTACATAAATTTGTGTAACTACCACCATGATCAGATAAAGAACTATTCCATAACCCCAAAATACTCCCTTGTGCTCTTCCTCTGTGGTCATGCCCTCCCCATCCCTAACCGTTGGCAACCACTTATCTATTCCCTATACTACAGGTTGTTTTTTTTTTTTTTTTTGAGAATGTCATATAAATGGAATCATGCAATATGTAACTTTTGAGACCAAGTTATTTCACTCAGCATAATGCCTGTGAGATTCATCCAAGTTCTTGCACATAATGATACTTCTTTCCTTTGTATTGCTGAATAGTATTCATTTGTATGGATATGCCAGTTTGTTTATCCATCCACTTTTTTCAAAGTAAAATCTTAATTGAGGTGTAACCTTCAACCAGCATGTGCACAGATTATATGTGTACAGATCGATGGATTGTCGCAAAGTAAACACACCTGTGTAATCACCTCCCAGATTCAGAACTCGAACACAGCCAGTGCCCTAGATGTTTCATGGTGCTCTCTTCCAGGTAACCTCACTTAATATCCTTACTTCTATCATCATAGGATAATTTGTTTGTTTTGCTATAGAAATGGAATCATATAAAATTTACTCTTTTAACCTTTTGGCCAATATTATGTTTGTGAATTTTTTCCACGTAACAGCAGTTTATTCTTTTTCATTGCTCTATAATATTCCATCTTTTAGAAATACATCACAATGTATTTATCCACACTACTGATGGTGGACATTTGGGCTGTTTCTAGCTTGGGGCTATCTTAAGGAGTGGAATTGCTGGATGATAGGGTGTGTGTGTGTGTTCACCTATAGTAGGTAATGTCAAACATTTTCCCAAAGTGAATGTACCAATTTTCATTGCACCAGCACTGTTTGAGAGTTCCAGTTGCTCTGTATCCTTAACAACAGTTGGTATTGTCATTTTGAAAGAATTAAGCTTTTTGGTTGGTGTACAGTGGTGTCTTATTGAAATTTTAGTTTGCACCTTCCTAACAACTAATTATAG
>CM052452.1:10356188-10433956 GCA_028533085.1 Varecia variegata
ACTTACCCAAGGTCATGCAGCCAGTAAGTAGCAGAGCCAAGATTTATATCCACACCTGTCTGGCTCCCTAACCTCATAGTCTTTGGAGAGCCAGTGATGGCCAGCTTTGGACCCCATTACTCTTTTATCCCCAAGATTGAAAAAGCTCTGGCTTGAGGCATGGGAAGGATGTGTGTTTCTATGTTAATTAAGGATGATTCACAGTCTGCAGAATTCACAAGTTCATTTTCTGGAGCTATTTCTGATGGAGGTAAGACTTTGACCAACTTGAGTTAATTAGCATTGCAGAACATGAAGTAATTGTCATTGTTCCTCAATATTAAAGGTGGGAAGATACCCAGTGACTTGTAATTACCCAGCCCTGACTCCTGAGTCCAAGGATCACAGCTCCAAATCCTCAGCAAGGAAACAAGACGGAGAAATCCATCAATTCATCTGCTTTTCCTTCTCTCGTGGTTTCCATCACATGATTAGCATGATTAGCAAGTTAAACCCCATACCTGTTTGAATCAGTGGGCTAAAGTCTACAGCTGAATAGCGGACCTGTCCTGAATTTCATTAACGGGATTTCTGGTTTGAAGCATGCAGGCTGATATTGGAACGTTTTGCTTGGGAAACAAATTCAGAAAGTATCAAACCCAGACATGGTCATCATAGGTTTTCTAAGTAGGTCTGATATTTCTGTTGAAACCATCTGGTGACCCTATTTGTAAATCCTGGTCATCTCTGGCAAGACTTGCTGGTTGCAAGAAAAGGCAATCTGTGCAAGCTAGTGCAAAAACAAAATTCAGGAGGTCTTTGTTATTGAAGGTTTATTGTCTGAGTCTTTGCAGCTGTGACGTTGTGTAGAGAGGCAAAGTTGTTAAAACATTTTTTCAATAATGACACAATTTCAACTGTTAAACATTTTAATGATTAAATGATTCTTGCTTAACATTAGCATGAAGTCTTTTCTACCACATCAACTTTCTTGTGGCTTCATCTCTCAAGAGACCCCTGGATTTTGAATGCCCAGCACTTGTCCTTAATCATTCGTTATGGAATGAGCACGTTGTTCAACTTGAACTAGTAGCAGTCAGATGAAGGACTTTTGTTTAAATTTGTCGGGGAAAGAGAACCCAGGGAGATGTGCACCTGAAACTACTGGCAGGTAGTTTGGATGGATTGCTGTTTCTTACAACCAGTGAGTCCTGTCAAAGAGAATCAGTCTCTCACTGACGGTCTGACCTGAGTGCATGTACGGTGTAATCCAACTGCAAACGTTTGATTGAAAATCTTGCCCAACATGCAGGATTTCACAAAGGTGATGAAAGTGGTATTGAAACATGTTTAAAGAACAAAGTCACAGATGACCCACGAGAATCGAGCGGCGTTGGAAGAGTCAGTGCTGATACTCAACTGGAATCTGCAGGTTCAGCCATCCTGGCTGTCGGGGTGACTGTTCCAATTATTTGATGCCTCTATTATACTGGTTATTCAATATTTTGAATATCATCCCAAGAAGAGTGTGAACAGCTGAAGAAAAAAAAAACTGACAAGGAAAATGACTCAGTGAACACTTCAAAAGAGAAATATTTAAATATCAAAAGATTCAAGAGGGCCTTAGGAAAAACTGGTAAAGTCCTTGAATATTTTTTTTAAATGACCTTTTTATTATTATGCTGTGAAAGCCAAACCTGAAGTGAAAGATTTTGTCAGAAAGATTATACCAAAAAAATTCACTACTTAATTCATTTTCTGTTCTTCATAAGAATTCATGCACAGTTGAAATGGTCACCTACATTTTGTTATTTTGATAAGGTATTTTTTTTTAAAGAAAATGTTTCCAATCAAACCCCTTTCTTCCTCCGTAATCTGTGAAAATTTGGGCTCAGTATTAAGAGTCACTTTAAATGATTTCCACCAGGATTGGGTTTCCTGCCAGGGAGGGAAGTAAGAAAGCCAGAGAGGAAAGTCCCTTACTCCTTTTCTCATGGGGCTACACAGTGTTTCTCCTCTACTTCTTGCCATGGTGGCTCCAGTTCCCTGCTTCTCTCTTCACGTCTCTGCTCTCTGCTCACTCGTGGTGTACCTGCCACGACATCCATGTCTTATACCTTGTGTCACTCTTCCCCAGCCATAGACGCGTGGATCAGGAGTGGACCAAGACCCAAGGGCAGCTGTTCCATAGACTGTCCAAGGACTAGACTTGATAACAAAAAAAAAAAAACAAAAACAACATGAGGCTGGACCACTCAGATTCACTCTCAAGAATCGCTAAGGAATATGGTCGGAGTTAGCTAGATATCACGATGAACTGATAGTAAAATGACACATCATAGAGAGGCTCCCTGAGGTCATGATGTGCCAAGAGCAAGCTTAGGAGCAAGACTGAGTAATTCTGCAGGACCAAGATGTTTAACCCGGCTCTGGAGTTCTCACCCAGTGCTCTTATCTTATGTCACTTGTTGGGCAGCTACTCACTCTTCCCCTGGTGACAATACTCATGTTTTCTCAATTCATGTAATGTGGGTAGAATCGAACCTATCTTTAGACCTAGCTATCCTTAGATCTAAGACCCAGTCCCAGACAATCAGGTCAGTATGTGCCCTTAGCCATAATGATTAGTTATGGAATGAGCACATTGTCCAACTTGAGCCAGTAACAGTCAGATGAAGGACTTTTGCTTAAATTTGTCAGGGAACGAGAACCCAGGGAGACATGCACCTGACACTACTGGCAGTCATCCGTTGAGAAACAAAGCAACCTGGAGTTGCTTTATTTCACTTGTTACAAAAAGAGCCATAACCAACATAACATGATTATGGGATTATGATAATAATAATCTCTTTTTACCATTTGAAGATACTTTTTCAGCCATCATCCCCTGATTCTCTCAACAACCCCGTGATGCACACAGGGAAAGGGTTATTATCTTGATGGAGATCGCTGCCAGATCTAGGGGGCTACAGTGATGTTTTCTCAAGCACTTAGAAAACACAGGGAGTGCAGATTGCCTTCTGAAAGTTAAACCCTTAAGTCAATATATTATAGATTAAAGCAGAGTAATGCAAAGTCATCTTAAAGTGACAAGATGTCTCCCAGGCCTGCAAGACTGCTGTCACGCAGTCAAATGAGTTAACTTATCTAATGAAAGACTGTGTCCGTCATGATCCACCCTTGAAACCTAGAGGACAGAGAGCTGCAAAGGCAGCTTGTCCAGTAGAGAGGGAATCTCAGTCTTCAAAAATTTCTTGTTCCAGGGGAAAGCTAAATGTAGGGAAATACTTTCAGCTAAAAGTCATATAAAAGCAGATTGATAACAGTGGTCAACTGAAGGTGGCTGCAGCTTCTTTGCCACTCCTCCCATTAAGAGTCAGTGTCTCTTTCCGTTCCCATTAAATCTGGGTTCACCCCCTGACTTACTTTGAAACACAGAAGGAAGCAGAAGTGATGGTGTATCATTTCCGAGGCTGGGCTGCAAAAGATTTGCAAGTCCCACTTTTGCACTCTTGGAAGACTCCCTTTTGGAACTCAGCTGCCGTGCTATGAGAAGCCTAAGGAATATGGAGAAGGTGAGCTCTCAGCTAGCAGTCAGCACCGATTGTGAGTCATGTGAATGAGCTATTTTGGGCATTCCAGCCCAACTGAGCCTTCAGATGGCTACAGCCCCAGCTGACACCCTGTAGAACAATATAACCACCCAGCTGAGCCCAGTCAACTCACAGAATCATGAGAGATAATAAATGGTTTAAACCACTCAGTTTTGGGATGACTTTTAAATAGTACAACAGAAAACTCAAACAACAATGGCTTAAACAACAAAGACATTTAATTATCTTCTTTAGTGGGAAGTATGGATGTAGGAAGTTTCAGGTTTGGAGCAGGAGAGCAAGGTCAATTGTCCATGCTCTTCCTTTCTTCCCATTCCACAATCCTTAGCACGTTGGCTCTTCATCCTTCTCATGGTGTAATGTCAAGGTATCACATTCATGTTTAAAGCAGAAAGAAAGGGAAAGGGGTAGTACCAGGGAAGTGTTCTCTTCTTATCTTGCCTCTGTTCATTTCATCAGGAAGCCAAATGTCTTTCCAGAAGCCCATAGGATAACTTGCCATTGTATCTCATTGGCCAGATGTGAGCACCCTTGGTTGCAAGGAAAGTGAGTATGTATTTATCCAATCTCTAAAGAGTGAAGCATCCATGGGAAATGAAATTGGCAATGGCCTTTTGGCAGCAACTAAAAATCTCTGCAATAAGGTAAAGGCAGATATTGTTGCCAACTGACTTGTGATAGTTATGGTCCCATCTGAACTATCCTTTCCGTAAGAGGCTTGCTCTCAGCCATCTCAGTCTAGTGCTGCTAAACATTCAATGAATGCATCCATCTCTGTTTGTCCCAATTTTATTCATCAAGAAGCCACATTGTTATTTATTTCTCCAACTGGTCTTCTTACCAGGAGAGAAAGTGTTGGTTGTGTGAACTTTTTGAACCAATTTCTACAACAATAATTCTCTTTGTAAATGTATAAATTGCCATTTGGTTTACACTTCAGTCTCAAGGTGTGGCTAATATACATCTAACCCTGAGAGATAATATGATGCTCACTGTGTTGAGAAAGTCAAGTTTTAATGTTTATAAAGATCTGGGTAAAATCATCTAATTTTCATGCTTCCATATGAATCCTTTTTGGGAGACAACTTGCTGATTCTTTCTTTTGGTGGAGACACAACTGATGGCTGAGAGAAAACAACAGGATTTGCTACAGAGCTGAGCATAAATAGAGCTAGGTTAGTCACTTGTCCTGCCCCCTGCCCTCTGCAATACACAGAAACCCTTGTGACTTTAGGCTCATGGATATGTTTGACCTCATGTCCCAGATTTTATGATTCTAAACAATCTGCCCATTAACCTCAAAGGTCAGTGTAATGATTAAGACTATCTGCTCAGGCTTGTCTCTCAGTTCTACCACATATTGATTGTGTGAGCTTGGGCAAAAGTTATCCCCTCTCTGAGCCTCAGTTTTCTCGTCTGTAAAATGGAGACAATATTCAGACTTCTACCCAGCAAGGCTGCTATTAGTATCGATAGCTTTGATGTATGCAAAGTGCTTGGCACAGCATCTGGCTGGAGCTGGTACTCAGTGGTAGCTATTTTTATTTTTACGGACCTTGTGTCTCAACTGGAGGTCAGGAAACCTGGTCACCCAGAGCCATGGTGTCTTCATCCTTAAAGGCCCTGTTCATGCGTTCTATGATTATTCAATGAATGTCAGTGGTGCACAGAGCACTGCACTCAGCACTGAAGGGGATAAAGGAAAGAAATGTAAGACATGCTCCCTGCGCTCAGGGAAGTTGTAACCCGCTTGGAGAGGCAATATATAAAAACATGAAATGGTTAAGTAACCGTGCACAACATATCAAGGTGATGGAGTAGCCAGGAGTACAGTGAAGGCTGCTTTGGTACCATTTGTCCCATCTTCCTGCAGTGGAAATAGCAGTGGACTTGTAGTCAGACAGCCTTCCCTGGACACCACCCACCCCAGGCTGGGTTAGAGACCACTCCCTACCCCCGGGCATCCCCTCTGGCCGTGTTCACTGTGCTGAAATGCAACTGCCTGTTTACTGGTCAGCCTCCTTTATTAAAATGGGAGCCACGGTGGGCAGGCACTGATCCATTTATTCATTCATTAAGCAAATATCGACTGAGCACCTGCTGTGTGCCAAGCACTGTTCTAGGCAATGAGAACAAGACAGTCACAGCCTATATCCTGGAAAACCTCACAGTTTAGTTGTGTAGAAAGGCAATAAAGAAGGAAATCCATAGGTGCGTACAGTGTCAGGTGGTGCTAAGTCCTGGAAGAAACGTAAAGCAGGGTAAGGAATGTTGTAGACATGGGGGTGTGTCACCCCCACACCCAGGGAAGGCCTTGCTGTCCAGCTGCAGGGAGTGTGGTCACCAGAGTGTGGTCACCTGTTGTCTTCCTCAGGGTGAGCCTCAGCTGCAGAGAGCCACCTTGCTCAAGCTCATGTTGGTCCCACTTGCATCTGGTGGCTCAGTGAGGTACAGAGGCCTGGTCGTTTCAGCCGGACTCTGCTGATGGGCAAGACTCGCTCTGCAACATTCTCTGCAGAGCCCTTTGTCAGGGTGGATGCAGCTTTGTGGAACCCATCACGGTGTATTTCCCCCTCTGCCCAACCCTGATTCCTCCCCTTTTCTTTTACAGGGCTGATGCTAGGGAACATCTTATACCCCACACCCCACCTCTGTGTTCATTCCAGGAGAATCCAACATGTGACGAGGCGATGGAGCATGAGGCAGGGAGGCGGGAGCTTGCCCTCTTGGATAAGGTGGTCAGGGAAGGTGGCATTTGAGCAGAGACCAGAAGGTGAGGGAGTCAGCTGTACGAAGGTCTGGAGGAACTGTGCTCCCAGCAGAAGGCACAGCAAGGCCCAAAGTCCTGAGACAGGAATGCCCTTGGTGCAGCCGAGCATCGTCAGCGAGGCGGCCCGGCGGCTTGTAGCCTAGTGATGGAGGCTGACTTTTGGAATGCGGTGGACAGGCAACTGGAAGTTCTTGCAAGGAGGGACACCTCCGCCTTGTATGCCTAGTGCAAGCACATGGTGGGTGCTCAATAGATGTCTGCCAACCCCAACTGGGTTCTCATTCCAGCTCCTTCTCTCTCCATGTGACCTTGGACAGGCAGCTACTTAACCTTTCAGTGCCTGAGCTTCCCCACCTGTGTTCAGCAGCAGAGGTGGAACTCCTGGGCTCTGGTTTGGAGCTCTTGCTGCCACACCGTTTCCTCTTGTTGCAATCTCCTTTCTCTCCCTCCAGGGATTTGGAGCGCACCTGTCCCCACCCCCGCCCTCCCAGCAGATGGTTCCCTCTAGAAAGGTGGATGCTCTTGGCAGCTCATCCTGGAGCCCCCGGGATGAGAAGCAGCTGCATCAGGGCGGTGTGTGGGGGAGGTGACGGAGCTGGGAGGGAAAGTTTGATTTCTCTGCTCTGATGATAAATAAACCCGATTAACGTGTCCCTACACCCGCGGGGCAGGGTGCTCCTTTGGTGGGCCTTACTGCTTTGATAAAAACTGCAATATCTGAAAATTGTCTCAGGCACCTAAGAACTCCCATTTTATGACTTGCACGTGCCCGGAATAAATTGCTTTTGCTGCCTTGTTATATATAATTCACATCCTGATAGATGCTGGTGGGATGCATAACACTCTCCTCTAATGATTTATTCATTTGGGGAAAAGCGGAGTGCACCCACTCTGCCCAGCCTGTCTGACAGCTCGCGAGGTTGCTGTTGCCGACATGTGTTGGATTAGCCTTGAGAGGGAGGAGCCCGTCTGGGCTCCTTGGCCTTCCTGCAAAGCAGCCCTAGCTGTGTAAGGGGCTTGTCGGTACAAGGCTTTCTCTGCGGCGCTCACTGGCGGAGCTGGGGACTTTGCAAGTGTGATTTGAAGCTTCCTCACTGCCACCTTGGGGGTGTAGGGTACTCATACCCCTACTTTATTGATGAGGAAATAAAGTTCAGGGAAGTTATGTGACTTGCTCAAGGTTACCCAGACAAACAGTGATGGGATTTTCATATCACACGGGCTGGCCTTCACGTGCCGTTCACACCTGGGCCAGGTGCGTCACACACATGGACTCACGTCCTTTTTGGTACCGCTCAGTGAGATACAGGTGATTTACTGCCCCATTTTATGGATGGGGGAATGAGGCTCAGAGAGGTGAAGGGACTGATCAGGTTTATCCCTTTAGAAATTGGATGACTGGGATTTTAACTTGGGTAGGTCAATATTCATTCATTCCCATATTCATTCATTCATTCAGCCTCTCCATGCCTTAGTTTCCTCCTTTGTCAGCTGGGGATAATAGTAGTACCTGTCTCATAGGACTGTTTTTTTTTTTTTTTTTCCATTTCAAGGAATGACTGATTTTGTTGTTGTTGTTGTTTTCATTACTTGACATATATATTTTTATTTTGTCCTCTTCATAAATCGTAGGCTTTACAAAGGCGGGGATTTAGCCTGATTCATTTATTCATCACATTTCTAGCACCTAGAATTATGCTTGGTGCATGGTAGGGGATGAGCAGCTATTTATACATATGAACTAAAGAATGAACTTCTGAACAAATGTAAGAGCCCAGCTTACATTATTGCCTCCTAGGATTGTTGCAAGCATTAAATGAGGGATTCAAAAATGAGTTAACACAAGTAAAGTGTATAAAACAGTGTCTGGCCCATAGAAAAGTATACGATGAATTTTAGTTACAATAATAATCATTTTATCATTCACTTATTCATCCCTTAATTCCACGGATACTTGTAGGCAGGTTACTATGTGTGTCAGGGACTTCGTAGGTGCTTGGCACACGTGAGCTCATTTTTATTCTCACCAACGCTCTCACCTCACAGATAGGGAAACAGCTCCGAGAGATTAAATAAATTGGCGGTGTTCCACCGGTTAGGAGGTGAGTGAATTCCATTTTCCAAAGTAGGTCAGTATTCATTCGTTCATTCACTTGATGTATTTTCATTAAGAATATATTACGTGTGATATAGATGCTGCATACATTTTTGCTGGCTACATGCATGAATGAATGCGATGGTGGACAAGGCTGGTTTCTGTTTTCAGAACACTTACGATTTCTAGTGTGGGGTATATGCAAGTAGACAGGAAATGATCATATTTCGGGAATTCAAAGATGTGCTTTTTTTTTTTCACATATTAACCTCTCCGAAATTGGGATGCATCCTGCAATCAATGGTGTTGTAAAGTCACTACAGGCCAGTAGTAGTCAGGACAAGGTTTGTCTTGCTGGGAAATGACAGTAGAGCTCTCTTTTAAAAATTCTTGTATCTTTAATGTTTTTAATGACACAGAGGACAAGATCTTGTAGGAAAACATGGACATTGGCAACCATGATTTAGAAAATTATTTAGAAGACCTAGACTTTGCATTGAAGACATTTTTGGAATATCTTAACTGATGTATTTTACTTCTACTTTGTTTTTTTAAAAAAAATATGTGCAGAATGATATAATATGATAAAAACCGATCTCTAAATAAATCTAAAAGTGCTTTCTAAATAAGTGGAAATAAAAATTCTAAGTGATAAGAAAGCATTGTGACTCCTAGGTATATACCCAACAGGATTAAAAACACATGCTTACATTAAAAAAAAGTACATGGCTGTTTATAACAACATTATTCTCAATAGCAAAAATGTGGAAACAACCTAATTAGCCATCAACTGATGAATAGGTAAACAAAATGTGGTCTATTGATACAGTAAATATTATTTGACCACAAAAGGTCAGTGAAGTACTGATATATGCTACAATGTGAATGAACCTTGGAAACATTATGCTAAGTGAAAGTGGTGTCAATCATAGTCCTGAAAGACACAATCCCTAATGCCATAATTTTGAACATTGAAATCTCAAAAGATCAAAATCCCTACAGCCTAAATCCCTAAGGTCTAAAATCCTGAGAGTCACCATGAGGGTGTTTTTGGTTGTACACAGGATAGTTGTATCACATGAGTTGCATCACATTTGGTGGAACTATGACTTTGTTATTGCCTTTATTTGGAAATTATGTTTTATGAAGATGCCTGTGGGTGCCAAGTTGACAAGAGGTGGACTTGTGGATTTAATGTGAGGTGTCACCTTGAGTAGATTAAGGAATAACTAGAAACCTGTAAAAGCATTATTTTGGGTGTGTCTGTGACCTGTTACCGTGTTTGCAGTGGACAGTGGTGTGTGAGTTTGAGGGAACAAGGTGGGGAAGATGTGCCCTCAGTGTTGGTGGGCACCCTCTAATCAGCTGAGGGCCTTGGGGAGAACCAATAGAGAAGACGAATTACTCTTCCTCTGAGAGCTAAGACAGATTTTTCTTCTGCTATTTTTGATCCATCTCATTAAAAGACTTAGGTTGCCTATCATGGTATTTCAGATGACTGCAGTTACATAAGCTGTTTCTTTTTGAATACAGTTCATCTGCTCTTAACTGTTATACTCATGTGACAGTTTTTAGTATACCTGAGCATCTATGCTTGCAAAAATATATATGTTATTACCACCTATTATATTGTGTAAAGTGGCCTACGAAGTGCTCTGTCATGTTTTTGTATGTTTCTGGAGTAAATCCCCTTTAAAAATGTAAACAAATGTCATTTAAATAATTTTTAAAAATTATTTTTCCAGAATTGTATTTTTGGGATTTTGATTTTTTGGGATTATAATTTTGGGGATTTAGATTTAGGGATTGTGATTTTTCAGATTCCAACATTTGGGATTATGGTGTTTAGGATTGTGTCTTTCAGGATTATGGCCCAAGCTCCAGTGAAAGAGATCAGCCTCATACATCCATATATTATATGATTTCATTCATGTGAAAATGCAGAATAGGGAAATCTGTGGAGACAGAAAGTAGCTTAGTGGTTGCTTATGGCTTGGGGAGTGGTGGGGTGATGGAGGGTGATAGCAACTAGATACAAGGTTTCTTTGAGAGCTGATGAAAATGTTCTAACATTCACTGTGGTGGTGGCAGCACAGCTCTGTAAATATCTAAAACCCGTTGAATTGTACAGGTTGGGAGAATTGTATGGTATGTGAATTATAGCTCAATAAAGCTGTTAAAAAAGGGAAAGCATTATGTCAGGGTCCTTCTTAGGGTTAGATACAATGGTAGTGGCTTAGATTTGATGAAATACTGTATAATGTAATGTGGTCAGTGTTACATCGGGGGTAAAGATGGGGCTACGGAGGTGCCGGACAGGCACTCAGCAGGGAAGGCTTCCTGGAGGTGGTGTGGCACAGGGACATCAAAGCTGAAGCTATGGGGATAAGAAAGAATGAGAGTGGAGTAAGAGTGACCCAGACAGACGATACCCCGTGTACGAAGGCTGGGAGGGGAGAATCTGTCCTTTGCTTTAAGGAGATGGCCTTTCCCGAGTGCAGATGCCTGCCCCCACCCCCTGGGACTTTGAGGCCATGGTCTAGGAGTGAGCATAAAGCATCTATATCCATTCTCCCAGGCTGGCTTCAACAAATGGCGCATCGGGTGTGTTCAGAGAGAGAAAAGAGAGAGGGAGGATGGAGAGTCACTCTCGGATGAGGTTTTTAAAAGCAGGAGGGTAGTGACAACTTACACACTGCTAGTGGGAGAATGAACAACACAGCCTTTCCTGAGGGTATTTGCTTTGGCAAAGGGCTGACCTTTCCACCCAGCCACCCCACAACTACGCATGTATCCTAAGGAAGTACTCATGGTGCTCCCCAGCTATCTGTGCACAAGCTGTTCTCTAACACACGTGTGTACAAGTGGCACATCGCGCAATCAGTGTGGATTCATGATGCGGGGCCTGTGAATTCTGGACACTATAGCAGCATCATTAAAGGGATTCTCATGTGGTCAAGTGTGTTGGTGAAGGGCCGACCTGGGTGTCAGGCACACCTGCCTTTAAGACTGGACTGTGTCCTGACTTCGGACAAACCCCGTGAAAGCCTCAGTGTCCTCGTGTGTAAAATGCAGATGATCACACTAGAACCTGCCTCACAGGGTGGAGGTGAGGATGAAATGAACGAAGACATCAGAAGTGCTTGGAACAGTGAGCAGCACATGAACAGCAGCTTCATTGATTGTAATTTTATTACAGAGCTAACAAAACAGATGCATTTGGAGGCTATTCAATGATACTGGAAGATGATCAAGATCTATTGTGAATTGAAAAAAGGAGGTTGAGAAGGGACCCCGTTTTTGTGGGTATATAATTTGCTTTTTCCTCTTGGTGCTTAAGAGTTTCCTAACATTTTTAAGGGAACAAGAACGAATTTTTTAACTGTGATTGGGGGACGTTTTGTTTTGTTGTTCTAAAGAGACACGTTGCCGACACGCACCTCTCTGCAAAAACATGAAGCAGCCCAGGCCACCTGCCACTGGCCCGTGGGGACCCTGTCTGGACGACTTCCTGCGCAGCAGGACCTGCGGTTTGGATGTGACTTGGCGCGCAGCGCAGGCTGCTCGCTCTAACAATAGGCGGAAAGACTGGAGTGTGCGGCTGCTCCAGTTTTTGCGGTTCTGATGAAGCACTTTGGTTAATAGAGATCAAAACTCGTTTAAAACCAGGCAGCGCTCCCGGCGGCTCCCTTGGACGGAGCGGAGCTTTTTTCTGTGTGGGTGGCTCAGCCTTCCTGGTTCAGCTGTCTGGGGCCGGGGGGCCAGAGCCCGCCACGCTTGCACCTCCGGCCGGAGATTTCCGTCGCTCCTGGGGAACCCCGGCTGTCGGAGCTCCCCGGCCCCAGCCAGCTTCCCGGATCAGCCCGTCAGGAAGGGCCCTGTAGTCACTCGTTCTTTATAGTATTTCCACCCTCTGACACTCTGGACTTCCCCACACTGTGAGAGGGGAACTTGCTCAACTTACTCACATCTGTGTCCCCCGTGACTAGCCTGGTGCCTGGCACCCAGGTGATGCGTGTGAATATCTGTTCAGCGACTGAACGAAGACACTAGCCATAGGTACCCGGATCCTTTTATAAAGTGAGACAGGGTAGCCTAGCGTGGGTGACCTCCGAGCTCAGCAATCAGACTGCCTGAGTGTGAGGCAAGACTCCACCTCTTACTAGCTATACCATCAAAATCATCCCACCTCCCAGTGCCTCAGTTTCCCCATCTGTACAATGAGGATCATAGATTGTCACAGGCATCTGAGATCTACTATTGCTGTTTATAGGATAGCTGTTTTGCAGGGCAACTGTAATATCCCTATTTTACAGACACAGAGAAGCAAATATTGGTTGACTGAAAATAAAGTTCAGAGACTGCTCAGATCACACAGGTAACAGGTGGCAGCACCAGGACTTGAACCCAGCCTGGCTGACCCTATAGCCCTTGCAGACTCCCGTAGGAAGCACCCAATGTGCAAATGAATTAAGGTCCTTGCTCTGATCAGATTGGATGACATGTTGAGTGTTCACATAATAATAGAATTCCACTACCACGTCTGTAGCTTTTAAAGGGAGACAGGCAGAGACAGTGGGGACACGTTTATTTTGCAGGTGGCAGGTCTGGGGATCCCAAACTTGCCCTGAGTTGCTGCTCTTTGGTCCCCAGGCTCACTGCTAACCTGGCTGCCAAGAATTCCTGACACCCTGGCGGTGCTATACAGCAGTTTCAACATTTCCACACCTATTGTCTTGTAGTTCCTTGAATTGTGGGCTTTTGCCCATTTTTAAAAATCTGCTCACTTAAAAACCAAAACTGAAAACCAAAGAAAACTTGAGCCCATCCTAAGCAATGTCATCAGTGAACTCACGGTTTGATATTCATTCAACAAACACTTATGGAGCACCTACTTTATACCTGACAGTGTGTTAGGCGCTGGGAGAACATCAGTGCACCAAAAGAGAAAACCCCTGATCATATAGTAGGGGCAGACACACAAGGAATGAATTAATAAATGTATACAGTGTCAGGTGGCGATATGTGATGTGACAGAAAGTAAATCAGATGAAGGTGACAGAGACCAAGGGGGTAATACAGTAACTCTGCACATGGATTTTCTGATGCGCATGAAATCAGTTCAGAACAGTTAGAATAAAAATGTCCATTTAGGTGCCATCTGGATTTGTCGTCTACCACCAGGATTATGCAAAATACATATTGCCATTTGGAAAACTTTCAAACAGCCCCCCAAAATAAAATGGATCAGGTAGGAGCACCCTCTTTTTACTGAGCAGGAAACAGGTTCTGAGACATGTAGTGATTTGCCCAGGTTCAAACAGCCAGAAGGTGCTGGAACTGGGCCCTCTGGCTCCATCTCCTGCCTCTGTCATTTTCCAAATTGGATACAAATGATACCCTGAAAAAGAGTTTGAACCTGCACCGGACCTAATTTCCCCAGGGAGCTGGACTGCTGATCCACATCCGACCTGGTGCTTGGCCTCACAGGTGTGGGCTGCAGACATCTCCCAGCATCCTTGGAGGGCAGGAGGTGTTGAAACTGATCGTCCTGTTGCCTTGCTCGCCTGCCCAGGCTGAGCCACTGCCAGAGATAACCTGGCTGATATTTCAGTGGGGAGATAGCATCTCTCCAGCCGTCTCTCCTTATAAAGCTTCCCGTCATTGGAGACGCTGATAACCTTATCTCCTTCTACAAATGTTCCTGCCTGCCTCCCAACCCCTCATGCACTTGGATTCCCCAGGGGGCCAGAACTCCACCCACCTGTTCAAGATGAAAAACAAAACAGGACTCCCCACTTTCAGAATGGGCATTGGTAACATGCTGTGTCATTGAAGAGTGAGTGCCCCATTCAACACTGTCGTCTTATTTGACCTCAAAATATCTTCCTCTCATGTGAGGTATCCAGGGTTGATCAATTTCAGTTTGGGAATAGGAAGCTCAGAGAGCTCAAGTGACTTGAGCAAGGTTGCACAGCATAGGCAGAGAATGACCTTGAATTAAGGTAGTCAGGATAACCTGAGGGCTGTGATGAAGATGACATCAACACCAATCATGTAGAGGAGCCCAGCGACAAGACATTGCTAAATGTTAATGCACTCGCCCTCCGGGGTGAACCCCACTGTGCCAGGCCCAGAGATGGTATGCTGTTATTGTTATTAATGTTAGTAATAGCAGTGGCATTGTCTTTAAATACCACATGCCTGGGGCATGTCATATGTCCTGTTGATGCATTGAGAAAGCAGCCCCAGCAAGAAATAATAATCAGAAATAATCAGAAAATAATAATCCTTGCTATCATTTATTAAGCATTAACTGTATACCAGTCACCCCACTAAGTACTCTATGAAAGTATTTTTAAAGTTAAAATTATATAGACAATTTAGGTCAGTGGTTCTCAATAAAGTCGGAGGAGGGGGGGCAATGTGTGGGGACATTTGATTGTTGCAGCTGGGGAGGGGGGAGGTTGCTACTGGCACTTGGTAGGTAGAAGCGGGGACACTGCTCAACACTCTGCAGTGCACAGAACAGCCCCTCGCAACCGAGAATTATCTGGTCCCAAGTGTGAACGGTGCTGAAGTTGAGAAATCCTAGTTTAGATTCAAGCAGTTCTGCAAAGCATGTTATATAAAATAGCAATCTCTGAGCTCCTGTCTCCCCTCCCTAGAAGCAACTGCTTTGGCCTGTTTTAGTGGGTTATTTTGTTTACCTACACTTCTCGAGACAGCCTGCTTTTATTGTGACTTCTCGGTGATGCTATTCTAGACGTGATCTATTGCTTCTTACTATGAAGAGGAATTAGCTTCCTCTTCTCCGCCCCCACCTGTGCCTGCCTATACGCATGGCCTCCCCCCGGCCCCTGCCAGAGATCTGTTGTGATTTCTGTTGGATCAATATTCAGCGTTTACATTACCCTGACTGTAAACGGTGTTTGCTGCCGATGTTACAGTCAACTCAGATGACTCTTCCTTCCTGCAAATCCTTTTGTTCTCTCCGAAGTTCCTAATTGCCTTATTTTTCCTTTGGCTTCATTTTCTATGTGCTTTCTACTAACCCAACCCTGAAATCTTTGCCGATTGTCTCAATCTCCTTTCAAGATATTCAGACCCATCAGGGAGAAAAATCTATCAAGTTTGCCTCTTGGAAGAAGTCTCTCCCAGAGCAGGCTGTTTTGCAGAAATTGTTTTTGTGTAAGACTCAAAGACAGCTCTACAAAGTAGGTACTGTTACTGTCATCATCATTTGACACCTGTGGAATTGGCGCTCAGAGAGGTCATTTGGGTGCTTAAGATCACACGGCAGTAGAACTTGATCCCAGGACCATGTGACCCTAGAGCTCTGGGATTCCTTATGTCTCAGAAGGTCACTCTGGGAGAAAGCCCTTTAAAATGCCTCCTATAACTAGGTATAAGCTGCCTCAAGGAAACCACAGTGGCTTAGTCATTTCTGTGTCTGCAGCATCCACTGCAAGGCGAGGCTGGATTGCAACTCCATGTACTGCTTGTTGAATGAATAAATGAAGACTTTTGAGAGGCAGTGGGAGGAGGACACATTGCTCCCGGACAGGGGATCAGCAGAGGTGGGGCTTAGTCAGGTAACCGTGGGCGAGCTGTTAACCTCTCCAGCTTCAGTCTCCTCGTCTGTAAAACGGGGCTGGGAATACCTGCTTCACAAGCAGCCACAGAAGCTGGAAACTGCAAACACTTCACGGATGTTGCAAAGTCACAACCAGTCACTATGCAGGGCAGGGTGGGGAGCAGATTTCTGCAAAACTCCTTCTTTCCTACTGTCCTTCCTTCTTTCCTTCTAAGTGGAACATGGCATCATTCATTTCCAAAGGAAGAAGAAATGCCTCACAGTTGAGAAAAAGATATAGCTCAAGCTAGTTCTAATATGATAAAATATTTATATTAATGTGTCATAAAAATGGATTTGCTCTTCTGCCTGGTATCATTAATGGGTAATATGTAACATCTTATTTTCCTGCCGCCTCTTTTTCCTCCCTATTCTAGCAGCGTACAGTTTCAAATGACTACGAGGAAACCATTTTTCACAATAATATTAGACGATATTTAGTGACTGCAGGCCCTTTTACACATTGACTCATTTAATTCAGACCACACCCCTAGGAGGTAGGTGTGATCATTCTTCCCATCTGACAGATGAGGAAACTGAGGCACACATTGGCTGTTGGTTCCCACCTGTCCATTCTGACTCCAAAGCCCTTGGTCCTAACCACTCCTTTCTGCTATTTCTCGATGCCGTGCGACTTCAACTTTGCAGCTCTCAAACAGAGGCCAAACGTCCCGCAGCTTTTTACTGGGAGAGGACACCTAATATTCAAAGCTTTTTCGGCTTGCAGTAAATAGATGTACCCAAAACTCTGAATTCCTGCAGTTCAGATTTGGATGATGATGTAGGTTTTCTAGCCAGGAGTGGAGAGACCCTGGAAATCCATTTCCAGTAAGGTTTTAGGTCTTGGCAATGCGGCACTGGCACCAGCTCAACAACAGTGAGTGAAAGAGACCCTGGAGGTGCCTGGGACAGCCAGTCCCCGTGAAGCCAGTTTTGCTGTCGTAGGAACACACGTTTTTGGTTCCCAGACCTTTCCTCCCTGGCATCTTCCTTCTCTGCCTTGCAGCTTCCGTGTTGACTCTTGCTAATCATGAAGCACACGATTCCCTGAAGATCTCAGAGTCAAGGTTAGGCCGTGGTGGAGCTCCCAGACCTGCAGCTGCCCCCGGGCCAACATATGCACAAATGCACACGCACACAGACACACATATACACAGACACACATATGCACAGACAGACACATAGACACATGCAGACATATATACACAGAAACAGACATACACAGACACACATATACACAAACACACACACAGAGATACACATAGACACATGCAGACATACATACACAGAAACAGACATACACAGACACATGCATACAGACACATACACACAGACACACATATACACAGACAGATACACACAGAGATACAGACACATGCAGACATACATACACCAAAACAGACATACACAGACACACACAGACACATGCATACAGACACACATGTACATACACATGTATATATACACAAACACATATACACAGCCACATACATGCATACAGACATACACCCAGAGATAGACACACATAGACATATGCAGACACACACAGAAACACACAGACACACACAGACACGTGCATACAGACACACAGATACACACAGACACAGACACACATGTACATACACATGTATATACACACAAACACATATACACAGCCACATACATGCATACAGACATACACCCAGAGATAGACACACATAGACATATGCAGACACACACAGAAGAAACACACAGACATATACACAGACACACACAAAGACACAGCCCCCTCTGCCCATTTGTTTCAGCCGCTGTTTTCAGTCACAATGTCCCCAGCCCGCAGTTTCAGGACCCAGCACACAGTAGGCACACAGATGTCTATGAGATGAGTAAGTGCATTAATGATTCAATGATTCTCTCTGCCCCATCCCTGAGTATTTCGGCACTCGTCGCTCTGGCTTGCTTGGGTACACCTGGGAAAGAGGAGCGATTCCTGCATTCATTTCGGATAGGTGCCAGGCTCCTTAGCGTGGCTCATAGGGTGTGTGGAGATGTCGCTCCTGCCAGCTCCTTCTGCCTCAGTCCCCACAACCCTCCGGTGCGTCCAACTCTGCTCTTGGTGGTTTTTAATCTTTTCCAAGTCACGGAATTCTTTGAGGATCTGCCAGAAACTACAGACCCTCTTCTCCAGTGTATAGACACCTGCACGTTGAAACAAGGTTCTGCACGCAATTTCTGGAGAGCCCTAAGGCCCATTTCTGGATCTCTAAGGAGCGCATAGGACCCGGGTTCGAGCCCCAACACTGTTGAACCATTGGAGGGTGTAGGTGTAGGGCCAGGGAAACCCAGAACAGGGAGGTGAACTTGCCCAGGGTCACAAATGACAGAATCGGAACTGAGAACCCAGTTCTCTGGATCTCGAGTTCTGGGCTTTCTCCCTTGCACCATCCTGTGTTGATGAATGAACGCAGGTAATTAGTTAATGCAATGAACAATTAAATCAGACATTCCCTTCAGCCTGCTCCATCCATCAAGCTCTCGGCGCTGGCAGCTCCGTCAGGCGCTCAAATACCAGTGGTTTCTGGAGCGCAGCCTTCTGCCGTGTCGTTTGGTGTTTCTGGAGGATTACAAATGGCAGTGATTACGGCAGAGTCCTGTTGGCTGTTCCACTCGGCGCCTGCCGCATAGCTGACACAGCTCTTCCTCTAACTCCCAAGCTGCGGTCAGGAGAGCACCCAAAATAAAGGCCATTTGTCCCGACGGTTGTGACGTGCCGTGTGCAGAACTCTTGGGTCGGGGACATGTGGGCAGCGCGTTCTTCAGTGCTCTGTGTTTTCTCTAATGGCCCCATTATTTCCCCAATTTCCTAAGTCAGAAACTGAGGCATAATGACCCGACACCTCTCTCGCCTCACCTCCTCGGTCTAAGCTGTCACCGAGACTTTTCACTGTGCATCCAATCCGTGCACTTCTGTCATAGTTGTCACCTCCACTTTCACAAGCCCAGTCACCATTACCCGTAGACTGGAGAATGGCCACAACCTCCCCCAGATGAATGACCCGCTGAGATAATAGCCAGGTGTCACTTTTCTTTTCCGTTTTCACAGTCCTCTGTTTGGGCCAGCAACGTGGCGTATCAGTCAGGATAGGCCGCGCCACGTTGCTGTAAGAAGCAACCAGCGGGTTCCAAACAGAACTTTACTTCCCACTCGTGCAGTCAGCTGCAGCTCTCAGTGACGCGCTGGGGCAGGTGTCCCCTGTGAACAGCTCAGCATTCCAGGCTGCTTTGATCTTACACCTCCTGCATATGAATACATGCTCCCCCCATCGCTACAGGATGGAGAAAAGAGAGAGAAAAGAGTGTCCACAGCTCTGAAATGCTCCCACCCAGAAGTGACACCTGTCTCTTCTGCTCACATTTCATTGGCCACAGCGTGCCCCAGGATCGTGTGTCGTTCAAAAGAGCAGGGGAGGAAATATGGGTGAGCAGCATGCCCATCTAGTCCCTTTCTTTCCCCGGGGAGTGGGTTGGCAGAACAGGAGCTGGGAATAAGGGTGGTGATTTATCAGCTTTTTAATTCAAAATGTAGATCCAGCTGTGAGATGGAAAGATCAGGAAATCTCCCCACTGACTAGAAGCCAGGAAGGAGGAGGGTTTAAAGAGTGGGGAGGGAGAGAGATTGGAGAGAGGGAGGAGGAGGAGGAGGAGAAGAAAAGAGGGAGAGAGGGAGGAAGGGGGGAAGAGAGAGAAGAGAAGAGAAAAGTAGACAGAGAGAGAGGGAAGGAAGGAGGAAAAGAGGGAGAGAAAAGAAGGAGGAGGAAGAGGAAGAGGAGGAGAAGGATGAAGAGGGGGAGTATGAGGAGGGAAGAGAAGAAGAAAAGAGGGAGGGAGGGACAGGGAGAGAGACACAAAGTGTTTTATCTAAGTGTACTTGTTCCGTTTCCTTGAGTTGAACACTGGGGCCACCACCTTAAGGACAGAGATCCAAGGTAAGGGTCACCTGTGCCTTGCAGATCCCCTCCGATGCTCTGGTCATGTGCAGCCTTGCTCTCCCCGGTAGTGACAGAGCTGCAGGTCAGGGATGGCCGTGAGGAGTGGCGGGCAGAATGAAGGCAGCCCCAGAGGGGGTGGGGAAGGAGCCAGTTGTGGGGGACAGAGAGGAGGAGGGATGGATGGAGAGAGGGAGGCAGGGAGGGGGAGAAGGCTGGTCCCAGGATGAGGGCACCGGTGCGGCAGGGGACGTGTTGATGAGCTGACCAGGTGAGGACCAAAGGGAGATGCAGCTCCATCGCACGGGGATCGGATAGAACACAGATGAGCTCAAGGACCAGAAAGGACGTGCCACGTCCAGGGCAGGGGCTAGCACAGGCTGGGCAAAGGCAGCAAAGACTAGAAGGAACAGCCCCTTCCCCACCCAGAGCTGGGCTGGTGTGTGCAGGAGCTCCCCGGAGCGGAGCAGGGAGGAGCAGCGGGATGAGGGAGACAGAAGAGCATAAACACCCCAAATGCAGGAGGGTAGCAACCTGCAGGGTTATCTGCAAGGGCTGAGAATGTGTTTCCGGCATCAGGCTAAACAGAGGCGAGGTGTCAGAGATTCAACCAGGTTCTAGAAGATAAAGTAGTTTTTTCTTTGGCTGCTCGAGTCTCTTGGGACCACGCATGCACTACACCAGTGCTACTCAAACTGTCATCGATAGGCTAGTGACAGTCAGCAAACTGTTACTGGTCCACAGTGAGTAAGTAATCGGGAGTGTTTAGAAACTTTTATAGCAATTTGACATTGCTGTGACATCCAAGTGAATTTTTGTTGCATTTTACAAAAGCGAAGGTACATGATGGATTGTGGGGCAAATGTCCTTCCCGACAGATCGCCTGAGAAGCACAGCACTGGGTTGCTAAGTGGCTTCTCTCATTCCACGCGGGTCTCCTTCTGGTTTGTTTTCCTTAGTGGCTGTTCTAAAATGCACGTGGGATCCCGATACACCTCCGTCGACAGCCCTCCAGGGATTTTCCCAAGCCCTTTTGGATACAGACCAACGCCTTTGCAATGGCCTGCTGCACCCTGCGTCGTCTGGTCCCTGCCCACCTCCCCAGCCTTCTCCCCTCTCCGCTCTCCTGGACCCCTCTCTGCTTCCTGGTCACGCGTCCTTTTACAGAGGAACTCCAAGCCCTTCCCACCGCAGGGCCTTTGCCTATGCTATCCCCATCCTCTGCCTGGCACGCTTTTCCCTCTGTCCTGGTGGAGTTAACGCCTCTCCTGCCTTCAGATCTCAGTGCAAGAACCACCTCCTCACAGAGGTCTTCTCTGCCCCCTGGGCTAGCGGAGGCCACCGGTTCTTGTGTTGATAACACCCCGTGCTTACGTGGACACACCTGTGAGGGACCTGTAGCAGGTCTACCTTCCCTGCAGGTGTGTGAACTCCCAGCGGGAAGGGGCCTTGTCTCCTCTGTTCCCCACCGTACCCCACAGGCCCAACCCAGCTCTAGGTCCTCAGCAAATATTTGCAGAAGGAATGAAAGAATGAACACAACCTCCAGAGCTCCTGGGACAGGCATTTGAGATTGCGAAGTGTGTTTTGTTGGCGGCCAGGCCTTTATTTAGCAAAATAGTTCCCTTGCCTCCTTCCTCTGCCCAGAGCCTGGCAGCCCGTCCCAAGCTCCCGCTGATAAATCACTTTGTTGGCACAGCAGGACAGGAAAGGACAGAGTGAGTGATGGGAGTCGGGCGCCATGTCGCGGACGAAGGCCCAAGTTGACATGGTAACAACAGGCAGACCGATGTGGCTGGGGAGGTTGTTTGGCCTCTTGACACGTCTGAGAACGGGCCCCGGGTCATTTTTCCTCTGTGCTGGGGAGCGTGACAAGGCCAGGGAGGGAAAGAGGGGAGGGGGCTGGTGGAGTCTTGCTTTTCCCACTGAATAATGGGAGAAGCTTGGCCAACAGCAGTAGTGCCCTACGTTTTGGGGCATGAGAATGCCTTTTGATATTTATTTTTGATATATAATGTATACTTATATATTAATTATAAATTAACATAGAGTATATTTTATTAATATTAATGCTAATTAATATTAACACCAATTAAGATATTATTTTAGATCTTACACTGTGCCATGTTTTTAAGAAGTAATTTGAGTGCTTTCACCATGAGTCAGAGTGGATGGCAGTAGGTGGTTAGACAGGAAGACCGAGGGACCCGGTTACCTGGGTTCAAAATCTGGCTCCATCCGCTATCTGTTGTGGGAACACGGACAAGTTAGTTAATCTCTGTGTACTTCCGTTTCCTCCTATGCAAAGTGGAGATGAAGCTGGTACCTACTTAGTAAGGTCACTATGAGGGTTACATGAGGTAATGCATAGCAGGCACTTAGCATACAGCAAACAGTAATATCGGCTTTGATAAGAACAGTCACACAACTTAGAAGTAAACAGAGAAGAAGTAAAGTCTCTACCTCCTAGTCCGTTTCCCATTCTCTAAGACATACCTTCTCTTAGCCAGGTCTGCCCAAGTATTTAAGCCTCTGCAAACAGTTCAGGATGGAGATAAAGGTGAGGCAATTGAGGACAAAGAGGAAAAGCTCTCCTTATTTGGCTTCAGGGTGGGAAAAATATCCCCCTACCAATCACACTTTAGTGAGGGTTGAGAATCACCTGTCACCCCAAACTTCACTCACCATGCTATGGCTTTGTCCTTTTATAGTCTGGAAAGGGGCAGAGGTAGGGAGTGAGCCCTGGGGGTGATAGGGTTAGATTTACTTCTCCTGCTAAGCCTCCGTCCGAGGTAGGTGTCTGACCTCAAAGTTAGGTGGCTCTTTTTAAAAACATAGAGGTACTTCGGGCCGGGCGCGGTGGCTCACGCCTGTAATCCTAGCACTTGGGAGGCCGAGGCGGGCGGATTGTTTGAGCTCAGGAGTTCGAGACCAGCCTGAGCAAGAGCGAGACCCCGTCTCTACTAAAAATAGAAAGAAATTATCTGCCCAACTAAAAATATATATAGAAAAAATTAGCCGGGCATGGTGGCGCATGCCTGTAGTCCCAGCTACTCGGGAGGCTGAGGCAGTAGGATCGTTTAAGCCCAGGAGTTTGAGGTTGCTGTGAGCTAGGCTGACGCCACGGCACTCACTCTAGCCCGGGCAACAAAGCGAGACTCTGTCTCAAAAAAAAAAAATAAAATAAAATAAAAAAGAGGTACTTCGGATCTCTTTGGTATAAGCTTTGGACTCTCCTCACAATTTTGGAGCATTGGTTCATTCATTTGATGTATATTTGTCAACAACCTACTAATGTGCTGGGAACTAGGAATACATCAGTGAACAAAGCGGACTTAAATCTTGGTCTCTGTGACACTCACATTATAACAGGGTAAGACAACAACAAACAAAAGAAATAAAATGTTCATCATGTTGATGGCTGTAAGTGCTATAGGGAAAAGGAGGCAGGGAACGAGTGTTGCAATTTTAAATAAAGTAATCAGAGATAAGCTTGCTGAGAAGATAGCATGTGAGCAAAGATCTGAAGAAGATGCAGGAACAAGCCAGCTAGACATCTGGGGCAAGAGGATGGCTCTTACATTTGGATCTATTACAAGGACATAGTTTAATCAAATATTACAAATCACAGATGAAATACAAGAGTTAAAGGAGAGGAGAGGTTTCTATGAACAGTAAGTTAAATGCTTTAAACAAACTTGAAAAGATGAGTTGCAAAGAAATGCTGTCAAATTTGGGGACAAAAACTGAGAAACTGGCACCCCCCGCCAAAAGAAAAACCACACAAATCTGAAACAGTGCTACACTCTGGTTACTTCACAGGTGCCTTTAAACTGTTCCACTCTGAGGAAATTGGAATCGGATATCAAAGGTAATGTATTAGGATTTTGATTTGTGCAAGAAAGAGAAAAGGGAATTCCATTAAGGCTTCTATGTTCCCAGACAAGACCTTCTCCCTGCATTAAAAGATTGGTGAACAAATGACAATGCTTTGTTTTAGGTTAAATGAAAACATTATGTTTTATGATGTTTTGGCTTTCTTGAATAACCCACCAACTCCTCGCTCTGATTTTGGAAGCAGGCCAATTTGCTGAACATCAATGAGCTGAAAGCTATTTTTCTGGAAATCAAAGTGTCAAACTAGCATTCTTCCTCCCTGCCTAAATCTGTCCAGTTTTTTTTTTTTTCTTAGAGCTCATTGCAGAGAACAGGCAGGAGAGGAAGGGAATCTATGAAAAAGAGGAGATGATGTGAAGTTGATAAACCAAATTCAGGAGACCTAGCCAAGATTCAAGTGGTAACTTACCGTGAGACCTTGGGCAAGTCATTTTAACTCTTAGAACCTCAGTCTCCTCATCTGTAACATGGGCACATAATAGAACCTACCTGATAGAGTTCTTGTAAAGTTTAAATGAGGTGATGCATACAAGGTGCTTAGTACACTGCCTGGCATATTGTTAAGTACTAAGGAGCGAGGCAACTATAATTATTTTACTATTGACATGCATTGAAACTCGAATTGCTACAACTGTGTTTGGTGGCAGGTCATCTCTTATTAAGCCCGGAGTAGACAAACTGGAATAGATTCAAAGCGTAAGAGGGCATTCTACCAACAAACAGAAGAATAAACCTCAGGAGGAGACAGGGAGGCGTTGACCTCCAGTGGTCGACGTGACAGTTGTCTGTGAGGTCCGAGAATTCCACGTGGTGTTCAGCCAGCAGAGCCTCATTTTGAACAAAGAAAATTCAGCCCCAAACTCTGCAAGTCTGCCTGGGATTGGCACTTGGCGCTCAGAGTCCTAGACGTCAAAAAGTTGTAGGTGGACCCAGGAAATGGTGCAGTTGGCAACATCTCCAGATGTATCCTTTTGGATTTTGAGAGATGTGTGAAGAGACCACATTCATGATGTTGAACTCCTGGTGCATTCCGTCTGAGTCCTGTAACTCCCCTGTGGTCTGTGGCCTTATAGGATGACCTCTTAACTAGAATTTCCTAAGCTGAGTTCTGCAGCGTTCCTTAAGATGATAATGGATATTCTTGTCATATAAATCTGCAAAATGTAACATGCTATATAGTTACATAGTAACTATATACTATGTACATAGTAACAGTGATTACGGAGAAGAGGTGACCATTACATGCAGGAAGCCTACTGAGTATTTTCCAGGGTTTGTCTCACTTAATTCCCTCATGTCCCAATGAAGCAGATACTATTATTATCTCCATTTCACATGTGAGGAAATGAAACATCGAGAAACAATGCACAGAGACATTAGTTAACTTGCCCAAGGTTGCACAGCAAGTGAGCAGAAGAACAAGTATTTGAATTCAGGTTTTTTGACCCTAAAGCTTCTGCTTTTAACTTGAACTTTTTTAAAAGCCTTGACTTACAATGCAGTGACCAGGGAATGTATCCAATATCCCACCTAGGAATATTTTGGGCTAAGCATAGGCCTTCGTTTTCAAACTCAGAAGGATATATAGGTAAATGCAAGGCATGCTCTATCCCTGTTGGCATCTTATGTCTATTTGAAAGGATGGCAGCTGTTTCTGTCTCCAGAGTCAGCTTGTGCCCCGTTTTCTATATTTAATCCAGAATTAGCATACCAAAGGTTCTGAAAAGTCCTGCAGTAAAGAAATCTCTTTACCTTTCTGTAGCCCATTTTTCCTCCAGCGACTCTTCCTTGCCTCTTATTTTCTTCAAAACAGTTATTAACATCTGCAGGAAGAGTATTCCATGAAACACATTTTGAGTAATTCCTTTTTGTAGGGAAGGCATTTAAGGCTGTGTGTAATTTATTCCCCAAGTGGGGGAAAAAACCATTTCATCATGCATCCCCTGCTGGTAGTGAATAGGTCAAGAGTTCTTTCCTTACATAAAGGGCAACATAAAATAAACTGAGACATATCTAGGAAAAACCTTCTAGAAGATACTGTTCTAGGGATTAACTACTTGGAATTTCACAACAGGGAGGACTTTCGTAGGAATGGCAAATCATGATTTATTGATATACCCTAAAATTTTCAATGTGTCATAAAGGGAAGCTTGACAAGAGGGAACCTCTTAAGAGTCTTGGATGACATTTGCTTGAAATTGGCTTATGATATTTTCATATCTCCTTTGCAGACCTAGTCCTGGATGACTACTTGAGTAATATTTTCCTTTTGAAAGCTTTTCATTCTTTATATCATTTTCTGAGTCCTTGGCAAGATTGCTTAGGGAGCTGTATTCATTTCTAATCCATGGAAAAGAAAGCATGTCTCTTCCGGAGACTTTAAGTTCTGCAAAGCATGCAAGAGAATGATAGTGTCAAGCAGTTGTACAGACTTTAAATAGCTATCAATATAAATATAAAAACTGTAAGGCACATGAATAAAGCTCCTTGGACACTCCAGAAGGCATGGTAAGCGTGTGGGAACACGTGCAAGCACTCCAAAGATACAACCTGTGTAAATGGATTATTGAGAAGTGGTGTAGCAGGAGTCCTAGCTGATCATGAAACTCGTTCTCTTTCCTCCTAGCCACACAGAAACACTACATTTCCCAGTCTCCTTTGCAGTAGGCATCCCATGTGACTGAGTCCTGTTCCCACACTGGCAACCATGGAAGCCCTTAGCTTTTTGAAGATGGTGAAGCCAGAAGGGGGAAGGGTTCTGGGTCTGCCCACCATGCAGGAACGCCAGCTTTGGAATGTTGCAAGAGTGAGAAATAAACTTGTATTATGTTTGAGCTCTTATACCTTTTAGGCATTATTTGGTACCGTGGCTGGAAGACTAGACAGGGAGTTTGTTCTTGGTGGTGGTTGGTTGTGCTGCTTCCTGAGAAAGAGCATTCTGTGGTTGGAAGTTCGTGAGCTGCAGAGTTAGACAGACGAGGGTTAAAATCTTGACTCTGCCATTCACTTGACCCCCTGATCTTGGGCAGGTTCCTTAATCTCCCTCAACCTTAGTGTTTTTCCTACCCTGAAGGCTTGTTTTGAAAGTTAAAGAAGATGCATTTAAAATTTCCTGGCATGGTGACAGGCATATTGTAGGTGCTCACTAAATAGGTAGCTGTTGTAATTGACTTTTCCAATAACTTTTGAAAGGAATTCTATTCTGCTGTTTTAGTTCTGTGGGTTATAATAGTGACCCCCTCCACAAATCTCCATCCTCAGAGAAGCTTAAAAAAAAAAAAAAATCACAAAAAAAAAAAAATGGAAAGAGGAAAAGTTTGCCCTGTTTTGTTTTCAATTCACCATTATCATAATTAATGAAATAATTATTTGAATAATGATCAGTTGAATGTCTCTTTCCCCTTCCAGGCAGGCTCTGCAAGGGCAGGAATTATGTCTGTTTTGGTCTCATGGGTATACCCAGCCTGGCACACTGCCACATACAAGGGAGAGGGTCAAAAAATACTTGCTGAATGCATGAATTGACGAGGATGTGAATCTTCTACCTGTAAATCTTTGCAGGCCTCCACAAATACTCAGCCCACACACAGGCAGAGGAGAGACGCCGCAAGGCCAACCAGCTCAAAGATGTCTTAAGATATCATCGGCGTGCCTGAAAGGATGCCTTGAGAGTCACTCCTTGGGTTTTAAGCAGAAGTTACAAGCTCGTGGCCTGGATGCCAAATCCAGCTCATCGATGTATTTTCTTGGTTCCATTAGTGTGTTTTAAAAATTTGAATTTATTGCCAACATTTAAAACTTGGGATATTTCACATGAAAAGCCACATTTTTCTGCTTCTATTGGAAAAGCAGTTCTACCAGCAACTCTGGACTTATTCCAGCATGTCAGGAGGTGGCTGGTGTTGATCAGTGGTGTCCTCACTCAGGATGTGCCCTCCAGCTCACCCAAGACCTCATCAAGCCCACTCCAGCCTGTATTTATGTTACCAGCCCGGGCCTTGAGTTTGCAGCCCTCTGCCCATTATTATCCCTTAGTCCACTCATTCATTCATTCATTCAACAGATATTTTATTTAGATGCTGTTGAAAATGGGGGATCCAAAAAAATGTTACCCATTTGTCCTAATCTCAAGGTATTTATAGGGTGGTTGAATAATAAGAGACATATGCATATAGTCAAACCTTAAAAACATTGCTTGATTGATAACATAGTTCAATTGCAGTGAGTTAAATAATATCCCCCCTCCAAAAAAATTATGTCTACCCAGAACCTCAGAATGTGACCTTATTTGGAAATAGGGTCTTTGCAGATATAATTAGGATGAGTTCATATGGGATTAGGGGGGCCTTAAACCCAGTGACTGGTGTCCTTATGAGAAGAGTAGTGGGTGCACAGAGACACGCAGGGGCAAAGGCTGTGGGAAGGTGGAGGCAGAGGTTGGAGTGATGCCACCACAAGCCACGGAACACTTGGGGACACCGGGAACTAGAAGAGTCATGGAAGGGTTCTTGTCTGGAACCTCCAGAGTGAGCATAGCCCTGACAACACCTTGACTTTGGAATTCTAGCCTCCAGAGTTGTGATAGAATAAATTGTGGTTGCTGTAAGCAACCAAGTTTGTGCTAATTATTGTAGTGCCAGGAAATTAATACATCCATGATATCAATATATAACATGATGTCATACACATACCTAAATTTAGATATTTAATACATCCATGATATCAATATATAACATGATGTCATACACATACGTAAATTTAGATATTAAAAAGAGAGCTGGTTGAAGTTATGCTTAATGTCTTCATGCGAGAGGTAAGATTTGAATGGAGGCTTCAAAAACCAATAGGAAGGAGAAAAAGGAGGAATGAACCAGACAAGGCTGCATTGTGGTCATGAGTTGGGGTGTGGGTGTCAGCTTGGTCTGGTGCCCATTCATCTGTGTGATCTCAGGCCATTATAACCCCTTGAAGCCTCCCTTTCCTCATCTGTAAAATGGGGACAGTGACACTTACAAAGCATGTTTGTAAAGAGGATTCAGTAAAGTATGTAAGGCGTTTAATACGGTGTTGGCAATTAATACCTGCTCAATCAATGGGATATTATTGTTATTTTGAAAGCATGTGAGAAAGACAAGTTAGAGACCAGTAGATCACAAAGCATGTCAGTTAATAATACCTCACACATACGCGGCATTCGTACTGGAATATCTATTTGCCCCTCTAGATTTACTTTCTCTTTCTCCCTCCCACTCTGCTCCCTGGGGGGCTGAACTCCGTGGACAGCATCAGCCAAGCTCCCTTGCCCTTTGGTCTCTTGCCGAATTCGGCCAGTAAGAAGACAAAGGCAGGAGATCAGTGGGAAGGAGGAGGGAGGGAGCAGGCTTTCTTCCTGCATCTTGCCAGCTCCATTCCTGTGGATTAAGCATGTCTTTTTATTCTGATGCTTTGATATCCTGGGGCCTTGCTGTCCCTGAAGAGAATACATGCCCCTCCAACCCTCTTGGGTTAGGTGATTCCTAGAGAGAGCAAACAACCCACTCCAGGAGTGCCCCTCTCATACGCAAACCAACCAGTCCAAGCCCAGACCCCCATGCACCTCCTTCATCAGCCTCTCACACTCTGGGTCAGTATCCACCTGCCCTAATCACCCCTGGGCCAGGTACCGGAGACCTGGGGAAAGCCCTTATGCCCCGGAGCCTGCTGAAATTATCCAGACAAGCCAATCCTAAACCTGTTTACTCTGCCTCACTGTGGTTCCTTCTGTGGAAACCACAACAAAGGCTCTTGCCCACGAATCCCCTCCTCCTCTCCGCCTCCTGGCCCACCCTGCCCCCTGTGACCCCGAACGGCGTGGCGTGCCCCTTTTTCTTAGGAACTGTGAGGAACAGACTGTCTTTTCTGTGGAAGTTGTCTCCTGATCTGTTGGCCTCGCCATACCTGAATGTAATAAAACCTATATTTTAAAACACTCTGCTGAGCTAGGGTTTGATAATGGCCTTGTTCTTTCACCTGTGGCCACAGCTAATGTCAGGCAGCTCCTCTACCCTGTCACAGCTGTCACCAGGTTCTGTCCCCATCACTCTCTCCCCTCACCCCTTAAGGCCTTCATGGTGGTAACAGCGTCCTGCTGTTGCGGGTTCCTGGGCTCCTCCCTGTCCCTTGTTGGTTCCACGAACCATTCCCAAACCTCTATCAACAGCCCTGTCACCGAATGTTCTTCAGATAACTGAGTATGCCAGCCAGGTCCTCGATTGATAAGCGCTTTGAAGTTTCCAAAGCATTTTCACAATATCTGAGATTGTGAAAATCTCAGAGATTTTCTGAGATTCATAATATCTTTGTGAACCGGGTAGGATCACCCTCATTTTACAAATGAGGAAACTCATGTTCGTAGGGGTTAGCCAACCTGCTCAAAGTCAATCTTTCATCTCTAAATCTGGCACTCTTTCCAATGTACCCCACTGACCGGATCTGAGTCCTTCACTGCTGTATATCCAACTGCAGTGACTGGTATGTTGTAGTTGCTCAATTAATGTTTCTGGAACAGAATAAAACAAATGACCAGAAAGTGAGGTCTTGAAGGAATGGAACGGAAGATGGGGAAAGTCTTTCCTCATATAGGGAGTCTGGGAATACCCCCAGCACAATGCCTAGGATATAGTAGGTGCTCAGTAAACACTTGTTACATGTTGAATGAATCAGTAGGATCATTTCTTACTGTATACTAAAGCAAAATAAATACATTAAAATATTACTGTATTTAGTCCAAAATATACATTTAAAAGAACATTTCATCATATCATAATTAAGATGCTTCTTGGCATTGGTGGCCTCTTATAATCACTCCCAGCTAGACAGCCATTATGTGGTTGTGATTGTCTGAACATTTACAAGTTTGGTTTTTGTTCCTGGTGGCCTGACTGGACAACTTGGCTCCATAATGTTTCAGTCCACAGACTGTTAAGCAGCATTTGAGGAAGAAACACGATTCTGGTTGTTGTCTGAATACCCTCCATTGACACTCCTGGTAAGATGAAGAAAGTGTTAGCATCAAAACTTGCAGACTAGGGCAAGCAGCATGGAAGAAAACTCTGGTGACATTAGTAGGACAGTCTATATAGAAAAAGCTGTATCACTAATGCAATGGTACAATGGATGACATTGTGTGAAAAGGCAAAACAAAACATGGGCGTCCTTGACTGTGAGTCAAAAGTGATTTAGAAGAATTTGGATTCTGAATGTGAAAGAGCTTTGGGAACATCCTACCAATTTCTTTTGTTTATATTTCGCTTTTTATGAATGCATAAGAGTAATGTGATAAAACATCTGAACAAATAAGTCTAAAAGAGCTCTTTCCATAGGTATAGAATAAAAATTATAAGTGATAAGAAAGCCTCCTGCCATCGTGGCCATCGTTTAATTGCTAGTGTTTTTTCTTTCTTGGGGCTACATAAAATAGTGGTGAGTCAAAGAGGAATCTCACGAATATAATGTTGAATGATAGAAGTCATAAGCAAAAGATTATATAGTGTATGATGCTATTTACATAAAGTTCAAACACACCAGGCAAAACCAAGATATATTGTTAAAAGTCAAGGCAGGTGCTATCTTCCAGGAGAATGCAGGGAGCGTTAGGGGGTTTCTGAGCGGCTGGCACTGTTCCATCTCTTGACCGGGCTGGCGGTCACACAGATGTTCATTTTGTGATTATTCACTGAGCTGTGCATTTATGTTTTATGCACTAATCTCTGTGTGAGTTATGCCTCAATAAAATTTTTAAAAATGGTGTGTCTTGCCATTAGCATCTTAGATTTGATAAAATTCAGAACAGGGTGTGTGTGTGGGGGGCAGGGGGACTTTGTTTTTCTCTATTTCCATGTGCATATACTCCCATGGTTAGTCACAGGTATCTGTCTTGCCTGGAGGAGAATTAGGGTTGTTGTAGCAGGAATATAAGAAGAAATATATGTATATATTATAACAAATATTTGTACACATGTTATAACATGTATATGTACAGATGCTCCTCAACTTACCATAGGGTTACCTCTCGATAAACCCATCGTAAGTTGAAAATATTTTAAGTTGAAAATGCATTTTATCCACCTAACCTACTGAACATCATAGCTTAGCCTCGCCTACCTTGAACGCACTTGGGAAATTTACATTAGTCTACCGTTGGGCAAAATCATCTGGCAACATAGCACACCGTAGAGTATTGGTTGTTTTCCCTCGTGACCATGTGGTTGACTAGGAGCTTCAGCTTGCTGCTGCTGCCCTGCATAGAAAGAGTATTGGACGGACTACGTATCGCCAGTCCAGGAAAAGATCCACATTCAAAATCTGAAGTGTGGTTTCTACTGAATGTGTAATGCTTTTACATCATCATAAAGTTGAAAAAATGTAAATCAGACTGTCATAGTTGGGGACGGTCAGTATAACAGATACATGTATCTAATAAAAAATACAACAAATACAACAAATGTAAAAAATATATATATAATTTTTGGCTTGCAAAATAATCTCTTGCTAATCCAAAGGAAGGGCTTTAGAAGAGCAGAGCACATGGTTTATGCCATAACTGCAAACAAGAGAATGGAGAAGAGCAGCAGACAATGTCCGTGCTCATTGTCCACTTGAGGTGACAGTCACCAGGCCTGGAGAGAAGTGGAGATGGTGCTGGCTATAGAAGAGGCGCTAAGAAGAAGACCACACGTGGCAAAACTCATGCAGAACAGAGTAGAATTAAAATTAAGGTACAGCCAAGCACTCTCTGAGGTGGGGCTAGGTTTGGTCCATGAGTATAGAAGGAGTTACAATGTTTATTTTTAGGTGCTAGTATCATATGTATTTTTTAAAATAATTTTTGCTTCCTTGTACTTTCTAAATCTGCCACAATTAGCATATATTATGTTTGTATTAAGAAAAAAAGCTATTTTTAATTTAAAATACAGGCTGGATTTTCACCCTGTGTTAGGTTGTACGTGGAACTGGTGTCTAGTGGTGCATGTGGATGTTCTTACAGGATGTATTAACAGCATCTTAAATCTTCTACCTTGAATGTAGTATTCTTTTTTTTTTTTTTTTTGAGATAGGTCTTACTCTGTTGCCCAGGCTAGAGTGCAGTGGCCTCATCATAGCTCACAGCAACCTCAAACTTCTGGGTTCAAGAGATCCTTCTGCCTCAGCCTCCCAAGTAGCTGAGGCTACAGGTGCGTGCCACCACACTTGGCTAATTTTTCTATTTTTTGTAGACACGGGGTCTTGCTCTTGCTCAGGCTGGTCTTGAACTCTTGGCCTCAAGCGATCCTCCTGCCTCGGCCTCCCAGACAGGCATGAGCTACTCATGCCTGGCCGAACGTAGTATTCTACATTCACCCAAAGTTTCCAGTTGAGAGAGCTATATGCAGACCCCTCGTTTGGAATGGTCCAAGCTTTCAGTTGCCCTAACTCTCTCTTTGTGTCTTCTATCTTGTATAGCATAAGTATGACTGTACAGAACTTTGGACAGATGTGATCTGTTGGAGGCAAACATGAATTTGCTTTAAAATGCTCCTTTTTCTCCAGTGGCAGCAACTTTTCTTTCAACTGCTACCTAGCAGAGCACGTCAACATATGGTGCCCATCTCCAGCCCTCTGTGCGTGCCTTGAGGATACTAAGATGTGTAGAAAAATAAAACAGTCCGTGCGCTCAGGGAGCTCACAGTCTTCCAGGGGAAGCAGATTGTATACAACAAACCAAAATATGGTATGATGATTATTATGATAGACGAGTGGAGGGACATATTTTCCTCCCTCCACTCCCGCCTTCCTGTGGCATATATTAAGGCTAATATAACAGTAGGAGATAGATATTCTTTTAGCATAATGATGCATAAGGGATGACCTAGCAGGAGGCTAATCTCAGCAGTGTGATAGATCTGATTGCTTTTTTGATAATCCACAGTGATGGAAGCCAGACTGAGTACCTCTTCTGTCCCCAAAGGATCTGGGCTCCCTTCCTACTCCTCAACCTCTGACCCAACAGAGGAACAAAAGGAGGATACAAATGGCTGAAAAATTGCTCTGGAAACTGAACACAAGAAGAATGAGCAATGGCTTGAATAAGTTCAGGAGTGGAGAAGTAGAGAGTGAGGTCCGAGTGGAAGAGGGTCTGAGTTGGATACTGCCTCATGATATATATCACTCCTGAGAATCAAGAAGAAACCCCTATGCACACTAGAGTAGCTTGTAGGCATTGGCATAGGGTTATAATAGAATAAGGAACAATTCCAAAATCTTTATCCTCTTGGGAGTCTGTAAGGATTGGAATATACCACCCAAAGCTCAAGTAAAATACTGCTTGTATAGTTCTCTAGACTCAGTATGGGGGATTGACTGTCTATGCATATTTTATGGGCTTTATAATCACACCCTTCTGGATAAAGGGAATAGTTCTGGGGTTATAGAGCTAACTAATATGGAGATACCTCAAAGAGCTAAAAGTAGAACTACCATTTGATCCAGCAATCCCATTACTGGGCACCCACCCAAAGGACGTTCTATAAAAAAGACATCTGCACTAGAATGTTTATAGCAGCACAATTCACAGTTGCCAACATGTGGAAACAACCCAAGTGCCCATCAATACGTGGGTGGATTAATAAAATGTGGTATATGTTTACCATGGAGTACTACTCAGCCACAAAAAACAATGTGATCTAGCATGTTTTGTATTATCCTGGATAGAGCTGGAGCCCATTCTACTAAATGACGTATCCCAAGAGTGGAAAAACAAGCACCCCATGTATTCACCATCAAATTGGTATTAATTGATCAGGCAATATTTTTCAAACGTACATAATATATCAAGCATCTACGGTGTTCAAAGTGCTGTCCTAGGTGCTGAAGACTCAGCTGTTAACAAAACAGAAACCCCTGCCCTCTTAGAACTTATTCTCTGTGGGGGAGACATAATCTTATGGGAGCACAAAGGAGAAAGTGATGATTAGTGCCTGAGGGAGGAGGAGTCAGCAAGGCTTTCCAAGGAATGAACATTTGAGCTGGACCTTGGAGGATGAGAAAGGCATTGTCCTGGGAGCACAAGGCGGAAGGCAGGGGTCGAGCAAAGGTTTAGAGGCATGTTCTCAGGTGTGTTTAGAGACTGCGTGGTGGGACGTGGGCTGCACCTGAAGAGGCTGATAATTGGCTACACATGAGATGACGTGGACCCACCGTCGATTCTGGTTGGCTGAGCACAGAATTTTTAAAAACCTGAATTTAAATGTTTTCAGAGGTATTTGTCTCTCAATTCACTGCAGCCCCTACCGCTTCTCTTTTTCCTCTCACCTGCCACATTGGCCCATTTCTCTACATACAGCAAGTGCATGAAAGCATTTGGGTTTGCCACTCATTGCCTAGAATGATTTTTAATTTTAAAATATTTTTAATAAAGTATAAGCTAAATATAGCAAAAAGCACCATAGCCCCTTTGGGTCACTACCATCCCCAAGGTATACACTCCTATTCTAGCAGAATATTTTGCTGGGCTTCGAAGCTCATATAAAGTGAATCATGCACTATATTCTTGTGCCTGGCTCCTTTCACTCAACATTGTATTTGTCTTATTCATCCATCTGATTGCCTGTAGTTATTGTTTGTTCATTCTCACTACTGAACTCCATTATATGACTAAACCACAGTATATTTTTTCAGTCTACCACTGATGGGCATCTCGGTAGTTTCCAGTTTGGGGCCACTGTAAATAGTGATGCTATGAACATCCTTACATGTCTTTTAGCGAACACAGATGCCCATTTCTGTTAAGCATATACCTGGGAGTGGGATGACTGGGTCACTAGGTATGCATCTGTTCAACTTTATTCATAAAGTTTAGTAAAATGCCAAAGAGCTTTTCAAAGTACTTGTACAAATTTACATTTCCACCATCAGTGTATGAAAACTCCAGTTCCTCCTTATTTTCACCTTGCCTGGAGGTTCAATTATATGGTAGGGAAAAGAGAGAGACAGAATTGGAAAAACAGGCAGCAAGAAGATGTTGCAAGATTTTAAGAAATGGTGCTACTGAATTTATTTATTCATTTTTTTCAACAAATAATGATTTGCTACATATTTGGCACTATAATAGGCTCTGAGAATACATCTGTAAAAGGAAGAAGAGAATTCCTGTCCTCATGGAGTTTATAGTCCATTGAAAACAAAAAATCATTCATAGAAAGAAGAATTGCAGTACCAGCGCCAAGCCCTTGTTTTCTTATTTCCATTCCACTTCTGGCCTGCAAATTGATTTCCTTTAGGCCCTGTCCAACTTCTTCCATGCCACAATCTGCTGGACCCCAGCTAAATTGACTGGCTTCCTTGGGGAGTATTGATTGCCTGGACATCTGGATGCATTTGGATCCCAAACTCCAATGTCACTCCTGGAGGTCAATTAATGTGTGGCCTGAGTCTTTGCAGATTGAGAATGATTCCAGATTTCTGATTGATCACCTCCATTTCTCTGGCTGAAGGCAAGCTGCAAAAGATGAGGTCTGCACCTCCACCACTGCGGAATCCTCATTAAATTCACAGTCCTCCTCCTTGATTAACCAAACCATTCTTTTTTTTTAGGAACATCTTCCTTCCACACACTTTACTCCCATGATTCTGTTTTTAAAGCCTTTTCTTGCTTGAATCATTGTGTCCTTCCTCTAGAGATGATAAATCAGGTTTCTCATAATACTCAGGCACGAAAAATAATAATCCAGTTGGCAGAAGGGGAGCCCACACAGTAAAGACTCATGCCACAGCCCAAGGTGAAGAAGTTGTCTGTGTTGCATCACGGCGATTGCTGGAACTGGAACTGGACCAAACTAGGAAGGGTTTAGGGGATCGTGTGATGTCGCTATGGGGCAAAGTTCACAAGACTTTACCCTATATTTATTCAACCACAATTTATTAAGTAACTACCGTGTGCCAGGCATTTGTTCTGGGCACTGACAACATATTGGTGAGCAGGTCATAGTATTTGCCCTTGCAAAGTTCAGAGTCTATTGGGAGAGAAAGATAAGTCAACAAAAAATATAATGCAGTATATAAGTACTGTCAGTGGGGAAGTCCAAAGTGCTATAGGATTGTAAAGAAGGGGCATCCATCCAACCTGTGAGACAAAGAAGCCTTCCTGGAAGAAGAGCCACTCAGCTGAGATCTGAGAGAGTTATAAGAGTGCAATAAAGTGGGGAAAAGTATTACAAGCACGGGGAACAGCATATACAAAGGCCAGGAAGAAAGAGAACATAGTGACTTTGAGGGACATAAATGAGTTCAGTATAACTGGGTGGAGTATTTGGGGTTCGCTGAGAAGAGATCATGGTTTAGAAGTGGGTAGGGACCAGGTGAGCCTTTTAAGCCAGAGCAAGAAAGCTGGACTTCTTACATCAGAGGGGGAGACAGGATGGGGTTTTAAGTAGCAGGAGTGTCATGCTCAGTTTTGTACTTTAGAGAGATTGCTTGAGTTGTAGTTTGCCAAAAGAATGGTTCTCTGAATGCTGTAATAATTGGGCAGTTGGGGCATGGTTGGACCCATCTCCTGTGAAAGAAAAAACTTTTTAGAGCTGTTCTTGGGTATCCATTTGGTGCTTTAGCAAATACTCTTGGTGCCTCCCTCCCACATGCCCTTGGCTGTCGCCATTCTGTGCATGCTCAGCCCAAGGCTTCCAACAGCCAGCACTGTGCGTCTGCCAGGTGGCTCTGTCTGGTGACTGGAGCCCAGTGGGTCTGTGCCCAGGAAGTACCAGAGGGTTAACGCTCCTTGGGATCGGCTCTCAACCAATAACTGGTGGGAGTTGGTGGATAAGTACTCCAGCCCCCTTGCTATTCCAGATGGGATAACCCTGACTGCCTGCAGTGGCAACCTGCTCAAGAACACAGTTTATTGGCTTATTTTCTATCATTGTCTGTCTTACCCCAACCCCTACTGTGTTGGATACTGTGATGCACCATCCAGATGGTCCGTCAGTAATGAACTTGTTGCCCCAGCTGCTGGGAGTGCTGTTGGCAGATGGCTTCAGCTCTTGGTCCCTTCAGGGATTGCCTCAGCTACAGAGAGCTGCCTTGTCCAAGGACACATTTTGTTCTGCAGCAGCCTACTTCCAGAGACTAGTTGATATGGGGTTACAAAGATTTAGCCATCCCAGCCAAACTTGGGACAGCTCTGAAGGTCTGTCCTAGCTCCAGAGCTCCCTGTAGGGTTGGCTGAGGCTATGGCCGAGCCTGCATGGTGGCTCACCTTCTCCTCCTGCCCATCCCTGTTTTCTTCCTCTTCCTTCCATATGTTGATTCCAAGGGCTTTCTTTAAGAAACATCCTGCAGGCTAACTCCATCTCAGAGTCTGCTTCCCAGAAAACCCTGCCAGAAACATCTATCTTCCTGGGATCACCTCTCAAAGAAGCCACTTGAATCCTCGTCTCTCTGGCTTTTTCTGGGAACACAAAATCCAAGGCAATGTTACATTTTGCTAATCAGCTGGGTAAACAAAGTTGGCCTAGCCCGACTTCTAGGGCAGGATGGAAAATACATGAAAGCTCAGTGGCTTTGGAAGGACATGATTAAGACAGGGATATTTCTTTGGATATGGCCACATATTAAGTGCCAACTGCCCCCACCTCTCCAGACTTCATTGTTGCAATCTCTGATCATTACTACATAAATAAATGCCTTCTGGATTTTCTCTGAAGCACACTCCATAGAGTTGCTCGTGTGAGAAGTGACTCGATCCCAAGTTAATGCTATATTTTGAAGTGTCTACCCTCTGACTTTCATTTAGGGGCTCATTTTGGGAACCATTGTGTGTTTTCTCCATCCACGATTTTGTGATCTATCCTGTGGCATGTTTGAACAACCACACCAATTTCTCATACCCCAGTTTCACCCACTCTGGGGGGTGGCTCCTGTAGCAGATGTTAGGGATGCCCCACCCTATGGCCCCCTCGGCCCATCTGAATTCACCTGCAGCTGTGGGCAGCTTCCACCTGCACCTGTCTTCTCTGCCCAAGAGCTTTCTCTGGCACCAGGGAAAAGGGTACCTGGAGTCAGTGCCCAGGGGGCAACACAACCACTGAGGAGAGGGACATGGGAATCACTGGATAAATGCCCCAGTCTCCTCATCCTCTGGTGGGACCGTTTTGAGGTGCGTTTACTGTGATTTCTCAGAAGACTTCTAATAGGATTGAGCCCTACTTGCCCACAATGGCAGGCAACTCATTAGCATGCACTTTGTTGGCTCTTAGCCTTCCCTTCTCACTTTCTCACTTCCCTACTTGTGCTTCCTCGGATCACCTTCCAGATACACTACCTGTGTCCAAGTCCAGTGCCTGATTTGGGAGAAACCCAAACTAAAACAACTGCCTGTCTCTACAGTAAAATTCATCAATCTCACATGGCCTCTATTTCTTTAGTAGACCATATATATTCCTTTCGAATTTAGTGAAAACTTACCCTGATTTTTTTTGGTATAAAGCAGTAAGTAAGCAGAAAAAAATTAACTATACTTATATAGCTTAAAAAAAGAAAGACTCTACCTACAAAACGTTTAAATTTTCTGACTCAAAAGTCCAGTCTTTGGGCTGAATAATGGGCTCGTGAGACCCTATTTCCATCCACACACCATTTTCCAGTACGGAAGAATAGAGTTTTGGGGTTTGTGCCTTGTCATGCATGTGCTGGGAAGGAAGCTTTGGGCCATGACAATTTGGAAGAAAGTCTGTGCAGAAAGTCACCAGCTTTTCTCCCCTCTGTGCACTTGTTGAGGCTGCTTTTTCATTTCACGTCACAAATTTAGGAAGGCCCATCTGCCTGTTTGATTAATGAGTCTTTTCTGCAAAAGCAACAGAGATAAATGTCCTCTATGAGCCCAGCAAAGAGAGATGAAGAAATAGGATGGCTAATTTTCAGCCATTATTTTGGAGTCTGAACTCCCTCCCCACACCAATTTAGCTATTATTTCAAAAACTAATTAATCTTCACTCAGGCAGCTCCAAGGGACCCGTGTTTAGATAATTAACAACCCGTGGATTATGAAAAGTCTCACTTGCAAATTTGGCTACAGCGTTTGGGTAGAACACTTTCAGTATTATTCCGTTTAAACCCTCTTCCACCCATCCTTCATTTCCTGACAATTAAGAGCAAATAATTAACCATGATGGATTTTGCTTGCTTACTTGCTGCTCAAATAATGTTCTCCCTTCCTCTTTGTTCTTAAACCACCTCCATCTGAACGTTTTTGACCAGCTTTGTAGATAATTGCATTGAACCAGGTAACAGTAGGCTTCATTTGCAACTAACAGGCATCAAGAATATTTGGGTTTGCCTTATGTAAGGAGTGGGAGGAAATTCCAGGTCTCCATCCAAGAAGCAGCTTGTAATTTCTCCTTGGCTCTCAAAGACTACAGCATTCAGATATAACTCTATCTGTAAAATGTTTTCCCTGCCTTTTAAAAGTAAGGAAGAATTCAGGCAAGACATTAAAAACAGCTTTGTGACTGAAAGGTTGAGATACCCTACAACAGGTTACCAACAAAAATGGGAATTTCTATGAAATTTCAAAATTACTCCCCCCTGGAAATTCCTTTCATTCAACAAATTGGACTATAGAAATTCCTGGAAACACAGTGGCAAGGAAAGAAAATTATATTCCTGCCCTTATAAAACTTATAGTCTATTGATGATAGCAGACGTTCGTGAAGTGATCCCCCAAATTAAAAAAAAAAGTTACATGCTGGATTACAGAATGATACGGAAGCATTTCACAGGGAGACCTGACCTATGGTAGAAGCAGTGGTAAGAGGTTGAGACTTCCCTGAACAAGGAACAGTTGCGCTGATATCTGAAGAATGAGGAAGTGTTAACTATTGCAGGAAGAGTGTTGTGTCCAGAGAGTACAGTGTGTGCAAAACCTCTGAGCTTCTCAAGGAGCTTGAGTAGACAGGAATCTGGAAAAAAAAATCAGTAGATTTGGAATACACAGAATAAGGGAGAAAATAGAATTGTTCAAGATATGTTTATTTTCAGAATGAAATTTTTCCTCCTTTTAAAATTAACACTCAGAAAACTAAAAGGTAGAAAAGTGGGGGGAAATTGGAACACAATCTTGCAAAATTCAGCTGCCTAAACATATTTCTGGAATTTGAATTTCAGAAACATAGCCCTCTAAAGATGAACTGGGCCATGAAATTGAAGCTCAGAGAGGTTAAGTGACTTGGCTAAAGTCACACAGCTAATTAGTGGTAGTATCCTACCCGGAGTGTGCATTTGATTGGGGGTACTCATGAAGGCCTTAGGATGTGCATCTACAAATATTTTCTATTTGAATAGTTAATTTTTAATTAAATGTATCAAAAAAACATAACTGGTTAGTCAAACTTTTGATCTCATGAATCATATTGCTTAGAATGAGGCTATGTGGATAAAAGTGAGTTGGTTTAAAGTAAACCAGCTTAATAAATAACAGTACAGTTGATACACAGATATGGCAAAAATCACCAACACGGTAAACAGATGGGAAATGTGTGCTGGCAGGTGACCTTCTACCTGCAGTAGATCAGGGTCAATTATGAGGGACAAGAAATTTCCCAGCTAACCTTGGAAAGTCCCTTTAGGGCTTCTGATTTCAAAGCAGTGAGGACCCCTTTCAGTTTGCCCGTGTTTCTGGTTTTCCTCTCCAAAAAAACATCCCCTTTGTTCATCTCTCTTTAAACTGTGGAAAAAGAAAGTGAAAGGTTACTGACTTCATGTAATACTAAAAATAATAGCCACGAATATAACTTGGGTTATGGCAAGCAAGCGATTTGTGAAGAGGGCTGTCTGTACCATTAAGAGACCAGGCAGTTAATACGAACTTTGGAAGCAGATTAAGGCACTCTGACAGATAAACCCCTTAGCAGGAAGATTATGCTTATTAAGAAGCCCATAATTGGTGCTCTCTCTGCCTTTTCTCTAAGTCAATTCTTCAGGAAAATTGGCTGTCCCTCCTCACGAGCTCTCAGGACCGGCTGGAGGATGGTATCGAAGGCAGGCACAGAAAGAATACTCGCTGACTAGTGGGCACAGGCTCTGCTCCAGAGGTTTCCTTCTGAGAGCAGCTGAGGTTAGGGTTGATTTATGTCCGCTGGGACAGCAGGTGCATTGCTAGCACCCATAACACTTCTAGGGGCCCACAAAAATGTTCTAATTTCTTTTAAAATCAGAAGAAAAACATGAATATGATTCAGCCTGGATTATATTTGTCTATATTCCAAAACAGCTGTAAGTATATTTTCTTAATGGAGGATGGAACTCATGAAGGGAAAAGTCCCCAAGACCCACAAAAGTTATCATATGACCCTGAGTATGGTAGACATCTGTATTTTTGTCTGCTCACAGTCTTATACCCCTTCTTCTGGTCATGGAACCTCAATTTTCCTTTGAGTAACCACTCTTCTCATGTTTTCAGTTATCTGAGATTCAGATGGGGTTTTGTCAATCCTGGCCCCAGGAATGGTCATGTGACTCAGGCTCACCCAATCAGAGACACACATGCCTTAGCCTCTGTGATTGGTTCTGGATGAGCGAGTCCCCCACGTGAAACCAATCAGGGCCAAGATTCAATTCTGTGACTTTTCTTGGAATTGTGGGAAGTGAGGAATAGAATGTAGGCCAGGAGATGTTGGTGACCATCTTTACCAACACATGGGAAGAGTTTGAAAAGAAGCTAGAAGCACAGTAGTTTCTGGGTCTCCAGCAGTAGGAGTTTGGAAACTTAACCTTAGAGCTGGAAAACCTCTGTAAGCTAGCCTTTCTCGGGGGAGAATCTGATTGGTTCATCCTCAGTGGTGTCCACTTCTGGTCCAATCAGCTGTGGCTAAGGGGTAGGGGTGGGCAGAATAAAGTTGAACAACATGGTTGTCAGGACTTGCTACCTGGAGGTTTTAGGCTGGGAAGAAGATGTCAAATAATAGGTTATTTGCTAGAAAGAGGGTTTTTTTTGGTCAGGTTGGGCAGCTGTGGAATGTCAGCCAACATGGCTTGCCTTCTGATTTTTGAGCAGGAAACTCCAAAATGCTTTAATTCAGAGTTTCTCAAACCATGTTCATGGGATACTAGTATCAATGAGGGTATTCAGCAGGATTTTTGGGAAATTCTAGCTTAAATAACACCATGCAAACTTCTTTCTTACAGGATTTCTTAGATATTTAATATATTTATGTGGATTATGGATCACCAAGGGAGGGAAGGATAAAAGTTCCAGTATTTCTCAAATTTGTATGACCATCACACTAGGAATTTCTAGCTTTGAAGGAAACTACTAGTTTGGGAAATACAATTTAAGAAATCCTGGGCAAGTTCATTACACTGGGAGCATTAAATGTTATATAAAGAAAAAAACATTTTCAAATCTAAAAACTTAAAAAATCCCCCCTTTCCTAAGGATGCATCTTGGAAATGAGACTTGGACAAGTTCACAGTTTTTCTTACCAAGAGACTTGAAATCTTGTACCGGCTCCATGAGTATTAAAAAGAATAAAAAGAAATTTTTATTTAATGCTCATTCTAAGCCCCAGGAAGTGTGCTAAGGAGTTCATGTTCACTGTTTCATTTAATCCTCACCACAATATAAGGAGGTAGGTGCTACTATTAGTATCATTTTGTAGCTAAGAAAACTGAGGTACAGAGAGAGATAGTAACTTGAATGTGGTGGAGATAGAATCTGAATCTAAGCAGCCTGACTTCAGAGGTCTGCTCTGCTCTTAACCCCTAATCTAATACTAAAATAATGTGCACATGACATTAGGCAAGTCTTTCTTACCAAGTCTTAGTTTCTTGATCTGTAAGTTCAGGGTGTCAGACTATAGAGACTTTTAAAGCCATCCAGCTCTATTTAGATTTTCCACAATTTCATGAGTTGACATCTGTTAACCCCACCTTGAGAAAAGTGACCATTGATAAAATATATACCTTGTCTACAAGATGAAGTAATTTAAGACATGGAGGAGACTGGAGGTAGAACTGGGAAACTTTAGATAGCTGCTTATAAACAGGCGGAGCAGCCTGAATGAAGGTCTCACCACTGCAAAATGACATGCTGATTAGCTAAAAGAGGCTGTAAAAATGAGGTCTCTGGAGGGATCTTAATTGATCGCCAGTCCGAATTTAACTGAGATATCAGACGCCAGACAGGCATCAATGGCTACTCTTGAAACGGGAGCGTCTTTCCTGGCATGTGGCAGATGGGCATTTGAGCCACACTCAGCACTTCACTTGTTTGCCCTCTGTCAACGTGAGCCAGGCAGTCCTTGAGTCATCCCATACTCTTCTGGTTCTGCACAGATCACATGGGGAAGATGTCATGTGCCAGACTTGATGCTTCCTTCAAAAGCAAGAGGGTAGAATGGAGGAGGCAATGTCAAGGGCACCCTTGGTGATGCTGTGTATCTCTGGACCATTTCATGCTTTTAATCTCATGAGTGCCTCACACTGACCCTGAGAGATGGGCAATAACAAAAACAGCACAAATATATTGAACACATACTATGTTTCAGGCACATGGGTAAATGCCTTAAATATATTATTTCATTTCATTATTTCATTGACTATATGAGTGACTGCTAGAAGGACTGTATATTCTGGTTTACTAAGACAGTCCTAATTCATACCTGCTGTTCTGGTCTTATCATTTATGGCACCCCGTTTCACACTCAGAAGAATGCTACTTTGCACAGTAAATTAAATAGTCACCTTAGTTATGATCAGACTGCCCGGGTTAAATTTTGACACTGCTATGAAGAGCTATATACTACCTGCCTCGACTTCTCCACATAAAATGGGGCCAATAATATAAGTATCTCTCCCTATCTAAATTATTTTTATTCAAATTCAAGAACTGAATAGATCCATATAGCAGAGTATATCAGTGTAACTTCATATGATTGTGGTGAAGAGATTATATACAGATATATGTATAGTATAGCTACATCTTATCAGAGTGCCTGACATTTAGAAAGTGTTTAATAATGAGGTAGCTTATTACCCCTCTGTAAAATGAAAACAATAACATCTAACATTTCTGGCACATATCAGGTACTTGGTGAATGGTTATTAATATTTTCTTAATCTTGCTAAATATAAGCATTTTTTCTCAAGCTCCCTCTGAGGAGGATTGCCCTCTTTCAGATAAAAGAATTGGTTGTCCAACTTCAGCCAGTGTTTTTTATTTGTTGCTTATTTATTTATTTTTTTTGGCTAATATCAAGAAGAGGCAATTCCATCCCCTAAATCTTAGGAGGGTCCTGGAGATACTGACCTTGTATTAACCTGGCAGGGTGTTCTCCAAGGTCCTGAAGCATTGTCTCATTTTGTAACCAGAAGGGCATTTTGAGACACTTGGGTGCATTTTGTGGTAGACAAATAGATGGTTTGTGTTCCACGAGTATCATGGCCCTGCAATTGAAAAAATGAGCTGAAATATTAATAGATCTTGCCAACTGCTGGGTGATTGCAGAGTTGAAAAGGCACAGGAAACCTTTGGGTCAGAATTGCTATGTGCTAGACCAGAAATGATAAGAAAGGAAAAGCTGTGGGCTATGGGGAGTGGCTGCTCAAATTGAGCAGGCCTATTATTTGGGGGCAGAGACCACATATTCTCTCTGCTGTTGGTGAACTGTGTCCCTTAGGATTATCAATAAGCTACTTAGATCCATGATGATGGAATTCACCAAAGACTGGGTTGACTTAAATGATAGTTGCAGATAAAATGATAAAGTAGGAGTGGTTTCATTTTAGTACTCTCTTCACCTCTTCATAGCACCCTTACAGCTTGGACATACGAACATTCACCAGTGTGGCCTAGGACCCTACTATCTAGATGTGCCTGCTGTGGCTGCATATTCTGTAGAACAAGTTGTACAGTTAGGAATATATTGAGCTGGAAGTAAACACCACTATAGTAGCTTATAATAAGAAGTCAGGAGATAGATGGTTACTGGTGTTGGTTCAGTGAATGGCTTGGAAATGTCAGGGCCAATGTATCTGTTCTTTCCTCAGCCTTTTTCTCATGTTGTTATCTAAGGTCATGCAGTACTGCTTCAGTTTCAGACATATATGTTCAAGGTGAAAAGAAGAGGGATAGGAAAAAGGCAAAGGTACCACACCAGCTGCTTCTGTCTCCTCTTAGCAGAAATGCAAAGGCTTTCTTAGGAATATTTATTGGCAGGACCTGGGCCACATGATCATTTCTAGCTGCAAGAGAGGCTGGGAAGAGGGAACAAGATTGTCATGATCAACTGAGAACAATCATGACCCATTGCCTAGAGTTGGTACTTTACTCTTCCAAATAAAATTTGGGGTTGTTATCAAGAAAGAATGGAAATGGATATTGCTGAGGTGATTAACGGTGTCTGACACTGCCCTTTTTCTTTACAATCTGAGCTTACAGTCTTGGAAAACTTATTTCTCCGTTTTTTTTTTTTTTTTTTTTGTATCTCAAGAACCTTGAACTATGTGTATAGCTACTTAGAAAATGTTTAAATGAATATATTTCTGCTGAGTTATCAAATAGGCCAAGTAGTCTCACTTGCTCTTAATTATTTTGGCTTGGGGCTAGAATTTTTTGTGAAAACAGACTTTAATTTGAAGGTATGGTTCCAATAATGAGGATTTCAGCCAACAGCAGGTCATGAGGGCAAATCTAACTTTTCATAGAGCATTGGAGTGTGCAGTATCGTTTGGCAAAGACTTTTGTTGCCTTTTAGTTTTGCAGGGAGAGTCCTAGCGTAGCATCCCTGAAAGGAGTCTTTGATAATGATAATCAAGAGATTAAATTTACTGGAATCTTATCATCAACTAGGAACTCTACCAGGACTTAAAAATTATGAACTCCTTCAATCCTTACGAAAAACCGATGAAGTAGATTATAATTTTATATATATATACATATATATATAAAACTATTATAACCCTTATTTCTTAGAGGTGGAAATTAAGACCCAGAGAGATTTAGAAACTCACCCAAATTCATACATATTGCATGTGGAGGAGCTTGGATTCCAACCTAGACTGCCTGGTTCCAGAGCACATGATAATATCCCTTAGGCAAAGCAGCCTCTGTAATAAATAGCTATCCCTGATTGAGAGTATATTTATGCAAAACTAGCACCTATCACATAGCATGCATTTATATAAGCATATTACATACATTTTCTCATTTGATTTTCACAATAACCCTATGAGGTAGCTCCAGTTCTTGTCAACATTTTTACAGAGAGGTTAAATGACTTGGCTCTTGACTACAGAGCTTGGGTGGGGTGAACTGAGGTTTATCTGGGTGCGGAGCTCAGGATATTTCCTTGGGCCATTCTTGAGATCAGTTCTTTTCAAACCCCTCATTTTAGAGATTAGATTCAATAGGAAGAGGAGGAAGAAAATCTCATTGAGGATGCTTAGATGTTAGGAAGTTTGTGAGGTAAGGCTTATTAACTCCTTTTTACATTTATGGGTTATATAACATGCAAAAATGCTATACCCAAGAGGCCTCCAAATACAATGACTTAAACTAGATAGAAGCTTATTTCTCTCTCATCAACTGGCAGAATTTGGGGGTCTGAAGCTGTCTTCCATTTATGGATTCAAAGCAGCTGTTCCACTTGTAATTTCTTAGCCAGAAGGAAGGAAAAGAAAATTTGGAAGCAAAACAGCTTGATTTTAGGAGTACAATATAGAAATTACATACGTGATGTAGTTTCTCCTACTTTCATATCATTGGCCAGAATGTGGTCACATGGCACCTAGCTGCAAGGCAGGCTGGGAAATGTCTAGATGGTTGGCCATATACCCTGGGAGAGGAAGGAGGGAATAATGGATGTTGGTAGATGATCAGCAGTCCATTGCCACATCATAGATGAGGAAATGGAGGCTTAGAGGGGTAAAGATTTGCCCAGTGCCACATCATGGTGAACACAAAGCATGCATGGTTTGATTAGGACTAGATTGGGAGAAGCATCAGGATATGGGGCAGTAGCTTGGCAAGCCACATGGTGGTGTGGGGAAAGCACATTGCAAAACCCTGAGTGGCAATAGCAGGCCACAGTGAAAAAAATCAGGGACCTTGGAAGAGCCAATCTTAGAAGTTGGTAAACAGCTGGGTGCTCATTTATGTCTAAGGAATGAATGGTGTGATTTGAGGCACTGATGGGAAGGGGGCTTAAGGATTGCCCAACTCCGGGGAATACCATTTCCAAACAGTGCAATGGACGTGGAGCCCCTGCAGTTTTGCCACCTGTTGGCTCTACCAAGAAGGCTCTTCTATTGTCCTGCCGCAGATTGTATTCCTCGAAGAAGGAGATTGTGAGTTGGGGATTGGCATGCAGGAGATTTATTAGGGAGAACTTTTGGGATCAATGCGTAAGAGAGAAAAGGAAGGAAGCAGGATTGAAAAGAGAAGGAAATCAGCTGAAATGTAGTTTCAATAGAAACCTCAGCCAACCTTATGGGGAGTTCTGAAGACGAGATGATCTTTCAAACTTGTCTCTGGAATTGTCTCAGCAAAAAGGCTGAGCCTGTATACCCTGTGTTAATCAGCAAAAGGATGCAGGGTGCCCGGGGATGAGGGCATGACCTTGAATGAAATCTCAGCTCTCTTCAGCTGAGGCAATAAAGGGACGATTGCAGAGGACTCTCTTCCAGAAAGTACTTCAGCACTTGGGATAATAAGTCTTTCAATTCTGAACCTTGGCAGCACCTGACAGATCTTCCGCACCCCCAATCAGTGCATTGCCCACCATTCCTCTATCATAGAGTCCTTGTGCCCTGATGACTTTGGGCACTTTAGGAGCTCCTTTTTTCAAATCTCAAATATCTTTCGATTGGTGTGGAGCGGGTATCTACAGCTTAAATTTCATTACCATTTAATTAGTAGTTTACTTAACTATTAATTATCCCCTCCTTGGGGTCAGTTGCTAGCAGCAGAGAACAGTAACAGGACAGATAACAGCAAGACTGAATGAAACGAGTCAAAGGAAGTCCACCGGGAAGCAGGAGGGGAAGCTTGGGAGGGAGGCAAAGCCAAGTTCCTCTTTTCCTCACTTAACTCCAGGTGGGTTCTGCCTGGGCCAGGCATCAGGGGCACTGAGGGGTTCTGAAGTCATATCAGACATGCCAACCTCACACTTTTGTCCAAGGCCTATCCTTCCTCAGATATTCCCTCTTCCTTTTGTTAGAATTTTTAATTGTACATTTACCAAAATGGCTGCCTATTCAGATGAATGGAAGATCACAGTTTGATCTGATTCAGAGTTTGATTTTTTTTCCTCCCTCCTTCAGTATAACAGCTCATGCATCTGAGGGCTGCAGCTAAAAAGTGATTTTTAAAGACTTCTCATTGGCAAAGAAATCAATGGAAAGAAATCTCTCTCCCCTCCACCCCCACCTCCATTCTGCTTTTAATTTTTCTCCCTCTCCAATCCCCTGCTAGGAAAGTTTTGTCTGAGGCCATCTAACATACTTTGTCAGAAAGTTGCCTTGTTAAGGATTGGGGTCCTGCTGGGCGAACTGAGGACTAGTGCGACTTCCCTCACAGTCTTGGCAATTAACTCAGCCAGAGACAGGGAGGGGGGAGAACCAAAGAATTCCACTAGGGAGATGGAATCCCAAAGCAAAGTCATCTGTCAAGGACAGGGTTGTTGCTAAAACAAACTTCATGGCAGCCTCCCAGTGACAAGTTCCCAGAAGGGGTGGTGCTGAGGGTAGTGTTTGCTAGTGGGACAGACGAGAGAGAGGGACAACCTTTCAAAGGGCTCAGGCATCCCATATGCTTTGCATTCCAGGCTCTGCAGGCTCACTCAATGCCTGTGCCTTCTCGGGTAAGTCAGTTAATGTCTGAGCCTCAGTTTCTTTATCTGAGAAATGGGTGAATACCATGCACATGTTTTAGTTGGTAAGGCAGTGAGGTAACTGGCAAGGGACCCAGGCCAGTGTAAATTAAAGGGGCTTAATCATAAGGTCTCTGGAATTGGAATGGGAAGTTCTCGGAATCTAAAATAGCTCTAACGATTGTCTTCTCTCTCCTTTTGTCACTCCTTTATTTTGGGACTCCTCTCCTCTCTGCAGACCACCAGGCTATCTCTAACGCATAGTTTCTGCTTATCTAAATATCAGCTTGCACAGGCTTTTAAGATGGCTCCAATCCCACTCTGTTGTCTCAGGATCTTTCAGCTTCTGTTCCATTCCCATGAATAGAAGCCTTCTTATTTCTTGGGTGACACTCCTGAGAGAGAGAATCTGATTGGTTCAGCTCGGCGGTGGACTCATCACGTGCATCTTCTAGAACCTGATTGCTTGAGACTCCCCAATCAGAAAGGTCTAGGGCAGGGCCTGGCTGCCCATCTAGGAGTTGAGGTGCATGTTAGCTAGTTCTTATTAGTGAGTATTTTATCAAAATTCTTTGGGTCTCAAGGCAGTGCAGTAGCAGCAAGGAGCACTGATTTTGGGATCAGGGGATGGTTACACGTCCTGGTGCTGACCTATTAAATTAGATTCACTTTCAGTTCACCTTCCTGAGCCTCCATTTTTACATTCCTAAATGAGAGGTTAAACTCAACCACAGTATTTTGTGATATTCTCTTGTTTTGTCTCCACCCACCTTTCCCAGAACTACCTCCTGCAAACGATCAGCTGAATGGAGGCAGAACTGCCCAAACCAGCAGATTCACACAGAAAATCCAAACCAACTGGGAAGAGGACAGGGAATAAGTTCAGTGTCTTGTGAGGCTCCTAGCTTGGCTTTCTCTGGCTCTAACTTGGTCAAGACTGGTTGGGGAAGGTAGCTAATTTAGGTGCAATGCCTTACTTGGAGGGTAGGAGGTAGGCGGGAGGAGAGAGAAGGTAGCTAAGGGCAGCAAATTGTATTTTCCAAAGGTGGCCACAATAATATCTCTAATCTCACATGCTTTTTTAGAGCCTTACCACTCCCCCGTCAAGAGTTTATGTCCCTTCACTTTGAACCTTTGAGATTGCCTTGAGCAATAAATAGAATTATCCTGGAAGTGGTACTGTATGTCCCAGGCTAGTTCATAAAAAATGCTATGCACTTCCTTGTTCTCTTAGTGTGTTCATTTCTGGGACACAGCTACCATGCTGTGAAGAAACCCAGGCAACCTGTGGAGAGGAACCAAATTTCCCAGCCCATAGCTTTGGCGGAATTCCCAGGCTGAAACTGGCACCAAGTGGCCCACCATGTAATTGTGCCACCTTGAAAGTGGATCCTCCAGCTTGCAGTTGACTTGCCTCACCTGATGCCGCATGGAGCAGAGAATTGTCACCCTGCCAAGTCCCAACCAAACTTCAGATTCATAAGCAAAATAAATGACTGTGATTGTTTTAGGCCACTAAGTTTGGGGGTGGATTGTTAGCAGTAGATATCAGATACAGCTTTGAATGAACACTCTATGAACCTTCCTAGTTCTGTGAGTAAACGGGGAATGAGGAGGGTTCAACACCATGTAGAGAGAGAGAAAAAGGCTGAAAATTTGCAAGGGGAGTTCATGGGCCATAAATGGAAAGGTAAACCCCAATCTTAATAATGACAGCTGGTTGAGCACTTGCTATGCACCAGACACTGAATGGTGGGAGCTATTACTGTCTCCATCTGACAGCTGAGGAAACTGGTCCCTAGAGAGCTGAAGTCTTTCTCACCCAAGAGCACAAAGCCTGTATGCTGGAGAGCTGACATTTGAACCCAGGTCCGTCTTCTCAGCCACAGCATGATGCCAGACCAAATTCACCCTTGACCAGAGGTCTATTCTTAACAGATAGAAAACCATTCGATCAGGAAAGTTGAGTCCCCATTGTGATTCATTGTGGATTTAATAATTAATTCTAATGTATATTTAGTGCTTTACTATGTGCCAGGCACAATTCTAATGACTGTACTTACCTATTTTATTTAATCCTCACGATAAGTCTCATTTTTCAGGTGAAGGACTTGAGGCTCTAAGAGATTAAATCACTTACCCAAGGTCACACAGTTAGTTAACGGCAGAGCTGATTCTGACACCAAATTCCTGGTTCTTAACCACGCCTGCTTCCTAATTTTATGGGCAAAGATAAAAAATGGAAAGCAGGAACAGGGAGGAGGGAGAGAGTTGAAAATGTGAGGAAAGAAGAAAAACCTAAAGTAAGATACAGAGGAAGGAGAAACGTGGAAGTGGGTTTTGTTACTGCCAGAACTGGTCATTTCCAAGCGGAGACATCCTCAGTGGAGGAGGGGTGTACAAGCCATCAAGCCATTGTGACAAAGACACCAAGTCTGGGGGTGGAGGTAGGGGGACACTGGTGGGCTGACCCTGGAGCCTGCGTTCCATAGAGATGTTGTTCTTCCATTAATGTTTAGAAATACATAGAGTGAAAGAGGAGAGTACATTGGAATGAAATACTGTATAATTGATTTGTCTTCTTTACTGAGGAAATCTCCCTATAATTTATCAGAATGAAAGGTTTAAGTGAGTTTTTGAGTTCTTTTCATGTACCCTTAAGGGGTGGGTTCTACTTTGCCAGTGGGGGCTTTTTCATCATTCCGTGAACTGCAAGTAGGGATCATTCTTTAGTGTAAGGAGAGGACTTCTAAGAAAAATAAAGAATCAAGAATTCTTGCAACCCAAAGCTACATGATCAAATGCAAAGTGAATGCAAAACATGACCCACAATGTAAATCTCTTTCTCTCTACCCAATACGGTGTAAGCCCCCTGAACATAAATAGTTTAACACATGCATATAGTCACACACACAGACACATACATAGAACACACAGTGTCATGTATACAGACACATACAGTCATACAACTAAACCCACATACAAAGACACATACATATAGAACATATATAGCCATGTACCTATATGTATGACACCCATATCTATCACACATACACAAACTCACATAGTTTCATGCACATACCTACAGTCTGACACATGTGATAGTCATACACTTAAACCCACCTACATATTCACTCACACAAATAGATACACACACGTAGTCATGCACATAGACACACAGACACAGATACACCCCACCCCCCATGATTCCCTGAGTATTGGGTTTTTCAAGAGTCTTTAACTTGTAAAGTTCTGTCGAGTTCCTGGCTCTGAGGCCAGTATACCTGGGTTTAAATTCTGTTTCTTCCACTTGCTGGCTTTGTGACCTTGGTCAAGTTGCTTAACCTCTCTGTGCCTCGCTTTCCTCATTTGTAAAATGGAGATAATACTATTAATACTATTAACTGTGTCTACTTCATGGAGGTGATATGAGGGTCAAGTGAATTCTTGCATGTATAGGGCTTAGAAAAGTCTCTGCCACATTGTAGCTCTCCATAAATGGCAGCAGTTATTGTTGCTCTGAGTGGGGCAATATTATCATCACCATTATCATTTGTCATCATCAAAAACTTTTTTATTGAACCCTGGTGTGCTAGACCCTGTGCTGTGTGGATTACTTGCAGTATCTCATTTACTGCTCAAAATAGCTGCATGAGGTAGGTACTATTCTCTTGACAGAGAGGGAACTGAAGACTGGAAAGATTTGATAACTTGCCCCAGATTACACATCTGGTTAAGTGGCTAAACTAGGACTTGAACATAGGTCTGTTTAGTTCCAAGCCTTGGTTCTTAACTATATACAACATGTGACTTTAACAATGAGCTCCTTTGTACACTAAAACTCTCCTCTGCTAGGTTATCACCTCCCTGAGGGACTGCACTTGTCTTGTTCATTGCTGTGTTTCAGCACACAGGACAGGGCCTGACGCCAGATCTACTCCTCTTTGAAAGAAAAATGGGTTCATTCACCTGCAAAATGGGGGTGATAATAATATCTACCTCGTATTGTTGCACAAATTAAATAGGGCAATGTCTATGAAAGTGCCTGGCATATATCAGGCTCAACAATGAGAATTTTTATTGAATTAATGAATGAAGGATGACTCAGAGGCCTAAAGTTTCAGGAACAGAACAGCGCTGCCATCAGTGGAACAGGGAAGGCAAATTGGGCTGCTTTAAGGGAACACGAAAAAGTTGGTTTGACATAGGTAGAGTGTGAGATGGCAGAAATCTCCCATGTTTATGTGAAATGACTTAGCAGGGGGTTGGTATGGTTGGCAATGGAGAGATGAAAAGGTCATGGCAGAGGCAAGAACTCTCTTAAAGTTGATGGGAAAGCCCTGGCAGGGTACACAGCCCCCCTAACACGGCCCTGGTGGTCTCTGTCTCTTAGTATTCATGCCCTTGTGCCATTGCAGCCCTCACACTTTGAGTATGGACTGGACATGATTGACTCACTTTTATTGCATAAAATATGGCGGAAGTGATGTGATGTCCTTCCGAGATTAGCTTATAAAAAGCCTGTGGCTTCCATCCCGGATGCTGTCTTGGATGGCTCACTCTGCAGAAGCAACTGCCATGTTGTGGTGCATCCCTGGAGAGGCACACATTGTAAAGACCTGAGGCCTGCCAGCAGCCATGTGAGTGAGCTTGGACATGGGTCCTCCCCCAGTCAAGCCTTGAGATGGCAGAGCCCCAGCTGAAACCCAGTTGCAACCTTGTTGGGACTCTGACCTAGAAACGCTTGGCAAAGCCACTCCTGGATTCCTGACCCAAAGAAACTGTGCATTAACACGGTGTGTTATTTTTAGCCACTAAATTTTGGGGTCCTTTGTTATGCAGTAGTAGGTAACAAATACACCTAGAAATGGCTGAGATCAGGTGAGAAAAGGTATAGAGAGAGGAGTCTGAAGTCAGAGCCTGGGAAAAATGTCCTCATTGTAGGGCATGGTAGAGGAACAAGTGACACAGAGGTGAGAAGTAGAAAGAAAGAAAAAAGAGAAGAGAGGGAGAAACAGTGGGGTGCTGGAGCCCAGAAGGAAGCCAACCAGACCATCGAGGAGGGGAGGAAGTAGGTTGGCCATATTGTATACAGCAGATAGATCTGGACTGAGAAATTGAGAAATGTGGGTCCATAGGGCAGGCTAATAATCTCACACCCTTCAAACTGATGTTCTTTAAGCATTTGCTTGGCATTTATTCAGAGGAGAGCCAGAACACTGCATGGGGCAAAGTTTTCTCCTCTGTTGACCCAAGCAATTAGTTTTGACTTCACACTTGTATTCTGTGTTCAGCAGAACAAAAGCCCTGCAGTTACAGAGACCAGCCCTCACAGGGGGCAGTTGGAAATCCATTTGTTGTTGCTCAAGCATGTCTCCTGGGGAGACCTCACAGCCCTTCCCAAAGTAACTTGTCAAAATTTGCTTTCCAACTGCACTTAGTACTATCTCTGAGAGGAGTTCTGGTAAACACAGTTTTCTTCCTTTTGCTGCGTTTCCAGTGATGTTTTAGAGTCCCATATGGACTGGAGTCCTGGGCAGCTGTCTGATTGCCCTGCCAATTAATTAGGTCCAGAAGGAGGGAGCATGGAGAGACACCCTTGGATTGGCTATCTGAGGTTGCTGATAACCTTGGGCAGAGCAGTTTCAGTGGCAGGATGCTAGATTGAGTGAAGAGTTCTTGTGTGCTGAGGATGTGGAATCCGTAAGTGCAAAGATGGCGCTTTTGAGAAGTTTGATGGATTGAGGCGAGAACGGGGTGAAGGGAAATGGCTCTCGTTTTTTCTTTAATCATGGGGAAGATCTGACAATGTTGCTAAGCAGAGGGGAAGGATCTGTAGGACAGGGAAGATTCTACTATGTAAAAGAGAATGTGCAACAGAGGGGCAAAAAAATGTCAAGAGGGGGCAGGAGTCGGAGGGACCAAGAGCGTTTGGGAAATTGGGCTTTGGAGTTGGATCTTGGCTTTGAATCTTGGCTCTGCCTTTTTCTAGCTGTGTATCCTTGAGCAAGTTCCTTAACCTTTCTGAGCACTGGTTTCCTCAACTGTGGAATGGAATGACAATGCTTATCTCACAGGATTGTTGTAAGGACTAAATAAAATAGTGTTTGTAGGGTGTTTAACAGAGTATCTGGCATTTAGTAATACTCAGGAAATGTTGCTAAAATTAAAAACAAAATCAGAGGTGAGGCTAGGGGAAGATCTGGAGACATTTAGGAATGGAGCAGAGGGTCAGTGCTGGATAAGTTTTACTTCTAAGAAGTTTAAGAACTTTCTGGCCAGTGAAAATTTGAGGAAAATTATGCTGGGGGAAAGAGCTTCTGGGAAAGTTATCTTTTAAATACCTTTGGATGCTGTTGTGTAAGTTGTGATGGCTGGAGCTGTGGCAGCTATTTTGCCACCCTAAGGGTGGTCAAACTTGAAGATAAAGGACAATAGGAAGACAGTGGAGTGGAGAGATGGAAATTTCCTTTATGTCATTATTGAATTGCTGAAAAAACTAGTTTAAGTTCCTTATTATTAAGCCATTTTTAGTTGGGTATTCTGTTAATTACAGTCAAATGCACTGTAATGGATAAAGTATCCCTGGAGCAGGGCATAGCATTTGTAAAAGTAAGGAGGCTGAAAGGAGCATGCTCAGGGAACTGTAAATAGTTTGGCTGCAGAATGGGGTGGAAGGTAGAAAACAGAATTCTGAGAAGTACAGCAGAAATACAACCATGGAAGTGAGAAATGGTTCAGTGTAAATGGCATTGATTTAGAGGAAATACTTAACACTGCATTGGACAAAGCCTTCTCTTCCATTGACCTAAGAATTAGCTTTTGCAATATCCCCAAATTCCTTGATGCTGAAGTATAAAGTAATAGGAAATTGTAGGTGACAAAGGCCAAGATACTGGCAGGGGACAGATCATGGAAGGCTTTGAACACCATGCCAGGTGGATGGATATCTTGAATGTCGCAGGGAGCCATTGAAACATTTTAAACATTAGGAGCTTTATAATCATTAAGAATTAGAGTAGTGCTGAGGTAAGATTGATCTTTTACCACTTATATATTGTCTGTTTCTAAATGGCCTATATCCCTTGTTCTTCCTTGGGATGAAATTCCTACTCATCCTAGATGAATGAGCTCCGTATTCCTCTTACTCTATCTAGGTCATAGATTCCAGGATAAATGGGGGCCCTGGTTTTATTATGTGGATAGACTAGAACATGTGTTAATCTTCAGCAGTGTGATATTTCTCATGTACTTTCATTTAGCCGCTTTGTCTCTTATTAAATCTAATTAGTTTCTCTGCTGCTAAGACATCGAGGGCATCCTCAAAATGAAAATGTGTAGCCTGAGTCAGATGTAGCAAGGGACCTTGTCCAGGGTTTTCTGCCACCTGCTTTGGAGGTTCTTAGTATTGTAACTCAAGCTTGCCACCCTACCCCACCCCTGTTGTCAATTGTTGGCAGGATAATAGACTTTTTAGAAGTAGAAGGATCTTAGGATGTATACAGTACCCTCAGTTTGCAGTTGAGGAAACTAGGTTCCAGTGAGAGGAAATGACTTGTTCAATGTTAAGCAGCCAATCAGGGACAGAGGTGAAACTAGAACACAGGTCTTCTGACACCTAATCTGTTATTGCCTTTATGGTCACATCAAGATGAATGTCAACTGTAGACTTTTGGATGCCATCAGTGCACGAAAATATTCACTAATGGATTATCCACTTAAAAAATTAATCCTCATGCAAATAAGTCTTTTCACTGAGCACTAGTCTATCCCCACCCATCTGGTCTGTCTGAATCAGCCTCCCCCTCAATTATCAGATGTTGCAAACATACAACAGTGTTAGGGAGGTTTAGTGGGTACTGACTGCAAAGTGAAACTGCAGATCTTGCCAGAGATGTGAGATCTCATGAAGCTGATGACAGTGATGCCAGGGAACTGCTCAAATCTCACGCAAAGCCATTAGCCACTGAACAGCTGGCAGAGTCAGGCAATTAAAGAAGGGAAAAATCCACAAGAATGACCCACAATGGGTGCTGCAAAGGGGAGCGATGAGAATAGCAGAAGATGAAAAGAGACTCTTGGGAAAATTGATGAAGCTCATTTTAATGAACTTGCAGTAAAAGTCAAAAGATGAGACGATGGATCTCTACAATATGTTGGGATACAATTTGATTAGAAGAATTATGCTCTGTCCCAAATAAATCAATGATACATTCTTGGTCTTCACCATCGGAGCATGGAATTATAGCAAGTTAATTATAACTTAAATTTGTATAATACGAGATATAAGCATAGCTTCAAAATTTTCGATTTGATTTTCATGATAAAGTCCTAATCAAACTTTTCTTCCTACTTTTTAAATCAGATAGGATTTTATTTAGCTGCAAGTAGCATAAACTTATGTACAGTGGCTTAAATTTTTTTTTTTAATAACATGAAGTTGAGGGAATGTGGTTTCTGGCTCTGGTGTGTATTGGCTCAGTAATTCCAGAATGATGCCTCTACAGTTCTCTCTTATTTTCCCTCAAGGTTGCAGGATGACTCTTGCTGTTCTGGCCTTCACACCTGCACTCAATTCAAGAAAGGGATGGAGAGAAGGTTGTGCTAGTCTTGTCTGACTCATTCATTCTTTAATTTTCAAAATTATTTATTTATTATTTTCTATTTTTTTAAGATACAATCTCGCTCGGTTGCCCAGGCTAGAGTGCAGTGGCGTCATCATAGCTCACGGTAACCTCCAACTCGTGGGCTCAAGTGATCCTCCTGCCTCAGCCTCCTGAGTAGCAGGGACTACAGGTGCAGGTGCATCACGCCTGCCTAATTTTTCTATTTTTAGTAGAGACAGGATCTCACTCTTGCTCGGGCTGATCTCGAACCCCTGACCTTGTCAAGCGATCCTCCCACCTCAGCCTCCCAGAGTGCTAGGATTATAGATGTGAGCCACTGTGCCCCGGCCTAATTGTTTATTTTAATAAAAGTAAAAATTGCATATCTTTGTAGTGTACAACATGTTTTGATATATGCATACATTCTGGAATGATTAAATCAAGCTATTTAACATACTTAATTTTTTTTTTGTGGTGAGAACACTTAAAATCTACTGTCTTAGCAAGTTTCAAATACACAATATATTGTTATTAACTGTAGTCAGCATGATGTACAAAGTCTGACTCTTTTTTAAATCAGAAAATCAAAATCTTTCCCAGAAGCCTCCTTGCAGATGTCTGTTTATATTTCACAGGCCACAACTCCCCTAGCTGCAAGGGAGTCTGGGAACTGAGTATTTGACTATCCAACCTTCAGACTGTGGGAGGTGACAAGGGGTAAAGGAATTGTGAATAACCAGTGTCTCTCACAGTGTTTCAAGTGGCCTTTAAACTAATTGGGATATTAATTTCCTATGATAATAAAACTCATCTGTACCTGGAAATTTATTTTCAAGGCCCAACACGCTCTCAAAGATCAGACTTCGGCACATCTTTAGCAGAACCTGATACTGCTTTGGGCAATGTCAACTTGTCATGCTTCTGGCTTTTTTTTTAAAAATGCATCTGGCTTTTCTTAGAAACAGCAATAAACAACTGCAAATGGTCTACTTTCCATGTGTATTATATCTCATTGGATTCTTGTTAGAACCTACATGAGTGACATAATTGTTATCATAGATGAGGAAACTGAAACTCAGAAGAGTTCAGTGACTTGCCCAAGGCAACCCAGCTGGAACATGGCAAAGCTGGGATTTGAATCCTGGTTTGTCTGACTCCAGACTTCTTGATTTTTCCCCTACTTGTAATGCCCCATATCAGCATTTTCCAAAGCATGTGCCACAGAAACAGAGTTAAGGTGTTTCAAAAAAGCTGGGGGATAATATGGTCAAATAAATTTGAAACCTTCTGGGATAGACAGAGTTAGACAAAGGCTTCTCTGATATTACATTGTGATTCTCCAAGAGAGGGCTAGAGTCTGCATGCCTCCCACAATTATTTGATTATGGAAACTTTCAAAAATACAGCGTCCCATAGGACTACCCATTCATTTGCATATCCAACAAAAAATTATTGAACTCTGACCATGCTGCAGGCATTTTTCCAGCTCTTGGGAAACATTGGTGATCAAGACAGACCTGGTCCGTGCCCTCACAGAGCTGTTTGTCCAGCTTACAGACCACTTCTACAAGTGCACTTTGGGCAGGACTGTGATTCTTAGCTGGGTTCACCTGGTCCCAGGGAGGAGGTATCCCAAGGGCAACCAGTGACTAGATCCTAGGACTGGCCTTGCATGGTGGCCTTGACCCAATGTAATTTGCTATCTGAAGTCAGTCTGTTGGTGTTTCAGGTGTAAAAGGGCATGTTCTCTTCCCTTCCTGCCATACTTGGGAGGGGAGATAGGTGTGCTAATGGAGGTAGAATGTTCTAGAAAGGGAGCAATAGGAGGGGAAGAGTGATTGACCAGATGGCCTGGTGATGCCTCTGTCTCTCAGGCTTAGAGCCTATGAAGCAGGTGTCCCAAGATGCTCAACTCTCACTGTGGGACTGGCTGTCCTCCCCTCTCTACCCATTGCTCTGACTCACGCCCTGTTGCTCCCCTTTTCCTCCCTCGATACTTTGAGTTCCTTGTTTTTCCTGATGACAGCTGACCTCTCTGTTTTTAATCCATTGCTAGAGTGAGCAACCAGCTATAAAATATTAAATCCTAGTAAATATTAATGCCACTATCACTGTCACATTAATGCAGCCTTGTGAATTGAGAGGGTCAGGATTGGGCTAATGAGCAGGTCTACCACGCTTACCCATCACCACCAATGCCATCACCCCCACCACCCCTGATGCCACCACCGCCACTGTTGCCACCACTAGCAACTGTGTTCGGTCTTCTTGCAACTAAGAAACCATCCCTTGGGGCCCTTCAGGGACTTTCACTCTGCTTATTCTCTTTACCAGCTACTTCCTGGGGCGCAGAAGGTGTGCCCAGTAGGATTGTTAAATTTTAAAGAGCTGTTGCTGAAAGGGGCATCCTGAGACTGCAAGGCAAATTCTAATCTGGATGGTGAAACATGTCACTCTCTCTCTACTCTGCCCTTATCCTTTCATTTCTCATCACTGTCAAGATGGTCAGTTTTAATTCATAATAATAGTATAATGAATTGGTAAACTTAAAAATTATTTACCGCAGTGTTGAGAGGAGTTGCTGCATTTCCAGCTGCTTTTATTTCTAGAGGTGGAGACTTTGCTTGAGTGCTAAGATGCAAAGCAAGTTAGTACCTGTTGTTCCAGGAGAATAATACAGCATGTATATTTTTGGATAGATAAAGGCTTTCCATTCCCCTGTATTCCTTGTTATATGGAACTTGATGACTTATGGGGAGGAGTTGAATAAATTTTCATGGGGATCACAGAGATTTTTGGGAGAAAAGAGATTTAGGTCCTAACCCCAACCTTTTGAAGTTTAATATTATTAGAATACTTTTGATGGGTGGGAGAAACCTTGACTAAAGTCCTCAGATTGGATTCTGGAGACTCTGAGGGTAAATTCCTTTTGAGGGAAGGATGGAAAAAGCTGTAATGGTGACTTGGGTTCAATGTCAGACCTGGGTCGTCTTAGGAAATGTCATGGTGTGTGGACAATGTTGAAATGCCTTCTGACCTAACTAGCTTGGCACTGTGTGTGTGCTGTGGGACTTATTGCCTTGTGTTTTTGTTTGGGTATGTTATTTGTGATGAACATCCTGCAACTTGTATCTGTTTATACAAGGTGTCCTCCAGCATGTGTCTAAGTGTACCAGTGTTTCCTTAGAGTGTAATTCTAGAAATGGCATGCTAGGTCAGAGTGTATTAGGCAGGATAGGTAGGATAGGATGAGTAACAAACACCTGTAAAAACTTAAAAGAACAAAGGCTTATTTCTCACTCATCCCACATGTTCAGCTAGGTTATATTTATGTCTTTTCACTCCGGGACCAATGCGGATGGAACTGCCACCATTTCAAACATTGCTAATCACCACAGAAGAAGAAAAGAGTTCTCTGGATGTTACAATGGTAATTCAGTGCCATGGCTTGGAAGTAATAATAGTATTCTTCACTCCCTCTTATAACTCATTGACTAGTACTAGTCACGTTGACAACATCTAGGAGGCCATGAAGTCTGTTTTCTAACCATGTGTCTGGAAGGTGGAGAGCCAGAAATATTTGGTGAACAGTGTTCATGACTATTTCAAAGGGTGTGAACATTTTGGAGGCTTCTGATGCATATTGCCAGATTATCCACTGCCATGGTGTTGCCAGTTTATGCTCTCACCTGTGAAACTGTCCAGTACTTGTTTTAATAACTATCGTGCTCCATTGAGTTGCTCCTATGTGTGGATGTAGCATAAATGATTTCCCTAATCCTCTGCCGATGAGCACTTCCTATTTTTTCTATTACGGTGATATGATGAACATTATTTTACACATATAAATTTGTCCCCTTATTTCTTTTTCTTTTCTTTCTTTCTTTTTTTTTTTTTTTTTTTTTTTTTGAGACACAGTCTCGCTCTGTTACCTGGGCTAGAGTGCCATGGCATCAGCCTAGCTCACAGCAACCTCAAACTCCTGGGTCAAGCAATCCTCCTGCCTCAGCCTCCCAAGTAGCTGGGACTACAGGTATGCACCACCATGCCCGGCTAATTTTTCTATATATATTTTTAGCTGTCCATATAATTTCTTTCTATTTTTAGTAGAGACGGGGTCTTGCTCTTGCTCAGGCTGGTCTCGAACTCCTGAGCTCAAACAATCCGCCTCCCTCGGCCTCCCAGAGTGCTAGGATTACAGGGGTGAGCCACTGCGCCCGGCCTGTCCCCTTATTTCTTTAGGCTAAGTTCATACAGATTGCTGAATAAAAGTGCATTAATGCCCTTAAGGTTTTTGATACATACTATCATATTGCCCTCTCAAAAATGTTGTACCTTTTAATGCTCCTATGGTCAGAATAGAAGAGTGGACCCTACTTCTATGGTCTTGTGGAAGAATAGAAGGGTGTCTGTTTCAGGGATTTTGAAGAGTGACAGTAACAGCTGTGAGCATCTTCTAAGTTCCTTGATTCCAATGTCCACGTCCAGATGCTCTTGACCTTGGGTAGACAGAGCTTGAGTTCAGACACATGAATTTGCATCAGGCGAGGAATAGAAGAGAGAGAGTTTATCTGCAAGGACCATATCTAGGCTGGGCAGGCATAGAGTGTTCTGACTTGCTTTTGTCTTAACTTAGAGTGTCTGCCTGTTAGGTTTACCTTGAAACCTTGTCTCAAATCAGCCAAACTGACGGATGAGGCTCACCAGATGATAGAAAAACTAATGGGACACTTGCTCGACACGCTACATCAGCAAGCTGCTCGGTTTTCTCCAAGACAATGGCCGAGTCAGCCCCACTCTGCTGATTACCGTGTAAGGGGAGAAGGCAACTGGCAAATTGAAGCCGTTAATGGAGTGACTGGGGGAAGGACAGATAGAGGAGAGAGTGAGAGCAAGGACTCATAGATGCCTTTGCTGACGGTGGATTTATAACTTTGGGAAAAGTGAAAGAGCTACAAGCATCAAGAGTGACCAGAGTTTTGCTGCCTGAGACAATAGTGGAAAGACAGTGTGGGAGTAGGGGAGGCACACCCTTAAGGGGAGGGACTGCTTTAAAGATTCGTGGACATTTGGGAGAAGATGAATCCTCAGATTATAATTCAGTATTTGTTTTTCTCTCATGTTCTTTGTGTTTCTGAAATAATGACATTTACTAAGGAGGAAAGAAGAGAAAGCACAGACCATTTTAAGTCAAAGTTAAACACTATATACATGCACTCTCAACTTTAGCATGGTCATGCTTGTGCTTGTGTGTATGTATAAATATATACGTGCATGCACACACACATATCCTCTGTACCTCTCTCTAGCCCTGTATTAATGAGAATATTTTGGTTGCATAGAATAAGCCTAACTCAAAGTGACTTAAATAAGAAGGACATTTATAAGGAAACCATATAATTTAACATGCAAACCAGGAAATTTTTGTTCAGGACAAATGCTACATCAGACACTATGCTGGCACAAGTGTGAGCTGGACCATTTCCAGGAAAACCCAGCGGTATAACCCCCAGAATTAGTTTACGTCAAGACATCTCCAGGCGGGGCAGCTCCAGGGTTAATTCCAGGGTTCAGAGGCATTGTGGGTCTCAAAGTCTCAATGACTAGCCTTGTCCTTGTACTTTTCCCTTCGAGCTCAGAGATGGCTGCAACAGCTCCAAGCATCAAGACATCAATCTTAACCAAAGGCATTGAATTTTTAGGAGGAAGGAATGCATCTCCCAGGAGCCCTCAGCAGACTCCCGTCACATTCATTGGTCAGAATTGTGTCCCACATTTGTTCATGCTTCAGCCATCACTGACAAGGGCAATGGAATTGCTATGGTTGGTTTTGACCAATCCAGACTTACCCCTCCCTTGGGGTTGAGAGGGGTGCAGCCTCACTTTGAACATTTAGCTGTTAGGAGAGTGAATACAATTGAGGTTCTGTTGAAGAGGAGGAGGGGGCATGCAATCAAGAGGGCCCACCGTGCACCCATCTGAGCCAGATTTCCCACCTGGGATCAGTTGAAGCGGGAAGGCAGCTATAGATAGTCAATAGTCTATATAAATCTTTTCCAAATAACCAAGGTCCAGCAATCTCAGTGCATGTGATGATTTAATGCTAAAAGAATGTTCGTATCCTTTCTCTCTCTGAATCCCACAACACCATTGTGAGACTAGTAGTAGAGGAATGAGAGTCCCCAGGTCTTGGCAGGAGTCAGGGTCTAGAAGCTAAAATGCCAATGGCTGCATCCAACGGGGAGGGGAGCTGGGGCAGCTGCTGGTCCCAGAGCTATTAAATGTCCAAGGAAGGATTAGAACTCAGTTCTCTCTGACTCTGAAGTTCATTATCCTGCTGTGCTATGCTGATCTCAACAGTCAAACCTTTTTGCTGTGGGGCGGGGTTGGGGGGACTAGGGATGGGTATAGGAAGTAAGGAACAAACATCATTTATAATTGGGCTGGGAAAATGAGATTGTTTGGGCTTGAGAGCTGTACCTGGAACCCTGTATTTTTTCTCCCATGTAAGACAAGATATTTGAATATAAGTGCCAGAGAATGATATGATTAAAGAGACAACTTGAATCTATCTTATTATTTTTTAAAGGATTAAAGAAAGGTTTAGGAGGAAGGAATAAAGGAAGGGACAAAAGTATTATCTGAGTTTTGTATTTCTTAAAAGTGTTGTTAATTTTTAACTACAATGTGATTATTTTAGCCACATTTCATAACCAATTTCCATACGTTAGAGGGTGCCAACCTACTTTCTTGAGAACTGGTGCTCTACGAATCACCAGTGGGTGGAGTAGAAGGAAGGGAGTAGGGAGAAGGGGAGAAAACCTCAATTCCTTCAAAAACACCCCATCTTGTGTGGCTGTCAACTGCCACCCACAGTTCCTCCTCTTCTCCTTCTATGCCCCATTTCCTCTCCATCTCTCTTCTTCCAATTAAAGCCTACTTGGGACCCGTTTCTAACAAGGGGCTGTGTGTGAGTGCTTCCTAATGATTTCATTTTCAACATGTCATGAATCAGGAAGCAGCTGGGAGCAGAGCGGCTCGGATATGAGCAGCCCTGGCTAATTAGGTTTCCGGCTGCCTTCTTCCTCTACCCACCCCCTACCGGACTGCTGCCCTGTCATGCCCTCTGTTGGATTGCATTCTGCTGGCTGTCTTGGTTAATTTGAAGATCTCATGCAGAACTACACTATCTTCTACATTTATTAAAGGTTTGTCTGCTGGGGCTGATAATGCCAGAAATAATTAGCAAATTCTTCATGCCCCTAGGGGTATCTCCTCAGTGGATGACCTCATAGTGATCAGAGAGGATGGACAGTACCAAAGGGGCATTTGTCAATTTGCAGGGGCATTTTTGGCTGGCAAAAATGACTGGAGGAGAGGTGTTAGTATTAATATTTAGTTGAGCAGGCCAAAAATGATAAACTTCTTATAAACCCAGTCCTGCACAACGAAGGATTATTCATCCTAGAATGCCAAATGGAGACCTCATCGAAAACCCTTGAAAGGTGCACAGAGCAGGAGAGACCTTTAGCTTCAATTGCTCCCCTTTAAAATGCTTCTCATCTAGGCAGGGAGGCAGGAGCAAAGGGGCTCCAGTCTCTCTGTGAAAGTGTTCTGGGCACTCCTGGCTCATTCTGTCTCTGTTTTATCTCTGGAACTCCAGGGCCTAGCACAAGGCCAAACACACTGTATAGTAGATGTTCAGTCATCCAGTGTTGATTTCAGTTGTTCATGCCATTTTCTAACCATGGAATGGGTCCTGGCTTCAATGAAGTTTTAACTGACTGTCTGCTATCTTATCAGGATCCAGCAAAGAAGACAGAAACCACACTAGGTATTTGAACAGAGAGAAGTTAATTGTGGGAATTGGATGGACAGGTCATGGAGAATGGAGAAGCAAAGGCAGAACAATGAGGTAGCACAGATGTAATAAACAGAGGGAAGCAGCTACTGTCCCTGTAGCTGAGGGAACAAAGGGAAGAGCATGTGGTTATCCAAACCTAGATGCTGGGAGGAGCTCTTGGAGCTGGGTCTGAGACCTCTGTTAAAGGGACACCCTTGGTTTGTGCAGGGACCCATGAAAGGGTACAAACAGGCTGATTCTTGGAGCGCTGACAGCAACTGAAGACAAACTACTTGCCCAAGTGGGGTGGGGGGCAGGAGTAGTTGGGGCTGGGGAAGCAGGGGATGGAGGGTTGGCAGGAATTGCTTTGCTTGGGAAGGTGCTTACAGGGGCAGAACGCAAACAAGAAGAAGGAGCAAGTAAGTCCCTTCTCTTTCCTCCATCCTTCCAATCTCCCCCAATTGACAGTATCAACAAAAAAAATCCAACTGGCAGAAAAGAAATGTAGTTTGCAGACAGCACCACTAGCACAAAACAGAATAATGACAGGTGGATTTAGAGCTGGGAGACAAGAGTGGAAAAGTAGCAAGTCTTTTATGTACTGGATTTCATCTAGATTATTTTGTCTAGATTATTTCATCCTATTATGTACTAGATTAGGTCTTAGAAACCCAGAGGGGAGCAAAAACAGATACAATCTAGGCCTTCGGAGCTTACAGTCTATCCAGAGTTTACAGTCTGGGACATGACACAAGTAATTACAAACACAGTTAATTCATTATTGTTATAATATATATTTTATTTTATTTTTTCTTTATATAAATTTATGGGGTACAAGTGCAATTTTGTTGCATGCATAGATTGCATAATGGTCAATTCAAGGCTTTTAAAGTATCCATCACCCGAATAATATACATTGTACCCATTAGGTAGTATTTTTAAAAACTTCAGAATATTATAGGGGTATAAATGTTTTGGTTCCATGGATTGCTTTTGTATTGCCTGAGTTTATGTGTGCTCATCACCCAGATAGTGTACATTGTATCTGTTAGGTATGATTTCGCCCATCCCCTCCTCCTACCTCTCACATGCTTCATTTCCACTGAGTTTTACTTCCATCTGTGCACATGAATGCTGATTGGTTAGTTCCAACTTAATAGTGAGTATGCGTGGTGTTTGTTTTTCCATTCTTGCTGATACTTCACTTAGGAGAATCATCTCCAGTTCCATCCAGATTGTTGCAGAAGATATTAATGCATTTTTTATGGCAGAGTAGTACTCCATAATATACACAGACCACATTTTATTAATCCACTATTGTATTGATGGGCACTTGGGTTGATTTCACATCTTTGCGACTGTGAATTGTGCTGCAATAAACATTCGAGTGCAGGTGTCTTTTTGATAAAATGACTTTTTTTTTCCCCTTTGGGTAACATTAGGTCGTTTTAAGGCAGAAGTACAAGGCACAGCGAAAGCACTTAACCAGGGGACATGAACTTTGTTTGGGATCTAAGAGGCTTCTTTTGAGGAAGCGACACTTAAGGCGTAGCCTGAAAGGTGAGGAGGAGGAGTTAGCAAAGTGAAAGGAAGAGATAGAGGAACAGCACAGACAAAGGCCGGGAGGTGAGAGGACGGTGGACCCCTTGGGGAACTGAAAGGAACAGAGTGTGTGGAAGAGTGACCTGAGGGCCACCTCCCCATTTTGCAGGACTCCGATCCCACCTCCTCCTCGAGGTCTCCCTTTCAGCCCCCGGACAGACAGGCACTGAGCCGTTTCCCACTGAACTCAACCTCGACCTCCTCTGGCACTTGGTTCTGTGTCAGCTCATGCCGCCTCTGGGTTGTTGATTTCTTCTGCTGTGTGATCCTGGTGTTGATAAATAACTTCCTGTCTACAACTGCGCCTCCCAACTCCCCTTCTCTTTGCTGAACCTCGTGCAGTTACTCAATAGGTGATTGATTTAACCTCACTCGTAATACAAACTGCAAATCAAACTATCCTTGAGACAACATTTCTCATCTCTAAAATCGAACTATATGTGAAAAACGATAGCACCCAGTGAGGCTACAAACTCAGAAGGGGGGACTTCATTGTGGTGGTGTGGGAGGGTTAATTCACGCAAGCTTAACAGAAAGGGGTTTGGTAAAATAAATCAAAAAGCTTCATAATACTGCAAATTCACTTAGAAATTTATCCTAAGGAAATTATTACAAATGTGCCCAAAGCTAATAGCTATGAAGATGTTCATGGCAGCATTCTTTATAATACTGAGCTGGCTAAGTGTTTAGCAATTGGAGACTGGGTTAGTAAATGGTGGCATACACCTATGATGGGTTTTGTTGGAGCCTTGACAATGAAGTTTAGTGATTCCCCCCAAAACTCAGACAGACCCGAGTCCAAATTCTAATTCTCCAACTTACCCGCTTTCCTTCTCTGGAAAAGCCATTGGATTTTTTTCTGGAGCCTTGGTTCCCTTGTACAAAAGGAAGGACTGTATCTTCCTCAACTGGGTTGTTGTGAGGTTGAATGTGGTGACATGGTTGTGGACGAGGAGTGAAGCTTCCATCTTTGTGGGTTTTTTCTTTTTTTTTGGACCCTGAAATATTCAAGTTCACCTGTCACCCTAGACTCTGCTCAGACCAGGCCTTGGCCCCTACGATCCTAAGGAAAAAAAGGACTACAGTGACATCTGTATCTTTGGAAGTCCAAAAGTCTGAGGTCTTGATAAGAATAAGAGTTTAGGAAGATTTCCTGGGGAATCGTTTATCCCCTACGTTTTCTAAACTCCAGACTGGAGGAAGGGCAGAGAGTTACACACTTAGATGCATGCGGGACTCTGAACAGTGCCTCTCTGGGAGAAGAGTTCTGGAGGGGTGTTAGGGAGCAGGACCCTATTTTTAGTTTTGGATTTTTGTGGGGGTCTCTCTGCCCTGGTGAAGCCCAGCTGTCTGGGCTCAAAGCCCAGTTTCTCCTCTTAACGTCTGTGTGTATTAGTCAGGGTTCTCCAGAGAAACAGAACCCATAGGATCCAGATATAGATATATAGGTATAAACATGGATATAGACATAGTTATAGATAAAGAGGGAATTTATTAGGGGAATTGGATCACATGATTATGAAAGCTGAGAAGTTGCACAATATGCCATTTTCCAGCTGCAGAACCAAGAAAGCAGGTGGTGTAGTTCAGTCCAGGTGTGAAGGTCTGAGAAGCTGGAGTTCGTATGTGCAGGGGCAGAAGAGGGGTGTCTTCTCACACGTCATACATATACACCTCTCCATAAACAGCATAATCTAATGTGCTTGTAAATTTTACACAAACGGCATTGTATTAGTTATCTCTTGCTGTATATCAAGTTATTCCCAACTACCTCAAAACATAGTGACTTACAAGAACCGATATTTATTATCTCACGGTTTGTGAGGGGCAGGAATCCAGGTGTGGTTTGAATGGGTGTCCCATAGATTTTTTAAAAATGCATCCAAAAAAGAAAAAAAAAGATGGATGTCCCAGCTCAAGTAGAGAGAGCTAATTTACCCTGTCTCCACCTTTTTATTCTATCTGGGCCCTCAATGGGTTGGTTGATGCCCACCCACATTGGTGAGGGCAGATTTTCTTTACTCAGTCTGCTGATTGAAATGCTAATCTCTTCCAGAAACACTGTCACAGACACACTCAGAAATGATGTTTCACTAGCTATCTGGGCACCCCTTAGCCCAGTTGAGTTGGCATAGAAAATTAACCATCTCACCGTGTGACCTCAGGCAGGGGATGTAAGCTTTCGGACCTCAGTTTCCACATCTATGATAGGGGATGATAATGGATCTCGCGTCATAGAGCTGTTGGTGGGAATAAAGGAAGCACATTTTGTTAAGTGTGTAGAATGGTGACTGAAAAAGGCTCAATATGGTTAGAAAAAAAAAAAGCCAAAGGAGATTGCAGGCCACGTGGAGATGTCCCCAGTGTTAACCTGGTGCAGTAGGTGGAGGGGCACAGATATGGGGTGGTATGGCCGGGTATGTGACATCCCAAGACAGAGTGTGTGTGTTTCCAGTGGCTCTGGAGTGCCATGGTCCCTGGCCCCTAAATGGGACCTGAGGATTAGGGAGGAGTGAAGGAGAGAGTGAGACAGGGGTTCTGCAAGGCTTCCTGTGGCCCAGACGCAGGTACCACGGCAGAGGGTGCATCCCTTCCCCCAGGGCAGCCGATGTGGCAGGTGGCACCATGGTACAGGCCACATCTCAGTGGGTGCCAGTAGGGGACATGGTCGGACAAAAATACAGCCCTGGCCATCCCTCCTTGGTGATGGCATGGGGACATTTGAACACTCCCTGGAGCTTGGTATCTTTCCCACGGAGAGGAAAGGAGTGAGGAAAACCAAAATCTGACTTGGTTTAACCTGAAATCAATGAGAAAAATAAAAAAATCACTCAAGAGATTGAATTTACCTGGAAGTGACAAGATTAAATGTTCTGCTTCATAGAATTTGAGAGACTTAAGACAGAAATTAAGTTCATTGGGAAGCCCCCCACCCTGACACGTGCACACACACACACAGGCTAACGTGTTTGCACCCCCGAGAAGGTGCTGGGAAATTCACAGTTACTACATTTGCAAAGGGCTTGGCACGTGGTAAGTGCTCCATAAATGGGAAATAAATACATACTACATAATAATGAAAAAATCTAAATCTGCCCATGGCAATGGCCACTGTTTCAAGTGGACAGAAGGAATGGGAGTTGAAAATCGGCCCAGGCTCTGTTCTCTCCCCCTTTCCTCCTGACTGTATCCCCCTTTTTGGGCAGCACCTCCTCTTTGCCAAGTCTTGAAAGCAAAGCACAGCAAAAGGCAGTGGAGTCTGAGTGCGTGCCACACCATAAATACTTCCAGTGGGAACGGAGATTTATGGTGTTATAAATGCCAGCGCCAGGCCCAGTTTGTGTTAATAGCCTTGTTAGTTACATTGCTGTAAAATCCAGATCTCCACACTGCTTAACAGCTACAGTTCTGCTCAGCAGCATTAATTCAATAAATCGAGCCCCCTTGACATAAATCTTACAGCCCCTGGAACCTGATTAGGAAATCCCTCCTGATGGGTGGGAGATGAACAGATTGAGTGAGGCCAATGAGCTTCTAGCGGGAGCTATGAATCATGTGATGCAGCTGTCTCTCTGGTTGTCATTGTGGGTCATTTCCTACCTATAATCCCACATGGGCTCAACTTTGACCTTGAGCGTGGAGGGCCCGAGGATTGCTGGTGATCCAGGGGCAGTGCCTTCAGGGCCCCCATTAGCCCCTATGGTGCCTTTGTACAAATTAGAAAAAGTGCCTTCTGCAGGTGGCCGCAGCTCAGGGTGCGTGGCTTGGTGGTATAATGGCACCTTTATGCTGGTTAGAAAAAGGCCAGGGGAGCTGCAGGCTGGATTCCAGCCCCCCCTGGCCTTCCACTCCAACCCCCTCAGCCAGGGAGCCTGCTGTACTGAAAAACCCACACAGCCAAACATGATGGCCTGGGTGACCTTGTAAAATTCAACTACAACAAAAGAAGTGAGAGCCTGTGATTGGAAGACCTAGAAATTGTAAAGTTAAAAACAAGCAAGGCTGGGTGCAGTGAGTGGCTCACACCTGGAATCCTAGCACTTTGGAAGGCCAAAGCAGGAGGATCGCTTGAGGCCAGGAGTTTGAGATTTCAGGGAGCTAGGATGACACCACTGCACTCTAGCCCAGGGTGACAGAGCAAGACCCTGTCTCAAAAAACAAAACAAAACAAAAAAACAAACAAAAAAAAAACAACCCCAAAACCAAAAAACAAGCAAGATGAAACAATTTATTGTTAAGCATATATATGTGAAAAAAAAAAACTAAACATAAAAACCAGTAGAATGACTAATCCAACACTTAGGAGCATGGTTACCATTAAGAGAAAGGCAGGAGGCCGGGCGCGGTGGCTCACGCCTGTAATCCTAGCACTCTGGGAGGCCGAGGCGGGCGGATCGCTCAAGGTCAGGAGTTCAAGACCAGCCTGAGCAAGAGCGAGACCCCATCTCTACTAAAAATAGAAAGAAATTATATGGGCAGCTAAAGATATATATAGAAAAATTAGCTGGGCATGGTGGCGCATGCCTGTAGTCCCAGCTACTCCGGAGGCTGAGGCAGCAGATTGCTTGAGCCCAGGAGTTTGAGGTTGCTGTGAGCTAGGCTGACGCCACGGCACTCACTCTAGCCCGGGCAACAGAGTGAGACTGTGTCTCAAAAAAAAAAAAGAGAAAGGCAGGAGACGGGATGAGAGAAGCACATAGGTAGATGAATGTAGATGAATTTACTGCTAACATTTAGGTTCTTGGTCTGGACAGTGGGTTCATGGTGTTCATGATATTATTTTATCAAGCAATCCAATTGTATTTTAAAAATACAATAAATAAAATAAAATGAAAGGGCTAATCATTAGCTAATGATAAATCCAATTCCATGAACCTGGGGAGAAGGAAAGTCACAAGAAAGTAAGTAGACAGGCTAGGTCTGCTGCTGTTTGTCTTTTCCCTCCCTCCCTCCCTACCCTACTGCTAAGAACAGTCCACACTTAATGAGCCCTGTGCTAGGCACGACAGTCCACCATCCCACTGAGTTCTTAGAACCACCCTGTGTGCTAGCAGAGGACTGGGGTTGAGTCCTGACTTCACCATTTCCAAACTGTTTGATCTTGGACAAGTTATTCTACCTAAACACTTTGTGCTTTTGTTTTCTCATCTGTGAAATGTGGTTTTAAAACATGAAACAAAGCAAGAGTGAGTTTGCAGGATAAAATAGACAACAAAAATAAATAAATAAAATGTGAGTAGTAATAGTACCTATTTTGTAGGCTATGAGGATTAAATGAGATATTAGGTTTAGACCTGTGCTTGGCATGTAGTAAGTATGAAATAAATGTTAGCTATCAGGACATCATTATGCCCATCTTACAGATGAGGAAGGTCTGTGATGGTTTGAAAAGTTAGGCAACTTGCCCGAGACTGTACAGTTGGCACCAAATGGCCATTCCTTTCCTCCCTTTCTATGCAACTCATTCTTTCTTCTCTTTCTATTTCATACACAAATTGCTTGAGTATTTAATGTGAGCTGAGAATGTCCTAGGTTCTGAGGTGCAGAAATGAAACTCTGATGTATATAATTCTTACCCATAAGGATCCCACCGTCTTTGAGGGCGGGGTGCTACTGAGGGTGTGGAATTCCCCAAGAGACGATAGAGATGTGGCCTGTCCCAGAGGACTGGAGCTGGGCTTGAGCTCAGATTGCCCCTGTGCTGGGGCAAACCTGTCCTTGCTTTCTCTCATGACTAAGCAAGACCTGGGAGAAGAATGGGGTTTCAAAGGCCCATGGGGAGAGAAGAACTCGGATTTCTCCTGCCACATGTGCATGGTTTACAGACATGCGAATGGAGGCCCAATTTTCCAGGTGTTGCCACCAAGCTCAGCTGTAGCGAGAGCTTTCCAAAGTCACCTCTGACTTATATGTTGCAACCTGCGATGGATAGCCCAGGCTTCTTCACACAGCGGCTGTGTTCCCCTCTGAGTGACAGCAGAAGAGGCTTGGCAGCCTCTTGAGGCCTGGACTCTGAAGCCTCAGAACATCACTGTGCCCTGTTCTGTTGCTCAGAGCACATCACACGGCCAGCTCAGTCCAAGGGGTGGAGGGATAGACTCCACGGCATGGGTGCGTGCAGCGATGGGAGAATTGTTGGTGCCACCCTTGCAGACAATCCGACACAGGCTCCTGATCCCATCTTGAGGGGTGGTTGTCACGGAAGGTTTCCTGGAATGGGCAACATCTAACCCAACACCTGCAGTTAACATCTGAGTAGCCTAGAGATTATGGAACGTTGAACACAGAGGAACAGCATGTGTGAGGGCCCAGAGGCAAAAGGGAACATGGAACTTTCAGAGACGTGCAGGAAGATCGGAAAGGACATGAGGCTGGGGAGAGGGCAGTGTGGGTCATGGGGGGCCTTGTAGACGTAGCGCTTCATCCTGAGGACAGGACGGGCCATGGAAGGAGGCTGAGCCTGGGAATGACAGGATCTGACTTAAGCTTTAAGAAAGTCCCTCTGGCTGCCCTAGCGAGACTAGATTGCAGGAAGGTAGCATGGGTGTTCTGAGCTCAGTAGGAAGGCTGCTGGAATTGTCCAGGCAAGAGCTGGTGCTGGTGGTAGTGGAGATGGAGGGATATGGGTGAATGGGGAAGATTTTCAGGAGGTCATTGTCATCGTGGGATAGGGCCAGGGCATCCTCCTGATGCCCTTGGGCTTGAACTGAAATGAGTCACCTTATCCCTTTACCCAGGTCTGATTCACCTTCGGATGCGTTGAAACTTCTTCTGTCTCTTCCTTTCCTTTCTATGGCAACCACCCACCCCGCCCACCCCATGCCTGGATGGCTTCAATAGTCTACTAATCAGTGTCCCTGTCTTCTGGGTCTCCCTTTCCAGTCCACCTTTATTCTAGCTGTCTAGAATAAACTGTTCTATAATCCAGCTTCACATCATGTCAGTTTTCTGCAGAAAAACAACAAAACCATACTGGGATTCCCTGATTGTTACAGGAGAAAATGAAAAGTCTTCCATGTGGCATTTTAGGTATTCCTCAGTGTGGTCCTCTAAAATTTATGCCTTACTGGTGTTCCGTAGGATCCCACCTGCCAGACATAAAAGTATTACTGGTGGTTGGGGAATTCCTGAATGAAAATGAGAACAGTGACGATAACGTAGTGTGGCCGTATCTATTGAAATTAATTAGATTTTGCCTTGTGACTTGATGCAGTCAACGTGGAGATGTGCCTCTCAACTCGCTCCTTTAAGGGAGGACTCGCTGCCCAGCTGTGGGGAGTGTGGTCAGCAGGTGGCCTTGGGCTGTCAGCTCCTTTGACAGTTGCAGGGAGCTCCCTCCCCCAAGGTTATGCACTTTGGGGGCAGTTGACATCCAGTGACTGAGAGAGACAGGGGTATAAAAGCTTGGCTGTTTGGACTTTTTTCTCTGTCCAATTCTGCTCCCTCCCCCTTCCCTTCAACATTTTTTGGGATAACTTGATTGAAATAGAATGCATATACCATGCAATCCACTCATTTATAGTGTACAATTAAATTGTTTTCAGTATATTTATAGAATGGTGCAACTGTCATCACAATCAATTTTAGAGTTGATCACCCTCAAACTTCCAGCCCTAGGCAACCACTAATCTATCATCGCTAAAGATTTGCCTGTTCTGGACATTTCATATAATATGTGGGCTTTTGCATCTGTCTTGTTTTACTTAGCAGAATGTTTTCAGTGTTCATCATGTTACTATCAGTAGTTCATTTCTTTTTATTGCTCGATACTATTCTATCATAGTGTGAATATACTACATTTTATTCATCCATTCCTCAGTTGATGGACATTTGGGTTATTTCCACTCTTTTTGGCCATTATGAATACTGCTGCTATGAACATTTATGTGCAAGTTCTTGTATGGACATATGTTCCTAATAAACATTTTGCAACCCAAACTCCATCTCTGCGTCTGTTCCGGAGAATCCAACCTGCGACACTTGGCAGTTTCCTCTTCAGGAATTTATCCTATGGAGAAACTTGCACGATACAAAATGACATGTGTACAACATGATTTACAACAGTGTGGTTTATACTGGCTAAATATTGGGAACAACACGATTATTATCTCAGGGTGGTCAGAGAGGTTAAGTGACCTCTTCAGTAGCACAGCAAGGAACTGGTGGACCAGGATTTGAACCTGGGTTTGTGATTCCTTAGCATGCCCTCTTTCTGCTCCCCTCCCAGCTGGATTCTAAATGGGCTTTGTACACACATCCCACAAACGAGCTGCCCTCAGTTTAGGAAGAGCCCATACATGTGCTGAGTTTGGACTGTACAAGTTTGCAATGTTTCAAAATCTGGAGATTGCACGTACAAATGCAGATTATCAGCTTATTTTTAAAAAAATGGAAAGGCACAAACTGCCAGCATTTGACTTGTATGTCTGCATGGCAAGGCTGGCTGGTGCTGAGTAGTGGCTGTGCCATTTGTGTGGGCTCTTGGTCCCCACCTCTCCCCTCTTGTGCACATCCAGCCCACGTCACTCACTTTTGTTCCCTGTCGGACTCTCCCAGGCATTTGAGTCTGAGACCTTTGCAATTTCCGTGTTTCACTCATTTTGGGTATGTGGTTCCGAGAGGCCATCTCCAGCTGGTGACCTAGCCTTCACGCTAGGGAACCCCAGTTCCTAAAGTTCCCCTTTGTTGATTCTCTTTCTTTGTTGGGAAGGGAGAGGAGAGAGGGAGGGAGAGGGTGTTTTAGCCTGCTTAAGCTGCCACGGCAAAAATATTAATACCATAGACTGGGTGGCTTAAACAACAGAAATTTGTGTTCTCATGGTTTTGGAGGCTGCAAAGTCCAAGGTCAAGTTTCTGGCGAGGTTCAACTCCCGATGAGGGCTCTCTTGTAGCTTGCAGACGGCTGCCATCACTGTGTCCTCACAAGGTGGACAGAGAGCTCTGGTGTCTCTTCCTCTTCTTATAAGGGAACTAGCCCTACGGTAAGGTTAGGGGCTCACTGTTATGACCCCATTTAACCTTTATCTCCTCCTCACAGGTCCTATATTCAAATACAGTCACAGTGGGGGTTAGGGATTCAGTATTTGAATTTTGGGGAGACACAAACATTCAACTCATAACAGATGGATTGCTTTTGTTTTTCCTTTGGTTCTGATAGCAAACTGATGTCTAGTCCCACGTGATTCCTCCAATCCTGTCAATTTCTTGCCTATGGATTCTGTAAGACACCCTGATATCCCTCCTTATAGTAAGCCTCCTTTGTGCTTAAGTTAGCTTTACTGGGTTCCTGTTACTTTCTACTAAGGGTGACAACAACTATGAATGACAGGCACCAATACACTGTGTATGTGAGCATGGATCTAGGGGTCAGCCGGCTGCTGCCACTCAATTCCTCACTGTCCACAGGCAAGTGACTTAAACTCCAGGATCCTCAGTTTCCTCCTCTGTAAAGTGGGGATGAAATAGTACCTAACACGCTGGGTTATTGTGAGGATTTAATGACATGTATGTAAAATCTCAGCAGAGTGCCTAGTACATAGCAAGCACTTAATAGAAGATTGTTTTTTATAATAATAATAATAATTATTGTTGTTATCACTGTTATTCAGTAGACCAGCTGGGCCAGATAATTTCTATGATTTCTTCCAGTTCTGGCAGTCTCATCCCTGGGTTTTTACCTAATGTCAGAATGGGGTTTTTGGAGTGTCTACCATGCTCCTGAAATTGTGTCTAACATTTTATGCAAAAGGCATTTTTTTTTTTTTTTTTGAGACAGAGTCTCACTCTCTTGCCTGGGCTAGTGTGCCGTGGAGTCAGCCTAGCTCACAGCAACCTCAAACTCCTGGGCTTAAGCAATCCTTCTGCCTCAGCCTCCCGAGTAGCTG
>CM052452.1:10434056-10457479 GCA_028533085.1 Varecia variegata
TATTATTGCCTTTTTTGGGTTTTTCTCAAGGTATATCATGAAAGCAGTACCATGTATGATGAAATCAACAGATGTTTATTGAGTGGCTACTATGTGCCACACATTGGGCTTGACACTGGGGGAATAGCCATGAATACGTCAGATAGGGGCCCTGCCCTCCCAGAGTGAATAGGCCATCAGAGGAGATGGATTTGAATCTAGTAATTCCAAATGTGACAGGTGCTATGAGGGAGAAGTGCCAAGTTGAGGAGGCATGGGGGCGGGGTGGGGAACCGTGGGGCTCCTCGAATCTGTGCCTAGAAGGTGAGGCAGGTCTGGCTCCTTCCACTGGCTTCCAGCACTCTTCAAACCTCCATGTGAAGTGGAACAGTCCTGGGAAACGGCGATTTGTCGGTACCCGGCCTTAGGGGCCTTTACTGGGGTCTAAATCAAATTCAGCCGCTGAAGAGCCGGCCCTGAGTTTAGTGTGGATTTTACAGGTCAGTGAGGCTGAACAGTGGCTCCCGGGCTGGTGATAATGTGTTGGGATCTCTCGCTGAGTCTGCCAAGGCCACTGTCAACTCAGCGTCTTCATTTTCCCAGACTATTAAGCAGCGGCAGGAAACAGCCATCCAGACTGGAATCCCACCCTCCAGCAGGGGTCTTCGGGAGAACTTTCCAAGAGGGCTGAGCATCTGCTCTTGGCCTGGGACCTGGGTGACCTGGAGCATCCTCCTCTGTCCTGGGAGGTGGATAAGACAGCAGGAGACAAGAGTGAGCTCCTAAAAGCAGGGGCCACGTATCACCACCCTATATCCCCGTGTCAAGAATTGTGCCTGGCACAAATAAATACTTGTCAAGTGGCTGAGTTAGGAACAAAATAAGTGCCTTACATAAAAAGGCAGAGACACAGTTTATGAATGCATTATGATCCGTCACATTTTTCCCACTTCTCGTTGTCTTGTGATGATTTCTGGCATTGCCCGTTTAGTAGCATTTCCTTTTCCCCCACCCCAGGCTCAAAAGCACAATGTGCTAATCAGTGGCTGAAGGAACAGAGAAGGGACGGTGGGATTTTCTTCTGAAAGACCACGCACTGACTTGTCAGAGAGAAAACAGAACGGAGGTGCACGAGAGGGGAGACTATGGGGGACACTCATGGGTGGGAGGGTTTGGAGGTTTGGGGGAGAGTTGGGGTAAGGAATATGCTGACGAGGTGTGGGGGCAGTTGACGAGTGAGACAAAGGGATCCTTTAAAGCAGCGGTCCCCAACATTTTTGGCACCAGGGACTGTTTTCATGGAAGACAACTTTTCCACAAACTGGGGAAGGAGGTGGGGGATGGTTTCAGGATGATTTAAGCACATTACATTTATTGTGCACTTTATTTCTAGTATTATTACGTTGTTATGTATAATGAAATAATTATACAACTCACTATAGGTTGGGGACCCCAGCTTTAAAGAAGTGCTGCTATAGATCATGCATTTGATCCTGCAAAAGACTAGACGAGCATACTTTTGGTTGCTGGGTGAGTTTCTCTAAATTCTACGGTGCTCCAGACTGGGCCACGTGGGAACTTGAGTTTGATTAGGGTTAGTTACACGTGTACTCCAGAATCAGTAGTTCTGGCTTCTAGTAACTGCTGTGGTACCGACTGTTCTGAGACCCCACCGTAACCGTAACCGTGGGCAGTCTTGACCCTTTTGCACAACAATACTAATAGCTAACAAACAGCAAGAGCTTCCTAAGTGCCAGGCACTGTGCTAAGCTTTTTGGACATGTCATCTCATTTAATGTTCTTGACAATATTTGGAGATATATATTATTATTATTGTTTCCATTTTGCAGATGAAGAAACTAATGAAAGAGAGGTTAAGCAACTTTCCCAAGGTCACACAGCTAGGAGATGGTAGAGGTGGGGTGTGCACCCGAGCAGTGTGATTCTAGAACCAGGGCGCTCGATCTCTCTTCTGGGCAGCTGTCGGGGCTCTCAATTCTCACAGCGCCATGGTAGCTCAGCATTCTGTTGTGAAGTGAGAGGATGCATTGTCTGTCCTTCCTACACTTAATTTGAGGAGATGTCACATCAGTAGTTCTTAGAGCCCCTTTTCTCCCCAGGGCACACATGCTTACACTCATATATCCCATCATTTGGCTTAGGTCAAGTTCCAGCTGTTGGACCTTACCTGGTCCTCCTACAGAAGACTTTGTAGTTGAGTCTCCTGAGCACGGATCTCTTTTTTCTTTTAGGATAAAATTTCCCTCCCGACCTGAGCCACCCGTCTCTACAACTGGACTCCCATTGTTCCTCCATTTCCTTTCATATGATGTTTGATCCCAACTATGGATAGGATTTGAGTTTTTTTTTCCCCTCTGTCTTGCATTTCAGTGCGTTGTAAATAAATACTTGGGGAAGTGAATATTACTCATCTCCACAAGTGGAAGTCTGTAAATCCCAGCTCTGACCCTGCTGGGTTCCCCAGGAGATTTTAAATAAGTTATATATCACACCACAAGCAGCCTACAAGTAGAGTTATGAATAAGGCATGGATTGTTGTAAATAACAACTAGGATCAACAGTGGATGTTTAGGGTAGAGATTTAGGCTCCATGAATGGAATCTGTGAGAGACAGGTGCCCCCAATATCTAACCCCCCCTTCTTTCTTGACAGTAGAACCCCATTTTTATTACGGGCAGTGGTATACCCAATGCTGGGCTATGAGTCATGACTAGTCAAAGTCAATTATGACAATCTTGTTCCTCACTTTATTAGACTCCTTTGCAGCTAGAAATGACACAAATGAGGTCAATGAGAATGAAATAAGATGTGCTGTCAGTGCTCCTGGGAAAAATGGCATCTTCCAACAAAAGGGAAAAGACAGAACCGGCACCATCTTTCCTCCCCTTTTCTGCTTGGAAAGTGGATGTAATGTCTGCAGGTGAAGTGGATATCTTGGAATGTTCCTAACACAAAGGAATGTTAAATGTCTAAGGTGATGGATCCCAATTATCCTGATTCGATTAATTCAACATTGTATGCCTGTATCAAAACATCACATGTACCCTATAAAGACATACAACTATTATGTATCCATAATATTAATAATTAAAAATAAATTTAAAAAAATCATAACAAATTAGTTAACATCTATTGAGTGTTTACTATAACATGACAGGTTATAGAGTAAATATTTTACTTGCTTTATCTCATTTTATTCTTGCAACTACATATGAGTTATGTATCATTACAATGCAGAAACATATGCACTTATGCCCTCTAAATTTCCCTCTCCTTATTAAAGTTAAACTTTGTCATTGATTTGTTCTTATGATTCCAGAGCTTCTCCTATGCAATTATGTGCACACCTAGAAGGTGTGCTTACTAATTAGATCGTGCTAGGGATGTAGCCCTTCACTTGCTTTTTGCCCTTAATAATTCATCTTGGAGATTTTTTCTGTGTCAGTGCAAACAGATCTATCGCAAAATTCTCAAGAGCAGTGTAGTAAGTAAGAAAACCCTTTTAAAGAGTCAGAGCAGTTAAAAAGTACAATGAGCTGCTTAAGAGCTAATGAGCTCCCTGTCCCAGGAGGACCCAAGTAAAAGGAAGATAACCACTTGGAGAGGGGGGTTAGCATCAGATGATAGGTGGGACTATGGTGGCCTTTAAGGGTTATACTTAAGAGCCTGTCATGCTCTGGCTTGACAGGAAGTTGTCTCTTTATCTTCTCCTTGGTGTAAGGTTGCTTGGTTACTTGACAGTGGTTGGCTAAGCTGTGTCAAAAATCATAATTGGGCCAATAATGCCACATGGATGACCAAACAGTGGAAAATTAGATCCACGTGATGCCAATCAATTTTATGAACTTTCACCCCACTTACTGGGCTGTTTCCTTGAATGCTTGCAGTCAGAGCGAGACACACTGCTCCCAGGGACTGGGGTTGGCTGATGTCTCGGCTACGAGTGGAACAGCCTCCATGGTGACCAAGCAGGTATGGTATGCAGAATAATGGCCTCCCAAAGACGTCCACATCCTAATTCCTGGAACCTGTGGATATGTTACATTACATGGCAAAGGGGAATTAAGGTAGTAGCCGTTGGAATTAAGGTTGCTAATTGGCTGACTTTAAGATAGGGTGAGTAGCCTGGAGTTTCCAGGTGGGCCCAATATAATCACGAGCTCTTTAAATGTGGAAGAAAGAGGCAGAAAAGCCAATGTCAGAGTGATGCAGCCTGGGAAGGACTTGACTTACCACCACTGGCTTTGAAGACGGAGGAAAGGGCTGGGAGCCACGGAATGTGGCAGCCTCTAGAGGACGAAAAAGCAAGAAAATGGATTCTTCCCTAGAGTCTCCAGAAAGGAAGACTTTTAACCCACCGAGACCTCTTTAGGACTAATGATCTTCAGAACGGTAAGAAAATACGTTTGTGTTGTTATGCAACTAAGTTTCTGGTCATCTGTTAAAGCAGCAACAGAGAACAGGTTCAGCAGATAAAGAAGTCGGAGGGTATACCCACGTGAAGGGCATAATACAGGAGCTATTTTTTAAAGAAAGAGCCCAGTCCCCAGTAGTTATGAAAATTTTAACTGCTCAACAACGACCTGCATTTAGTGGTAAGGAAAAAAGGTTTTTCAGTTTTCATGCTATCCTAGAATAGTGGCTAAAACAGAATTTACTAGGCATGTGACCCTGAATAAGTTACTTCACCTCTGTGAGCCTCAGCTACCTCCTAAGCAAAATAGGATATTAGTTTTTGCCTGGTTTAGTGGTTGGCAACCTTGGCTGTGTATTAGAATATACAGTGGTTTAGTGGTTTGCAACCTTGGCTGCGTATTAGAATCACCTGGGAAGCTTCTTCATCCCTGCGTGGGCCCAAGAACCCCGCCCCCAGGTGATTCCAGCACACTGTTACAGGTGAGAACCATTAACCTGGCCCAGGTAGTTGGTGGAGGGAAGTTAAGCCAATTATTGGAATCACCTGGAGGATCTTTTGCAAATCCTGGTGCCCAGGTCACACCTCAGACCAATGTAAATGAGACTTTTTGGGTGTGAGACCCAGGCAGCAATATTTTCTAAAGCTCCCAGGTGATTCTCATGTGTAGTCAAGGCGGACAATCTCTGATGCAGATACAGTGAATAAAGCACTTGTCATAGAAGGGGCTTACTCACTTTTATTATTGCCTCCCCCACCCCCCAGAGGCAATATAGCAATTGGCATTGCTCATATGAGCTTTGGAATCAGCCAGATCTGGATGGGATTCCTGAGGCTACTCAGGCACCTCCTGGCTACAGGACTTGAGCAAGCGCTTCTCTCTGAAGCCTCAGCTCTATAAAGCAGAGATAAGTTATATATATCTCAAATGGTGGAGATAGTAATGATTAGACAAGAGAATATTTGTAATGCATTTTGTGCATTGGGTCAGGCAAACAGTGGGCACTAGAATGCTTTTGGCAGTAATTACTATGATGAAGAACAAGACTCTAGAGTTGGTTGGCAATCTTGGCTTCACTTCTTGAGCCAAGTCAGCTCACCTCTCCAAGCCTCAGTTTTCTCATCTGCAACATGGACGCTACTTATTGTAGAGGCTTCTTGCAAAATAAAGTGATAATATGTATAAAACTGCACCATAGGCTGCACACATTTAATAAAGGGCAGCTTGAACACACTGCAGAGAGGTTCACGTACCTCCTTCGGTTGCTCTGTCAGACACACCTAGTTCTAAAGCTGAGATCACAGTCTGACTTCATCTCGCGAGGAGATGGAATTATTTGGTCTGATTAATGTGTATATACATATTTGAAAACTAGTCTCCAGTTTTTTCGTTAAATCAAGAGCTTGTATATAAATACATGAATGCCCAGTTTCTTTTGAAATACGGGGAGAGACTGGGCAATAACTATTCTCAAATCCACAGGGCATATTTTCAACAGTAGCATGTAGATGACATTAGTCCTTAGACTCAATGCCCCTTTTCATAAAAGAAAATTTTATAACACCGTCTGCACTATCCAGAAATGAATTTCACAGATAATATAATCTATATATATACACACAGCTGTAAAAAATCAATATAATGTACTAACCGTATTATAGTAGAGAATAAAGTGAAAGGAATCTATAATAAGATAGTACCTATATACAGTATTTCAATATGTAAATGATTGCATATGATTGTACTATAAAACATAATGATTCAGCCGGATAATTGCTTCTATATATAATGACTGTGACAGCCGCAACTATGAAGACAAACTTGTACAGATGTGTTGTGTCACCTACAAAAAATATGCACAGTGCTACCATCAATGACCTGGATTTCTGAAACAATGCACAACTTTTGTTAAAGTTCTTAAAGTATAGAATAACCTTTGGTCAATTTATCTAGTAGTTGTAGCCCTTTAAAACTAAATGTTAGCCAGGTGTGGTGGCTCATCTCTGTAGTCCCAGCTCCTCAGGAGGGGAGGTGGGAGGATCGCTTGAGCCCAGGAGTTCGAGACCCTTCTGGACAACATATCGAGACCTTCATCTCTTAAAAAAATAAATAAAAAACCCAACAACACCCCCCACCCCACAAAACCACACATGTCTACTTAACCATGCAAAAAAATTTTTTTTGTAGTCTATATGTCCAGAGGAGTTAGAGTTGGCTCAGATGATTATGATAAATTTGTTTTTCATGGATATAAATGTTTGGCAGGATATTTATGTGGCTGTGTTGTATACCCCAGACCTAGTGACAATCGAAACACTAGAGGTTTCGATCTGGTCTCCCAACTCCTGTGCCCTCTTTGTTTAATTGTGGTAGTGCGTGTGGGGTGGTTAAGATGGTCCCTATCTTGTAGAGTTGATTCACATCCAGATAGTGATGTGGGAGGGCACTCAGGAGAGGGGCTGGTACCCAACAGGTGCTCATGATATGCTATTTTTTCCTCTTTTCCTATCCTTCCTCATAGAATCTCTCATTGGATCCCAAGAAATCGTGTATTCTCAAGAAAAGAGATTGGGCCTGGAAATCTCATTGCTTTGGCCTGAGCACTCTTTTCTCCAAGTAAGAGAAATATCTTCAGACAGGCTTAAGGGAAGAGTAGGGCTGTCTCAGGAAGCTTATGGGGAACAGATGCATCCAGAGCTTTCCATGACCCTGGAACTGTGAACAGAAAAGGTCTGGAACTGAGACAAATACTTAAATTCTCTCTCCTTAATACTTAAATCCATCTCTCCGCCTCAGTAGCTGAAGACCTGCAGAGACCTCTTTCTCCACAGACACTTTCTCTTCTCCCATGGTTACATGGTGGAAGTTGGCATCCTGCTGCCTCCTGAGTTTGTGTGTCCTCAGTTCAAACAGTGCAGTCTGACTAGTCCCACCCAGGTTCTTGGGAGGGAGATTCTGATTGGCCCAGTTGGGGTGAGGCGTCCTTTACCATTGGCTGGGAATGTGGAGCAGGAGGTGAGGTTCAGATAGGTTAAACATGGCTGCCGAGGGTTTAAATGGGGTGTGGAGTGAGGGATATCCTTTAAAAAGGAGAACAAACACCAACCTGCTTATTACAGCTTGGCTAAAATTTATTGTGCACGTCCCATGAGCCAGACACTGTGCTAACTGCTTCCTCTGTGTTATTATTTAATCCTCCCAATAGTCCTCTGAATGAGTTTCTGCTTTTATTTGCATTTCAAAAGTGGGTAAACTGAGGCTTAGAGCAATATAGCAATATGCCCAGACTCACCCAGGTGGAACTGGCAGAGTCTTCACCCAGCCTGCCTTCACGTTGCAATTTCCCTGGACACCTGCTTCCAGATTGATGTGCTCTTGCTCTTTGAATCTGGGAGGATGAGAGAGGCTCCATGCTTTGATGAAACTCCAACTGCCTGATGATGATTGTTATAAAGTTAGAGCACCTGAGTTTTGATCACTTAGCATTAGCTATGCTGGTCATACCCTGTATTCCAGAACTGTGTTGAGAAATGCAATTTGTAGCATCCCAGGTGGAAAATTTCTGATTCTTTCTGACGGAGGATGCCAAGGAGAATTGGTCTCTATCCTGGTGGAAACATAAACATCAATTCTGAGAATGAAGGAGAGGGGGAGGAAATGAGGTCCTGGAAATTGATGGAAAGCTGTCTGTTTGGCATCTTGAAATTAACCAGGACTCTCCCTGTTGCTGCCTTCTTGGGCTCTGTCTATGGATTTCTGAGACACATTTTTAATCCTCCTGTTATTTCATTTGACCTGGAAAAGAATATAGATTGTTAGGTGCCCGGGCTGTAGAATTTACACACAGGGAGGGGAATTGACCTGATGGGGGATCGTGTGTCTGTTCAGTCACCAACCACACAATTTCACATGCAGATGATGGACATGGGCAAGACATTTGCTGGCACACAGCAGGTACTCAGTACCTGTCTGTTTTCTTTCTTTTTTTTTTCTTTTGAGATAGGGCTTCACTCTCTCACCCCCAGCTGCAGTGCAGAGGCATCATCATTCTCACTGCAACCTCAAACTCCTGGGCTCAAGCGATTCTCCTGCCTCAGCCTCCTGAGTAGCTGGGACTACAGGTGTGCACCACTGTGCCCGCTAATTTTTTTTCTATTTTTAGTAGAGACAGGGTCTTGCTCTTACTCAGGCTGGTCTTGAACTGACCTCAATGGATCCTCCCGCCTCGGCCTCCCAGAGTGCTAGGATTATGGGCATCAGCCACCAGCACCTGGCCTGTTTTCTTTTCCTCCAGAGCAAATCTCGTGCTCAAGTTTGGGGAGGTTATTCAGTTACTAACAGCCAGCAGAGGGTGCTATGAACGCAATCTGTGCAAAGTGAAGAGAGGCCACCCTAGGAAGGAGGAAGTAGTACAGTATAATGAAATATTGCACTGTGTGGTAAGTGTAGTGACAGTTAATGCCTTCAGGGACACAATCTTCCAGATACTCAGCAACTATCTATTAAATACTCATTATGTAATTGACCCTGGGCTAGATGCTAGTAGGGATGTAATAAACCACATTACTCTCTACCTCCATCAGGTATAGTAAACCAGAACCTTCAATTTACAAGGTTAAGGGGGACAAGGGTAATAAAAGCTATGAAGTGATAGCTACCATTTATTCAGCACTTGCCACGTGCCAAGCATTGTGCTAAACGCTTCTCATATGTTACCTCACTTAAGCTGACCAACAACCCCAGCAAATACTAATAGATGGGCATTTTACAGAAAAGGAATCTGGGGCTTACGAAAGAGGTTAAATAAGTATATTTTTGAATGGAAGAATGGAGATTTAGACACAGCTCTGTATGACTCCAAAATCCACGCATTTAATTTCAAACCATAGTGGCTTCGACAAGTAGTTTAGGCAACAGAAGTCTGACTATGGTGGGTAACTATTCTTTCATCTTGTCACTTTATCCCTGAGTATTTGGTATTAAGGTTAAACTGTGTGCCTCTTGGCAAGCAGATTTAGGATGCTATAAGGAGATCTCAGTTCTGTAAGAGCATATATGAAACAGAGAAGCAGGGACACTCCCTCCCTCCCATACATGTTTCTTAGGTTCTTCAGAGTAAGAGGAACAAGGAAGGATGTTTAAAGTGAGAGAAAATGGCTTTATGCATTCCCTCCCCGAGTAAACAAAGTCTGGTTCACCCCTATGCCCAACATTTGCACATGAATTTCATATTAAAAAAACTTTAATGTTTCACATTCATCAGGATATTAGTTATCTATTTACTTATACCAACCCTTAGTTCCCAAAATAGTCAAGGTGGCTTGCAAGGATGCATGAAAAGCAACAGAATAAAATAAATAAAAATTAAATAAGACAAAGGAGGGAAACAATCCAGAAAAATAAGATAGACTCAAGAAAGAGATTATTGCACGAGTTACACGGAACACGGTACTCTCCTGCTCTGTAAGTGTCTTACAGCCAATGCAAAGAGGGAAATGTGTCAGTTAAAGAATGCATCCAGTTTATAAGGAAAATAAAAAAAACCTCTGGGTGGCTCAGAAGAGACACATCTACTGTTGATTCTAAGACCAGGAAAGCATTTTTTTTCCCTCCCCAGCCTCATAGAGAAGACACTGTGTAAAGTAATAACAATATCCTCAATGATATCCTTATAGAAAACATGGATTTCATTGGACTGTTTTGTATTAATGCTACGTCCCACCAAAGTGCAATCTAGAAAAGTAAAGGGGGTCCTAGAGAGGGGAAATGATATAAGATACAACATATGACATGATGCTCCGTGATGACATAGGATGCTATTAAGATCACATTGTTAGAGACCCAAAGAGGAACTAAGATTATGATCATGAAGATCACACAGGTAGTGTGAACATCCAGGCCAAGTTTGAAAAGTGGATTTAATCTTGCATGTCACCCCCAATCAATTAGTAGTGACTTGCTCCAATCAGTGGAGCAATGAAGAAACATTTGAGGCTGCATCTGGGGTGAGAGTGTGCTGTAATTGATTAGTGATGTCTGCCATGGGTGAGTGGCATCAATTATGCTAAGAATTTGCCATCCCACGTTTGGAGTGTTGTTGATGCTTGTTAAGGACCCTAGCTCTGAATGAGGTCATAGGTCAGCTTAGTCACCATAGCCCCTTCATGATAGTTTTCCGAATTAATCTCGTGCAGATGAGTATCTATTATTTTGATATACTTCCTAAATTAGCCAAATGTCATGTTTCATGAAGCACTGAAGGAGGGTTGGTAAATCCATCTTTATATTTACATCCTGTTTCACCTTCAACTGTCTGGGGCCACAAGATAGATCCCAGGTTACTGAACCTCATCTTCTCATAACACAGAGCTGGGAGGAGAAGGGTGGTCAGCAGAGTACTTTGGGCGAGGGAAGTGGCTCGAGGAGAGCTGGGTTTCTTGTCTGTTTCTGGAGCTCTGATGTCTCCAAATTGGGAGGAGCTCCTCATTCTCCAGGGTCTTCATCCCAGCCATGGCAGCTTCCTGTTGTAGCAACTGCCTTTGGAGTTCTTCATCACCAGAGAGTGTTAGCACCATCACCAGAGAGGATCGGAATTGTGTTAGCATGATGGGTAGGAAGGACCCCCAGCTTACTCAAATAATCTTCCACAACAACATCCAGGAGCGGAAAACCAGGATATCCAAGTATCAAAAGCCAGCAGAATGGAATGCAGACTCTTAGGTGTACATTCATTCATTCATTCAACAAACACTTCTTGAGCATTGTCCATATATATGCCAAGATATTTGTTTGTTGAAGATAAAAACATAAATACCGTTTCTACCCCTAATAACTCAGAGCCTAACTGGATAAACAACCAGTGCAGAATGGCAGATCCTATAGAGGAAGAGTATGTTCAGAGTACAAACTGGAGAATAATGAAAAATAATATTAATAGTAGCCATTTACTGAGTGCTACTTACCACGTGTCAGGTACTGTGTGGAGTGTTTACATGCATTATCTTATTGAGTGTTCGTAACAACCTAGGATATAGGAAGGCACTATTCCAATTTCACAGCCAAAGAAATTGAGGCTTATGGCTGGAGGTGCCCAAGATATCAAGTGGCTGAGCCAGGGTTTGAAGATAAAATGTTTTTTGATACAATGGGGGCACAGGTGTAGAATAACTGCTACAGACATTCCTGTTTACAAAGGGGAAACTATGAGGCATGCAGGAGTCACTGGTCCATAGAAATTCTTAAATCCAGCTAGATGCAGATTGACAGCTCTTTGATTCACACTGAAGGCCTGGGAATAATTCTCCATGACACGTGGCTCCACTTTCTGGGCTCTGGGTTCCACCATCTGAGCTATCCTGAAGCTTGTTAGCAATCCCGAATGTCGGGCCCTACCCAAGCCCTACAGAATCAGGCTCTACATTCCAACAGGAATCTCCGGGGCCTTCATGTGCTTGTTACAGTGAGAAACACTGGACTAGGAAACATTGCTAAGGGGGATACTGAGGCATGTGGGCCAAAGTCCCAACCCCCAAGGAACCTCCAAAATCTAGGGTACCTGAAACCAGTGGGACAAAGTGTAACCAAAGGAGGAGGCAGGTAAAATGTTTGATGCAGATGACACGTGTCACAGGGATACAGAGAAGGGGAAAAGAGCGTGTAGCTTGTCAAAGCCTAGGAAGGCTTCCTGGAGGAGGTGAGCCTAAAACCGAGAATTGGAGAATGGGGATGTGGGAAGGCATGGGGAGTTTGGAAACTGAGTTGGAAGAGGAATGCAAGAAAAGGCTCTTCTGGTCCAGGCAGCCCCACAGGATTTGAGACGTTCACCCCGGTGGCAACTCCCTTGAGAGGAGCCCTTGCTCTGACATCTTAACCAGTCAGTGACCTTAGGACCATCTTAAGTTGGCCTTTTTGGTCTTAGAGGCCCTGAAAAGCATACCCAGGAGCTGAAAACCTCATAGCTGTACAGCCTCCACTTTGAGTGCAGAAAGCCCTTTGGTGCCAAGAGACCAAAGTCTTGGGCTGAGAAGCCCCTCTCCCCAAGTCCCTGCTTGTTACAGGCCCTAATGTGTGATTTGTGTCATAACAACATTTACCATTTATTGAACACCTACTATGTGCTGACACTTGTCACATGTTATGTCTGATCTTCATTCATAAGTACAGCTTATCCCAGGTTCATGCTTTAAGCTCCTCAGACTCTGCAACCAATGCTGAAGAAGATAAGACAAAAGTCCCTTATAGGGGGCATCCCTATCTGTCACTCTGGGCATCCCTGAGGCCCTTGTTCTTCAGAGCTCCCCAGGGCACTGTCTCCTTCTAACACTGAATCAGGCCCAGCGGTGAGGAAACTTGAATCTCCTGAAGGGACTGATTTGGTGCTTCCAACAAGCTGTAGCTGTGTCCTTATTCCATTCTGGGGGAAAAAAAAAAATCAGGAGGCCCAGGGATATTGTGGGTGTTGAGAAGCCTCCAAAAGGTCATTAATTTGCATCAGTTTATTAGGAGCTGGGTACTTAGAATCTCTTTAAAGGATTATTTGCAAGAGCTGTTTTCATTAGCATGCTGGGTTTAGGTTTCTGTTAAATAATGCCCTGGTGGGTGAGTTGGAGGGAGAGTTTATTGTCTATGAGAAAATGTGTTAATCAAGGGTACTGGTGCAGACAGAGTTGGATTAATAAGCAGGTAATCAGGGCAGGGGTCCAGTTTCAAGAGGGGCCAAAATATCACTGGAAATAAAAGAAGACAGAATTGTGTTGGCCAGAATGTCTCTCGGGAAGATTCCAGGACATGGTTGGACGGAACACTTGGTTAAGTTGCTTTGCCGGGATGAGGAGCATGTTGCCGTAGTTGAAGCCCACTCGATTGCCTTCTAGGTAATAGGGATCTTGTTCTTTGCCCAGTGGACTATGCAAGTGTGGGGCTGCGGCTGAGTTGGCCCAGGCAATAGAAGGGAGTCTGCAGCAATTTAAACAGGGATTTTCATAAACTTGTTCGGTTTGTTCATTCATTCATTTATTCACAACATTAATCATTCAGTCATATATGCAGTAAGTATTTATCTGGCTCCTACTCGGAGCCATGGACTATTCTAGATGCTTGGGATATAGCAGTGACCATAACAGACGAGGTTCCTGTCCTTTAGGACCATTCTAGAAGGGAATGGGAGCAGACAGTAAACAAGGGGTGCTAAGGGGTGGGCTGGCCAATGGCCTAGGCGTTGGCCTTTGGTGGTAACTCTGTTCAAACAGGGATGGAGGTGAGTGTCTGGGCCAATCGGGTCATCTCTCTTGGGAATTTGAACTAGAGAGATGGCAACGTTGGCCAGTTAGTAGGTGTAGGAGAAAACATTCCACCTCTATCCTGCCTACTCTACCATGGCCCATTAAGATAACTATTACTACTCTTCTGAAAATATTGAGGAAGGCGTTGGTCTATCCTTGCTCTTTTCTTCCTAACTCTACTCAGTGGGGGTAAATAGATGATGGCAAAGCCAGGAACAGCAACGGAGCATGGCTGGCTGAGTCTCCTCTCCAAGCTCTGGTTGGAGAGTTGCCCTGCCATGAGGACCATCCATTGTCAGCTCTTGCTTCTGTGTTGTAAGGATGACCTGCTCTCCATACCCCCTCTGGTCTCTTCTTGCTTAGCTGGTGTGGAAGGTTCTCGGGGGAGCTCATACCCTTGGCTCAGATCTCTGCTCTGAGATGCAGACTAGGAAGGAAGGGGTGGAGTTCTTGCCTCCGGTCACAGATCTACACTGTGTTCTCCAGCTCGACTACACCACCTCTGAAACTGGTATCTTTATCCCGGTTGGACGTCTATGACGATTAGATCAGAGCCCATAGGGAGAAGGGATGGGATTGGAAACTCAGACCTCAGTGGAATCAGAAAGTTGCACAAAGAGAGGCGAGACGGAGAGAACAAGTGAGTTGTGTTAGCAAAAGATCTCTAGAGGGGAAGATACAAAAACATTCTGCAGCTCAGGGGGTGACAAGATAACCCAACCACTAGAACTGTTGTCAGATTCTAAGCCACCTTCATATTTCCCAATTATGCTCCTGCTTTGGTGCGGTCTGGATGGCTGGTTGTTGTTTAGTTCCCTAGAGATATCTGTCTCTATTCATGTAGTCATAGCTTTGCAACAAGATTCCTCACCTATATTAGCTGGAGTGCATTCTTGGCAACCAAGAGACCTAACTAACACGGACTGAAAAGGCTTAATAGAAAGGCTTCCTCCCTCCCCAGAGATTCAATATGCTTCAACTGGCAAACGTTTTTTGAAAGTGTAGCATATGCAAGGTCCTCTTCTATACCTTGAGAATAATCAGAGCTAATATTTATAGTGTTTTCTATATATCAGGCACTTTTCTAAGCTCATCTTAGCTCATCTCATCCTCCTAACACAATTCTATAAGTGCAACTATTTTCCATTTACAGATGAGGACATCGAGGCACAGAGCATTTGAGTAATGTGCTCAACATCTCACAGCTAGTAGGAGTTAGAGTTCTTAATTTGGATTTCTCCAGAAGCATCCCCGGAAACAAGGATTTGAGTGCAAATAGGGGAGTCGAGGGGGGAGTGAGAGAGGGAGACAAGAAGGAAGGGCAGCTCCCACTGTGGGCAACTGGAGCTTAATCCTACTGAGGAAACTAGGAGCCAAATAGGACATATGCCTTAGATACATTCCACCTGAGGGATGAGGGACTTGGGAACCTGTACAGTTGACCCTCAGACAACACAGGCTGGAACTTCATGGTCCACTTACACTCGGATTTTCTTCTGTCTCTGCCACCCCAGAGACAGCAAGACCCGACCCCTCCTCTTCCTCCTAGGCTTACTAAATATGAAGATGACGAGGATGAAGACCTGTATGATGATCCACTTCCACTTAATGAATAGTAAATACATTTTCCTTATGACTTTCTTAATAATATTTCCTTTTCTCTAGCTTGCTTTAGTGTAAGAATACAGTGTATAATACATATAAAATACAAAATAAGTGTTAATTGATTGTTTGTTATCAGTAAGGCTTCCAGTCATCGGTAGGCTATTAGCAATTAAGTTTGGGGGCATCAAAAGTTATTAAGTGGATTTTCAACTGTGTGGGGATAGGCACCCCTACCCTCTTCGTTGTTTAAGAGTACTATACTCATTCCTGCGTACTATACTCATTCCTGTCGGGCATTGGTTAAGTGCTGCTCCTGGATGGGGGTGGGGAACAGTTCCATGGCACTTTACCCTGGCCATACAGGCAGCAAAGTCGACTTCATCATCAGGCAAAGGCCCCCCGCCCCCCCTGCCCCAGGTAGAGAAATGCAGGTGCTGGCTGTTGGAAGTGGTAATGGCAGGGGGCGTGGGAATGGGGTGTGGGTAGGGCAGCTGCTTACAGGTGGATTAAGAATTTGCAACCAGATCTGCTCATTTAGCCACTTTGCTGTGTGGATAAAGCCCTGCACATCCCTCAAGCAGCTCACTGTGGGGGAGCCAGGTAGAAACCCAACTTTGTTCTTATAAGACAGTGTGTTCAGACTTTGGGAGGAGGGAGCACCAGGCTGAAAGAGCTGGATTCTGCTGGGATTGGGGTAGGGGATCTAGGTGGCTTCCCTGAGGAGGTGGCCATGGGGCTGGACCTTGAAGGATGAACAGAACAGGCCGGGAAGGGGGAAATGTATAGAGAAAAATACCCCAGCCTCAGCAGAGAGGTAGAAGGAGCATGGGGGTGCCTGGGGAGCAAGGTATGGCTAGAATTGGGAAGAACAGGAAAGTGAGGTTAGTTGCAGGTTAGCCCCAGAGCGGGCAGACTAACAGCAATGGCAGCAGCCGCAGGACTGGGTATGTTAACTGACGACTTACTCTGTGCAAGGATTTCCAATCTTACTTAATCCTCTCAGCAATCCACAGCTTCAGGTAGTTCTTTAATTCCCACATTGCAGATGAGGAAGGTGAAGCTCAGCAGGAGATGGAGTGATTTTCTGAGGTCACGCAGCTAACAAGTGGCATGGCCACAATTTGAACCCAGACAGTCTGACTCTTGAGCTCACATCTCACACTTAACCATGATGATGCCCTCTCTCAAAGGGCCTTGTAGTTCATGAAGGAGATCTGAATTTGACTTCAAAGAGCAGGAGCCTGGTTCAAGAGATTTTTCTGAGATGGAGCCAACAAGACATGGTGACCACGTGGATATGTGGGCTGAGGATGGGTGACTTTAAGTATTGTAGACATTTGTAGCTCAGAGGAAGGAAAAGGATGTAGGATTTGGAATTAGACCTCACTATATCTTATACACACACACACACACACACACACACACCCTGAATGGATCAAGGAGAGGAGAAAATTAAGCAATGTAGAGTCTCTGGCATGTTTTAGACCCCTCTCCTCCTTTCACTTTCACAAAGAGCCAGTTTGGGCATTTGAGAGCAGGATTGCGGAAGTGTTTTGAGTTTGATGAGGGTGGGGAGGCTTTCTAATGACCTAGAAATCCCAGAATAAAAATATCATCAATTTCATCCACTGGAAAGACCCTGGCCAAGTCTTGCTTTGTAAGCACCAGCGAAAGAGATTATGGAGGGAGGTGGGGATAGAGTCTTCCGAGGCTCTGGGGAAGACCCTTAGATGAACAAATGACCTACCTGTGTCACGAGCGTACCCTGCTTTCCTGGCACCCGAGCATCGATTTCCTCTTGGCCTACAAATGCCAGGACACCACTAAGCATCCTGCTCGACTTTGGAGATGTTTACGCTACAGGGCAGGAAACGCGCTACCTCCAAATGGCTGTTGAGGGGGGAGAAAGTCTGCAAATGACAGCGTGGAGCCCCCTCCCACTCTCCACCACAGGGTTTTCCTCCACTTGGCAAGCTGTAGAGGAAGAGCCCCACGAGACCATCACGATGAAAAACACCAGCCTGTTTTCCACGCATGGGGGGACGTTGATGCGTCTGGAATCAGCTATTTTGCAACCTGTTTGTCCGGAATCTTACATCTAAATTATGTTCCTCGAAATTTAATAAATGAGGTTTAATAGAATGCACTCAGGCAGCACTGATGAAATCTACCGTGGAAAATACTACGATTTCATTATTTTTCCTGTAACCTCCTTGGAACCTGCTTCTTACTATTTCCACACCTCCCCCTTTCTCCTCCCATTCTCAGGTTTTTAAGTTTTTAGCTTAGCTTTGGAGTCGGTGAAGCTGCTGGAGAGTGATTCCCTCTGTCTCTCCTCTATTACCCACAGCAGGGAGGGGCCCGAGGCCTTGGTCTCACTCTTGCCGGAGTAAACAAAGTTATAAACAGTTGTTTTAAAAAACAGTTGGTTTCAGATGAAAAATTTCTGTATTCAATTTGTCTTGTGTACCTAGAATGCCACAGTTGCACTTCTCCCCCAGGGAAATATGTTGGACATTTCGGCTTTGGCGTACAGCCTGTCATGAATGTCATGGAAACCCAGTGCTGGAAGGGACAGATGAGGTTTCAGCCACAGAGAACTGCCTGGGCTGTGCTGGGCACTGTGCTAACAGCTTTACATGATGTTTAACCCTTAGGATGATCCTATGAGGGAGGTCCTCTTATCGTCACCAGTTACTGAAAAGGAAGTTGGGGCTCAGAAAGGGTTAGTGACTTGCTCAAGTCACACAGCACCGAGTGGTGAAGGCAGGATTTGAAATGAAGTCTGTGTGGATTTAAGGCCCATAGCCTTAGCTTCCTTACAGCACTGCTGTCCTCATTTTACAGATAGGAAAACTGAGGCTCAGGAGAGTGAGGCCTGGGTTCTAGAGGTAAAATTCACTTGCTGTATCACTTGGGCAAATTACTTACCCTCTGTGAGCCTTGGTTTCTACATTTGTGAAATGGGTGGTTGCAAGAATTAGGAGAGAATAGGTGTAATGCGCTTAGTACATGCTTGTCATGGAGTGAATAATAAATATTCAAAAAGAAATGACTGGCTCAAGGTCAGTTAGAATTGTGCATGACTGCAAGTAACTGAAGACGTGACAAGCTTGTCAGGGATTGTATGTGGTCCATGAAACAGGAGGTTTTCTATCAGCTGCTCAAGATTACATTTGCAAAAGCATCCTTAGGGACTCAGGCTCCTTCTACTTTCTTGCTTTATCATTTTCCAGTCCATAGTGTGGCTATCTTCCTCATGGTTACATAATGGCTGCTGCTGCATCTTCAAGCATCTTGTCCATGATCCAGGCAATAGGAAGGGGGCATGGCAAATGCTCTTTCCTTTAGAAAGTTTGTCTTTCCATTCTTGGAGATGTTTTCCCTAGATTCGTGTCTCCTCACTGGCCATAACCACCCCCACCTGCAAGAGTCTCTGGAAGGTGAGGTTGTTGGCCACATGGGCTAAATGTGTGTTTGAGTTGAGATTTGAACTGGGGCCTTAATAAGGCCAAAGCTTCAGGCCTCATCACAACTCCACCCTTCCTCTTATTGTCTCTGGTTTGGCCCAATTGTACCTGGGAAAACTGAGGCCCCAAGAGGAGAGATGACTGACCCATTGTCACCAGGACATGAGTTAGAGCTAGAGTCAGTTTTCTGATTTCCAGTCCAGTTTTTCCATTGTGCCAAGCAATCTTGCCAAGGAGAATTTTATGTTTACATCAATTGAAGGCCTCTGGTTCTACACTCCAGACTTTATCTTCAAAGAAATAGGCCAGGGGATGTGACAGAGGGTGGAGGACAAAGTCATCTCGGGGGGCGGTGCTGGCCTAAAGGCAAAATCATTTGATAACCCTCTTCCAGCCTCCTGGTTTTCACACCCAAAGCCCTTCATGTCTCCTTAATGGCTCAGACCCTCCCTCGCCCCCCACCCTCACTCTAGGGCCCCGTGACCAGATCGAGTGTCATCCATCTCCATCCTGTGTCCTCATTCCAAGGGACTCTGCCTGCTGCTCTGCAAGGGGACACTCTTGTCACAGGTGTGTCCGAAGTCTAACACCCTGCAGGCATCGATGACATTGAATGAATCAGTAAATAAGTTTGTTTGATGAGTGAACTTTGCAAATCTACGTGATGGATGTTCCCCTAGAAGAGCATTTTAACAAGCCTTCTGGAGATGATGTCTTCATCCAAGGTTGACTCCACTGGGGAAGGTCCTGATTCAGTCACAGGTGCCTGGGTGCAAGGTATTTCGGGAAGCTTCTAACGGCCTCTTGGATTCTCTGTCTCCTAGTTAACCGTTGATGTGCCATATTCTGGCTGAGATGTTGGAACAGGGTGTGGGAGGAGCTGTCCCCAAGGGGTACCTGACCTAAAGTGGGGTTTGGGGGATAGGGTTGCACTAGAATTATTGCCTTTAATCGTCTCTGGGGCTGGGTGGTGAGAAGCTAGGAGACACTAATGCAACAGCCAGACTCAGTGCCCAGGTGGGTTGAAGGATTGAGCTGTGGACTGAACAAGTTGTGCATCCAGGGACAGTAGTGCATCTTTCTTTCATCTGTGTCCCTGCCACCAGCACATAGGATTGTTACCTGCCCCCACCCTCCTGTTGGCTCAGACACTTCTAGTGGGAGTCCTATTAGGAGGATCTGGGATGTTTTGTGAAGTGGGATCTTAAAGACAACTTTTACTGTATATTTCTTAGTGTAGCACTTAACAGGAAGGACTCTAGAATCTCCTGCTTTGCCTCAAATCTCATGTATGCCATTTACTGTGTGGCCTTGGAAAAAATTACAAAAACAAGCTTGTATGACCGTTATGAGTTTTGAGTGAAATAATATATATTTTTAAATCCCTGACACATACTAGGTGCTCATATTAGGCGGGGTTCTCGAGAGAAACAGAACCAATAGGATATTACTTCCTGGAATTGGCTCATGCTATTAGGGAGGCTGTGACAAGTCCCAGGATCTGCAGTTAGAAAGCCAGAGACTCGAGAGCGGATGATGTAGTTCCAGTCCAAAGGCAAGAAGTCTCAAGACCCAGGAAGGACTGATGTTTCAGTTCAAGTCCAAAGGCATAAAAAAACTGATGTCTCGGCTCAAAGACAGTCGGGCAGGAAGAATTCCTTCTTACTCAGCCTTTTTGTTCTCTTCAGGCCTTTAACTGATTTGATGTAGCCCATCCACGCACGTTAGGGGGGGGCAATCTTCTTTACACATTCTTTTAATTCAAATGTTAATATCATCCAAAAACACCCGCACAGACTCAACTAGAATAACGTTTCACCAAATGTCTGGGCACCCTGTGATCCAGTCAAGGTGATGCACAAAATTAACCATCACACTACTTAGCAATTGTTAATCGATGTTGTCATTTTTATTTTTTAGACTGCACTTCAGTTTCCTTATCTCTGTCGGGGGATAAGGATCCCAATCCTGTCCACCCTCTTGGGGATGTTATGAGACATAAATGAGATAATGTTTATGAAGGTGGTTGGTATCTTCTAAAGCGACATGTAGGTCCAGACATATTGAGGAATTGAAGGCAGGGAATTGGCCCAAATGACCTCTGGAGATTTCCTTGGCCTCTAACATTCTGTGACCATCAATGGACATCAGTTGTATCTTAGGCACTGCCCATGGGGTTGGGGAGACTCAAGAGAATAATAAATTCTACCCTTAGTAAATTTATAATCTCATTAGGAGAACAAAATCTTTAAGAATCCATATGTGCTTGGATTCCTGGCTGAGCTGAAGAGGACATTGGGTATATGGCAGAGACTGACTAGATAATAATCCGACATTCTCTTCTTGGGCACAAAGGAAGATAAAATTTCCCAGGTTCCTTTGCAATTAAGTTGGAACCACATGAGTGGGTTTTAGCTAATGAAAAGTGAGCATCTCCTTGAAGGTTCCTCCATGTTCCCTCTTTACCCTCTTCTACAGTGACGGTGGAGGTCATGTCTGGAAGATTGCAGCATCACATGATGAATGGAGCCTGGATCCCTGAGTCGTTGTGTGGAGGAGAGCCACCAGGAAAGCTGCCAGATCTCCATCAGACCATGAGGTCAGTGAGAAATAAAACTTGATTGTTGGCCGAGTACGGTGGTTCAAGCCTGTAATTCTGGCATTCTGGGAGGCCAAGGCAGGAGGATCGCTTGAGTTCAGGAGTTCGAGACCAGCCTGAGCCAAGAGCAAGACCCTGTCTCTATTAAAAATAGAAAAATTAGTTGTGCATCGTGGCACGTGCCTGTAGTCCCAGCTACTCAGGAGGCTGAGGCAGGAGGATCTCTTCAGCCCAGGAGTTGGAGGTTGCAGTGAGCTATGATGATGCCACTGCACTCTACCTAGAGCAGTAGAGTGAGGTTCTGTCTGAAAACAAAACAAAACAAAAAAACCAAAAAAACCTTGTCTTTAGTCGCTGAGATTTTGGGTTGGTTATGGTAACCAGCAATGCCTTCTTATATCATACAGCGTCTCTGATGCCCCAAACTGCTCTTCCCTGTATCTATTTCGATCTACTAATTTGCACTGGAACTTTCTGAGAAAAAAAATTCCAACAGCCTCAATGACTGGAGTTCAGATATAACGAGCATGCGTGATAGCTTGGGTTGGGGGAGACAAAGCTTAATAAGATGAGATTGTAAAGTGACCAAAGGATCTGTTTAAGTGAATCCAGTGGTAGGGAAAAAATTCAGTGAGCATAGTGACTCAGTTTCAGCAACAAGTCTTGGGGGTTGAAGGAAAAGAGTAGTTCCGAAAAAAATGTGTGGCTCTTACTTAATCATCCTGGATTTACCACTGTTGGGAGAAAAGGGTTGCATGTGCAAAAATGCAAAGTGCTGTGACACTGTGGTCCCATGCACCAGTACTGTGGGGTCCTCCTGTCGGGCCGGGTGATGGATAAACTGTGCGTGCTATCAGGGAGGTCAGTGCTAGGCTGAGGGAGCTCTGTGTTCCACAGCTGGAAAGTAGCTTCCAGAAGTGCCAAATACTAATGCAGTGTCATCCGCTAAGGACTTCTAGATTGAGATGAGAACGTCTAGATTGGGATGGGAACCTTGAAGGCGGACCAGGGATTTTGCCCGTTAGGCAGGTGAGAAGGGGCTTGTGGAGCTGGTGTGACCTCTCGTGTGACCACATTCGCGCACACCAGCTGCAGGGTCCTGGCAGTGCTCCAGGTACCGTCCACACCAGGCAACATATCTATAAATGCAAAGTTAACGCAGCAGCCTGGCAGAGAATACCGGTGGAGTTTACAGCAAATGAAGCACTAGGACATTAGCAGACTCAGCCTCGTTGCCTGAGCACACAGGAAGATGGATTGCGGCTCTCAAATGCCCTAACAACGCCCAGCTGGAGGGCCCCCCCCAACTCCTCTTCCTTTCTTGGGCCAAACTGTTTGTCTTTTCAGCCCTGGCTATCAACTCCCTTTCCCTGCCATCTCTCTATAGGAAATAGCAGCCTTCATCTGGCATGGATATTCTCTCTCACCAATTTTTAGCTGCTTAGAATGTGAACACAAAGGAGGAAATGCAATTTTTTTAAAAAAATACGTGACGGTAACTGATTTATTAATAGCCCATAATGCTGGTAATAGGCAATCTATAAGTCTGTTCTTAAGAATTTATAGGGCAAATATTCCAGAACCGTATTAAAGACACCACTCATAAATGCCTGCAAGCCTCAATCTATTAACTTAGGTGGTGGGAGAATATCATTATCTGTAGGAAAACAAACAAGAGATCCAGCCCCTAGCTCTGATTTCCTCAGATGCTCCAAAAAGTGCACAGTAAGTAAGCAAATTGTATGACACGCCGTAGGCAAAAATGTCCTGTGCGTAGATATCAGAGATGGGGTTTCTTGATATGTGTGTGCGCATTTCATAAAGAGCCTGAGCTTGGGGGGGCCTGGGGGATGGGTCAAGATGTCTCAGCTGGTGGGGGCAGGGCTAGAGAGTCAGGGACTGGGAATCAGGCTAGGCATTGGGACTTTTTATTTGTTAATATTTAAAATAATTCTGAAATATGCTTCCTACTGACTATTCGGCAAATATTGGCGAGTGTTAAAAAATAGGAAAGACATGACCCAGCCTTCAAGCAACTGTGGACGACTTCCTT
>CM052452.1:10457979-10522761 GCA_028533085.1 Varecia variegata
AAGTCAAAGATAGCAGAGCCAAAGATGAAGTGGAGCTGGGGTTGAACCCATCTGTGTCTGACTCCTAAGTCTGGGCTTCTAACCACCGACCCCCACTGCCTGCCATGGTCATTCTTTGTGCCTCGGCACCTTAAGCACTACTTGCTTTGTAGGCTGTGGTTTTCCCATTCATTAAGTCAGCAACCTTTTTGAGACATTGAGCAAAGTGTTGGAGACACAGATGAATGAATGAGATGAGATCCCTGCTGATGTTTGGGATTTCTGTGGTTTGTTCACTGTCCAGCCCCCACTTTTATTTCATAGACCATTGACTTTATTGGGGTAAACTCTCCCCTCTGGAGAAAGTATGGTGGAGCCATTATTGAGGGTTCTGCTCTACACTGGCCGAGGAGTGGGCCTGTGCCTTAGCAAGGCCAGTCCACCATCCCCTTCCTGGAATTCAGTGCTGAGCAGAGGGACAAGAGGCCCAAGATGATTGGAGGGTTCTATTTCCATCCCAGCTTCCCAGAGCATCCCTGGCTCATTCCCAAGGCCCATTCTCCAACCTCCCATTGATTTCCTGAGCTCTGAGATCCTTCCCATAAACTCCCTCACTGCTCTAAGTTAGCCAGAGGCTAACTCTGTTGCTTACAACCAAAGAGCCCTGAATTATACAGGTAAATAGTCTGTGCAGTGGTAGCATGTGGCAGGGGGCCCAGTTCAGCCTGAAGGGGTCAGGGAAGGCATTCTGGGGGAGGTAACATCTGAACTGAATCTTGGAGGAGGAATAGGAATTAGTGAGATGTAGAAGGGGTGGGGAAGGGTGCACAGGCAGAGAAAAAGTATACTCATAAATAACATCAGTAGCTCTTTTTGGGCACTTTTCTCACTTAGCTGCCCTAACAACCCCTGAGGTTGGGGTGTCGCTGCTCCTATTTTATAGATGGGGCTCAGAGAGGCAGTGTGATTTGCCCAAGGCCACACAGCTAGCGAATGGAAGAGATGGGATCTTGCACCTGCTTCCATTAGCCTCCAGAGGCCTGATTTCACATTAGGGGGCTTTCTCCAGAAAGCCAGTCTAGAGGCCATCTGGTCAGCTGACTACATCCGTCCTGGGACCAGTGGACTTTCTGGTCACATGACTCCCATCTCTGGCAATTTCTGGGTATTCCTCGGGGAGGACTCCCTGCATGCGTGTGAGGCTAATGACTGAGTCGTTTCTATTTTCCTCAGAGCAAGCCATCGTTTCCTTCTTGTCAGGAGTGTGGGCAATTAGAGGAGCCAGGTGGCAGGCCCTTGCTAATTGCCTTTGTGGATCTGAATGCAGCCTCCATGGTGGCCCCAGGGCAGCGGGGGCTTTCTGTGCATGGGGCCTTGGGGAGGGTGTGAGGGGCTGCCAAGAGCAGACAGAGCCTGGAATGCAGCTAAAGGCAGGGCCAAAACAGGGAGGGAGGGCTTCCAGGTGTGTGTGTGTGTGTGTGTGTGTGTGTGAGAGAGAAAGAGAGGGAGAGAGAGGTGGAGGATGGAGGTGGGGGAACATAGGCTGTATTTCTGCAGCCTAATTAATTTCTCCTCTTCCTAGCTTCCTCTTTCCTTCTTTTGCAGTCTTTCGCCCAATTTATGCGTTTATTTTCTCCTTTCAAATATTACAGGTCTTTTAAAAGTTCAGTTACAAAAACAGAAAAAAATGAGATCCATGGTCATTACCCCAAATGAACACTGTCAACAACTCATGATCGCCCACTTTTATCCTCTTTTGTAATCGGCCTTTAAAAAAACCCACCTAAGTGGTGTATCACAAATATTTTTTATAGCAGGAATTTTTGTTGACTGCATGGTGTTTACTTGTACAACTGTTTATTGAGTGCCTACTATGTGCCAGGCACTGTTCTAGGTATTGGGGATACATCAGTGAATAAAAAGACAAACATCCCTGTCTTCCAAGTAAAACCCAAAGTCCTCACTGTAACTTACAAGACTCTGTGATCTGTTTCCTCCATATGGTTTCCCAAACATCATCACCTGCAATACCCTCTTATTATTATTTTTACACTACACCCTCTTTTCAACTCTGACTCAGCCACTAGTCTCTTCCTTGTTCTTTGAACCAGGCAAAGAGACAAGTTCTGCCTCGGGGCCTTTGCACTTCTGATCCCTTTGCCTCAAATGCTGTTCCCTTAGATACTACATGATCACTCTCATTTCTTTCAGGTCTTTATTTCTTAGCAGTGCTTTCCCTTGCCATCCTATTTAAACATTCAAATTTCACCTAAATAATTCACATCCTTCTCTGCTTTAAATTTTCACCTTAGTAGATATCACTAACAGATTATACATCTTATTTTCCAATTTTATTGTTATATTCAGTATACTATGAATTCCATAAGGGCAGGCATTTTTGTCTGTTTTGTTCACTGCCGTATCCAGTGCCCAGAGTTGGCACATAGTAATTGTTTAATTATGTTTGCTAAACTAATGAATGAATGAAAACTAGTTGACTTGTATACGTTTCCTAAAATGATCGGCATACATACCATCTTGTTTTATTTCCCTGACTACAGGTGAGGCTATGCCATCTTTCCACATATATATTGGCCATTTGTGTTGCCTCTTCTGCGAGTTGCCAACTTTTCTCCCGAGTTGTTCAATTTGTTCTTATATCTCATAGGAGTTCTTTATGAACTTGCTTTTAACCCTTTGTTGGTTATGTGCATTGAAAGTATTTTCTCTAGTCAGTGGATTTTTCTCCTTAACTTATGGTTTACTTTTACTTATTTATTTTGCTGTGTAGAAATTTAAAAAAATTCTGTCCTTCTGGAGCTTACATTCCAGTGGGAAGAGACAATAAGCAGAATTTAAAAAGTAGTTATCTATTACATACCTATGATGTAACATATATATGTATTAGAAGTACATAAGTGCTAAGAAGAAAAATAGGGAGGGGTATAAAGAGTAGGTGTAATTTTAAATAGAACGGTCAGGAAAGGACTCGTTGAGAATGACATTTGAGAGGGACAAAGTGTGCACATTTGCTAGTACTGCTTCAGTTGCAAGTTGCAGAGGTCCCCTTGATCTAGTTCATTCAAAAGGACAATTATTAGAAGGACAATACTGTGCGAGACCCATGGACTCCCAGGGCAGGTGTCTGGAGAGCAACCTGGAACCCAGGCAGTCTCTGCCTCTCCCCCTCTCTGCAGACTTGCTTCAGCTTTCTTGACAGATGGAATTTCTCTGCCTCATAGTCTATATGGGGTGCAAAAGACGGCTGCCGACCAAGTTCAGGCATTACAGGTCCAATTACACGGGCAGACTGATTTTCTGGGTTCCAAGTCTGCCTTCCCAGGGAATGGAATCTGATTGGCTCAGCTCGGATGAGGTGTTCATCTCTGGTCCAATCAGCAGCAGGAATGGTTCCATTATACAAACGTGGCTGCTTGGTGCCTGCTGCAGTGGATTGGGGGTATGGCGGTTATAAGACCCCTTTTAAACACTTATTGTGCATGTGTGTGCATGGGTAAGACACACGCACGTGCACACACACAACCATACACATGCACAATGAGCTTCTCATCCGCTCTTCTAAATGCTTGCTGTGAGATTTCCACCTTGACTTTATAATCAGAAAAATCTCCTTTATTTTTAATTAAAGAGATAATTGGATTTTTTTTAGCAAAATAAAAAACAGGGAGATATTTCCCCCCAGGAAACACAATGTTCTTTGGTAACAAATTCCTGCTGCTTGTGACTATTCGTGATGCCAACCAGTGATGCCAATTACAGCAGCCAGTCTTAGATTTTCCTGCTGCCTGACATTTCTCCAGCAGCTGACTTGACCTCTCAGTTCTGCTGATGGTAATTGGTGGAAAGATTGCATTACTTATTTGGAATGGCCAATAAGCAAGGGGGCCACGAGCCATCTGAATCCGCCTCTCTCCTTTCTAGTTCTGGCTCAACTCTGACTCATGCAAGGAAACTAGGGACAGGAAACGGGGATTGCAAAATGGGCACAGTTTTTTGTCTTCAAGGAGCTTATAGTTTTAGTAGAGAAGACAGACTAAATAATCACACCAATATGATTATAAATGGAGATAATGCTGTGAAGAAAAGAAACATTCATGAAAATGCACAGTAAGGAAACAAGATGCTATTGGGGAATTAGAAAGGGAAGTGACATTAGAGTTGATACAGAAAGGGAGGGAATTAACCAGGTGAGGGGGAGGCCCAGGGTGCTGGGAGAGAGCAGCCTATGTCAAGGTCCTGGGGCACTGAGAGGAGGCCCGTGTGGCCGGTGGGCAGAGAATGATGCAGGGGGTGATTCAAGGGGGCAGACAGGGAGCACCCTATATGCATGGCCTTCTGAGCCACGGTGACTGTGTTGGTCTTTATCTGAAGAACAATGGGAAGTCATTGAATGGGCTTTAAGTGGGGAACAACATGATTATGTCTGTGTTTTGAAAAGATTCTCTGCCTAAATATTAGAGTGGGGCCAGTGTAGATTTAGCAGTCAGGAAGGCAGTACTTGCAGTTGTCCAGGTGAGAGGTGAACGTGGTTTACATCAGTGTGGTTTAGGTGGATACAGAGATAAGTAGACACATTTGACATATTCAAGAGCTATGTGATAGAGAAACTAGACGAGGTTCAGCAATAGGCTAGAAAACGGTGGGGGGAGAAAGGAGGCAGAGGTAGAGGGAGAGAGGTGGGAGAAAAGGAAGAAGAAGAGAAGAAGGGAGGGGAGGAGATGACAGGGAAGGAGGGCGGGGGAAGGTGAAAGAGGGGGGGAGAACCATGAATGTGATGCTTAGTGACTTGGGGAACTAGGTAGATGGTACTACTGTTCATGAAGATAGGATTGTTGGAGTAGAAGATTATGAATTTGACCTTGGACATGTTGAGTCTGGGATACATTTCAGACAACCAGTAGGATGCATTATATCCAGCAAAAGATGTTGAATATAAAGTGTATTATATGAGTCTGTAGCTGAGAGGAGAAATCTAGCCTGAAGACAGATACTTGGAAGTTTTTTGTCAATAAGCGGCAGTTTAATTTTGGGCATGAATAAAACAACCTAGGGAAAGAATAGAATAAGCCTCGGTTACCCTCAGTAAAAATCAGTAACAAAATAAAAGCAAAGTCTAATGTGCCTCCCCTTTTCCAGCACTCACTATAACCACAACAGAATGGACCTCTTTTCTTTCTTCTTGGAGAAGAAAACAGGGTGCGATGAAACAAAGTGAATTTTGAGTGATGAAATGCCTTCGTTATATAAAGTGTGGGCAACTGTTCCTACCTCCTAGGATCTTATATATACATAGGATCACACATGTGGCTTTTATTGGCCTGCATAAGTGGCTTTGCGAACAAGGGCAAGTAGCCTCTGAATTGGTTCCTGACACACCTAGCCTGATGTTAGGATGTATCAGTGCTAAAAAGACCAAGAAGTTACTGTTTTTCCTATATGTTTGGGCAGCTAAAGTCTCCCCGTTGAGGCACTTTCAGGTATCAGTAAAAGGATGGCACAGTGTGTCCCCACCCTGGTGGAAGTATGGCACAGTGCCCAGTTTAGACAGTTAGAGAATGCTCAGTTTTTCCCATGGTTAATGTGCTGCAGTGAACACTGGAGGACCATGTTTGGTGGAAAGTGGGAGAGATGTTGCTGTTGGTCTGGGGGGAGGTGGGAAGAGGGAGGGACATGTCATTCTGGGCTAGGGAAACAGCAGTGGACCGTTATTCCAAGAGCAAAGAAAGCTGAGCTTGGCTGCTCATTCAGCTCCCAGTCCTGAAATCCTGGGAGGATCTTGAGCAAATAATTCTACCTCTCTGAGAGCCTCCAAAGCCCCTTTGTAAAAGGGAATAATGGCATGAGATACACTTTATCAGGATAATTTTCTCCAAAAGGGATAGGTTTCTCCTCTGGGTGAAACTGCTTCTCATTTATGAGGACTTCGTGCCTTTTTCTCCACCATCTGGTTTGTGCTGGTTACCATTTACCGAGTACCTACTGCTCACCAGGCATTGTCCTGGGCACTGTACATATGCTATCTCACTCAATCCTATGAGGTTGGAATAATATATGTCTCCATTTAAAGATGTAACCTCAGAGAGTTTGAATCATTCACCCAAGGTCACGCAGCCAGCAAGGGGCAAAGCCAAAATACCCCTGCAGGTCTGCTGGGTGCAGAGCAGGTGTGCTCTTTTTTGCTAGGCAGACTAGAATAACGAGCAGTTCCTTTCATTTGCCAGCTCTCTCAGGATGAAGTACAAAACTCTTCAGAAAAAGCTTAGCATTGCAAAACCAAGCATCCTGGAATGAAACGGTAAAAAATACATTTCAAAAGAACATAACAAGGTTTTTTAAAAACGTGTCTCTTTTCATTGTTTTCCTTTTTTCCTTATTATGAAAGCAATTCATGTTCACTGTGGAAATTTGGAAAATACAGAAAAAGAGAAAGAAAAATAAAAAATCCCTCTAATCTTATTACACAAAGAGAATTGCTGTTAACATTTATATCTTTACAGTCTTTTTAAATGTGCTTAAATGTACATACATATATATTTTTAACATAATTGGGATTGTCCTGCCAAATTGCTTTCCAGAAAGGTTGAACTAATTTATATTCCCACCAGCAGTGTTTGACTGTACTTCCCTAACCCTGGCCAGCATGGAGGGATTTTTCTTTTCTTTTCTTTTGTTGTCTTTATTTGTTTGTTAGATTTAAAAGGTGGTGTCTTCTTGTTCCCATTTGCATTTTTTAATACTGTAAGGCAACTTTTTCCTTTAAAGTTTATTAGACATACTATTCTAAGAAGTGTTTATGTATCTTATTTTCTTTTATATTATTGATTTGAAAGAGCTCTTTATATATGACAGAATTTTATTTTAGCTAATTGGGGGAATGAGCTAATTGGGGGAATGGACATTTTCCCCTTTGTGTTGCACATTTATTACAACTTCTTTTTAAGAAGTTGGCTATTTGGCTTCCTACTTTAGTTTTTGATTTTGGGGGGAGCAAAATATTTAAGTTTTAAAAAATCAATACTTTATGATAAAATTTTAAAAATGAATTTTAGATTTTATCCTTTCCCTATAGATTATTCACTAGCTAATTAATGCCCCCTAGTTTCTCTAGCCCAGCAGTCCTCCAACATAACTGTCAATTAGGATCACTTGGATTTTTTTTTTTTTCAGAAAATCGCAATGCCCAGGCCATAACCCAAATCAATTAAATCAGAATTTCCTCAGGGCGGGGTTTGAATCTGAGCATCAGCATTTTTAAATCTCCCCAGGTGAGGGCAATGGGCCGCCATGGCTGAGGGCCGGCCACTGCTTTGGCCCCATCCCTCCCATGAGGTCATCATAGGTAATATAACCAGTACAAATTGGTTATAATGCAAAATCTAACCACCCTCCCCCTCTACTGAACACACTCATACCAAAGTGGACCTCTTTCTTCTTGGAGTAGATGATAGAGTGTGGTGAAGCCAGGCAGATCTTGGGGGATGAGAAGGGGTTTGTCTCCTCTGGGAGGAGGTAGTTATACTCTTCAGAAAGGGAGAAGACAGGGGTTCTGATCTAAGTCATTTGGAGGAGAAAGGAAAATCCAGAGGGAAGAGACAGCAGTGGAGAAGGCTGGTTTTATTATCACCATTTTGCTCATGAATAAACTGAGGACCAGAGAGGTTGAGCTAGTTACCCAAGGTCACTCAGCAATTTGTTGACTGAGTCACATGCTCCAAGTTTTGAAGAGTGGAGAGAGACATTCGCTGGGCATTGTGCCATCCACCCATCCTTGCAGGGTGCTTGATGGGGGGTCATTCCTTCCAGGTTTGTCTGCGTTTTGAACAACTGAGAATGCTGGTTAAGTGAGACCCCCCCCCCCTTTCTCATTCTCCTCCTACGGCAGGGAAGTTCACAAAAACAGCTAAAACCAAATATAGTCGACTCGAACAACACAGGGGTTAGAGGCACTGATGCCCTGCACAGTTGAAAATCCACGAGAAAAGAAAGTGTTATTAAGAAAATCATGAAGAAAAGAAAACATATTTACTGTTCATTAAGTGGGAGTGGGTCATCGCAGAAGTCTGTCTTCCTCCTTGTCACCTTCACAGTGAGTAAGCTGAGGAGGAAGAAAAGGAGGGGTGGGTCTCATTGTCTCAGGGGTGTAGCAGAGGTAGAAGAAAATCCACGTATAAGTGGACTTGTGCAACCCGAACTGGAGGTGTTCAAGAGTCAACTGTATGCTCTTTTTGGTGACTTGTATCCACAATTGTCCAAGCTATAGTTGGAGGTTGATTATAGACTGTCCTATTACGTTTATTGAGGGTGTGGGCAAACAGCCTTGTTGACAGAGATCACGTGGACTTCCTGAGGTCTTACGGAGTCCCACACACAATGTCCTGTCAATTGGGGGCCCAATTGCAGCTTGTTTGGATGCATATACTGTAATAAGACTTTATTCAATCTTCACAACAGCTCTAAGAAGCAGGTACTGGCTTTATTCCCATTTTACAGATAAAGAAACTGAGGCACACGGTTTAAGCCACAAAGCTCAAGGTCACCTATGCTGATGAGTGACGAAGTACAAATGCTGGCAAAGGATGAAATAACCTGCCTGCCTCTCCCCCAGCTCCACTAGCAGCAGGTCCCCCAATAGCATCGATTACCACCTTCCTCCCCTCCTCATCCCCTGCCCCCACCACCTGGGAGATCTGCCTCATCAAAGCCTCTTCTTCATCAGAGGGTGACAGTGTTTCTCTCCAGAGCGGCTCTTGGCATGTAATTACTAATCAGATACAGGCAATCAAGCTGCATTTCCATCCCCCCATTTTCCTTCTCTCCTCCCCTCAGGGGACACCTTTCTAGGGGGAAGGTGACTCCTTCAGGAATTCAGATTAACATCAACAACCAGGGTGGGGAGCGAATTGCAAATGACAAGGCATCTTCTGCTGCTGGTTTGCTCTCTGCTATTTTAAGGGGCCTCATTTAGCATAATATTTGCATCGTTTGTGTCTTACCGGATAATTAGGAGTTAGAGACAAATTCTTCTTGTTCCCAGACTAAGGGCATTGGGGTGGAGAAGAAAGGGATCTCTGGAGATGTCTCTCAGGCAGTAAAGTATGGAAAAGTTCATCTCTCCAGCCCTGCTCTCTTGCTGAAATTCCCTGAACATGAGACATTCTGAACTGGGGTCATCGCTGGTTGTTTGGCCTCAGGAAGCTCGTGACCCCTCTGAAAATTCTGTGTTTATGGAAATGCTGGCGATTGTTTTCCGCCTGGAAAGAAGGTCCATAGCTTCCATCATTCTCAGAAGTCTGCAGCTCTCAAGTTAAATGACATACAGTGGGCATCTGTTTTGCTTCCCCAACATCTGTTCACCCTTCTCTAGGGCCCAGCATCTTGATTTTCTTTTGGGGAAACCAACCCCCTCGTTCCATTTCAGGGCTGCCCCGTAGAACGTTCTGTGATGATGGAAATGTTCTGTATAATACAGTTCTCCAAAGAGGGCCAAAGAGCTTCCTGTGCTTCATGCAGCAACCATGAGGGTCCACGGTGGTCCACATTTTAGCCTGGTTTCTCTCCAAGCTCGACAAATTCTTCCTCTCCCTTCTCATTGACTCATATTTCCAGTGGCTACTGCAGTAATGAGTCAGTGGCTGAGTATATTTAAATGCAAAATGCCATTATCCTTCATTAGAAGGCTTGTCACCACTGGCCTCTGTGGAAAAGAGTGATTATGCTATTAAGGGCCCCTTGACACATGGCCCAGGAATGACCAGACCTCCTTTCCAGGGCTCCTGCCTGCCTCCCCGGGGAGGATTGTCTTCTGACTTAGCAGCTTAGGCTGGTGAGGGAGGCAAAGCCCCATGAAGCCAAACTCTTGTAGTTGGGGGAGGATGCCAAGGACTTAGGACAATGCTGCCTTTTTTTTCCAACATCCTCCAAGGTCTCCGGGCAGAATCCAGTTACCTTCTAGAGATCTACTTCCTGTCTCTCTGACCATTGGATCCTCAAGCCTGACTTGAAATCTTTGTTCTCTTTCACTATCCTTTTAGAATACGTGATTCCCTTTAAATTGTCCACCATTGAACTTTTTAAGGTCTAATAAGTGCAGAGGATACGATTTGATAATAGTTAAGAGCAGCACAGGCTGTGGAGTTGTTTATAACCATGTTTATGATTCTGCTACTTATGTACTATGTGACCTTGGACAAGTCAGTTAACCTTTCTAAGCCTCAGTTTTCTTAATTTCAAAAGGGGATAAATAGTGTGGCAGACATTGTTGATTGCCTACTCAATAGCCATGCCACATTTCTTCTTCTGATGCTCTTCTCTCATGATAGCGGTTGAAGATCCCAGATACATTCCCAGCCTTCCTTGTAGCCAAGAGTAAGCATGTGACTAAGTTTTAGCTAATGAGATAAAAGGGAAGTTGGCTTAGAGGATTCTGGAATGATTTTTCTCCAATTAAAAAGAGATCAGGTCTCAAGGAGAGATCTCTTGTTCTCTTTTCTCCTTTCTGCTTGGAATGCTGTTATGTGAGGTTGTGATGTCTGGAGCCACAGTAGCCATCTTGTAACCACGAGGCAACAAACCTGTGAATGAAACACCAGCAATCTGGGGATAATGGAACAGCAGAATATAAGAACCTAGATCTTTGACATCATTTCAATGCTGAATCAAAGTGGAGCATCGTATTTTTTTTTTGTTGTTGTTGTTATTGTTAAGAATGTCCTGGTAGCTTAAGCCATTTGTTGTCAGGTTTCCTATTACAGGCAGCTGGAGCATTTATAAATGACATGTCAAGCCCAGGCTCACAGGTTGTTGTGAGGAATAAATAAGATAATGTATGGAGAATTTCCTGCACAGTCCCAAGAACATGATGAACATACAGTAAAAGTAGCATTTATTATTGGCAGGAGTAGCTGTGCCCAGAGATTCATAGGTGGGGGTTGAGGAAGCATTGGGAAATTTGTGATGTGTAAAATTTGGCCCTCTCCTGCCTTCTCACTTGGATGGAAATTAGAATCCTAAAGCACCAGAAGGGAATCTTTGATCTTAGATTCGACTCAACCCCTCACATTTTATAGACAAGGGAATTGGCCCTCACAGTGAAGAAGAGACTGTCCAAAGTCACGTAATTAGTGACACAAGGTGGCAAAACCAGGGGTAATGTCTCTTGGATTTGGAGGACAAAGTTCTTTCCCACACACTCAATGGCCTTCATTCCCATTCCAATAACTCAAAGGTTATGAGAGGAGGGGATAATAAAATGAGACATCACATGGGGAATAATTTTGAAAACTTTGGGAAGCACTCTACGGGAGTAGGGTTATGATTCTTAGTGCCTATGGTCTAGCATTTTGCTCCTTTGTCAAATGGTCAGGAAACATCCTGGAAGTCGGAAACTGGAGGCTCTGTGCCTAGCTAGCTGGTCCACCTGTATTCATTGATTCATTAATACACTCATTGATTGATTCATTTATTCAAGAAATATTTACAGACTGTCTACTCTGAGCCAGATGCTGGGTAGATTTTGTTCAGCATCTGTGGGAATGAGTTGGTGTAGAGAGTGGTAAGTGAAACTCCTATTCTCCCTCCCAGAGCAAAGCCCTATAGTTTTGTCAAGTTGAATTGTCACATGTAAGGATTGATTCAGGATCCACTTGTCATAGTTGAGTCTTTCCTTTTGGATTCCCCAAAGATATGCTGGAAAATCCCATTTCTGGGATTACATTTTTGGGACATGTCTTAAGAAGGTCTTAGTTACTCAGTGACTGTTTTGGGAATGGTCATGGTGATTTACTGGTCTCTTCCTTTGCAGGGTGAGGGACTATACTGGGATGGGGCCTGAGGCATGGAAGTTTTCACGTACAGTGTGAAAGGACTTGAGAATGGAGATGGGGGGCTTTAGACAGAAGGCAGATGGCAGTGGGTAGAGGGCGAATTAGAGGTAAAAGAACCTAAGCTTTCAGGTCAGAGGGTCTTGTATTCTAATCCCACCCTGCTGATTCCTAGCTGTGTGACCTTCGGTAACTCACTCACCCTCTCTGTGCCTCAAGTGTCTCTAAAACTTTGCAGAGGTAAAATGAGATGTTATATTTAGAATCCTTTGCACAGTGGCTGACACATACTGTCCCAAGATAAGGATTTGAGCACAAGTAGTTTATTGGGAAGGTGATCCCAAGAACTACCTATAGGGGCTGGGGAAGTGACAAAGGAAAGAGGAAAAGGACAATAAAGGATTGTTATTGGGTAAGTTAACACTGTGGGAAACTGGAACTCAATCCATTGGAGACTTTTGGGAGATGTTGTAGGACACCCCTCTGAGTTATCCCACTCAAGAGGCAAAGACACTGTGCTATTTGTCCTCCAACTCCCACCATTATCCACTGGGCCATTAAATCACAGAACTTCCAGTATGTCCTGAGCAAGCAGGGAGAAAGCCCTCAGGTGGGAACTTGCAGTAGGATGACTCTTGGGACAGTGAGTGCCAAGGGGACATGGATAGACTGATCTGAGTTCAAGGTCACGTTCTACCACTTGCTGTGTTCTTTTGAGCAAATCGTCTAATCTCCTGGCTACTCAGAGTGAGGTCCATGGAAGCATGGGTGTCACCAGGGAGCTGTTAAAAATGCAGGGTTTGGGACCCCGTCCAGGTGTATTAGTTATCTATTGCTGCACAGCAAATGACCTTGAACCTTAGCAGCTTAAATGACCAACATTTACTATCTTGGCCACAGTGTGCTTGCTTTGATAGATACACATGAAGGCTGCTGCTTTGGCGCTAAGGAAAAGGGATATTGGAGGCCAGGGAGTGCTGGGGAGGAAGGAAAGAGAAACAAAGGTAGTCAGGTATCTGTCACTCCCTTTACCCACACCTCCTCCACACCTGGTCTAATGGATTAATTTTGAGCCCCAATGACATTAGCAGTTCAGATAAAAAGTCAAAGCTATCTGGTTCAAGAAATACGAGATTCTGGACCCAAGCAGGGCTTCTTGGGGATGACGTGGGAGCTCGACTTAAGGAAAACTCCATCCATTCAGGCCCTGCTGAAGGTTCATGGGGGCCTCTAGTTGATATGGCCAGTGGGGTCGGGGCAGGAGTCAGAGACAGATCTCTGAGCAGCTGCGAGACCCAGCTTTCTGCTCCCCGCCCCTCCTCCAGTCAGTGGCTCTAGACCTGTATCAGCACATGGGGGTTCCATGGAGAAATTGCTCATTATGCTTGTGGTGCTATATTAAGTTCCTTATGTATACTAAGTAATTTAATTTCCACAACAACCCCATGAAGTAGGTATCTATTATTATGCCCATATGACATATGAGGAAACTGAAGTTCAGAGTGGTGAAGTAACTTGTCCAAGGTCACAAAGGCAAGCAGTAGGAGAGCCAGGAAGTTAATGTGACCTCAAGTTTGCTCCACACACCGCCAGGCTGCCATAGTGAGCTTGCAAACCTGTAGACTGTCAAGAACTTGATGATTATGCTTCAGGAAATGTTACCTTATGTTGGTTTTCATGTCTTTACCACAGTTACTTTTGCTCCGTCTAGCCATCTTTAGTAAAACGCATTTTTATACTTCTGATTCATCCATTCATTTATTCAGCAAATGTTTATTGATTACTACGTGGTGGTCACCATTCAAAGGGGCTGGGGATGTAACAAGTAAAATCTCTGTGTTTGGGGTATTCACGTGCTTGGAGGCAGGGGAGACAGATAATAGATGAGTTATCCAATATATTGGAAAATGACAAATGCTATAGAAAAAATGATCAGAATAAGGGTGCTTGGCAGTGTGTTGCAATTTTAAATAAGGTGGTCAGGAGGTGAGGGAATCAGCCATGTGGTTACCTGGCAGAAGAGCATTGCAGTCAGAGGGAACAGACAGTGCAAAGCAGATGGGCAAAGCATGCTGGGTGTGTTCAAGGAGCAGCAAGGAAACCAGTGAGACCAGAACAGAGCAAGCAAGGGGAGAGGAGTGAGAGATATTATCATAGAGGTTGCTGGGACTAAACAGGTAGGGCTGTTGTGGAAAATCTGGCTATTCCTCTGAGTGATATGGGGAACCACTGGAGGGTTTTGAGAAGACGAGTGACGTTATTGAAGTTGTATTTCAAAAGGGACACAGCAATGCAACAGTGTTGTATTGAGAAGAGGCTATAGGAGGGCAAGGATGGAATTGGCAGACCAGCGAAGAGGTTATTGCAATAATTCAGGTAAGAGATAGAGGGCTTGGCCAAGGTGGAGGTGGTGAGAAGTGGCCAGGTTTTGAATACAGAGACTAAGAGTTTCCAGCAAGCATGAGTTTGGGTTTCATTTTCTCCACTTTTCACAGCTGTCCGGGTCATGGGAACTTGTATAACCGGGATCCTTTGGCACCGAAGGTGGCTGGTAAGACCCTAGCTCCTTCACAGGGCCACACACATCAAACGTGTTGGCTCTGGGAGTTATTGCTGGCAACATCTTTAGTCTCTCTGGCAGGGAGATCAGTGGAAGCTTTTATCTTAATTAAGTTACATGGGACGCCATCGTCCATCCATCTTCCCCAATTAACTTGGGGGAGAACACGAGGGTGATGATGGAAGGGAAGACAGCCCCAAGCTGATAAATATGGATCAAAACAGACTGGTTGGAGTCTCTGAGGACTCGTCAGGAAGGAGGAGGGAGGAAAAGAGGATTTGTCAAAGATGTTTTGGTGGAGAAGAGAGCTGGGAAGGCTGTCTCGTGGTGGGGGATTGATTCAGGAATCACCCCAGTGGAATGAGCAGTGCCTCCTAAGCCTGCCTTAATGGGAAGAAGCTGCCTGCATTCCCCAGACTTGGGATTGGAGTGTCAGGACCCTGGAATCTACTGATGTCTGCAGTTGAAGTGGCTTTTGTGGGCTAGGCCACAGCTGGATGTGATGTGGTGGTGTATCATCCTGGATTTACAGTAGATTAACCAGTGGAGAGCGAGAAAGGTGGAAGGGAGGAAGGAAAGAAGAAAGGAGGGAGGGAGGAATGAATGAATCAACTTAGGCTCCTATCTCGGATTACAATCAGGCAGTCAGAGATGAAACTCCCTGGAGTATGGGCAGTGGGTTTCTGTCCAAGGTGCTGAGTTGTCTAAGTGCTCTCTTCCCTTGATGCCTCTTCCTGCTTCCTTCCTACATTGTAAATGTCAACAAAGGTTTATGGAGCACCTAACACACCTCACCACACTCCAGTTCCTGTGATACACCCTGGAAATTCACCAATAAACAAAACTGACAAAAATTCCTACCTCCTTAAAGCTTATGTTCTAGTGGGGGGAGATAGGTAAGAGTTGGGAAAAAAAAGATAAATTGTCTACTAGAGATGAAAAAATGTTTTGGAGAAAAGTAAAGCAGGAAAGAGGAACAAGGAGGGACATTTGTGTTGCAGCTGTAAATGGGGCAGTCAGCTAAGGCTTTACTGAACGGTGGCATCTGGATAAACAATTGAAGGAGGTAAGGGAGTGAGCTACTCACTATACGTTTGCCTATATTTTGACACCAACCAAGTGGTATTGTTCACAATTCCCACCAAATCCCTGTTCTTTCCCACATGAGTTATTTGGATTATGATGTTTCCTCTTCCTGGAATGCTCTTCCCCCCAACTACCATCACTACTGTGGTCAAAGCCTACCCAACCCCTTAAAAAAAAACCTACATAAATACCACCTCCATCAGGAAGCCTACCATGGTTGTGCTTTGACAGGAAGGGATATTAACCTTCACAGCACCTTATAGGCATCACTCTATGGCTATTTTCTACTATTTCTGTCACTGTTTGGGTCCCCATATTCTTTGCTCTGTTATTCTAGCATTATCTCAAAGGTAGGAATTGTGCTTCAGTGGTGAAGATCACAGTGTATGGAATTGGGCAGACCAGCCTTCAAATCCCAGTTCCTCTACTTGCTGTCTCTGAGGCCTTGGACAAGTTATTTTACTTCTGTGGACTTCAGGGGTTTTTAAATCTGTAATGGGAAGGTAATAATTTCACCTGGCTTATGGTGGTGTTGTGATAATTAAACATTAATCACTGTAAGGCATTTATCAAGGTTCCTGGGACATGGTTAGCATTCAGGAAATGGAATCAGCATTGTAATAGCTTCTCCTGTTGTCCCCTGTGCCTATCCCCAGTGCTGAAATATAGTTTCTATCCCATAAATCATGTAAATGAACACGTCTTTGTAAGTCCTTCTCAAAGAGTGCTCTATCAACCACTTGTATAAGAGCCGAACAAGGGAGCCTATTACAATTCAGCTACCTGAGCTCTCTAGGCTATACTTCCTGAACACAGAGGGCAGGAACTCAGGAATATGAATATTAAATAATGTCCTGGGTAATTCTTATGTATACTACAATATTAGGACCACTGAGAATAAATATAGTCTAGAGGTAAAGAACATGGACTCTGGAACTAGACTTTCTGGGCTTTAATCCTGGCCACAAATAAGCTGTGTGGCTTTTGGTAAGCTACTTAACTATGCCCCAGTTTCCCTCTCTGAAACATGGAATGATGATAATAGTAGTCATGACATAGAGTTTTTTTGGATTAAGTATATATATAGACTTAATAATAAGTATATACACACATACCATAGCTAATAGGTGTTCTAAGCTTGCTCACTCCCTCTCTCTGGTATACGTTGAGTCTTCGTTATTATATTCTGTTTGTAAGCAACCTCTGTGAATAGTCAGTTTACATGAATTTGACCAGAGGGCTCCTGAGCTTGCTTCAGAGCCCTCCTTGCCTGACAGCCTTACTTCACTCTGTGTGCACAGCTGTTCCGAAGACATGAACCTCAGACAGAGAGAATGAACCCAAAATGAGCCTCAAGCGCTTGCCCTGCTGCTGCTGCTGCTGCTGGTAGGAAAATAGCATCATCTCTGCTCTTTAAAGAATTCCTCTGGCAGATGCACACACAGCTGTTCCACCTCCTTCCTGCAGGCAGAGAGCAGGCGGATGCTGCCAAGAGTTCAGGAAACCATGCCATCACCAACTCACGCCAATAAGGCTTGCGATGGCCTCCCCCTTCTCACTTAGCCTCCCTTTCTCCTGTATCTCTCTCCAAGGAGGTCATGGGGTGAGAGACATCTGTTAATTAAAGCTGCTTCTAAAAGGGGAACTTGAGGGGGATAATTGCTAGGAAAGAGGAAGGAGATAGGAGAAAATCTAGGAGGGCTGCTGGGAGGCGGCAGCAAGGTGGTGTTGGTTGAGTTTAATCCCAGCAACACTATCTTGCTGTGTGACCTTGGGAAAGTCACTTTCCCTCTCAGAACAGCACAGCGTAGTGGAGTGAGCAAAAGATTTGGAGCCCAATCTATGTAGGTTAGAATCTTGGCTTCACCCATACCAGCTCTGTGACCTGGGACAAGTATCTTCCTTGCATTCTTCGTTTTCTCTAAAGAAAGATTGGGTTTTGGAATATTTGTCCTGTGTGTTCAACAGGTTTACTGCAAGGATGAAGTGACCCAATGCATATCCAAACACATTCTAGGATGTGCAATGCTAGGGATGAGTGAGGTATCATTCATTCCATCTATGGAAACTTAACTCTCTCATCCCCCTGAGCCTAGGGCAACACTGTGTGGGAGCAGAGAATTGAAGATGAGCCACCAGGACAGGAGTTGTCTTGCTGTGGGTGCCGCATGCAGAATAATCAAGTTTCAACATGCAGCTCGCTCCATTTGCTAACATAGCTCCAGGCATTGGCAGAGGAGAAGGCATGCCTTTCATCCGTCATGTCAGTGCTCCATTTTGGAGGGTGTTGCAGAAGGTTGGTGTAATGATTGCACACAGGAAGCATAAGATGAGTCTAGTTCCCAATCCTAGATCTGTCACTTACAGTTGTGTGACTTTGAGCAAATCACTTAAACTCTATGAGCTCCAGCTCCTTCTACATTAAGATGAGAATAATTATAACTACCCCACAGCCTTGTTGAAGATCAAAAGGAGTAAAGTATATATAAAGTATCTTGCCCAATGCTTGGTACATAATTGATGCTGAACGAACAAATGATAGTTCTTATTGATGGATTTATTTTTTGAGTCTGAGGGAAGAACAGCCTTCCCAGGTTTCACAAGTGATGCTGCAGCCACTGAGGCAGAGATCACATCAGCTAGAAGTGTGAGATGTGTTGAAAAGAGGCTCAAACTTGGGATCACCATGGCTGAGGACTGAGACCTGCTGGTGCTGTGTGACTTTAGGTGCGTCCCTTCCCCTCTCTAAATTTTAATGTTCTCATCTTTAAGATGGGGGTAAGTGGCCTTAATCTGTGTGCTTCATGGGACTGTTGCGAGACTTGGATATGAGAATTCATGAGAAAATGCCTTGTACATTTGAAAGTGCCGTATAAGCTGAAAAGAGGGAACTATTGTGTGTGAGGGCTACATACCGTTTTGTCACTGTAGGCTTCCTGCTCTTTACCATCCTAAAGTTCGCTGTGAGTCAGACAGACCAGGCCAAATAGAATTTGGTTTGTCAAAACCCGAAGCCTGAAAGTCTTCTGTTTCTGGAGCCCTAGCTGCCAAGCTCCACCCCCCTCTGATGACATTACACAGAGCAGAACCAATCACTGGAATTTCCTTAGAGCTCCGCCCAGTGGCAATTTACCTGAAGAGCTGTGTTGAGACAGTCCAGCTCCTTGTATGACAAACTGCCACCCACTCCCTAACCACCCCCCACGCCCTGCCCATGCTCAGGGCTCCACAAGGAAGCTGGGAGTTTGAAGAAAATGTAATGGAAATACTACTCACAGAGGAGCTGGCAAGGTTGGGACAATTGATGAGGGGTGTTGGGACACCCAGGGACTAGCAAGAGTTGGGAGATGTTACCACCCCTAGGCTTGAATAGACAGGGACAGGAGCGGGCTTACCAGAGCCTGGTGAAAGGTGGAGACAGGGAACGGCCAACAGGAACTGTGGTCATGAAAGGACTTAGCCACAACCTGGAACTGCGGCACTGAGGCAGGGGGTTGCCATGGTGGGACTGGGAGGACAAACATTTTGCACTCTTTTTTCCATCTTTCTGATCGTTCCTGGTGACTCCCATTGGCCAAATCCACTGGAAAGCCACAGGACAAGGGAGCCCATTGGTGCTCTCTGTATGGGCCAGTCTTCTGAGACCCTAGGACATGGCGGAGAATGGTAGTGGATTGGGTTGGGGGAGTGTTGTCACAAACACAGAATAACCAGCCCACTCCTAAATGCCCCTTGTCATTTCCCTATTGGGCTCTCAACAGTCTCAGTGAAAGGTACGTTCTCCACTTTTCTGGAACCATTTTCAGAGCAGCATCATCTCCCTTAGGGACTCTTTCCTGGAGACCAGGACCTCTAGTAAGAGAGTTGACACAAGAAAAAAAGTTTTGACACAGGCCAGGATGTTAAAGATAAAATGTGGGAAGAGTTGGGGTCTGAATGCTTCAGTCACAGGCTGGGCTGCGAGCTCCAGGAAGGCAAGGAGCTCTAGTCCAGCTCTTTCCAGAGCTACTCTTGATTTCTTCTCTCTTTGAAGCTTGCAGGGCATTTAATATTCTTGGCCACAACATAGTGATTAAGAGCATGACTTTGGAGTCAGACAGATCTGGCCCTTCCACTCCTGGCTGTGTAAACTTGCACATGTTTATTAACCTCTCTGAGCTTTGGGTCTCTCATCTATAAAACTGGAATAAATCAACTTCATAGAGTTGTTACTAGGATTGAATGAGATGCTGGAAACAAAGGATCTGGCCACCCAGGAGACTGTCAGGAAGTGATAGCTGAAATATTGCACTGTGACTAGCATACGACTTTCTCTGGTGGCGCTTACATGGCTGGGGTACAGCCCCGTCTCAGCTCCCGCCTTGGCATCCCTGCCTCCCTCCGATGCATGCTGCTGGCCCCGTGCCCCTGAGAAGGGCTGCTCATCTGGCTCAGTCTGCAGAGCTCTGGGCAGGAGAGGCTGGGAGAATGCAAATGTGCTCTTATCTGAGTGTTTGCAGCTGCTCCCTTGCTCAAGTCCATCCCCAGAAACAAGGGCAGACTCCAGGCCCCCCAGGATGTCTCAGGCTTCTTCTGGCCCTGCTGAGTCTATACTATCAGCAACAATAGTAACATCCAGCAATACCTCGAGCTTTTCTATTTGCAAAATGCTTTAATTTTCATATTCTCACAGCCTTGCAATGACCCTGGCTTATTTTTATTGACTGTATTGTACAGAAGATGAAAACCAAGGTCAGAAAAGTCAAAAGACTTGTACGAGGTCACATGGCTAATTGCTGGTGGAGTGGGGATTAGAACCCATGCGGTTGAACACTAGAATTGAAAGTTCAGTGTCTTAGTGAGGGGGCTTCTGGCTGCAAGTAATAGAAAACCTTGATCCATGTATTTAATAAAGATTTTCATAGAGTCCATAATGGGCAGTCTGCAGGTCATTTTGTTCTGCGGTTAACCATTTCAAGGATGTCATCTGACTTGGGTTCCTTCCATCTCTGAGCTCATGGGAATCACCTTCAGTCTGGCTCCTCTGAGGTCACAAAATGGCTGCTGTGGTTGCAGGTGTCATATGCAGATACAATATCTAGAGAAGACACAAAGCCTGCTCTTAATTACACCTCTTTAAGAGCAAAACACCATTTCCCAGAAGCCATCGGTCAGAAACGAAATCCCATGTCCCTTTCCCAAACCAATCCCTGGCAAGAGGGTGGGACTGCTGTAGACCATTAGACTTTACCTCTGAATTAAGAAAGGGAGGAAGACATGACATTGATGGGCAATGAGTTATCTTCTGTCTCCATGCTTGTGACTATTACACTGTTAATTCTGGACCTGTGACTCATCCTCTATGTCCATTATTAGTTGCCAAGTAGACTTCATGATGTATAAGATAAATCTGGTGTTAGAATGCTGAAGTGTGGTGGTCTTAGATGCTGTTACTTGGAGTGTAACTGGGACAAGAAACTCCCTTTCTCTGGAGGGTGTAAACTGCAGTGGATGATAGTCACTCTGCCTCTGGGGCAGAAAGTTCTGGTTCCCAATCCCAGCTGTATGGCCCTGAGCAAGCCTTCTCAACCTTCATTCTTCTTTAGTAAAGGAGGCCTAATAACGGCCTAAGTCTCTACACTGTAGTGAGGATTATTGCGAAAACAATACAAAAGCATCTAGCCTGGTGCCTATGCCTAGTAGGTGCTTCATAAAGACGAGCTAGTATTAGTCTTGCTGTTGAGTTTCCTTATCTCGAGAATGATGGAGTTTGTAAAATATCCCTTGGAGTCCACATGGTCTGTGAATTTTGTCTGGCTTCTGGGACTGTGGCTTTGTGTTCAGCCCTGTGGTCAGCTTAGATTCCTCTTTCCCATCTGGAAGAGAGGGGACTGGTGATACCTCTTTGGCTCTAGAGGGAACCTTCCCTGGCAGTGGAAACGTTCAGCCCTGTCTCCCTGCTAAGCTGTTCCACGGTTGATGTGCCGTGCATAAAGTCCACCTGACGTTTTCCTCCATCTTGTCCCTGCTATCTGAAGCTAGCATGGAGGGGCCTGGGGACCACAGCCTTCCTCAGAGAGTATCAAGGGGCTGGTGGCATTTCCTTTCCCATGAAGGGGCTGGGGACAACAAGGGACACCTAGGAGTCCACTGAGCCTCCCCGGTGAGTATTCATGCAGCTGTTGTCCTGGAGCTGTCACAAGAGTGGCAGACTGGGGAAGAGCCTGTCATCAGGAGAAGCTTCCAGCATCACGGATCCAAGCTGGAAGTGTCCATGGTGTGTCGGCTCAGTAGGGACACGCCACGAAGTCAGGAAGCCGAGGTCCAGGCCAGATCCCAGCTCTGCCCTTCGGCTTGGGTGATCCGGGGTAAATCGCTTTGTCTCTTAGAGCCTCGGTTTTCCCACTTAGAGCAGTGGTCTGAAGTGCAGATTCTAGATGCTGCCTGGGTCGGAATCCCAGCCACTCCACTAATGTGTGACCTGTGGCCTTAGACTTAACCACTCTGGACTGCATCTTTAAAACTGGGATCCAAATCCAGTATGATCTCCCTCATCTCAAAGCCCTTAACTTAATCACATCTACCGAGTTCCTTATGCCATGCAAGGTAAAATATTCAGGGATTGGGACGTGGACATCTTTGGGAGGTCATTATTCTGCCTGTCACAATACTGCACGATTCCATTTATATACAGTTCAAAATAGGCTAAAGTAATCGGGAGGGTGGCTGACCTTGGAAGGACACGTGGGGAGCCCTGATGTGGGTGCTGTTTATACAGGTGCATCTACCTTGTGAAAAGCCACCAACCTGTACACTTAGGATTTGTGTGCTTTTCTGAATAATATATGCTATACTTTAATAAAGTAATTTACTTAAACAGAAGAAAACTGGGCTCCAAATGGTATCTACCCCATCAGGAGGTTATGGGGGGTTAAACATGCCATTTTAAATACCTATTATTAGAACAGGGAATGAAGGGCAATACAACTGCATAGCTTGTACTTTCAGCAAACACTTTTTTTTTTTTTTTGGTGGAAAAACAGTCCAGAAAAAAATTAAATAGGATTCATTTTCATCATAGAGGTTTACATGAATTCCATCATTAAAGAAATGTTAAGGGGGAAAAAAAGAAATTCTCTTTTCATTAAACTGGTTTTATTTTATGTGTATGTGTTTATTTGGGAACAAAACCAAGCTGATGAGGAACAGCTGAATGAACATGTGGTTTTAAAAATGTTACATAATAACAGAGCAGGAAAAGGGAACAAAAATTAAATAGGATCATGCATGTGACAGAGAAGTAGTCCAGGTCCGGCAGATATTTAACGAAAAATCCATAAATGTTGACACTCGTGTAGCGAGGAATTAGGGCCAGTTATCGAGTACTTGCTAGGTGACAAGCACTTTACAAAATGACCTGTTTCATTTTTTAATCTTCAAAAAACTCTGCAAGGGAAGTATTTCATTCTGCCGCTTTTACAGTTGAAGTACTGGAGCTTTGAAGAGGGGAAGTGACTTATCTAAGGTCTTTCAACTAAAATCCTGGCAGTGCTGGTATTTGCACCTAGGTCTGGCTGCCCCCAAACCCCACGTGCTTAGCTCCCCTGCTGGTCCAGTCTCCAGAATTCCAACTCGGCCTCCAACCTGGCCTCCATTGCAAAGTAGCAAAGTGGTGATTGGACTTGAAGGTTGACCAAGAGCCTAAATTCCTCCCTCCCCAATCTAGGCGGAGGTCCTGGCTGTTGCTCTTATTTATGAAGGCTTGGGGCATTCCCGCCTGTCCGCGTTGTGAGTCCTCAGGGTCTTTCAAAAGCCTTTTGTGAGAAGCATCCATATTCCTGTCTGGGCTCAGCTGGCCGCTCTCCATCCATGAAAAATGTGATGTCTGACTTCCTGTTTGTGCTTGACAAACAGGGCTGACTCTGGCACTATATTTAAGCCAATGTGAGCTGCTGAGGGGTGGGGGTGGAGTGCCAGGGGAGCCTGCAGGGAAGAAACCTCTCCTGCCTCTCCAGCTTTTGGAAAGGAGACAAGAGCATACGTTCCTATGGTAATCGCGGAAGATAATAGCAAGGATGTATCGAGCCTCTCTCAGGTGCCAGCTACTGTGGTCCGGAGTGTGGCTTGAGCATCAGGATTTCTAAAAGCAATGAGGACAAGCCAAGAGGCATGCCGTGCCTGCTAAAGGTGCTCCAAGGGAGAAATCCTGGAGACTGAGGGGTGTTGGGGCAGGAGGTGAAGTCCGTCTGTGAACAGTCTCTGCCCACCTGGTGAACAAGCATCTTTTTTTGCTCTCAACGACACCAAAATTGGAGTTGTGGCCACTACTGTATACACACTTTGAGCCCATTTCCTCTTTTCTGGGGAGGGTGCTTGTGGCCATCAGAGTCAATGTTCCTAGTTCTTTGAGGTCTGGGCTTGTAGAAACACTTCTTGGCAACCCAAAGAATTTTGTTGGAAGACACTGGGCTTATTGAATTACTCAAGCTTCATTCCACAAACAGGCAGAAAAGCTGAAATGGAATCAAAAAGAATGCACATGTGCCCGTGTGTTCATTTGCACGTGAGAGTATGTCGGCATGAGCAGAGGCAGGTAGCATGAACATATGAGTGGCATGTGGGTGAATGTGTGAGTGGTTGTAGGAACATTGTATATGCGTCTTTGGGAATATCTTAGGTGTTTATTTAGGTATATCTGTGTACTTACGTGTAAGTCTGTATGTTCTGTGTAGATGCAGATCATGAAAGGGTATCTGTGTATGTGTTGAGAATGTGGGTAAGTTTATGAGATGAAACATGTGCCTATAGATACATGGCAACAAAAATACATACACATGAGAAAGTATCTGAAGTATTTGTATCTGTGCAGACGTGGCAGTTAGCTATTGCCACAATAATGCTGTATAAAAAAACCACCCCAAAACTTAATACCTTACAACAACTAGCATCAATTCCTGGGGTTGGAAAATTTTTTCTATAAAGGGCCAGATGGTGTATATTTTAGGCTTTGTTGACGGTGCAGTGTTTGTTGTGACTATTCAACTGTACCCTTGTAGAGTGGAAGCAACCATAGACAATACATAAATGAATGGGAATGACTGTATTCTATTAGATCTTTCTCTTAAAAATAGGCATAGGTTGGATTTGGCCCGCAGACTATAGTTTTCCGACCCCTGGTCTAGTCTCACACTTACAGGTTTGTGGGGCAATCACGATATGGCTGATGTAGACTGGGCTCAGCAGAGTGGTTGTAGTTTGGGCTGTGGGTCCAGCTGGGCTAGGCAGTACACTGTGCATGAAGTTCAGATCTGCTCCATGTCCATCCTAGGGCCCAGGCTAAAGAGGTGTGTTCTGCTCCCGTCAGATCACTGGAGACTGAGAGAACAATCCAAAGCTTAGAAGCATATTTGAGCCCTCCTTGCATCACATCTGCTAACATTCCATTGGCCAAAGCAACTCATGTGGCCACATCTTCCATCAGCAGGTGGGGAAGTAAATGAGGTCCATAGTGAGCAGCAGTTACGTGGCAAACGGCATGCATGTATAGTTTTAATGCAAGGAGGGTGTGAAGAATTTCAAACAAGGATTTAAGATACTTCAACATGTATAAAGGCATGTGTGAGACTGTGTTTAGCGGGGTGTATGTTAGAGGGTGATTTGCATGTGTATGTGGTTCTCAGGGCATACATTTGTGGCCACATGTATAAGAGGGTATCCGAGGAGGACATTTAGAAGATGGCATGTACCTGAGAGACTGTGTATATGTGTGAATGTTTGTGGGCATATGTTTGTGTGTGCATCTGGGTGTATATGCTTGGCTATGCAGGTGTCTCTGGGTGCATGTGTGTGTGTGATGTCTGTGTTTGCAAGTGTGTGTGTTGGGGGTGCGTGTGGGTGTGCATCATGGCTATGAAGATGTCTCTGGGTGCATGTGTGTGCAGGGTGATGAGTATGCATGTGGGGTATGTGTGCTGGGGTGTGTGTGTGGGCGTGTGTCAGGGGTGCAATGGTAGCATCTGCATGCTGCTCCAAAGTGTACATGCGCACGTTGGCTGTGGGGAGAATGAAGGCAGAGAGTGGGAGTGAGAGATGGCACACACTCCCCTTACCCTGGCACAGTCTCAAAACCACTCCAATCTCACAACGTGAGTTCTTTGTAGCTAAGATTAATTTTCTTATTTAGCATTTATGTGGCACTTTGGATCTGCAAAATGCTTTACAATCAGTTTTATTAGTTGTGCTTGTGCGTTATATATAGCAGCAACCTCAGCTGCACCCAGAGACTCTCTCCAGAAATGTGAACCGAACAAAGCAAACTTTATCCTCTTCCTCAAGCTTTGGCCATTTCCGGGGACGATATCTACTCTTTGTGTAGGGGCAAGTGTCAAAGTGGATTGGTGGCGGCGGTGATGCTTGCGGGTGTAATGAGGACTTGCTTCCAAAGGCTTTCCCTCATCCAGTGAGAAATCAGTGATTCTAATCACTAGTTTATCTGCCTGCTCAGACCATTACTTGCCTGGTCTGGTGGATGAGGGGCTATTTGCAAGACTAGTTTAAAATGCTTTCCATGCTTGTGTTAATGCACTTGTTTCTTTACTTCCCCTGGCTTAAACTCTTGCAATACATCTACTGACCTGTCTTAGTGTGAGTTTTCCCCAAAGCAGACCATGAGACAAAAACTTCCTGGGAGGTGACCCCAGGAGGCATAAATGAGGAGTGGAAAAGTGAGATGGGGAGAGGAGAAAGCTATGAAATGTGTGTTGCTGAGTGGATTACTGCTGTGGGCAACTAGAGCTTAATTCTGCTGAGAAACTATGCTTCAGAATCAGCTCTCTAGAGAACTGAGAAACTGGATATTTATCTATCCACTCCCATACTGTACTGGTTAAGTTGCATCCCAGGGTGTTAACTCCCCTACACATTTGGGTCAAGAGTTCTCGAGGCCAAGCAAGCTCTTCTGGAGCTAGAGAAAGTCCTCAGGTTGAGAGGACAAATGGATATAGGCGTTCAAGGTTGGAAGCTTCTGCATGGGGCAGTTATCTGCTGCAGCTGTAGGTGAATTCACACAGCCCAAAGTCATATGGGACAGGGATCAACAGAGTCTTCTACACACCCCTGCATGCTAGTGAAACCTTTTATCAAGGTTACCAGTGACCTTCGAGGTCATAAATTCCATTAGCAAACTCATTGTCCTCATCCTCCGCAGCAGTTGACTGTCCTATGGCTCTGCACCATCCTGGTTTCTCGCTTTCTCCAACTGCTTCTTCTCTATTTCTCTCTTTTTCCTTCCCCCAAATGTGGATATTCCCCAAATGTATATTTGTTTCTTCCTTGCTCGTATACAAGCTCATGGACATCCTATATGATGTGCCATGTTGGAAGCTATAGTCCCCAGCCCCTGGGCAAGGCCTACCCCTGTGTTGCCAGTGCCTCATTGAAATATTCATTGGAGAATCACTTCTGCAACTCAAGCTCATCGTTTCCAAATGGAACTCATCATCTTCAACTTCCTGCTCAAATCTGCGACAACCTTGCTTCTCAGGTGTGTTTCCGGGCCATCCATGTCAGCATCTCCTGGGAGCTTGTTGCCGCAGAATCCCAGGCCCCATGGCAGCCCAACTGAATCAGGATGTGCGTTTTTAACAAGTCCCTGGGTGACTTATGCACACATTAATGTTTGATAAGCATTGGCCTACACGACTGGTTCTCTTGATTTCTGTTAATGGCACTAGGATTTTGCCAATGACTCAGTCTTAAACCTTTGGAATTACTTGACTCCTAGGAATAAGTATCCATTAGCTTTCTCTAACCCAGGATTTCTGAGAGCCCTGGGTCTCAATTAAACAAGTCACAGCAATAATATAATAGGTATTGATTTGTTTCAGTTGAATAAGTCCATGACAGTGCCATCATATGTATAATTTCACTTCAATAAATATTTATGGAACTCTTGCTCTGTGCTCGGTTCCATGCTTAGCTGTGTTGTGTGATAGTGATGAACAAGACTCAGTCCTTACCCACAAGTCAGAGGAAGGAGACACAAAGAGACACAGAGTGAAAAGCAGAGGATGCCTTAGAAACCGGAGAAGGAGCCCCCTAACACAGACCTGCGGGTCAGAGGAGCTTCCTGAAGAAGGGACATCCAGCCAGAAGGAACCAGAAGCAGGTCCAGCCAGTGAGGGCAGGAGAAAGAAAGGGCTTTGTCAGGGGAATGGCTTGTGCTCACATTGGGCTGGGGTGGGGGCTGGGTACATCTGAGGACTCTGACCTGTTCCCAGGTTTGTGACTTTGGGGGGAAATCGCCTCACCCCTCCTCCCTTATTTCCCTCAACTCTAAAATGGAAACAGTAGTATCTACCTTCTGAGGGTCATTGTGCAAATTAAATAAAACTTAGTATATTTCAGAACTGCAACTACTTGGCTCTCATAAATATTGATTGAATATAAATTGTCAGCAACCAGAGCTGGTACCTTAATTATAGAAATAATAATCGTGACAGACAGGTGAAGGGTACCCACCCCCGGGACCCATGTGCAAAGATATGTCCAGGTCAAATGTTTAGAAGCAGTGAATCTAATTTTATTTGAAAAAAGGGTCTTTGCAGGTGTAATTAAGGATCTCCAGATAAGGTCATCCTGGATTATCTTGGGAGCCCCTAAAGGCAATGGCAAGTGTCCTCGTAAGAAGAGAAGGCACAGAACAGGGGAGAAGGCCATGACTAGCAGAGACTGAAGTGACACAGCCATAAAGCCACGTAATGCCTGGAGCCAACAGAAGCCGAAAGAGGCAAGAAGGGATTCTCCCCTAGAGACTTCAGAGGGAGCATGGTCATGTTGACACGTTAATTTTGGATTTCTGGCCTCCAGAACTGTGAGAGAATAAATTTCTGTGGTTTTAAGCCATGACATTTGTGGTAATTTGCGGTGGCAGTTACAGGAAGCTAATACACGTGGTTACTGAGTTTTGAACAGTCTGTGTGTGCCAGGTGTTGATTCTTCCTCAATGATCTTTTGAAGTGATGTTGTTGTTCCCATTTTATGGATAAGGACTACTCAGTCTCATGGAGGTGAAGCAACTCTTGCTTGCTCATTCATTCACTAAATATTGACCAACCCCGTAGGGGACTGGACGCTGGGGGCCAGAGTTGTGAGCAAAGGTTTGTGGAGGTCACAGGGCTTATACATCTAGAGGAGGAATAACCATCGAGACTAGGTTGAATAGTGCCTCCTCCCCTATAATTTCATTTCCACTTGGAACCTCAGAATGTGGCCTTGTTTGGTAATAACCCCATTATAGACATAAGGTGAAGTCATCCTTGAATAAGATGACCCCTAATCCAATGACTGGTGTTCTTAAGAGGGAAATTTGGGCTCAGAGACACAGGGAGAAAGCCATTGACCTTGGAAGTAGAGATTGGCACGATGTGTGTAAAACCAAGGAATGCTGAGGATTGCTGGCAGCCACCAGCACCTGGAAGAGGTGAGAAAGCTCCTCTAGAGTCTTCAGAGGGAGCACGGCTGGCCCTACCCACGCCTTCCAACTTCTGGCCTTTAGAGCTGGGGGACAATACATGTCTGCTGTTTCAAGCCACCTCGGAAACAAATACACCATTCAAGAAATACATATGATTGCACACCTGGAAAGCACAGCATCGGGAGCTGTGGGAACCCATGCGGAGGGGTGGAGGGAGGAGCAGGGCAGGCTTCACTCAAGAAGGGAAGCTGGAACTGGGATGGAAGGTCAGGTAGGAGTTCAGGGTGCAAAGCCGGGAGGGAAGATCTGAGCTAGAGGGAACAGCATGTGCGAAGGCTCTGTGGCTTGAGGAACGACCTAGGTGCTGGAGGAGTGCACAGAAGGTCAGAGCCCGGAGGGGCACTCAGCCAGCGGTGGCGGAGTCACACCCTGTGCTGTAACCGCTGCACTCCGCACCCTGTGCGCCTCTGGCCTGTGGTTCTCTTCTGGGGGTTGTGGAATCGGTGCCCTCGTCTGTCCCTGTCCGTGTACCAGGCACTGCTCCCCGTTCCCGCCGCGCGCGCGAGGTGTTGGAGCGCGAGTTTGGAGATCCTTGTTTGTCCTTGAGCGCGGCAGGGGGGTGGAGGGGGCCGCCAGGAGGAGGCACAAAGGCGCTTTGTGCAGCGTTGCCGAACGGCTGCTCCCCGGGGCCGGGCCGGGGCCGGCTCCGCCGTGAATGGGCCGCGGACAAAGGCATCCCCTCCCGAGTACCTGTAATTGGCGCGTCCACGTGCGCAGGCCGCGGAAATGTAAGGGACAAAAGGGAGACGAATGGCTGCATCTTCTGGCTGCCCGTTGCTATGGTTTCCGCGGGGCGGGTGGGGGTGGGGGTGGTTGCTAGGCAACGGGAGAGGGACCAAGACAAAGGGAGGCGGTGTGAGGGAGAGGTCTGGGGCAGGCAGGCGCGCACGTGTGTGTGTGTGTGTGTGTGTGTGAGTGTGTGTGTGTGTAGACAGGGAGGGTGAGGGAGAGAGACAGAGACACAGAGGATGGGGAGAGACAGGGGAGACACTAAGGGAAGGGAGAGACAGAGCTCTCACAACACACAGAAGAAGACATAAAGAGAGGCAGAGACAGCGACGTCAAAACAGAGATAGAGACCACAGAGACCGGCAGAGACAGAGAGGGACACAGAGTAACACAGGAGGCGTTCATTCACATACTCCGTGCCAGGCCTCTGTGCTCTATGGAGATAGAGCTATTAGCAAGACGGACACCATCCCTGCCCTTGGAGCTTGCAGAACTAGAGGGAGAACCTGATGCTAGACATGGAGCCAGAGGAGGATGTTCCCCTGCCTCCCATGGAGGGACTGGGCTCTCTCTCCAGTCTGGGGTCTCTTAGAAGCTGGTGAGTTCTGGGTAGGGTGTGCTCAAAGCCATTGCACCCTCACTGCTGTCTCCAGGCAGGGTCCGCAGGCAGCTCCACTCATAGGAGGCTGTTTGTACAAAGTGACTTCTGGTTGAACGATGCTTGAGCTCTACCTAGTAGCTTTCTCATTGGTTGCCACTAAGATGCTTGAATTTCCCACCATTGTAGGGACTTTGGACAAGTTAATTCACTTAGTAATCATACAGCTCCAAACTGCTATTACGTGTGTTGCCCAGCTGATCCTATATGCTAGGTATTGTCACTGCTGCCACTTTACAGGAGTGGAAACTGAGGTCCTGGGAGATGAAATGCTTTGCTCATGGTCACACTGGCAAAGCCACTAAAATCTTCTGATTTCTAACCCAATATTCCCCCTCCTGCTTACATCCCTGTCTGGGTCAAGTCTTGTTTGCTTACAAGGGACAGAAACCTACACAAATCAACTGCAGTGAAATAGAGGATTTATTGTAAGGGCAGTAAGGGCACTCCTGGACCCCAGGGCAGGGCTCAGAGCTTGTTTTCACAAGAGACTCCGCTGGAGCACTACACTGAGATCAGAAGTCAAGGAGAATATTTTTTCTCTCTTTCTGAGACCATCAGTGGCTCCTGTCTTCTTTTATTTCCACACTGGCTCAGCTCACAGGGTCCCCTAATGCCAAAAACTACCTTTTAGGAAGTCTCCTTTCTTTTCCAGTTCAAATTCTCAAGACAGAACCTGATTGGCTCACTTAAATCAAGTGTACAGTCCTGGTTCAATCAACTGTGGCCAAGGGTCAGGCTCCTAGCATGCAACATGGTGGCTACTTGTGGTCAGCTCTTCAGCAAGAGCTGCCCAAACAGGTGCTGTGAATGGGGTAGACACCCTGAGTTGTCTACATGAACACACTCACTTCCATCATGGCAGAACCAAGAATAACCTTGCCTGCCTTTCAGGAATGTTGTAAGGTGTTCATGTATATTGAAGGAGTTTGCAAACTGTTAAGTGCCATGGAAGAAGTAGTTGTTATTTAGGCTAAAGTGGGTATCTGGAAGACAAAACATAACACCCTTCAACTCCTTTGCCAAGATCACAGCCCTGAGTCAATGGGCTGTGTGTAAAAAAAAAATTCTTACTGATGAGTGAAGGAAGGTAGGAAGAGTTCAGAGGATGGGTGGGCTAAGGTGTGCACTATGGTGGAATGAAGGTTAGGAAGAGGATATCACTCCTTCATTCATTCTCTCACCCATTTAATAAGCCCTGTGAGCCTACAGTGTGCTTCAAACTGTACCAGGTGATGGAAGTACAGTGGTGAAAAAGACAGGGCCTCTGTTCTCCAGGGACTCCTAGGGGGTCGAAGTACATAACCTGCCCATTACTATGTGTCTTAAGATGTGCTATGAGAGAGATGCAGTGGGATCAGAGGAGTTGACTTAGCCAGAAGCACCAAGGTAAGGCCAAGAGGAGGTGAATCCAAAAAGGCATTTGAAGGATGAGTAGGATTTGGAGAGACAGACAGTGGTGGGGTTAGAGTGAGTGAAAAGTAAACATGAAGAAGGTTAAGAATTCCCCCCAATTGGGGTGCAGAGAGTGTGTGGGGTGCTGTTAAACAAGGCTGGAGATTATGAAAGAGCTAAAATATTTGGACTCTGTCCTCAGGGCAGTGGGAAGCCATCGAATGGTTTTAACAGGGGTGCTGCATCAGATATGTCTTCTAGAAAGATCACTCACTGTAGTGAAGAGTAAGCTGAATGGGGAAGATGGAGGCAGAGGGGTGAGTAAGGAGGATATTTTTGGATAAGAGGAGGAGAATGTTGGGCAGTGCTACTTAAATTTTACTGTTCTAACATCCCTCCCAGGGAACTTGGCTAAAAATACTGATTACAGGGCCTCACCCACTAGAGATCCACTTAGTAGATCTGAGAATGGGGCCTGTGAAACTGCATTTTAAAACAGTACCCTAGGTGATGGATAGAAATGATTCATAGACCACTCTTTAAGAAACTTTGGTCTAAGGGGTAGAAAGGTGTCAACATGAATCAGAAACTGTCTTAGGAACATCTTGCTGGTTACCACTTTGAAACCAAAGAGCATTTTACGGCTCTCATGGATTTTCACAAGAATGGTCATAATTGGTTCGTCATTATCGTTTCACATATATATCACGCTACACACTCAACCTCCAACATCTGGTGCTTGTAACTGGGGAATAAGAGACAGCGGGATGAACTTTAATAGGTCCTCATTCTCACCATTTTTTACGTGTTTTCCCGTAGCCCTGATGTGGGTGGGGGTAGTGGAGGGAAAGTTAAACTTCATTGACTACTTTCTGCAACATGGTTTGCAATGTCACAGACCTGGCTTGGAATTCCGGCTCCCCCATTCATAAGCTGTGTGATTTTGGATGAAAGACTGGGTCTCTGTTTCTTCATCTGTAACAGAGAACTAATTAGAACTTCCTTTATAGCAGTGAAGTGAGGAGTTAAACAACTGAATTAGTTTTTTTATACCATTGTGAATTCATGGATCGTTAATATATTTGTGCTTAAGTCCATTGCATTATTATTTTTATTGATGATCAACTTATCTCATTTTTGGCTAGACGATTAAAGTTGGCCGTCGAGTCCATCGGAAACAACCGTAACATATCAACAGCTTTCTCACCCTTTGGTACAATACCACTTTCGAGCTCATCTTGCACATTTTCTGCTCAAAGCCAGAGTCAACCATTTTTGCAAGGAGCTCTGATTTCTTTGAGTGGAAAAATGGTATTTCAGACCATAATCTGGGTGCTGGGAATGGTCATTGCTCCTGGATTAGTTATTGGTTCTAGGCATTTTACAGAGGACAGTTAGGAAATGCATATGTGTTTGGGGAGAAAATACATCTCCAGTTCATACTGATACTTCTCATTCAAACCGAGGATACAGTGTTTTTCCTTTGATTGCATATTTATATCTCTCTTAAATGGAAAACCTTGATTCCCAATGACAAGAAATTAGGTATTTGCCTTATTTTACAATACAAATATATCATGTTTTGGAATTACAATAACAACATAATTACTGACAATATGATTACTGAGAACAATTTATTTAAAAAAAGCTTACCAGCTGGCATTTATTCAGGTTGTCACTTTGTACCAGGAAATGGTATAATACGTACATTATATCATTTAATCTGAAAACCAGAGAGATGGTGCAATTGTTATCCCCATTTTACAGATGTGAAACTTGAGGCTCAAGAGCTGACAAAGTCACAGGTCAGTAAGTAACGCAGGCAGTATTTGAATCCCCAACTATTAAATATCTGACTCCATGACTCTGTAGTGCTTCAGGTTTCATTTTTTCCCTTTGCCTTTTGGAATTAATAAATAATATACCTGCTCTCCAGTTGCATGGGCTACCTGGGTATTTAATACTCCCAAAGATGGCTTGATACTCATTACTGGAAAATGCACAGAAGAGAGAAAGTACAAGAAGAGCATTTTACTACTCCAATGTTATTGCTAGAATAGAACACTTCTCGACAAACCTGTTGGCTCATACTTTCAAAGTGACAGATTATTATTTTCAGTTTTATTATCGGATGGGTTCTGTTTAAAGGTGTTGAGTATTTCTCCTCTGCTGCCAGATTGTTTTAAGTGGCTCAACCAAGTGGGAGGAGTTGTAAGGGCCTCGAGAAAGGATATTATCAGGCACGAGCTCGAACCTACTGGAAAAGTTTTATGGAGGTCACTGGCTCCCCACCTTTGGGTGTGTGCTCAGGCAGTTTTGTGACAATGAAATATCTTTTCTTTCTTACTCTGCCTGTACAAATAGTAGTCAACTTCAGAAACCCAGTTTCTCTTTGAACCTTTCCTTGATCTTCCCAGCCTGCAATACTGTACTGTTCCCATCTGCAAACTGGTTGTACTGAATTGAATTGTGTTCCCCCCAAATTCACACTCACCACCTAGAAACCTCGGGATGTGACCTTATTTGGAAATAGGGTCTTTGCTGATATGATTAGTGAAGATGAGGTCACACTGGACAAGGGTGGACCCTAAATCCAATGGCTGCTATCTTTACAAGAGAGGGAAGACAGCCACGTGAAGACAGGCGGAGACTGGAATGATGTAGCTACAGGCTGAGGGACCAAGGGTTGTTGGCAACCACCAGAAGCCAGGAAGAAGCAAGCAAGGTGTCTTCCCGAGAGCCTTTGAGGGAACACGGCCCTGCAGACACCCTGATTGCAGACTTCCAGCCTCTGAAACAGACAGAATAAATTTCTGTTGTTTTAAGCCACCAGTGTGTTGGCCACCAGTTGCAGAAGTTCTAGGAGACTTAATCCAGCACCTAACCCAGCACTGAGGGAGGGAGGCAGGAACAGAAAGTCTGGGGAGAACTGTGAAAAATGATTAGGGTCCCCCTGGTGAAAGTGGCAGATGAGAGGGGACAGGGAAAGGGCATTTGAGGCAGGGTTGCTAAGTCCAGGGGAGGAAAAACAGCTCGGAGCAGGCAGGGACCTGCACACCGCAGCGCTTCTAGAAGGATGCAGGACAAGGGTGAGGTGACGCTGGGAAGGCGTGCAGGGGCCCCACAGGCCACACAAGGAACCTCAAGGTTTCATGTAGGCACGGGGTGGGGGGCCGTGTGAGGTGTGTAAGCAAGAAAGAGAGGAGGCAGCCACCAATTGTCATCCTGAACATGTCTGGAGGTTCTAGAGGGCGAGCTCCCTGCAGGACTGACTTCTTCCTCGTATTGAAATTCACTCCGGTGCCTACAGGAGACCTAAAACCTCTTCCTCGAGGCGGGGCCCTGCCTCTGGGCCACCCCTGGGGGTGCGTGGGTGATGTTAATGGAGTCACGTGTTCCTCCCGCTCCTGTCTTGACTCTATTAGACTCTGCCTGGAAGTCCATGCAGCGGGCAGCCTCCGACCTTCATTTTGTCATTTTGGAAGGTTCTGCTTTAATAAATCTTTCTAGCCTAGAAAGCCGGGGTGGGGGTTCGGGGGACTTCCCCTCCCCTCTGCCAGTCCCCAGCCTGGGTCCCTGATGCCCTCTCTGGTGGGGGAATTGAGGCTGGAGCGCAGGGAGATTCACTGTCTCCAAGGAGACAGAGGGATTTTTTTCCCTCCTCTCAGGCCGTTTTTAATTGGGAGTCCCAGGACCTCCAGTATATGCCTAGGATTCCTTCTGGGGCGGTTGGGGGAGGGAGGAACACCCCAGGGTAAAAACGGCTGGCCCAGCCCACTGGCCATTGGCCTGATTTTCTGTCCATCATGTTTAGTCCCGACATCACCCCTCCCCCAACCATCTTCTCTCTCCAGTTCTCCAGTACTGAGTACCACCCCCACCCACCCTCAGCAGACCTACTCAGGTATTGGTCAAAGCCACTGAGAGGACCTGGGATTTTCACTCAGGTCCAGGGTGTTTGTTGAGTAGCCCCTATAGCTCCAGAGAATATATATCGAGGTTAAGAGAGGAGGCTCTGGAGTCAGAACAGCGGGGTTCCCATCCCAGCTCTGCCACCTTCTAGCCGTGTAGCCTTGGACAAGTACAAACCTCTCTGTGCCTCGGTTTCCTTCTCTGTCAAATGGGAATAAGTACCCACCTCCTGGGGCTGTTGGGATAATTACGTAAGAGGATGCCTGTAGAGTGCTTAGACTAATGTCTTGCATATCTTAAGTGCCCAATAAATGTTAATTAGCCTTAATAAGGATGGCTGCTTTTATTTCTGGGAATGAAGGATAGTTGAATAAAATGAGCACCAAGAGACAGACAACTTAGGCTTGAATTCCCATCTTGCTGCTTACAACCCTAGTGTCCTAGGGTTAGCTAATTTAACTCTCTGAGCCTCAGTTTCTTCATCTCTGAAATGGAAAGGATAACCCCTAACTCTCAAAGTTGTGTAAGTGGGGATGAGATAATGTTTACAAACTGCTTAGCACTTAGCAGGGACTCAATCACTGGTTGCCTTCACCACTCACTGTGACTTTGGGCAAATGACACTCCCTCTCCTGCCTTAGTTTCTCCATCTAGAAAATGGGTCAATAATGGTAACTTCCTCATAAGCTTGCTGTAAGGATTAAAGGATTTGCTTTAAGCAAAGGTCTCAAAATGTGTTTGAAACTGTTATTATAATTATTATTCCTTGTAGTATTAAAAGTTGATAGCTACGATTTATTAAGCACTTACTATGTTCCAGGCCCTGTGCATTTAAACAGTTCTGTGAGTTAGGACCTCTCATCAGCCCCACTTTACCGAAGACCAAACTGAGGCTTAGAGAGGTAAGGTTACTTGCTCAAGGTCACCCTGCCTATGAGTGGCAGAGTGACTCACTGTCATCCCAAGAATCAATACAGTGGTCTGGATATGTGAGATCAGCCACCAGAACCCAACGCAATAGCCATCCTTGTGGTTCCAGGCTCCAGAGGCCCTTAGAGAAAACTGGATGCGGCTGCAGCCTGGCTGGGGTGACGGATGAGCAGTGACAGCTCCTGCTGAAGTATAAACACAGAGAAATATAGGTCAGGTCCAGCAGCCAAGCCCCCACCCGCCTGTTTTACCCGAAAGCCAATCTTGTCAACTTGATCTTCTGCCCTGAACTGCCGCTGTCTTCAGGATTTTCTTGTGTTTCATGAATTATGCAGACTTAACAAAATGTGTGCTGAAAAGATTAAAGACTCTATCCTCCTTCCTGGAAGGCCTTTCTTTCCCCCACTTTGGATTTTTTTTTCTTCCTCTTGCTCTCCTTGCATATTTTTTAGCCATCCTGCATAGCGCCTTCTCTCTTCTTGCCCTTAACAACTTGTTATTCCAGTGCTTGGCGCTAGTCTCAGTGCAGATTCTTGCTCATCAACGGAAAACACTTTAGGGAGCCCCAAGGTGTCCTAGATGAGCTTCTGGGAATTTCCCTGAACAAGTTTGGTAGATTAGAGCTCCCACAGAGAAGCCCTGAATTGTAGCATTTGCTAATTTCCATGGTATAAATACCACCATGGTCAATTTCAAGCTATCAGTATGATGTCGCTGAACATGAACTTGGGAAGAGATGCTCACAGTCAGGTCTCATGAGCTGGTACTGATAAGGAAAACCTCCATCTATTGCTTAGCACAGCAGCCACCTGAGACCCCCACCGCTCACGGAAGACCTACTGGGTTCAATTCCTATAGGTGATAGAGGAAATTATTATTATTGGTCTGAGTTTGGGTCCTGACCATGCCACATATTAGCTGTGTGAACTTGGGCAATTTACTTAACCTCTTGGGGCCCCAGTTTTCTCCTCTGTAAATGGGTATGCTCATAGGATTTCTGTATGGGGGTGTGGTCAGGGTTAAATGAGTTGAAGTATGTGAAGTGCTTAGCACTGGAATCTGACACATAGAACTTTAACAAATGGTAGCTACCCTAAGTCAGACTGGGAAGGGCTTGTGTTAGTCAAACTAGGCTAGGAATTGCTATGGGAACAGATAACCCCAAACCTCAGAGTCTTAATATAACAAAACTTTAACTCTCATTCATGTAGTGTGTGTAACAAAGGCATAGTGGCAGGATGGGGCGAGGGGGATGTCTTTGCTCATCAAAGCTTTTCAGGAAAGTAGGCTAAAGGAGGCTCCGTGTTGACATGTTTTTTAGGATCACCATAGCAAGAAAAAGAGAAATATGCTGAATTGCATGCTCTCTTTTAAAGCTTTTGCCTGGAAGTGATGCATATCACTTGCATTCACATTTCATTAGCTAAAACAAGCAAATGGATATACCTAAATTCAAGAGAGTGAAGAAGAGTAGTCCTACCATGTACCTGGAGAGAGAACTAGAATTTCTTGGTAAACAGCCTTAAGGATTACCGTAATCACTTAGCTATCACTTGCTCTAGGGGCTTTTACAGTTTTTCATTAAGCAGCTATTGTTGCAACTGAGAAGGGGAGTGGTGGGCATTACTTCTGTAGTCAATCTCTCTACTTCTGCAGGGACTCCGGAGACAGCAACTTAGAACCCTAGGGTCCCAAAGAACATGACTGAAAACCCCCAAATCTTGTTCCAACTCTCGTTTCTCAGATAAAAACATTGACAGGGTGTGGTACTTAGCCCAAGTCACATAGTAGGTGAAGGTCAGACACAGGATCGAGACAGGTTTCCCAACTCCCAGTCCAGCACACCTGCCCCTTCATTGCGTTCCATCAACAAACATCATCCTTGTTCATGATGATCGCTGGTAAAGGAGGCGGAGCTGCAAAGGTTATTCAACAATGAAGGGGTTTAAGCCAGAGGAAGGAACGGGTCATACTTGGGTATGACATTTCCCCAAGAGTCTTTCGAAGGAAAATTTTCACCAAGCAGTCATTGGAGACATTGGGAGGTGAGAAGCACGAGGGAGCAGCAGAGTGAGCTCTGGGATGGGGGTGGGAGGCTGGGGCGGGGTTGGGGGAGGGCTCTATAAAGGCCAGTCATTTGGAGCTGGATTTCGAAGGTAGAATGGTATGTTAGTGAAGACTCTGTTACAAATGACATAAAAGCCAATTCACACTTAAGCAATAAGGAGAACTTACTGCCTAGGGTAATTGAAAGTCCAGAGGTGCATCAAGATGTAAGGTGGCTTTATTCTAGCAACACAACTGATGTCATCAAAGATCCAGGTACTCCATGTCTCCTTGGGCTCCAGGATCACATATGTGCAGCCATAAAATGGTTGTCGTAGTTCTTCCCACTGAACTGTCTGAGGATTGAGGGACAATTCCTTCTGATAGCCCTCATGGAAGAGAGAGGAGACTTTTCTTTCTCAAGAACCTCTGCAAACATGTTCCAGTATCTCACGGATCTTGATTGGCTACATGTGTCCATCCCGGAACCGATCACTGTGCCCAGGAGGAGTCTTTTCTTTCCCAAAAACCTCTGCAAACATGTTCCAGTATCTCACAGATCTTGATGGGCTACATGTGTCCATCCCTGAGCCAATCACTGTGCTCAGGAGGTGGGACGTCCTGATTGGCTCAAGCCAGTCTTCCCAAATCACATGGCTGAGAAGTGGGGGGAATGCTGGCTCCTGAAAGGACATTGAGAGTACTGTTAGGAAAGGGGGAATGGATGCTGGGGTCCCCAAACATAAGAATATTCACCACAGCCAGGTTGACAGAGGAGAAGCTGGGGTTTGAGGTGGGAGGGGGAGCAGCTTACATTCAGTAAGAGTGGGTCTGGGGAGTCCTGGACTCCAGTCTCTGCCTACATGCTGCCTGTTTCCCCTTCTGAGATGTTACATGGCCTCTGGCTGCCTTTTGACAAATCTGGAGTCCCCATTTGGGGTGCAAGAGCCTTTGGAAAGTAATCTTGGCGTATAGTAACCATGCCTTTTGTTTTTTGTATTTTGACCTTGGAGGAACTGTCCCTCCCTGGGCTAGCCAATTACTAGAGATAGTAAACAAGTAGCCTACTGAGCATGCTTTTCATCTGCAAACGAACCACCAGAGCCCACACCCCAAACACCTCTTTGATCTGGCTTTTGTACTCCAGGTAACTTCGCTAATCACCCTAGGGCCAAGTACCTACCAGAGAACTGGAAACAGCCTCTGTCCTTCAAAGCCTGCCGAAACTATTTACATTAACCAATCCTAAACTTGTTTACCTTGCCTTGCTTGTTTCTTTCTGTGGAAACCACAATAAAGGCTCCTGCCCACTGTCCCCCATTCCCTCTGCCTCCTTATGACCCTGGTGCTTGTCCGCACACCCCCTCCCTGTGGTGTGGTGCTCTGCTCCCTCCTCTCAGAGTAGCCAACTGTCCTCTCAGTGGTAGTCATCTCCTGATCTGTTGGCCTCACATCCCTCCATACTAATTTTCTATTAATACACTATATTTTAAAACATGAGGATGCCTGGTTTTAATCCTCTGCATTTCTTATCTTAAGCTCTGCAATTTTCCCTAAATGATACAGATTCTCTGGTATAGATACACCTCCTCTAACACCTGCAGTGGCTGTTTCTGTAAAAAGGTTGAAGGAAGCAGGAGTTGCCTCTATGTCAGTGGAGGACTGAGCTGCCCAGGCTGACTGCTGAGCCAAAGTTCTGTTCCCACTCGACCCCTATAAATACCACCACATTCAGCAGCTGGAGCACACACCAGCTCTGAAGAGGCAAGGGGAGGAGTAGTGTTTCTGGAACTCTCCATGACCTGTGATTATGGAAAAGGGTTCACCTGACAGGAGCTGAGGCCACAGCTAGGCATGCAACCATTGCCAAAACCATAGCCTGGCAGAGAGGGAGCAACGGTGAAGAAATATCTTCTCCCTATCCCCCACCTAATTCTCTTGCTGCTGCCTCTCATTGGCCAAACCCAACTGAAAGCCAGAGGGATGAGGCAGCACCTTCATGTAGTTTATAGAAATCAGTCTCCTAGGGACAGGACAGGGTAGAGAAGGGAAAACAATAGTTCTTAAAAGGCAAATAAACAGTATTAAGATCTAAGTTTCATAGTAGTGACTCAGAGCTGAAGGAAGTTTTGGCTAGAGGAGGCAAGGAAGTTGAGGTGGAAACATGTGGAATCCTCTACTTGGACAACTGCTGCTTCTTTGGCCACTTTAGGATAGTTAACAAAAGAAGTTATGGTGGTATATTACAATGGAAGTCATGATTGGCATCAAGAAAAGAGCACACGACTTGGAGTCAGAGGATATAGTTTATACTAAAGTGTTAATGACTGATAATGCCATTCTTCCACTAAGGAGACACTAGAGACTAGAAGAGTGAGACATGCTGGCTGGGAGGAAATGGGACCCTGGTGGTGAAGGATAAAGGCAGGGTCTACCAAAAAATGGTAAGGACAAGAGACTGAAAGTATTCAGAGAAAATCTCCTTTCCATTTTCTAGTTTGTTCAGAGCTAACTTCCATAAGAATTAGCCTCATTGATCCAAATATACCACACCTTCCATGGCCCTGCTTTCAGAACCATTTCAATGTAGGGAACAACAGTAGAGATGAGAAGCTACAATGGTATTTCCTGGGGGCTCCAAGAACTAGCCAGGCCAGTAGGAGGTTGACTTGGGTACCAAGATATATCATATCACCAGAAATGATGAACAAAACCAAAAGGTTTTTTTTTTTTTTTTTTTTTTTTGCAATGAAATTGATAACCCTTGTCTCCCTTCCAGGAGCTTGTGCTGGTCTTAAAGAGATGAGCTAGGGAAGAAGTGAGCTATGTCTGTCTTTTTCACAGTCTCTGATCTCAGAAGGGACATTTAGAGAACAGCAACTTTGAGACTCAGGTCTGAGAGATGAATGATGGCTCCCAGAGGGCCCCCAGTGATCCTCACCTCATGGCATTCGTGTCTTCTTATAGTTTCCTCCCAAGTTGAATGAGGGCTATACCACAGGACTAGTATTAATATAGGATGATGTGTGACTTCCAAGGATAGGTCATAAGAGGCACTACAGCTTCTGTCTTGGTCTATGGAATTATTTGCTCTGGGGGAAGCCACCATGCTGTGAGGATGCTCAAGGAGGCCTGTCGAGAAGTCCACATAAAGAGGAACCGGGGCCTCCTGCCAACAGTCAGCACCAGCTTGCAGTCATGTGGACGAACCACCTTGGAAGCAGATCCTCTAACTCCTGCCAAGCTTCAGACAACCGCAGCCCTGGCCAATGTCTTGACTTCAACCACATGAGAGTCCCCCAAAGCAGAATCAATCAACTAAGCCCCTTCCATATATTTGACCCACAGAAGCAGTGAAAGGTAATAAGTAATTATTATTGTTTTAAACCCCTAAGCTTGGGGTAGTGCAATGGATTACCAATACAAATGGTAATAATTATCATGAAAATAGACACTTCCACAATTTATAAATTTTTCCCATCCATATACTCACTCACTCATCATTGAATCACTTACTATTTACTGAGCACTTGCTACATGACTAGAAAAGGGAATATAGCTGTGAACCAAACAAGCTACAATTCCTGACTGAGCTAACAGTTTTATGTCCCTTGATTAGAAGAACCATAATGCCATTGATTAGGTGCATGGACTCTGGGGACAGCCTGCCATCAAGTCCTTGCTTGGTTACTTCCCAGCCATATGGCCCCGGGCAAGTTGCTTTATCTCAGTGAACCTCACTTTCCTTACCTGTAAAATGGGCTTAAGAATAGTAGCTACCCCACAGGAGTATAGTGAGAATTAACTGAGATGTTACTTTCCAGGCAGGCACCCAGTAAGTGCTCTATAAATGTACCTGCTCTTATTGGCAAGCCTTAGGGCATCTCCGAGGGAAGCATGTCAATGTTCTGTCCCATTTTACAGATGATGAGTTAGCGTCAGCGGGGTTGAGTGACTTTGCTCAAGGTCACACAGATGGAGGATTTGCACCCCAGTCTTTAGACTCTACAACTCAGTGCTCATCTGAAATTCCAGAAGAGAGTTCCTCTTAGAGAAACTACCCATTTCTCACCCCAGTTGTAGGCTGCTTTCTTAGCCATCGGGGTATTGCCTTCTCTTGGTATAAAATTATTCTCCTTTATTGGCAAATCATTTTTTAACAGAGTTTATTTCTTTAGAATAGTTTTAGATTTACAGAAAAACTGTGACAATAAAACAGAGTTCCCATGTGCCCCCCCTCACCCAGTTTCCCCTGTTATTAATTTCTTATATCAGTATGGGACGTTTCGCACAAATAGACAATATTGAGCATTATTATTAACTGAAGTCCATAGTTTTAGATTTCTGCAGTTTTTGGCTAATGTTTTCTTCATATCACACTTACCTGCTGTGTCTCCTTAGGCCCCTCTCGGCTGTGACGGTGTCTTAGATGTGCCTTACTTCTGATGACCTTGGTAGTTTTGAAGAGTACTGGTCAAGTATTTGTGGGATGCCCCCCTTTTGGAATTTGTCTGATGTTTTTGTCTCATGATTAGACTAGGTTAATGGGTTTCTGGGAGGAAGACCAAAAAGGTAAAGTGCCAATTTTTATCACATCATATCAAGGGTACATACTATCAAAGTGATTTATGGCTGTCGTTGAACTTGATCACTGGGATAAGATACTGTTTGTCAGGTTTCTCCACCGTAGTTACTCTTTTTCCCCCTTTCCGTACTGTATGTTTTGGAAGGAAGTCACCATGCATAGCCTACCTTAAGGAGTGGGGATTTTTTGCTCTCCCTCCTTGACAGCAAAGAATCTGTATAAATTACCAGTTTTATCCTGATTTTTCTTTCGGGTGGAATCTCCCCACTTCCCCATCCTTTGTGAAGCTCAGGAGGAGGATCCGAGGCAGGCTAGACCCACACAGCGGCTGGCAGGATCTAGTGCCAGAAGATTCACACCCTGAATAGCACCATTTGGTCTGGAGAAATGTGTCCTAGAAGGAGGAGACTCAAAGTGTTTCATTCAGGAGGGATCAGAATTAATTAGCAAGTCTGCTGGGCTAATTGCTGTTCACAGTTAATGATGCCAAAAGTTGGCGATCACTCCTGGCAACAAGGAGCTGGGGAGGCCTGGGTGACCAAGCAAAGCTCAGAGCGGGAGAACAAGACCCCAGCCTGCAAAATCAAACCTCCCGGTGAAGTAGCCGGCAGAGCCATGGAAATAAGAAATGTGCATGTCCTATGCACATAAGAAATGCAAATAAAAATAAACAGTCGTTTTTACTTATCAAAGTGGCAAAGGTAAAAGAATAGATAATACCATATAGTGCTAGTATGGGTGTAAGAAAATAGACACTCTTATATACTGCTGGTGAGAGGGTAATTTATGTTATGGAAGAAAAGCTTTAAAATATTCATTCTTTGAATTAGAAATTCAACTTTTATGAATTTATCCTGGATTATCATGAATATGGGCAGAGAGGTAAAGCTATAAGGATATTCATTATTCTATTATTTATAATATTGAAAAATCAGAATTAACCTGAATGTTCAGTAACAAGTGATTGGTTAAATACATTTTGTTTCATCTAAGTGATGGAGTGTTATGAAACTGCTGTGGGAGAGGGTTTCCCAAACTGTTGGTGGAGGTGACAGGGTCAGGGCCTTACTGACCACATCCCCTACCTTACCACTTTATCGTATGCTAGACAGTGGTCCCCAGCCTTTATGGCACCAGGGGCCATTTTCATGGAAGACAATTTTTCTATGGACCAGGGGAGCAGGGATGGTTTCCAGATGATTCAGGTGCATTACATTTATTGTGCACTTTATTGCTATCATTTTTACATTGTGATATATAATGAAATAATTATACAACTCACCATAGGTTGGGGACTGATGATTTCTTTGCCTGAAGGCTTTCTGTAACCATGTAACATTTCTTTGCCTTCTCTGATGAAATAACATCCCTTTCGCCAATATCTGTCAACACATGACTGACAGGAGTTGGTCTGTAATGGTGGTTCTCAATTGAAGGGAAAAGTTTGTCAATGTGTAGAGATGTTTTTGGCTGTCATGACTGGGGAAGGGAGGGGGTTGCTACCGGCATCTAGTGGGTAGGGGCCAGGGATACTGCTAAACATCCACAATGCACAGAAGAGCTGGCCCTGCAACAAAGAATTACTCAGCCCCAAACATCAATAGTGTTCAGGTTGAGAAACTCTTGTTTACAAATATCCCGGTTCACTTCCCTTCAACCGGGATAACTCCGAGGTATGTGTTTTACCCCAGTTCCACTGGGGTTAATCTCTAGTTGCCCACAGTGGTATCTGGCTTGATAATTCACCTTCTCTCCCCTCCCTCCCTCACCTGCTGCGGTTTCTTGTACCTCTCAGATAAACTACTTGATCTTACATCCTTGTTTCAGGATCTATTTTTGGGAGAACTCAGACTTAGCCAGTGGAACCGTATACTTGTCAGAGGATTTCGATGAATATCTTTCTTGGTTAGCAAAGTATGGGAACTGCTACATGCTCTAGCACCGTTTTTCTTTTTTTTTTCCTTTGGAAATTCACAATGCACATTTGTATGCTCCTAGGAGTCCCACAGCAGAAGCAAAGAAACCTTTCTCCTTTCTCTGTGTTTTTCTTTTCTTTTTCTTTCTTTCTTTTTTCCCTCCCTCTCTTCCTCTTCCTCCTCCTCCTCTCTCTCTCTCTCTTAAAACTTTTGGGGAATAACAATATATCAACACTTTAGCTATTGAGACCTCATGGAACTAGTAGTCAGTTCACCTGAACATATCTTAGAAATTGCTGCAATAATGGAGTAATTAATAATATGGAAAGTTGTTCATACCCCTTCCTCCATTCTTGTCTAGTTCTCTAATTGAGACATTTTGGTCTTTGTGTCTGTACCCCTACCAGAGCCCTGCTCAGAGCTGGACTGACGTGTGCTTGATGAATGAATGAGTGAGTGAATGAAGGAGTGATGGGCCCCAGTCCTTCTGTTCTCCTCCCTTACCTTGGCGCTCTCAGTTTCACATCCCAGCTCTCCCCTGACCCCAGGGCACCTTTGCTACTGGCTTCTAGACCTCCGGTTTACCCGGAGAAGAGAAACGCATGGAGACCTCACTGCTGACCTGTCACAGATGACATTTACTGAACACCTGCTACATGCCAGCCCTGTGCTGGGGACACAATACGCGTCACCTCATTTACTTCTCATACCAATCCTATGAGGCAGGCACTATTGTCACCCCAGTCTGGGAGGATGTGAGGCCCAGAGAGGAGAGGACACCTGCCCAAGGTCCACAGGCATCCGTTGCCAGTTCAGTTCCAGCATCATCCTGGCTGACTGTGCAGTCCTTATCCTTAATCACGATTCTGTACTGACAGGGGGTTGGAAATAGGTGAGGGTCTTGGAGAGGGGGATGCAGCATGAGAGGCAGCAGAGTAAAGTGGTTAGGCTTGCAGACTGGAGCCAGGCTGCCTGGGCACAAATCCCAACTCTGCTTAGAGCTGTGTGACCTTGCACACGCTACCTAACCTGTCTGTATCTCAATTTTCTCATCTATAAAATGGAGACAGCAATGTCTTTGCCTCCTAACGTTATTGTGAGGATAAAATGAGATAATATCTGTAGATGTGCTTAATAAGCACTATATAAGCAATGCTTAGTAAGCACTATGTAAGTGTTAAATAAAGAAATTATGCACCTGCGTTACAGAATGTAAAATTTGCAAGTGTGGGCTCTGGTATCAAACTGCTTTGGTTTGAAGTTCAGCTCTTGTAACTGACCAACTGTGTGACCTTAGGCAAGTTATTGAACCTCCTTGATCTCAGTTTTCTCATCTTTAAAGGGGGGAGGGATAGTAGGTTCTTCACCTCCCAGAATTGTAGTAAGGATGAACTGGGTTAATATGCATAGTCAAGTGCTGTGTTAGCTGTAAACTGTCATTCATATTTAACCCATGACAATCCTATGAAATTAGTATTATTACCCCCCATTTTGCAGAACAGGAAACTGAGGCTCAAAGGAGTGATGTCACTTGCCCAGGGTCACACGGCTGGGAAGTGGCAGCATCAACATTGGAATTTCTGTCTGACCCCTGTAACTCCACTTTTGAGGGGCCTGGACTTTTTTTGAGAGGGAGCCACCAGTCCTCCCCTACATGCTATGTCAGAACTCAGAGGGTTATCACGGACTGAGTCCAAGGGATTCCTAGGCAGCCAAGAGGCTGCGGTAACTAAACAAAGCAAGAAGACGGTCATTGCAGTGCAATTGCTGCCTTGCTTAAAGTAAACATCTCAATTAACACAGAAGACCTTTTTGGTTCCGTAGCTGCAGGTGAATTCATCTTTTGGATCAATTAAATTGCTGACAATCTGCACAGGAGGCTAAACACAAATCAACAGCCAAGGTGCCTTTTGGTGCAGGTGTAAGTGTGGTGTTTGCTCCAATAGGGCTGTGTGAGTGGCGGAATTGACTAGAGTCAGCTTAAAATATTTTGATGCAACCTTTGGTAAGAAATATATATCATAGACAGTGTATCGTACACACACACACACACACACACACACACAGAGGCACACATATAACTGTTGCATTGGGTTATTTTCCATTCCATTAAAAATGCTGGCTTCAACCCACTAAATTAATATTATGGCATGAATATGAGTAGGTTGCAGCCTACAGTTTGAAAAACCTCATAGTAGACTATGGTTGCCCAACCCTTATGTGGAGATACTCAGATATACGGGGAAGATGCCCTTGATGTGTTGCCATGGGGCTAAGGACAAGTCTGTCCACTGGAGTGAGACACAGCCTAGCACAAGATGTTTGTAAGGTCCCACCGCCCCTTGTAAGTCCCTGCCTTCCTGCCTGACCACCCCTCCCACCGTTCTCCCTGTCATTAACTTCACCCAGCTACACTGAGCAATTTGCTCTTCCTATAACACATCTAGCACACGCACACCTCAAAGCTGTTGCACCCGGCTGCTCCCAGCGCTCTGTACCCTCTGCCTCCCAGGTCTCGCTTCCTTTAGTTTTGTCTCTGCAAAGGTATCAGCTTATCAGCAAAACTTTTCTGTGCTCTCCCTACAAAACGGCAGTCCCCCCCCATCTTTATATGTTTACCTTGCTTGATTTTTCTTCTCAAAATTTATCGCTATATAATATATATTTATTTATTGTCTATCTCCACTCAAAAGTAAGTTGCATAAAGACAAAAAATGTATTTCATTCCTTGCTGTATTTCAGAATCTAGACAGGTGCCTGGTGCCCAGTAATTAGTAAGCTTTTGTCAGATGGTACAGTGCCTGCCACATCATAAACACTTTGTAAATGTCAGTGGTTATTTTATAGGTTGAATTTTTGGGGGGTACATCTCTTAGAAGATCTTTTGAAAAAAATTGGCTCTATTGAGAAATAATTCACATGTCATACAATTCATCCAATTAAAGTTTACAATTCAATGGTTTTTAGTACATTCAGAGATTTGTATAACCATCACCACAGTCAATTTTAGAATGTGATTAAAACCTCAAAGAGAAATCCTATACTCTTTAAAAAAATTTTTATATTGACAGTTAAAAATTACATATATCATGTATGACATGCTTTGAAATATGTACACATTATAGAATGGCTAAATTGAGTTAATTAGCATATGCATTACCTGACATACTTATTTTTTTTTGTGGTGAGGATACTTAAAATCTAATCTCTTAGCAATTTTCAAGACTACAATACATTGTTATTAACTGTAATCATCATGTTGTACAATAGATCCCTTGAACTTACTCTTCCTGACTGAAATTTTGTATCCTATGATCAACATCTCCCCAAACCCCACCTCCACCCCAATCTGTGGTAACTACCATTCTGTCTACTTCTGTGAGTTCAACTATTTTAGATTCCACATATATATGAGATCATGTATTAGTATGCATAATTTCCTCCAGATTTCTTCCATGTTGTCTCAAATGAGACAATTTTCTTCTTTTTAAAGACTGAGTAGCGTTTCATTGTGTATGTGTACCACATTTTCTTTATCCATTTATCCATCCATGGGCACTTAAGTTGATTCCATATCTTGGTTATCATGAATAAAGCTGCATTGAACATGGAAATGCAGATATATATTTGATATGATTTCATTTCTCTTGGAAATAGACCCAGTAGTGGGATTACTGGATCATATGGTAGTTCTATTTTTGATTTTTTTGAGGAACCTCCCTGCTGTTTTCCATAACGGCTGTACTAATTTACATTCCTACCAACAATGTACAAGTGTTTCCCTTTCTTCACATCCTCTCCAACTCTTGTTATCTTTTATCTTTTTGATAATAGCCATTCTAACAAGTGTGAGGCGATATCTCATTGTGGTTTTAATTTAAATTTCTCTGATGATTAGTGATTTTGAACATATTTTATATACCTGTTAGCCACGTGTATGTTTTCTTTTGAGAAATGTCTATTCAGATCCTTTGTACCTTTTTAAATCAGGTTATATGTTTTCTTACTAGTGAGTTGCTTGAGTTGCTTATATATTTTGGATATTAACCTCTTACCAGATATGTAATCTGCAAATATTTTCTCTCATTCTGTAGGCTATCTCTTCATTCTGCTAATTGTTCCTTGATTGTGCAGAAGCATTTTAGTCTGATGTAGTCCCATTTATCTATTTTTTGCCTTTGTTGTCTGTGCTTTTGGGTTTATCTCCAAAAAATTATTGCCCAGACCAATGTCATGGAACTTTCCCCCTATGTTTTCTTCTAGTTGTTTTACAGCAAAACCTCATATTCTTTAGCTATCACCTCCCCAAACCCCCATCTCCCCAGCCATAAGCAACCACAAATCTACTTTTTGTCTCTCTAGATTTGTCTTTTCTGGTCTTTTAAAATGGAATCATATATCATGTGGTCTTTTGTGACTGGCTTCTTTCACTTAGCATAATGTTTTCATGCCACGTTGTAGCATGTATTAGAACTTCATTTCCTTGTATGATCATATAATATCCCATTATATGGATATACTACATTTTGTTTATCCATCAGCTGATGGACATTTGTTTCCACTTTTTGGCTATTATGAATAATGTTTCTATAAAGATTCCTGTACAAGTTTTTGTGTGGACCTATATTTTCATTTTTCCTGGTTAGATATGTAGGGTAGAATTGCTGGTTCATATGGTACCGTTTGAAGAATTACCAGACTGTTGTCCAAAGTGGCTGAACCATTTTACATTCCCACCAGCAGTGTTTGAAGGATCCGATTTCTTCACATCTTTGTCAACATTGTTATATCCAACTTTTTATTTCCGTCCAGTCCTAGTAGGTGTAAAGTTGTATCTCATTGTGGTTTTGATTTGCATTTCCCTGATGGATGATGTTGAGCATATTTTTATGTGCTTATTCGTCACTGGTATATCTTTTTTAAAGTGAAATGCCCACTTAGATCCTTTCAGAGTTTAGATTTTATCAAATGCTTTTAAGAGTTTTAGATTTTATCAAATGCTTTTTCAGCATTTATTGAGATTACCATGTAGTTTTTGTCTTTTATTACTTTTGATATGGTGTATTACATTAATTGCTTTTCAGAAATTAACTCAACCTTGACCTGGCACTTTGGAGATAAATAAAATCCCACTTAGTCATAGCGTATAACTTTTCTTACATTTTGCTAGATTTGATTTGGTAGCCTTTTTTTGAGAATTTTGCATCCATATTTATAAGGGATATTGGTCTAGAGTTTTCTTTTCTTTGTCTGCTTTTGGTATCATAGAATGAGTTGGGAAGTATGCATTCCTATATTTTTTAAATGTTTGATAGAATTGGCCCAAGAAAGCATTTGGGCTTTAGATACTCTTTCAGGGTAGTTGTTGATCATGAATTCAATATCATTACTTGTAATAGGTCTCTTCAGATTGTTTTTTTCTTCCTGAGTCTATTTAGGTAGTTTGTGTCTTTATAGGCATTTATCTGTTTCATCTCAATTATCTAATTTAGTGGCATATGATTGCTCATGGTATTCCTTTATAATTTTTATTTTTGTAAGTTCAGTAGTATCTCATCTTTCATTTCTGATTCCAGTAATTTGAGGCCCCTCTCTGCTATTCCTTTTCAAATTAGCTAAAAGTGTGTTGATTTTTACAAAGAACCAGCTTTTGGTTTCATTGATTTTTGTCTATTGTTTTCCTATTCTCTATTTCATTACTTTTCACTTTAGTCTTTATTATTGTTCCCCTGCTTGCTTTTGGTTTAGTTTGCTCTTCTTTTTCCAGTGTCTTAAGGTGGAAGTTTCAGTAGTTGGTAGGATCTTTTTTCTTTTTTAATATAGGCGTTTACAGCTATAAATTCCCCTCTGAGCATTGCTTTCGCAGCAATGGTACATTGTGTCTACATTTTTATTAATCTCAAAGTATTTTCTATTTTCCCTTTTGATATCTTGTATGACCTATTGGTTATTTAGGAGTAGGTTGTTCGATTTCAGTATGTTTGTGAATTTCCCACATTGCTCTTTTTAAAAATTGATTCCTAATTTTGTCTCATTGTGGCTGGATAACATACTTTGTACTATTTCTATTCTTTTAATTTGTTGAGGTTTATTTTATGGCATAGCATATGATCTATCCTGGAGAATGTTCCATGTGCACTTGACAAGAAAGTATATTCTTTTGCTTTTGGGTGAAATGTTCTATAGTGTCTATTAGTTCTAGTTTGTTTATAATGTTGCTCACGTTTTCTATTTCTTTGTTGGTCTTCTGCCTAGTTGAAGAAAGAGACATATTGAAAGCATGGCATTGAAGTCTCCAATCATTATTGTTGAATTGCCTGTTTCTTCCTTCATTTCTGTCAGTTTTTGCTTCGTGTATTTTGGTGCTCTGTTGCTAGGTGCATATATAATTGTTAATATATCTTCTTAATGGACTGACCCTTTTGTCCTTATAAAAATTTCTCTTTATTGTTAGTAACGTATTTTGTTTTAAAGTCTATTTTGTTTGATATTATTATAGCCAGTCTAGTTTTCTTGTGGTTTCTGTTTGCATGCTATATCTTTCCCATTCTTTTACTTTCAATTTGTTTCTTTGACTCTAAAGTATATCTCCTACAGACAACATATAGTTGTATGTTGTTTTCTTGTCCAGTTTGACAGTCTCTGCCTGTTGATTAGATTGTTTAATCCATTTACACTTATAATGTTATTTATCTAGTTGCATTTCTGTCTGCCATTTTACTTTTTGTTTTCTATGTGTCTCATGTCTTTTGTTTATCTCTTCCTCTTTTACTGCTTTCTTTTGTATTCAGTGAATATTTTCTAACGTAACATTTTCATTAATGATTTTTTTAAACTATGTTTTTTGAGTTATTTTCTTAGTGGTTCTAGGATTTGCCATATACATCTTACCAGATTCAGCTTCAGATTTGTAATAAAAATTCCAGTGAGATGTAAAAACATTACTCCTATAAAGATCTATTCCCTTTCCCTCTTTTGTGGTATTATTGTTATACATATTTTATTTACTCATGTTACAAACCCAGCAATACATTGGATATTACTTTATATAACTTATAACTTTTAAAGAAGTTGAGATTAAAAATGAGAAAAAATATATACTTACAGCTTTTGTTATATTAACCTTATTTATCATTTCTGGTTTTCTTTCTTTCTTTCTTCCTGTGGATTCAAGTAACCCTCTGGAGTCTTTCTCTTAGTCCAACACAGCTTTGTTCCTACTCACTTTCTTTGTCCTATTATTAGCAAAGATATTACATGTCTATATGTTAAAATAGGCCCAATAATACATTCTATACATATATATACACATATAAAATGATTTATTCAATTCTATTGACGTATACAATTGATTTTAAAATTAAGAGAGGAAATACGCATTTATAATTACATAATTACCTTTCTTTTTTTTTTTTAATGTGGATTCAAATTACTATCTGAGGTCAATTGCTTTCAGCCTAAAGATCTTCCTTTAGTATTTCCTGTAAGGCTTGTCTGCTGACACCATATTCTCTGTTTTTGTTCATTTGGGAATGTCTTTATTTCATCTTCTTTTTTGAAAGGTAGTTTTGCTGAATATAAAACTTTTTGACAGCTTAATTTTTTTTCTTTGAGCACTTTGAATACGATATCCCAGTACCTCCTGGCCTCCAGTGATTCTTAGGAGAAGTCAACTGTTAATCTTATTGAGGTTTCCTCTAAGTGATGAGCTGTTTTTCTCTTGCTGCTTTCAATATCTCCTCCTGGCCTTTGGCTTTCAGTATTTTTACGATGATATGTGTGTGAATCACTTTGAATTTATCCTGCTTGAATCTGTTGGGCTTTTTCAATGTGTAGATTAATGTTTTTCAATAAATTTGGGAAGTTGCAGCCATCATTTCTTTGAATATTTTTCCCTGCTCTTTCTCTCTCTCCTTTCCTGCTAGGATTCCCATCATGTTTGTGTTGGGGCACTCAGTGCTGTCCCACATTTCTCTGAGGCCCTGTTTATTTTTCTTCATTTTTTTTCTGTTCTTAAAATTGCATAATCTCTATCAATATTCGGTTTACTAATTTTTTCTTCCGCCATGCAAATCTACTGTTGACCCCCCCCAGTTTCATGTCAGTTATTGTACTTTTCAACTCTACAATTTCCATTTAGTTCTATGTCATAATGTTTATCTTTTTATCGATATTCCTTATTTGATGTGACATTGTCCTCATACCTGCTTTTGTAGTTCTTTGTCATGGTTTCTTTGATTCTTTAAACATATTTATAATGATTAAAGTCTTTACCAGTTAAATCTAATACCTGCTCACTTTTACAGGCAGTTTCTGTTGCCTTTTTTTCCCCCTCTTCATTCTTTCCTGTTACTTTGCATGTCATGTAATTTTTTGTTGTTGTTGTTGAAAACTGGACATTTTAACTAGTATATGCAGTAACTTTGGATGCTGCTCCCCTCTCCAGAACTTGTCATTATTTGCTTGTTTACTTATTTAGTGACTGGCTGGATTATCTTATGAAGTTAAGTTTTAATTAATTTAATGAAGTCATAGTTGCAGTGTGAAGCCACCGATGCTGCTCCGCAGGGGGACACAGCCTGGGGCATGTCCACAGTCATCCTAGGATGTCAGTGCTTTTGGCAGGTTTCTTTGCCTGACCACACCAAATACTGAGCTCTATTAATTGTTCTATTGTTTTCAACAGTGCCTTGGGGCATAAATTGCCCCCCAAAACTGTGATTCAATCAAATTTGGATCTTTTAAAGAGATACTTTCCTAAGGTCAGTGTTGGAGATTTGTAGTGATGAAATTCTTCCAGTCTTTCACCCCTTTTCTCTCTGGCAAGCTAGCTGGCCTACAGTGTAGCCTGTATCTACAATGAATCTATCAGTTTCTCCCGAATTACCCTTCACTCCTGATTAAAGCACCTTTAGACTCGTACGTCCCCACTGTGTTGCAAATAAAATTGGTTTATTTGGGAAGGGATTAGGAGAGTCCTGTTTTCTACGGTTTGCACTGGGGGTAGACGAATGGCACCATTCTCTTTGATTGACACCCCCATTTTAGGAGCTGAGCGCTCTGGAGGGGTGGGCAGCAGCCTCAGTTTACCTCTCCCTACCCCTAAGCCACAGCAGGGGGCACCAAGAGCCCTGGTGTTTTCAGCAGTGCTGTGCTCAAGGCCTCGGTCTCATCAATGGGGCTGGGCCGAAGAAGAACATCCCACCTTCCAGCCACATTTGCCCGGGACTTTGCTTCAGCAACAGGTACCTGGGAACAGGAGAAATGCTGTTGTCCTGCCCCTTCCAGGAAGATAGACCTCTGACTGGGAGCTGGAGAGAGAGAGGGAAACCTATGTTCTTGAGTATACTAGCCTTGAGGAAATTTTCCACCTTGCTCAGCTGGCAGAGAGAAGAAAGGGCATGAAGTCTAGGTTCAAAGACTTTCTCACCAAATTTTAGTAGAATTTCTTAAACAAATGTTTCTTCATGTGGTGTATGTCCAGGGGACCATTTCTATGAATTTTAAATTGTGTGTTTTTTAAAAATAATTTTCACCGGTTTTTCAGAGAAGCAGGTTCGTGGAGCTCTTCACACTGTCATGCTGGAATTGGAACCCTCTAGGTTCAATTTAAACCAACTTCTGCCTAAAGTCCCTTCTTCCCCAATAAATTCGTAAACACTCATCGTTTTTCAAGACTCAGCTCAACATTTGCTTTTCTCTCTCACCGTCTTTCTCCAGAAGGAATCTAATCACACTTATTGCTGTGTTGCTATTACATCTGTCCCCCATACTATATTTCTGTGGCTTGGCTTGTCTGTGACTTCCCTACTAGACTCTTTAATCCTCAAGGACATACACTGTTTATCACTGCACACTAATTCCTAGCACAGAGCTTGGCATGTATTAGGTGCTCAACTAATGAATATAAGACAAATTCCATATACTCTTTGTGTGGGCCACTACCTTTCTATTTCTCTTGTGTGTATGCATGTGTGTATGTGTGTGTGTATTTGCATGCAATCCATGAGGACAGAGTCACTGACAACAGTAACTGTAACTTCTCTGTGGCAGGTAGTGTTCTAAGTACTTCTAATATATATAAATTCATAATGTAATCCTCACAGCAACCCTATTATGCATGATTTAATAAACTTAATCCTATTATTCCTCATTTACAATGAGAAAACAGACACACAGATTTTAAGTCATTTGCCCAAAGTCACATACTAGTCAGCTGTAGGGGCCAGCATTTGGGTACAGGCAGCCTGACTTCATAATGCTCTGATAAATTATATACTAGGCATATAGTAGGTGCTCAATAAATTTCAGTTGACTTAGATGCATGCATCACCAAACCCAAACTCCAAATGAAGGAATGTCTGATCTTATATCTGGTTCTCTTTCTTCTGAACTAGTCTACCTCTGAACACTGTCCTCCTCTTTAAATGAGGAGACCTGAGACAAGACCTTGCAGTGTCACCTGCCTGCTACCCAGCTGGTCACTTTTCCTCTGACAAGAAAGACACCAAGTGCCTAGACCTTGGTATACTCAAGGTTATCTGGCCACCAGTCAACCCAAAATGTAGCTTCTTCCATGATCAATAATCACCCTATTGTTTTTCTGGCATTTGCACCCTTTTACTTAATAAAGGCAGTTCCAATTTTGTTGGTCTGCACTGACTGCCATAGCGTTGTATTCATTTTCTCTTGACACATTTGTATACATATCAAGTCTTCTCACAGGTAGATGCCAGTAATGTCTCACTTCACTTAATAAGAATGGTGGGTCCTTCTCCTTTGGGAAACTGCTGTTACCTTGGTTAGCTGGTTGGGTTCTAAAGCCCCGCATGTTTTCTGACCAAGACACAGATGTTACTGTCAATTCTCAGCTACCTGATGGATGATCACTTTCATGGACAGTGATTGAAATAAGTATCCAAACGACATCCCAGTATTTTGGTATTTATTTTATATAGTACTGAAGTACTGGTATTTTATTTTTAAAAATGTGACAGAGTTGTCATTATCTTTACTATTATTTTCATTGAAGAATAACATAATTAGAGTGTATAAGTCTTAAACATATAAACACTTCCCAAATGAAGACATAGACCATTTGCAATACCCGAAGAGGCCTTTCTATTTTTGTGTTTGTCCTTCGTCTGTCTGTCTGTCTCTCTTGTGCACATGTCTCTTTCATCTCTGTATATTTGTGTCATTTCTCTGGGTGACTGTCTCTGAATCTCTGTCTCTTATGTCTCTCCTTTTTCTTGGATCTGTTCCTGTGTGTATCCCTGTGAGTCTGCCCTGGCTCTGGGTCTCCCAAATTTCTCTCGTCCTGCCCACCCTGCCTTCCCGCCATGCACTGCTGTGTGTGTGTGTGTGTGTGTGTGTGTGTGTGTCTCCCCATTATTTTCTATCTTCAGTCTCTTTCTCTCTCGTAAACTCCCACTCGCTACCTCCCAGCTCTGCAGTTTTTCTGTGAAATACAACAAGACTCCCCTGTGGAGAAGCCTGAAATACCAGGCCAGGCCCCCAGACCCCTCTAGACCCCAGACTGTTCAGCTGTAATCAGGAACCCCATTGGAGTCTGCCCCACTCTCCGGCAGGGCTTATCTGGGGCCCTCAGCCTCCCGTGCTGCCAGAGATAAGGTGCCCTTTGCGGCAGAGTTAACGTGGCCATGACCCTCAACAGACCAGATAAGCACACAGGCTCCCGGGATCCCCATCCTCCCCATCCTCTGGGCTGAGAACTGACTTTTCTGTCATTGACCCTAAGTGTCCCAGAGCACACTCGGGGACTTTATGACCCATTCGTACAGTCCTTTGGAAGATCAGAGTAACTTCTGTCTTTGATCTAATATTGTTAATTCATTAATTAAATAATTTACTTGATATTTATTGGCTACACTATGAACTAGATTCTGTGCTGAGAATATAGCAGTCACGATAAAAAAATGCATGCAATATTATAAATCTCAGCATGCATTGAGCACCTACTGTGTTCCAGGAGCTTAATTTACATAAGGAACTCGATATCAGAATTCTTTGTGGGGAGAGAATTGCCCCTTTAGAAGAAAATACTTTAACTATTTGCTTGTAATCATTATAGCTATTAGTTAATTATAGCTATTAAAACACTGGACATTTAACTCCCTATATTTAGGGGTAATATTTAAATGTTTAACAAATGGTATTCTACCGCCATTGAGTAAAGAGTACATTTGCCCGACTTCTCAATTCTATTGCAATTAGTTGTGTAAGCATCAAATCTTCTGTCATTCATTCATTCGTTTATTCATTCACGCAATCATTCACTTATTCTTTCTTCCAAGAATATTGTTAAGGGACCACTGAGTATCAGCACTGTGTTAGGAACCAGAAATACAATTAACAGGACATCATAAGGACCTCAGAGGAGGGGGATGGAGAAAGACATTGACTGAGTTCATGGAATGTGACAAAGGAAAAGTTCAGGAGTATATACCTAAGAGTAGTCTAACTTAGAAGAATTACGGAAGGCTTCCTGGAGGAAGAGACATTAATGCTGAGAACTAAAGGATGAATAGGGATTGACTAGATGAGGTCTCTCTCTTACCAATTTTGTGTACTCCATGGGATAGAGCATCGTACACTGAACATATAGGAGGGCTTCACTAAATCAGTAGATGAATAAAACACAATCACTTCAAAAGCAATTCCCTCGCTGGGTGGTAATTGACCAGGGAAGCCATAATGAAGATGTATTATCATTTTTCAGAAATAGTACTATGAGCATGTCCTTAGTCAATGTGTGTATCCAGCACCTGGCCAAGGATCAAATGCGGTTTTCTCCACTCAAAATTTGTGGTGATGTCAGAGCTTTCCACAAATTCTTTCCCTACTCCCCTAGGCCATGAAGACAAATTAGATCCCAGGAAAGCAGACCTTGGAGGCAGAAGTTGGTGAGGGGGAGAACATTTAGGTCCTGAGTTCTCAAACTCATGCCTGTAGAGGCCATGCCGGTCTGTGTTCCTAGAACTTCTGTTCTTTTATAAGAAGCCCTAAGTTTGAATTTTCATTTAACACTTTCTGTGTTGGAATCGAATTTAAATTTTTTTTTAAAGGCTTATTACATATGGCAAACCAAATATCCCTGGGCTGTATTTGGCTGTCATTCTGATTTAGAAGTTATTTCCTAGAACTGAGAAAGGAATGAGAGAGATTTATATTTATTGTGCAGCCATGTTGTTTTGAACATTGTACTACATGTTCTAGGAATCTTCATCATGAATATTCATTGCATGAATTTCTCTATCATCTTATTTAGTCTTTGCAACAACCTTATGGGGCAGTTATTATAATGTCTGTTGAGGAAGATCACCAGGTTAAGTCTGCAGGGACTCAATATTAACCATAAGGAAGCTTAATATATTCAAACAGAATTGGAAGGTAAACTAAGAAGAGGAGAATGGTTTTGAATTAGAGACCTGCTATTATAAAACTCTCAGGTGATCAGAGGCTTGAATAGCTAGATAATTGTCTAGAAACTGTCCTTTTGTTGGTTGGGTGTCTTCACTAATTAAATACCACTGCTCTTTGCTGCAACTTTCTTGCATAGAGAGTTTTAACATCCTGCGGTGGGAACCTGGCTCCCTTGTTATGTAAAATTTGTGTAACCCATAAAGTGATTCACCATTAATTAATGTCATCTCTGAGGCATTTGAGATCCACAAAGCTGAGCAACACCGCTCTACCTTCAGTTTCTGATATCTTGATGCCTCGGAAATAGTTAAATGCTTTGATCTGATTGTCTATAGCAGTTGCATCTTAGACAAGACAGCCGAAAAATACTTCTGTTTACCACGGACTTTGTCATTTTTGCCACCGAAGTCAGCATCCTGTCACACTGTGAGTATTAAGGAGGATTCCACTAGATGAGCTCCAAGGCCCCTCCAAGTGTTGAGTGTCGCCAAGTGGGATTTAGCGACATTGTGGATCTTCAAACCATCCCTGTGGAGCTGCTGTCTGTTCTAAGATACGAACCATCAGATAAAAGGGCTTAACTATCTCAGAGGCATCAGGCAGTCAGAAACTGACCTCCCTTGTTGCTTAGCAGAGTGGATCTCAAATTCTAGTGTGCACGAAACTATCAGGTTGCTTTCTAGAACGCAGATGCCTGACCCTTGTCCCTGGAGACTCTAATTCACTGGGAGTATTTGTTAGGGTAAAAAGCTAAGCTGTTGTAATTAGAGGCCCAAAGATAACATGGCTTAGAGAACAAATAAATTATTCTCCCGCACGCATAACAATCCAAAGTGAGCGTTCCTTATTGGTGGAAGCTGTTCGTGTGATGTGGCAGATTGAGGAGGGCCACATATTATTTGACACTGCTCTCATTGAGAAATGAGGTTGGTGTCCCCTTCCCTTGAAATCTGAGCAGGTTCTGTGCCTGCTTTGACCAACAGAATGTTGTGGAAATGATGTTCTATCAGTTTCTGGGCTCAGGACTGAAGAGACTGTAGGCTTCCACTCCTTTGCTCTTGGGATGCTTACTCTTAGAACTCAGGGGCCATGCTGTGAGGAAGCTCAACACCCGGGAAGAGGCACATGTGGAGGAAGAGGTAAGGTTCCTAGCTGTCAGCCCTCGATGAGCTCAGCTTGCTAACCATGTGCACGAATCCTCTTGGAAGTGGATCCTCCTGCTCCAGTTGAGCATCCCCACCTGGGGCCATCCATATCCATCTGCCCAAATTGTAAAGTCACAGGCCCAACAAATGACACTTGTTTAAAGTGACTGAGATTTAGGGTGGTTTGTTGTACAGCTGTAGATAACCAAACCACACAGGCATTCAGAGACCCAGGTTTCTTCCAGCTTAAGGCCCCCCTGTTCTCTATAAACACCTTTTAATCAAGGTTAGTTATTACCTGCTTAGTCAAGGTTAGGTTGGGTCCTGCCATATTCAGGTTCCAGGTAAGGGGAGGGAGCAGAGAAGACATGCTTATTTCTTATCTCACTTGGCTTAGAGTGGGCACCCAATACTTCTGCTCACTTTTCATTTGCGAGAACTTGTCACCTGGCTGCATCTGTAATAGTTGCAAAGAGGACAGGGAAATGTAACTCTAGTTAAGAAGCCATATTCCAGCCACTAAGAAGGAAAGGGAGAACGTTCTGTCTGATGTCTAGCAAGCTTCATCATATCGAGTCTGGACGGGGGCACAGACATCTGCATTTTTGCAAGTCCCGTAGGAGATTTTGATGTAGGCAATCCAAGAATAGCTGTGAAAAGTATGAGTTTTGAAGTCAATCATATCTGAGCTTAAATCTAAATTCTATTATTTACCAGCTGGGTGACATCTCTGAGTTTCAGTTTCTTTGTGTATATAAAAATGCAGAAAATAGTAATTCCTACCTCAGGGGGTAGTTGTGCAGATTTGACAATGGCCTATATGAAAAGTGCTAGCATAAAATTTGGTACAAAGCCAGATCTAAAAAGAGAGAGAAAAAAAAAAAGATTTTCCTGTTACCTGAATCAAGTGTTCCATCCTATCTTTTAAAACTACCACATCAATGTGCTCGGTCACTATATTTTAAAATATCCCTCTTTACCCTCACATCAACCCTAGCCTTATCCCCATTTTATAGATGAGAAAACTGAGTCTCAGAGAAGTAAGTAGACCAAAAACACTCCATTGGTAAGTGGCGGTGTCAAAGTTTGAGCCAAGATCTATTTCTGGTGGTGTTTGATTGAAAATGTTGTATTAAAAAATAAAGAAGAACAGTTGATGGTTTGGGGACAAAGAAGTGACATGGAACTTTGTTGCACAAAGATGAATCTGAGGGTGTTGCCATGAGATATGCGGAATGGGGAAAAAGTGGAGGCAGAAGGAGCAGTTTGGGAAAACAGTGAGGAGGTTCTGAACATGGCTTAATTGAATAAAGGCTAAATACATATCTGCCTTCCCACTGAAGTCACTTACCTAGCGTGAGTCAAACCTGGAAACAGCAGTCCCATTCTTCACTCGAGAAGGTCCCTGAAATACTGACCAACTCTTCTATTTATGTTGCATGTGGCTTGAAATGTTTAGCATTGGTTCCAGACCCCATTGGTAGTATTTTTGGTGTACCTCTGTTTACCCATTTGGGAAATGGGTATTACAATGCCAACTATGGCTATTTTAGAGATTCATTAAGAAGATTCATGGAAATAAACTTTTAAGAGTCTAAACCAACAACCCAATGGTAAGGTTTTACTTCAGCAAAAAGAGAGCAGAATGCCCTCATTTAAACTTCATGATTGATTCTTTGTATTTTAATTTGGCAAATTTAAAATTTCAGATATTAAAGGATGAGGTGTAGTGGAAAGAGACTGGGAGATAGATTTTTCTTGTGTTGTTTCCATGGTGACCGACTCGTGGGCATCAACCACTGGCTGAAATACAGATAAATAAGAAAAAGATGGCAAAGTCCTTTGCACAGTGCCTGGCACATAGACAACAATCACCACACAGAAAGTCAGAGTCGCTGCCTCTATAAAAGCAGCCTAGACATGATGTTTCTCATGAAGAGCATTGTGGGAAATTCCCTTATCCTTTGGGATGCTTCAGGCTGAACATTTCGCGATTTAAAATATTTCCAAAGCAGCGAAACTTTAAAAGATGGAACTTAGACCAGGATTTCGAATTGTGGGTTGCCCCTTACTCAGAGCCACCTGCACCACGGGGCTTCACCTACCCCAGTTTCTTTGCATCTTGTTTAAGACATCTTTGCCCACCACAAGCTCAGGGTACTCTCTTATATTGTCTTCTAGAAACTTAGTCATGTTTTCTGTCACATTTAGAATTACGGTCCACCTGGAATTGATTTTGCATAGAATCTGGGGTAGAAACCAAGATTCATATTTTTCCATATGGATGCCCACTTGACCTAGAGCAATTTAATGAGAAAGCCGTTGTCTCTTCATCGCTTTCAAGTGGCGCCTTTATTATAAATCCAGTGTGGGGATTTGTTTCTGAGCTCTCTATGCTTGTTCCGCTGGCCTATTTATCTTTCCTGTATCAAAGCATGCTCCATTAATTACCCTGGCTTTATAATAACTCCTGATATCCAGTTGTGAAAATCATCTGACTTTGTTCTTCCTTGTGATAGTCTTGGGTTTTTGATTATCCACATGTATTTTGGAATGACTTTGGAAATTTTCATCAAAACAAAAACTTGCTGGGATTTTGATGGTGATTACAGATCAATATGGAGAGGGACTGATGTCTTTATAATATGCACAACAACCCTATGAGGTTCTTTTGTTACCTCATTTGACAGATACACCCCTTTCTAGCTGCGGCACAGGAACGTGAACTAATCCAGTGGTCTGAAGAGGGTGGGTGTGGTCTGCTCTACCTGGAAGATATATTTGATCACTGACATGGTTTAGAATTACTGGATCATGGTGATAACAAAACGGACAGACTATAGTCAGTTTTATTATATTGCTTTTAAATTCTCTACTAACGGTGCACTCTTCTACTCTTTGCACCTGGGACAGACCATTGTCACTGCCTTTAACATGCTACTGACCTAATCCCACCAATTCGATTCACCTGCAAAAAATGTCAATTTGGAAGTGGGCAATGTGGGTAGGTAAGAGTGGAATGCATTTTGGGCTCAGCATGGTGGCAGACACACCCAGCTTTTCCGGGGGAGCAATGGCAAGGAGGTTATTATATAAGTAAGCCCAAAATGTCCTCCATTGACCCTAAATTGGCCTCTGTCAGTTGGCCCTTGGTTGTTTACTTTTTATTTTTGCTGTAATCTGAGACCTGCAAATCAAAAGCCCAAGGAACCAAATTCGAATTTGTGCACATCCAGTGGTTTTAAAAATAGCCCAGATGAGCAGGATTTTAGTCATTCAGAGCCTCTGCTGGGAAACCCCATTGATAAGATAAGGCCTCGTGGTTGTAGCCACTGCTGCCCTCTGGAGCCTTCTGCCTCAGAGAACCCCTGCTATGCATTGTCATCTAGACACATGATCGCTCTGTCCTAGGAGTCCCCTTGCCCTCCACCCCCTGGATGGTGGCCCTGGGCAGTAAGCCTCCGGACAACCTCATGCTGTGAGGACATCCCCACTCACACCACCACATTCAAGTACTGCTCAGCGATGCTTGCTGTGTGCTACTGCCTACAGTGGTCACATCTCTTCCATGGATCAGCCCCCAAATCCCTGGAAACCCCTGCAGAAGTGGTGTTTAAAAGTTAAACTGAGGTATCTGTTGCAAAGTCGTAGCAATTGTCTTTGCTGAAATGTTGCAGTTTGGATTTCATTCCTGGCAATACAGTAGCCCCCCTTGACCCTCGGGGGATACATTGCAAGACCCCCAGTGGATGCCTGAAACCACAGATAGTACTGACCCCTGTTGCCATCAGTCGGAACATGTTTCTGTTCGTGTCTTCCCACCCCCCACAAACTTAATGCCTTTTCCATCTTAACTAACCACTTATCACGCACTGTGGCCAGAACTTTCGCTGTTCCGGACGCGACAGCTAAAGTAGCACGAATTTCTTTTTCCTTCTTCACAGTTTCACGGATAGAAGATTCATTCTCACTGTAGATCTTGGCAACCTCAGCATCTGACTTTTTTTTTTTTCCTTTCCTCATTAAGTTGAGAACTTTCAACCTTTTCACTTAAAAGAAGAACTTTGATGTATCCGAATTGCTAGCATCACTACCCTTGCGCTTTGGGGCCATTATTAAGTAAAATAAGGGTGACCGGAACACACACTGCGGTACTGTGACAGTCGATCTTATAACCCACATAGCTACTGAGTGACTAATGGGCGGGTAGCAAATACAGCGTGGAGATACTGGACAAAGCGGGGGAATTCACGTGCAGGGTGGGACAGAATGGGGTGGCCTGGGAGTTCATCATGCTACTCCGTGCCTCCCCTACCCTCTTTATCTGCTGTCATCTTTCTCTACTGCGTGCAAACCCAGACTTCCTAAATACCAAATCTTGTCCAGTCGCCACATGCCAGACACCTGCTTGTCCGGAGCCAAGGATTAGACAAACACCAATTAGGGACCCTATTGTCAAGCTGGAGGGTAATGAATGGCATCTCAGCGTGTCCTGGCCCCACGTTAGGAATGACTCACGTGTCCAGGAGCCCTTCAGCTCCCCTCCCTCTGGCTGATGTTCAATGACATCACGCGGAAGGGGCCAGCATGCTGCTGGCTAGAGGACCGATAAACCCTGCTGCGGATGTGGGAAGACAGCTAGGCCTTCCCCGGAAAGGCATCCTCGTCCAAGGTGCCATTAGTAATGCTGCTACTTGCAATCATAATAAAAATAAAAGTAATAGGAAAATCACATAGAAGCAATCCTGATGCCTACTGGATTTTTAATTTTCTTGAGGATGCCAGAGGCAATCTTGAGCCCATTATGTCTAAATGAGGCACATTATAAAAGGCTTGCAAAGTCCAAACTGCTTTTACAGTCATTAATTAGCCAGACTTCTAAATAGGCCCATAAGATTAAGCTTGGGGATGGTCTCTAGAATGGGGCTGTAGTAGGCGGAGAAGTCAAATAGAAGTTTTGGTCATTATTGTTCTGCCCTGTTTCTCATCTCAGCTCTAATCAGATGTTGTCTTTCTGGGGGAGTCAAAGGAGGAGGATGTTA
>CM052452.1:10523261-10553481 GCA_028533085.1 Varecia variegata
CTTAACATAATGTCGCCATGAATGACAGAATTTTGTTCCTTTCCATGCCTACATAGTATGCCATAGAGAGAGTATACCACACTCTTTATCCATTCATCTGTTGGACACTTAGGTTAGTTCCATATCTTGGTTTTTGTGAATAGTGGTGCAATAAATATGAGAGTGTAAATATCCTTTCAACCATACTGATTTCCCTTCCTTTGGATATATATCCACTAGTGGGATTGCTAGATTGTATGGTAGTTCTATTTTTAGGTTTTTAAGAAGCCTCCATACTGCTTTCCATAATGGCTGTACTAATTTACGTTCCTACCAACAGTGTATAAGGTTTTCCCTTTTCTCCCCATCCTTGCCAGCATCAGTTATTTTTTGTCCTTTAGATAATGGCCATACTAACTAGGGTGAGATGGTATCTAATTGTGATTTTGATTCCCTAATGATTAGTGATGTTGAGCATTTTTTTCATATTTTTATTGGCCATTTCTATGTCTTCTCTTGAGAGAGACATCTCTTCAGCTCATTTGCCCATTTTAAAATGGGATTTTTTTTTTTTTTTTTGCTGTTGAGTTGAGTTCCTTGTACATTTTGGATACTAATCCCTTGTGAGATGAATCATTTGCAAACATTTTATCCCATTCTGCAGGTTGTCTCTTCACTCTGTTTCCTTTGCTGCGCCAAACCTTTTTAGTTTGATATAATCCCATGTCTATTTTTGCTTTTGTGGTCTTCTCCATAAAATCTGTACCCATGCCAAGACGAGTGTGTTGAAGTGTTTCCCCTATGTTTTCTTATGGTAGTTTTAGTTTCAGGTCTTACATTTAAGTCCATTTTAAGTTGGCTTTTGTATATGGGAAGAAAGAGGTGTCTAGTTTCATTTTTTCTGCAGATGGAGATCCAGTTTTCCAGCACGATTTATTGAAGAGATGGCAAGACATTTTAAATATCCTCTAAGGAGGTGACATTTGAGCAAAGACCTGATATAGGGAGTGAGCTATGTGAATACTTAAGTGAAGAATGGACCAGCAATAAGTGCAAAGGCAGGAAGGTGGGAAGGAGGTTGGTATTGGGAACAGCAACACCCAAGAGCATTGTGAGCAGGGAGAATGTTAGGAAATGTGGTTGAAACAGTAGCCTGGGACCAGGTTATGTGGGACCTGGAAGGCCACAGTGGGATGTCTAGATAGTAGCTGGATGGTGAGCTTCGAGAGGTCTTAAGCAGATGAGTGATGTGAGCTCATGTCTCTTCCCAAAGGTCCACTTTGGCCTCTGGGGGGAAACTGAATATGGTGGGAGGCAAGAAGAAAAGCCAGAAGACCAGTTTGGAGGGTGGTGGAATTATCCAGGAGAGAGCTGACAGTGGCTCGGATCAGGTTAATAACAGAGGGGCTTGGTGAGGGTTCAGATTGGGAAATATCATGAAGGTCGAGCCCTCAGGACTTCCTGAAGAATTTTGGTTCTGGGAGTGAGAAAAGGGACGTGGTCAAGGATGACTGGTGGTCCCACAACCAAGGATGGGAGGACCATGGGAAGAGAAGAATGGAAGAGAGAGGTTTGGTTGTAGATATGTTAAGTTTAAGATCCCCATTAGACCTTCAAGTAGAGCTCCTAACTCACACGGTTATACAAGCCTGGATGGAAAATATAAATTTTAGAACCAGATGCTCTTGAAAGCCATGGGGCTGGAAAAGTGACTATTTGGTGTGGAGTCAGGAGAAGGGAAAATTGAATTTCAACAGGTCTGGGGGAGGGTGGTAACATGAAGGTACCTTCACTTAATTTGTGGTTGTGCTGAAGATTGCCTGAATCTATACTCTTGATGGTGACAGTGTGGGTCTTGATGGGGAAGTGGTCCCACATTTGCCTCTAGAGAAATGTAGAGATGAGGCACACAGAGCCTTTCAAGAAGGTTCTAACACCCCAGGGAGGAAGGCAGAAAATTAAGATAAAAGGGAGGGCCAGGTCAGGAAGGAGAGTACCCGAAGAAAAGGGACCAGGTTATGCTCAAGTTGGCAAAATGAGCCCAGGGACGCCTGTGTCTGCAAATAGGCCACGGCTTTAGGTTAATGACTGACACCTGGGGAGCCACTCAGGCTTGTTGGTATAGGTGCTGACACAGCCCTCCCGCATCTTCCAGCAGGCTCAGTCTCCCCCAATCTCTTTCTACTTTTGTCCATTGGTTGGCAAGGGTTTTGGTACATCCTGTCAATATAGTCCTCTCATTTTGCATTGCTCACTTGCTGAGATAGTACCCATTGTTTTATATCTACGCCATTAAAGAAAATGCTTTTGAGGACTTGATGCAAGTTTGTGGATAAATGCCCAGTCCTAGGAGCCCCCAGATTGATTCCTCCCTCCTTGCCTGTGTGCCATCCACCGTCCCTTTCTCCCCTCGTTTAGTAAGTCAATAACTCTTATTAAGCTCTGGCTTTTTGGCAGGTTTTGGGCTAGGTGTCAAGGACATAGAATAAGATACAGCTCCTCTTTAAAGGAACAAAGGACAAGATCTCTCTGATCTGCTCTTGACAGGTAGTGACATCTTATTTTGTAATTCCCCAAAGTGAGTCAGTCCATGGACTAGTTACGTTGTAATTGCTTGAAGACCTTTTAAAAATACATATTCCTGAACCCACCTCAGAATGGAGATCTTCCAGGGACTGTATTTTAGAAAAGGTCCCCAGGCAATTTTTTTTTTTTTTTTTTTTTTAGGCAGAGTCTCGCTCTGTTGCCCGGGCTAGAGTGAGTGCCGTGGCATCAGCCTAGCTCACAGCAACCTCAAACTCCTGGGCTCAAATAATCCTTCTGCCCAGGCAATTCTAATGCTTGGCCAGGTTTGGGAATTCAGTTGACTGAGGTTCAAGTGGGCTCTGAACCTCACAGTTTGCCTCAGATGAAGAATGAGTATAGTTTTGAATAATTCTTCCTTATAGCACTGTTAGAATTAAATGAAATGGCCTTAGAGCACAGGAATACTGCCTAGTAGGTGGGTCTTCTGGACATATCTGTGGAGCAGGGGTCCCCAACCTATGGGGAGTTGTATGATTATTTCATTATGTTATAATGTAATAATAAAAAACAAAATGCACAATAAATGTAATGCACTTGAATCATCCTGAAACCATCCCCATCCCCTGGGCCATGGAAAAATTGTTTTCATGGAAGACAGTCCCTGGTGCCAAAAAGGTTGGGGACCACTGCTGTGGAGGCTAAGCCCTCCCTGAGACTCAAAGGATGAGCAGTGTCTACACCACCTGGTTAGAAACACAGACACGTGGCCACACTCCAGATGCTCTGAATCAGAATCTGCCAGGTGATTCACAGTCACTGGTAGAAAGGGTACTTGGCTGGTCCTGCCGGCCACAGAGGCAGTCACCCCTGGGAGCAGACCGTCTCTATTAAGGAGCACTAATGAAATTTACAAATGATTTCCTCGGTGGTAATTGTGGGATGCTGCTCTGTTTGTTAGTGATTTCAGGGCCCAGTTACGCAGCACAACAAGTTACGTGGGGAAGCAGGGGTGACAGGCTGTGGGGACACTGGATCCTTCGGGATCCCTGGCTGACTGTGGTCCTCTCTTCTCTATTTTGGGAACCACACTCATCCTTTCTCCCAGGGCAGATTGTTCCTCTTTAGACACTGTGAGTGTCACAGGTGCAGAGCTATGCCAGGCTTCTCCCCAGAACTGAAGGTGGTTTCAGAGGAGTCCTTGTATCTTAGCACTTCTTGAACTTGACTGTGCCCAGGGATCATCCAGGGATTGTGTAGAAACACAGATTGGGAGTTGGCAGGTTTGGGTTGGGCCGGGCCTGATGCTGTGCATTTCTAACAAATTCCTGGGTGATGCTGATGCTGCAGATCCATGGACCACCTCTTATTAGGGCTTCTCAAAATTTCCTGCCACCCACCATGAATTAGGGCAGAATTTCTGGAGGTAGAACCTGGACATGAGTAATTTTTTCAAAAGTTCCACAGATGATTCACATATGTAGTCTGGATTGAGGACTACTGATTAGAAAAGCCTTTACTTCCACTCCCTCCCTTCCTTCATTTTTTTTTTTTTTTTTGAGATATTAGCTCTGATCCACAGTAGACAGTTGAACTGAGAAAGAGCTGTCTGCTCCAATTAAAAGAATGATCATGGGGAGACTATTGATGGGAAGGGTACTCTCTAAACAGAAAGACTTTCTTGGCTAAGGGATTCTACGAGTCTAGCTTGAATCCTGCCTGCTGTGACTGAATCGTGCCCTACTCTTATGTCTTCTCCCATTCATGGAAATGCTGATTCACCGGTTACTCATGTCTAAAGGGAGATAGTCAGTGCAGACATCCCTCGGCATGATCCACATCCATCTCCTTCATTTCCAAAGCTTGCTGAGATGAGATGCAGTGAGAGTTTGAGGAGGAAGGGAGAATGCATTTGTAAGAGTTGGCACTCTGGGTGGCAAGACACAGAAACCTAATTCAAAGAGAATCAGGCAAAAGTAGTTTTTATGTGTTTAATTGCTAGTTCCAGTTGGCTCTGTAGTTTCAAATGACATCCTTGTAGCCTCTTCTCTCTCTTTCCCCCTACCCCTTAACCTCAGCTTGTACTTACCCCATGTTGGCTTCATTCTCAGGCAGCCTCCCCCCTCACGATGACAAGAAGACCACCAGTAGCTCCAGGCTCACATCCTATTCTTTTAGAAAACCCAGAAAAAATGGACGGTATTCTCCTTTACTGACATTCCCCCTAAATTAACTGCATAAACTCTTTGGGCCATAACTCCCCCCATGCAATCAACAAGACGAGGGCATCGTGAACACCTGATTGGCTGGTCTGGGGCCAGCCTTGTCTCAGAGCCAGGTATGGAGTCAGCCCCACCCAAACGCAAAGGAGGCCCGGATGCTGGGCCGGCACAACAGCATGAGCGATGAAGCCTCCTAAACGCTTGTCACCCACAGTCCCGGGGCAATCAGGCCTTCCCCATCCAGCACGTCCCCTCCCCAAACTTTCCTTGAGAGTTTATTAAAGACTCCTGATGACTTTGCTCTCTGGAGCACACAGGTTGATTTCCAGTAGGTGTGGAGTTGAAAAGGGTGGCAGGAAGGGGGAGCAGGGCACACAGTGATAGGCTTTCCCTTCCTGTCCTCGTGACCGCCCCCCCCCCATTTAATTTCGAAAGGGACTTCTGTTTGTCCTCTGGGAGAAGGGACAAGGAAAGGGGCTGGAGAGCTCAGTTCCCGGTGGATTTTCCTACCACGATTCCATTCTGGAATCGACTCTTCATTTTCGTAGAGTAGAGTCTTATCCTTGGACAGTATATGATTAAACTATTGCAGGGGTGGGAGGAGGCCTTATGTCATTTCTGAAAGGTTGAAAATTCAGTGGTTGGAAGGTTTTAAGTGGGAAGTGGCATGATCTGAATTTCCATGTGGCTCTAGAGCTTAGTTTGATCCTGGCACATAGTAGGTGCTCTGTGAATAAATTAGTCTGATGATGTTCCCTGTGTCTTCCAAACCTGCCTACATGTAAAAGTCAACTGAGGAAATCTCATCAAAAATATAGGTTTTCTAAATCCTCCTCTTGGATCTTCAAATTTAAGATATCTGGGTGGGTTTGGGGAAAACCACTAGGCAATTTGGAAAGGGTTTTCCAGAGCTGGAAATGAATAGGGTCCTCAGAGAGACCAGGAGAAAAGATAATCTTTTGTTTTAACAAGCATTATCAAAAATTGAGCAGAGGGCTGGGCTCAGTACCTCATGCCTGTAATTCTAGCATTGTGGGAGGCCGAGGCAGGAGGATCACTTGAGGTCAGGAGTTCAAGACCAGCCTGAACAAGAGCAAGACCCACCATCTCCGCTAAAAATTAGCCGGGCGTGGTGGCATATGCGTGCAGTCCCAGCTACTCGGCAGGCTGAGGCAGGAGGATTGCTTGAGCCCAGGAGTTTGAGGTTGCTGTGAGCTAGGCTGACTCCACGGCACTCTAGCCCGGGCAACAGAGTGAGACTGTCTCAAAAGAAAAAAAAAATTACACACAAAAATAAAAATTGAGCAGAGGAAGGAGAGAGAGAGAAATGTATGTTCCTAAGGACCCAAAGTCATGGTCCCCATGAACCCTGCAAGCAGGACACTAGCCAAGTAGCCACAGTGCAATTCGAGTTAGTGCTAAACTGCCTTTAGTGTGCGTGTCCTTGTTTCTATCTTTATGGCAGTTGGGTGATTTCTATACACTGCCAAAGAACAATCAAGTCCCTTGACAGTCTTTTGCCGGTTCTATCACACACCTCCGTGCCCAGACGCTAGGCTCATCCTGTGCTATAACCGCTGTCCCTACTGGTTGGAATATTCCCAACTGCTTTCCCCACCCTCCAACAGAACGGATTCAAGGAATTCAAACACACTGTAGCCTCCTTCTGTGTTGTGAACATGGATAATCTAAAGACACCAGCCTTCATGCTACTGTTATCTTGAATTACCTCATTCTTGCCTGGCATGTTCTGTTAGCAACTCACACCTGCAAAAGAAACCAACCAACCACTCTTTATCTCAATTAATGCACTTCTATCTTCTTGAGGTCAGGCACTGCGTCTTCTGTTTTTCAGATATTACCTTCGTTAGAACTCTGCACACCTTCACCATGACTTCAACAAGCATTTGCAGTGGTTTGTCATTAATAATAATGAAATGTATCCTTATTATCATACTTTATAGCATTTTTATAGCACACTGCAGTTTGCCAATGCATTCCTCTATTATTTTAGGTAATTTTGGCAAGTGACTTATAATTAGAATCACCTTGGGTGTACTTCAGACATGCACATTCCCAAGACCTACTCCAGACCAGCTCTAAGAATGGACTCTGACAGCCTAAATGTTTAGCACTCTCCCAGGTGATTCTATAATTAGCCAACTGGGGGAGCATTGGTGTGGTGGCTTTGTATGTGATCTTGGGAGTCAGCCTGACCTGGGGTCAAATCCCGGCCTCTGGGGGACTCTGTACATACCACTGCAGACCTCCAGGCCCTAGAGTTGTCCCATTTGTAAAATGAGGCTGATACAACCAATACCAGGAGAACTAAATGAGACACATGTGTATGAAATGTGCTCATTAAGCATCACCAGCTACACTAATTCATTTTTCCTTGTGGCAGCATGAAATAGTAGTTACGGGCCTCCATTTGGGGTTCAAACCCTGTCTCTTCCACTTATGACCTGAGTTGCTATTGAGTCTCAGTTTCCTCATCTGTAAAATGGGGATGATGGACACATCTACCTCATAGGATTGTTTTGAGAATTCCACTAGTTAATTAAGAAAAGTGGCACTTCGGAACAAAACCTGTTACATCCTGAACCCTACATCAGGGTCTGGTGTGGCAATTTGCATATCCATTTTACAGAGGAGGATACAACACAACTGCTAGAGAGGAAATAAGCTGGCAAAGCCTCTCTTCTCTCTGCCTACATTCTGGGCTCTTCCCACTCTATAAAGCTAATTCTTAAAACCAAGACAGTGAATGCCCATCTCTGTGTTTTTCCCCAGAGGTGGGGAAATCAACTCTTCACCACGCCACACTGCCAGCTCTCTGTCCTGCCTGCAGCCCTCCCTTGTTCTCTCATCCCAGAACCAGGCCCATCACTATTTTTCAGAAATTCCATCTTACTTAGGCACCACACTCAGAGGCCCTAAAAGACAGAGTGATTTGGGATTCCCGTCTTGTCCCCGTTTGTCTGCTACAGTCTGGGCAGAGACACCAGACAGAGTCATCTAATTAGCCTCCTCTCCTCCAGGGCTCGGGGCTACTGATGCATGGACTCCACATTTCCCAGGCAGAGACGCGATGCCTCATCAGATAGACCTGCAAAGCCCCATGAGGAAAGGGGTCTCCCAAACTCTGGAGCAAGAAGTCAGGACCCTGGGCAAGTGGGGACCTAGGACAGTGGGGAGTTTACATACGGATGTGGCTGCTGAGTAGGACATCACCCCACCATCTGAGCCCCACTGCCCTTATCTGTAAAGTGGAATGATAATGGTACCTATTTCACGGGCATGTTGGGATTATGTGTATAAAGTGATGATCTCAAAATCCCCTGATCGCTACCTCATTCTTTTAATGTCCGTCTTGCTTTTTCCTCCCCTCTCTCTAAACTCTCCAATGATGTAGTTACAGAGGGGATATATAGTAGTGATTAAGGGCATGCACACGGAAGTGACCTCTTTGGCTATCAGTCTTGGCCCTGCCTTTTCCAGCTCTGCCATCTTGAAAAAAACCCATATCACCTTTTTGAGGCCAAGAGTTCATCTCTTGGACCTTTCTTGTAGGGTTGTTGTTGTGATTGTCAAGTGGGATCAGGTGTGTTGGCACATTTTTATAGTGCATCTCCAACGTGTGATAGGTGTCTTTTTGCATGCTAGCAGATCCACTGGTGGCTGGCAGCCCCTGGGTAACTTCAGGATGGGGGCTGATCACAGGAAAGACCAAGGCAGGATTAGAGGGTTGGGCCTCTCTCTCTACAACCTCTGGAGGATGGAGAGAGGCTGAAGATTAAGTTGATCACCAGTGGCCAGTGCTTTAATCAATCATGCCTACTACATAAAGAAGCTGCCATATAAACCCAACAGGAGAGGGTTTGGAGAGCTTTCCAGATAGGTGAACACCTGGAGGTTTCTGGAAAATAGAGCACCTGGAGGAGGCATGGAAGCCCTGTACCCCTTGCCCTATGCATCTCTTCCATCTGGCTGTTCATCTGTAGCTGTTGTAATATCCTTTATATTTAATAATGAACCAGTAAGCATAAGTAAATGTTTCCCTAAGTTCTCTTCACCATCCTAGGAAATTAATTGTACCCAAGGTGTAGGGGGTTGTGAAAACCTTGATTTACAGGACATGGGTCAGAAGTACAGGTGGCAACGTATCACTTGTTATTGGCATCTCAAGTGAGGGAGGCAATCTCATGGGACTGAACCCTCAACCTGTGGGATCTGATGCTATCTCCAGGTAGTGTCAGAACTGAATTAGAGGACACCAGCTGGGATTTCTTGTAGAATTGATTGATTGCCTAATGTATGGGGAAAACCCCCACACACACCTGGTATAGAAGTATGATGTTGATTATGTTGTTAGCATATAGTAAGAGAAACAGAGTTGGTTTTTTCTGACATCACAAGACGTTAAGGTTGTTAGTAACATTTACTATTATAGGTAATGATTGAGCTGGATGTTCATAACAATTTCCCCAAGACAAATTCCTAGATGTAGAATTTAGGAATCAAAGACTATGGCCACTTGTAAGCTTCCTCCAGAGTGGCTGTACTAATTGTACTTCCACAGGCAAATTACGTTCCTGGCTGTGTCCTCACGCTCTTGCACTGTTAACTTATTTGCATTTGTTTTAATCATGCCAATGTGACAGGAAAAAGGTCTTCTCTCAAGATTGTAGACATGTTCACTCAAGTACTAGTGAGGTTGGGCACCCTCCCTCCTTTGCATGTATTGGCTTTTTGTGTTTATTCATTTGTGTATTGCCTTTTTATATCTTTTTGCCATTAAAAAATTTGGGTTGTGTGTGCATTTTAATAAGAGATCACCTTAGAGCCGAGCCCCGGTGAAGACAGTGTCAGACGCACTTGACGTTGGAGCATTTGGCAAGTATAGGGTAGATGAGGGAGGAGGAGGGGATGTCTTAGAGGCTCATAGATCTCAAGTGGTTCTGCCAGGCAGTGAGTAATTTGGAAGCTTATTGTTCGGAAACCAAAGAGGACAGTTGTGCATTCAGCCCCATGCTGGGGAGAAAACAATGCTTCCTGGACCTGAGGCCATTTGAGAACAAGGGACCCTGCTCTAATTGAATCTGCCTTTTACCTCCTTTGTGCCCAAGGAATCTCTTTATGATTATGACTGCCTGTGCTTCAGGGGTGAGGCAGGGTGTGTGAGAAGGCGAGAATGTGTCTAGCTTCGTTTGAAGCTTAGGATTTGAATTACCAACATCCAAAACTGTACACTTCCTTTTGCTCTGTCTTCCTCCTTTCTTCAACAAATATCCCTTGAGCTCCCACCCGGTGCCAGGCAGTGTGCTGGGTGTTCGAGGTCCTGGAAGGCAGGTAGGACTGGGAAGAGGGGATCCTCATTAACTTGGAGACCATAAATGAGCCCTTCCTCCTCGGCCACTGCTCAAGGTGCCACTGAGCTCTCTGTCCATCCATCCCACTCAAGATACTGACCCCTTCCAATTTAGAAATGAATGCTCCCGAATGTTGGGTTTCCACAAACAAGCTTAACTTTTTAAGTAAATGAAATAAATAGAGGCTGTCAATTTTTCTGTCAAGCGTAGACAGTTTTTTCAAGCATCAACTATTAGAAATTGTCATGATCATTTCACAAAAGAAAGTACATTTTAAATCAAAACATAGGCAAGAGAAAGACATTATCTCCGAATAAATAATCTATTCCTAAATGGACTAAACCTCTCTTGTGAAAAATCTCACAGCATCATTTATATATAACATTTTTTCCATTTTGCCACAGACTGGTGGAAAAGACTCACATTAGACAGGGGTAAGCACTTGGAACAGTGCCCTGGATGTGATACAGCCGAGCCCAAAAGGAGGCTGGGTGGGAAAAAAGGGAGTATATATAAAATGAATAGCAAACTCAGTGCCTTCTTACCCAGCCTGGAAGGTTGAGGTTAAATTCACAGTATCACTAGCCTTACAGATCCATCTATCCCATTCTCTTTTTTTTATTGCGGGAAAATGTATATACCATAAAATTTACCACTTCAACCATTTTTTAAGTGTAAAATTCAAGGTTATTAAATATGGCCACAATGTTGTGCAGCCATCACCAATTTCCAGAATTTTTTTTATCATATCAAACTCTGCACCCATTAAATAACACCCCACTTTTCCATTTCATCCCTGTCTTTGGTAGCCTATATTTTACTTTTTTAGGTATCTCATATAAGTGGAATCATACATTTGTCCTTCATGTCTGGCTTACTTCACCTAACAATGTTTTTGAGTTTCATCCACCTGGTATCAGCACATCATTCATTTTTATGGCTGAGTAATATTCCATGGCATGGACAGACCACTTTTGGTCTGTCCTTTTAGCCATTGATGGACACTTGAGTTGTTCCCACCTTTGGGCTACTGTCAATGATGCTAATATGAACATTGGTGTACAAATATCTGTTTGAGTTCTTGCTTTCAGTTCTTTTAGGAGTGTGATTTCGGATCATGGGGTAATTCTCTATATAATGTTTAAAGGAACCTATCCTTCATTATACAGACTCTTCCACTGAAGCACAGAGTGGGTTCGGGACCTGCGTGAGGTCACACAGCTTTGAGGAGGTAGAAGACTAGTAACTATACTCGGAATTTCTACCAATCCCAGCAAGAGGACGTTAAGGGATGGAGGGGAGAACCCAGAGGGCCGTGATAAAGGGGAATGACCAAGACTGGCTAGCCCCTAGGCAGAAGAGTACAGTCTTCTGCAGTCAGTTTTTCTACTACTAAGCCAAGGGCAAAACATTTGAGTCTCGACAACTGTCAGCCTTAGAGGCTAGGTGAGGAGAATAGTATGGAAGAAGGAAGTCCAGGAATGAACAGGAATTAAATTAAAACACTTTTGCTCAAATGCTTGGGGGAAGGCATCTACATCCTGGGAGGCGTTAGGAAGCAAAGCTAATTGATGGGACTGTCCTGACTCCAGAACTCTGCGCTAGTCCTTTGAAAGAAAAACTTGCTCTTAAATAATTGAAAAGCAAAATTTGGAGGAACAAGATGCCCACCCATGAGACAAGCTTGCGCATTAGTACAGCAAGAGGTACTGTCTAGAGTGTCGGTTTGGGATGGAGCCTGCAGACCTGGGTGTAAATTTCTAGCTCTTCTACTTACCAACTTTGGGACTTCTGATAAGAGACAACCTCTCTCTGAGCCTCAGTTTACACATCTGTAAAATGGGTCAATAATGGTACCTACCTCATAGGGAATGGATATGCTGATGGATCATTTAATACCAGTGATTCTGGACCCTGGATGTACATTAGGTTTTTAAATTACTGATGCTTGGGGCCCACCCTTGAGATTCCACTGGTCTGAGATGGTGCCCAGTTTTTTGTTTTTTTGTTTTTTTTTTAACTCCCCAGGTGACTCCAGTGTGCAACCAAAATTGAGAAACAGTGTCCTCCAGTGCTTTTCAAGAATTCACTGCAGATCTTATTAAAATGAAAGTTCTGATTCAGTAGGTCTGAGGTGGGGCCAGAGATTCTGCAGTGCTAACCAGCTCCCACGTGATGCCCTTGCTGCTGGTCCCCTAACCATACTTTGAGAAGCAAGGTTTTAAAAAGCCTGCCCCAGGCTTGGTCAGATCCCCATTAAGTGTGTGGCAAATATCAGTTTCTGATTAATAAGGATGTTCGCTGGGTGCGGGAGTAAGAGGGAGTGAGCCCGTGGTAGGAGTGAATCGGCAAAGGGCCTGTTTGCTGCAGTGTTGCTCTCGTTGACATAACTCTTCACAGCAGCTCCTATTACTCAGAGAGATGGAAATTGAAGATAGTAATAATCGTGAACTAGAGTCCCTCACCTGAGAGTCAGTGGGAGTCTCAGTTCTCACGATGGGGGACTTGAATCATCCAGGAAGCAAAGGCAGTGAACATTTGGGGACAAGGTTAGGGCACTCGATTTATTCAGGAAATGTTTACTGAGCATCTACTGCAGTGCTGCACTGGAGGTCTAGCTGTAGCCACAGGCCCTGCTCGCAAGGAACTGGCCATCTAGTAGGAGGGACACAAACCATCAAACAGGGCAGGATTCAGAATGATCACTCTAATGAGGGACAGCGCCCTTGGCCCAGCCCAAGCAAGCTGTGAAAAGATTCTTTTTTCTAAGAGTCAAGGTCTCATTCTGCAATAGAAGAAAGAACCTGGTGTGCTATTTTCTTCCCCTTTGAATCTTTGCACATCAGTTGTCTTTGCCTGGGACAATCTTTCTCACCCACATCTCACCCAGTTAATGCTTACTCACCCTTCAGATCTCAACTCAAAATCGGCTCCCCCGCACGGGTTAGACTAACCTGACTCCCCTCACGACATCAGCCCCCTCCCTTTACACATACCCACAGCTCCTTTGAAACAATTGTCACCTGCTGTAATTACATAATACATGACGTAATTCGTCACTCGAAGCTATGTGCAAAGCCTCCCACCTACTACTGCTCCTGAGGGCAGATATCATCGTGTCTGCTCATTGCTATAATCTCAACACCCTGAAAAGATTCAGGCACATAGTGGGGACTCAATAAATATTGAGTGATTACAGGAATATTGGAATGAATGAGCAGACCTACATCGGTGGTCTTACCACCTGATTTCTCCCTGCTGCAACCCTGACCCTACCTCACATCAAATTGCTCATTTTGCATTTGAAGCTATGACCCCTGCAGTAGGTCATTGCTTATAGCATGGTAGCAAAGAGTTTCAGGAGGGAGCTGACCCTACCAGGCGCGTTTCCAAAGCCTGCTCCAGTGGCTGCATAGGGACGTTTTTATCACCTAGTGAGCAGATCCAGTCTATGTGCTAGAATCCTGGGAACCTTGCATTTGTTCTACAGCATGCCAAGAGAAGAGAAAAAAAAAAATCCACATGAACAGTAGCCGCTTTGGGTTTAACAGAGTAAGGATGAGTAATTTGAAGGCAAAGAGCACAAGTGGGGTGAGTCAGCAACGTCTTTCTGTGGGTGTCAAATTAGCATCAACCTCCTTATTCTAACTCCCACCCAACAGCCCTCGCTTCTCAAAGTCTGCATCTTACCTCATCCAGCCCGAACCTCTGTGAGCCCCGTTTTCTAATCTATACAGTGGAGAGAACAGTATTTATCTGATAGGATTGTTGGGAGGATTACATGAAATAACGCATGCAAAGCTTCTTCCTCTGTATGTCCTTCTCCATGTACGCTAACCCACACTTCCAGGCAACTTTTAGATTAAGCTAACTGTTGGACCTCAAATTCCAGGCAGCTCCACCATACTCAGCAGTGAAGCCCTGAGTCAAGAGTGCTTGCAGAACATTAGTAGAACAAAAAAGAAAAACCATGTAGAATGGTACTCGATTTCATTAGCCCAAAGGTTTGATTATGCATATTTAACCAACAGGGAATTTTCTATGTCTGCAAGCATTTTTCCCTTCAAATTGATGCTTTTTTTTTTTTTTTAAGCCAGTGGAATATGAAAGAAGAAAGAAGCCACTCATTTCTTCAAAGGCAACCCAAATTTGATCCCTTCAGTGAATGGCTCAAGATAAAAATGCCACTCGAGTCTGCTTTCTGTCATTAAGCAACCTCTCTTGTTTCTCAAATAGCAGGGAGAAGAGAAGACAGGGAAGCTCTTGACACTGTTAAGTGCACCCAACAGGTTACTTGTACCCGTCCGTGCACACAAAGGGATTCTTGAGATGGCAGGTAAGGTTAGCCTTCAAGTGCCTAGCACAGGGGAAAAAATGGGAAGAAGCTGGGAGGCCCTGAAATGTCCCCATAGGATTGTGGACACCTTGAATTGGGGAGGTCTAGGACTCTTGTGCACCCTTCCCCCCCCATTACTTTCTTTCATGGATATTGACACACTGGAAACCAGTCTGTTCCATGCCATTCTCCATACAAGAAATCATGCAAGGGCTGTCCGAAAGCATCCAGCCATGTACTATGTTCTTATTATTATCACCTGGCTGGGTACTTTCCAGACAGTGCTTATATTCTTGAGCAAAACAAACCAACTGCTCAGAAAGATTTTTGGGAGGTTCAAGGGGGCTTCCTAAATCCATCTTGCTTCACTGGAATTCCATTTCAGCTTGGCACTGTGGGAACTTGGGAGGCAAGACATTTAGGTTCTGAAAGTTTGGGTTGGAAAGTCAACGTGAAAGTGTTGGCCTGTTGAAAAGGCAAAGAAATGTAGCAAATAAAGATACAGGAAACTCAGTTAAACTTGCATTTCAGATGAATGACAGATATTTTGTATGTCCCCTGATTTGGGGCATACTTATATTAAAAAAAAATATTCAGGCCGGGCACAGTGGCTCATGCCTGTAATCCTAGCACTCTGGGAGGCCGAGGCAGGTGGATCGTTTGAGCTCAGGCGTTCAAGACCAGCCTGAGCAAGAGCGAGACCCCTTCTCCACTAAAAATATATACAGAAAAAAATTAGCCGGGCAGGGTGGCGCATGCCTGTAGTCCCAGCTACTCAGGAGGCTGAGGCAGAAGAATTGCTTGAGCTCAGGAGTTTGAGGTTGCTGTGAGCTAGGCTGATGCCACAGCACTCTAGTCTGGGCAACAGAGCGAGACTCTGTCTCAAAAAAATATATATATATTCATTGTTGATCTGAAATTCAAACTTAACTGGGCATCTTGTATTTTGTTTGTCAACCTTACCTATTTACCATCTAATCCCAGATTGCATTTCCTGTCTCATTTCCTTATATATAAGCAGGATGGAACAGTATAGGTATGATCAGAGAGCCGTCAAAGGCTTCTTGAGGAAGTCACTGGGGTGGTTCCATACATGGGTTTTGCTGTCAGGCAGGGCTAGATTCAGACCCCATATCCGCCCAGTAACTGACTTCCCTTTCTGAGCTTCCTTTCTTTATGGTAAAATGAGAATCTTAATATCGTAAGGCACCTAGCACACTGTAGCTCCTGAATAAATGACAGCTCTTCACATCACGCCCTTCTGCCTGAAAGGCCCTCCCTCGACTCCTCCTTGCCTGGGAAACTTTCTCCAGATTTCCCTCCTGACCACTTAAACAATTTTGTCTACATTGCTGGAAAAGCCCACATCACTCTGAGGTATTGCACTGGTATCAGTGTCATTGCTTACAAATGTTTTCCCAACCAGACACCAAGTTGTCTTCATCTCCACAATCCCAGTATTTGGCACAGGGTTTAATGCATAGAGGGAGCTTGCTATTTCCTCAATGAACATGTTACCAAGCCCTTAACACCTTAGCGTAAATTATCTATGACTGCAGTTTCCAAATGGTAGTCGTGGTGCAAAGAACATAACGTCATTGTAAGGGAGTTCCTCAGAAAGCTGAACTTATTCCATTTACACGATTGCTTTTTATTTAAGAGTATTCTTCCTTCTTTGTTTGAAGGTTTTTAAAAAAACACATGGTTTATGGAATTTTTAAAGGATTTGGAAAAATACAGAGCTGGCAACCTCCATGTTGAGACATCTTTTCATCTCTGTCTAATCTCAACATGGAAAATGCACTAGTACTTGAAATTCAAAAGTCCACGAAGCACTGCTTTATGAGACAACAGAGTATAAAAGCAGACTCTGAGGGAATGTTAGCCAGGATTGGGAAATTCTGATGGGGAGAAGTGGAGAGGAAACAACTTAGGGCAGGCAATGATGAAATGTGGCCGGCAAGGTATACTTTTATCTGAATAAAAAGAAGTTTGAATGTTATTGCACGTAGTTATTTTCTGCTGTGATCTATTGTACATTTGCGATTTTGTGTGTGTGTTAGTAAACTTAGCAGAATCTGGGTATTTATTTTTGTATAGGCTTAATAGCTCACTGAAAGGTAAATTAAGCTGATTACTGTTAGTGGACAGCTAAGGCGCTCCCACTGCAGAGATTTCAGGCATGGACCTGATATGCCGTGTTATGAGGCCTTGTGACTGTAAAAGATGTTTATGTATATGTCTATTTTTTAATACATTTTTTTACAGCTGGTCAAAAAAAAAAAGGCGTTTGAGGGAGCAAAATGAGGGATTAGAAAAAGCAAACACTTTCCCAACTTTCCTAGGACCTAACTCCACTATCGCAGAGCCCAGGACCTTAATTTCCTAGAACCAGAGTCTCCCTCCGTTGTCCCTACCCAGGTCAGCAACCTCCTTTGAGGACTAACAACACAGTACCAGGCCCATCTCATTGACCTCGAAGGACCGTCCTGTCTTGGGAATCCCAGTCGGGCCCCTCCCTCTGCATGAGCACTGCCCGGCCAGCGCCCCAGGCCACTTCTGGGAACTCACCCTGGCCTTGGCCTCAGACTTTTCATTTCCATAGAGATAGTTCCTTAAACCTCTGCAGCTCTGTGGACCACAATTCCAGCCATTGCGAGGTCTGCCCCTCCCTGTGTGTTCTATCCTCGATGGACACATCTGTCACTTTTAAGTCCTCATTGCTCATCTGTCACAGTCCACAACCAGGAAGATAGAAGGGAAGGGGCCAGATGAATGTTTTGCCACCAAGAGGAAGACTCTGACATTTAAAGATTCTCCGTCTCTCTCCTCGTGTCTCCCAACCCCAACTCAGAATAATAGTAACCATAATAACTTTATCATTGTTGAGAGCTCACCATGGGACAGGCCCTGTGCTACGCACTTTACATGCATTATTTCATTTAATCCTCACCAAAAAAACCCCTGGGGGAGATATCGACATGTTACAGATGAAGATGACGACTCCACCTACTAGCTGCGTGACCTTGGGCAAGGTATTTAACGTCTCTGAGCCTCAGTTTCCCCATCAATATACTGGAGAGATGACAACAGCACCTAAATTGCAGAGTCCATGTGATAAGCCATGGAAAGCAGAAACAGTGAGAAATTAAGTATAAAGTCTGTGCACGTAAGAATCTAGTAATGAGAAACCTGAGACAGACAGAGTGACCGATGCCCAGGCAGCCGCCTGTATTTTCCTCAAATTCTGATAGCTTTGCTGTTCTGATTCTTTCATACTCTTAAAACCAATATGCCATTTTCGTGGGACAATCTGATGTTGTTGGGGGAGGGGAACATTCACTCCCCCCGCCTCATGTTTCCCTGCAGGGGCGCCTCCAGCGGAGAGCTGCACACTCCTGGCCTCTTGTCCCACCTGCTTGGTGCATCTGGAAGAAGGAACCAAAAGTGTTCAGCTCATTCCCTCCACCACCACCCCTTGGGATCTGCCTCCCTGCAGAGAAGGTGTTCAGTACATTCCGGGCTTAGCAGAGCAGGCTTATGTCCCATCGGTTTGCCTGAAGTCGGGGTGGGGAGTAAATTCAATTCAAAAGAGTATTCGCAAGCTGTGTCCTCCAAAAGAGCTTTTTATCAGTAATAAAGCTGACACTTTGATCTCCATCTGACTAGCTCTTTCGTGTCTCTGGCAATTAATTTTGTACCACCCTGAAAGGATTCACTCCTCTCTTTTTATGTTGCTCATTCCAATTCTTCATTAAGTCTTCTTGTTACGATTCCAGATGGCCGTCCGAAGCCACTTTCTGCAAAGACAGCTCTTGCGCTGGCTTTCTTCTCCCTAACGTTCTGGCTCCCCGCTCACCCAGGTTCTGAATCGCGGAGCAATTTGGCAGATTCGCTTTGTACCCCTGCCTCACCCTTTGCCAACCCCGCGCATGCCCCAGCTCATCCAAGTCTTTTCTAATTACCACTTGGCTGATAACTCTTCTTGCAATCTCTTCATGTCTGGTAAATGTTCCAATTTCTCCCACTTTGTCTTTCTCATTGAATACTTTAAAAAAAAAAAACCTTGGTAACTCTGGCATTTTTGAATCATCATTAATTTCAAGCTTGTCTTCTTTTATTAGCTGTCCTACATTCCCACCAAGAACTCTTTCCCCCTTGATACATTCGAAAGCCCCTATTTCATTTTCTTTCCCATCACTGAGCCAGGACTAACTTACTCCAATAAATGTCCTTGCAGCAGCAGACATAGCACGAGGGTGAGGGATCGCAGGTACAAGACAGCTGGCACTGTGAGCCCTCAAAAATCTTTCCCAAGGGCTTGCTGCTCCTCTGTCTGTTCTGAAATGCTTTCCAAGAATTCCTCCTCTGACCTAATCCGAGGGAGGCCGAAGTCTCCTGAAGGGCATTAATGATATACATACTTTCCGAGAGAGGAAGGTGAGCTGATCAACTAGCTTCCTCCCATTAACATGTATGTGGTGATTTTCTTTTCTCTCTAGATGAGCTAGCTTGTCACTAGCAGAGATTTCCCTGGGAGAGCTGGGCGTGCAGAGGTGATTTATAAGGTGGGGGGGGATGGGGGCAGGCAGAGAAAAAAGGCAGGTTCGGGGTTTCTCAATAGGGATGTCCAGTACGACATTCAGTAGTGATGGAAATGTGATCTGTCCTGGCTGATGCAGTAGCCACAAACCACATGAAACGTGCTAGTGTGAGTAGGGAGCTGAATGTTACATTTCATTTCATTTTAATTAATTTAAATACAAAGAGCCACATGTGACTAATGGCTACTGCATTGGACCGCGTAGCTCCACAGATGTTATTTTGGGAGACATCTGGGTCTTCTCCTTTTGCAGTAGCCATAGTTCTTTGAGAGTTAAGGGATAACATACAAGACGACAAAAATCCATCTGATTCACAGAATCCGGGGGCATGGGATGGATGTTGTGGATGTGGCTTCATGCCTGTGGAAGCTACACTCTAGTGGCTGTTTCAAGCAGAGGGCACAGACTGGTGGTCCTCAAGCTAGACTCAATACACAGGCATGTTTGACTTACACAATTAAAATATTAACTCACTGCAGACATTTAAAAATTAAGAGATTTTTGCCTAAAAGGTTCAGATTTCTAGCTTCTCTTGAAAATCAGAAGACCCCTCCCCACGCACACATACAACCTGGCAATATTCAGATGGAGATGAGAAACAGTCTCCTTCTCACAGGGCAGGAATTCTTCAGTCTGCCACAGTCCCCACCGCTCCCTATTGTCTATATCCCATGCAGGCGTTTGCGTTTGTCTGTCCTTGTGTCCTGGCTATAAGCATGGGCTTTGTTTGGCACTAGACAACCTGAGTTTGCATCCCCATTTCTGCCTTGTAACAAGCTGTGTGAGTCTGAGCAAGTGACTTTGCCTCTCAGAACCCCAGTTTCCTATTAAGTAAAGTGGATCCTTTTACTCCAGAAAGCTGTCATCAGAATTCGATGGAACAATACTTGTAAAACTCTTGAAAGAGAGGCAGGCTCATGCTAAATGCTTAATATATGGTAGCTATTGGAAGAAGAGGAGGAAAAAAATGAGGAGATGGAGGAAGAGGAGGAAGAAGGGATGTGGGGGGGACATAAAAGCTCTTAGTTTCCAAACACATATAAGGCAGCAAAGAAGAAGAAATATCCTTTCCCCAGTGGAAGATGCCCTAACCCCCTCCCACCATAATACCACAACCGCCCACATTGTAAGAGCAGGAGCAGGGAGTGAGGTTGAGAGATGTGTGAATAAAAGTGAGGAAATAAACCAGCAGGTCCCTGAGACCTTTGCCCTGGGATCTGCGACCTTTGCCCTGAGAGCCAATCTTCCTGCCTACTTCTCGGAGCACTTGAGACCTTGTATGACAACAGAAGCACCGAAAGGTCTGGATTTCATAAACCCTGTTGAAGCCCAAGTCCCTCTGCCACGTCCAGTACCAGTAATCAGAAAACGTCTCCATGTGCCGTAGTTTGTACGTGTTTATCGGAGGAAACCAAAGCCTTCTAAGACAGAGGGAAAGTTACCTGGTGGCCGTCTGCAAGAAATAAAGAAATGCAGAAGACTTGACTAAGTTCTCAAGCAGTGATGACCTCAGGTTCCCAGTGTTTAACTTTGCACAATCTCTCAAAGTTGACTCAAGGACCATGTAATTTACAACATGCCGAGGAAGGGACATCCAGGGCCCTGCACCCAGATACCTGGATTCAGTCCATTTTGGGGTAGGGCCAGGGGGTCTGCATTTCACAGACACACAAGCTATTTTACTTATATGAATTGGTTAATCAAGGCACACTAATGCTGTGGATGGATAATTAACAGCTGGTGAGAACAGCCCAACATACTTCTAACCTCTGGGGAAACATGAAGTATCCAAACGGGGCCCATAGGATTCTTTTACCAAACACTTACTGAAGACCGACTGTGGGGCAACTTTGTTCTAGGCTCTGAGACTAGAACAGTAGGCAAGACAGAGTAAAATCCTGTCCCCATGCATCCAGCTAGGAGAGACAGGTAATAAACAAAATGTATGAGGAAAATACTCAGCTTGTAAGATGGTGATAAGTGCTGAGGAGAAAAACAAGAGACCTTTGGTAGAAACTTGGATGTAAGATGATGTTATATAAGCATGGGTCCCCTGTCCAGTGGTGAGATCTTGGAAGGAGGCCTCCTCTTGTGGTGAATTATCAAACTTCAAACCTATCCATCCACCCATCTATCTACCTGTCATCCATCCATCTATCTATCCACCCATCTGTCATCCACTCAAATGACTACCCATCCATCCATTCATCCCCTCACCCATCCATCCACCCACCCACCCATCCATCCATTCTTCAGTCTTCTTTCATTTGTGTATCAAATCTACTCATCTAACTGTGTGCTTGATCCTGTGTAAAGTTCTGGGAATACAAAAGTGAACAAAAGACAGACATTGTTACGGGCTGAGTTGTATACTCTCCCCACCCCCAAATCCATGTGTGGAAGCCCTAATCCCCAGGACCACAAAATGTGACTGTGTTTGGAGATGGGGCCGTCAAAGAAGTAATTACATTAAAATTGGGGTTATTCGGGTTGGCCTTAATCCCAAGTGACTGGTGTCCTTACCAGAAGAGAAGATTAGGACACAGAGACAGCAGGTAGATTTGAGCACAGAGAGACAACCACGTGAACACACAGCGAGAAGACGGCCATCTCAAGTCAAGGACAAAGGCTCAAAAGAAACCAAAGCTACAGCTACCTTGATGTCAGACTTTCCAGCCTCCCACACTGTGAGAAAATACATTTCTGTGGTTTAAGCCACCCAGCCTGTGGTATTTTGCTATGGCAGCCCTAACAAATGAATACAGACACCATTGCAGAAACAGGTGTTGACAATTCGGAGAAAGAAAATTGAACAATTACAATACAAACGTGTCTCTTTAACTTGCCTGAAAACCCACCAATAGAAATACACCTATTTGAACCAATCATTGGTCTCTTGTTAATCCAACACATATTTACTGATCACCTACAGTGTTTCCGGTGCTACACTAGGCACGGGGGACAAAATGAGAGAGAAGATAAATACACCTATTTGCTTTAGAAGAATACACTACTCTTCCCCATAGACCTAACACTGATCTCCAACCAGACTCAAACAAGAGGGTGTGGTGTTGTGTGGTCATTAGGATCATGGACTTTGGAATCGGACAGACCTGGGTTTGGATCCAAATTCTACCCCTGATGGGCTGTGTGACCTGGGACAAGCTACGTAACCAGTCGGAGCCTCAGTTTATCTCTAGAATGGCCATAACAATACCCAGGTAAAATTGTGGTGAAAATTAAATATGACCACAAACATAATGAAGTACTCAGCAGATGTTCACTGTGGTTGTCACTGCAGCCCCCGAGGCAGAGCCAATCGGATGATGATAAACACTATCGCTAATATGGAGTGCTTTCTGGATGTGAGAGACCTCTAAGTAATTGCATATATTATTATTTTGTAATCTAGGAAGCATCTTCTCTACTTCCCCAGCCTTTCCCAGTTTAATTTGCTGTTTTCTCTTTTGTCTGCTTAGTTTTTTTATAATTCTCAGGAAAGTACTTAAAATCCCAAGATCATCTGAGGGGGAGGCTGTAACCCTGTCGGGAAGGAATGTGTGTCTTTCCAGAGCTCTCCCATCTCTCTATCTTGCACGCTGACCCGGGCAAGCCTGGGAGGGATGTCGGAGGCAACAGTGCCACAAGGCTCTCCACTGTCCCTGCGGTCATGGACAGCGCATTTGATTACAGGTCTCCATCAAGATGGTGTGGTTGTCCCCTACAGAGACATCCCTGCCGGTTTTTGTAAATTTCCTCTAGCACCATCGGAGGTAAGAGCCGCTTCCCTTCCGAGAGGCTGGAGAGGGGAGATAGCGAGGAGTTGTTTTCATGGAAACCACGTCTCCCCCTGAGCCCCAAGGGGCACTTCTGGAAATGCTTCGGAATTTGATCACAGTCTTCAAGCATAAGAACCGTGGTTAAAAGCTGTTATTTCCTCGCATCTGATAAACGGTTGTCGAGAAGCTGACAGTTCTGGTTTTGCTGGGGAAGATTGGATTGGGGGAGGCCGTGGGTCACGAGAATGGGAACAGAGAACAGGATGGGGGTGCCCGAGCCTCAGACCTGCACAGCACCCCAGACTGAGTGGACAGTTTGGAGATGGCGCTGCTGGCTCCTTGTCAAGAGACAGTCAAAGGGACCTTGAGGTTAGGCGTGGAGAGTCGAAAGTGCTGCAACCCTCACAGACTGCAAAGGAGGCTCAGCTTTACGGAAAGGAATTGAAAAACCTGGATAAGAATCATCAACTCTGAGGGTCCTGAAAAAGAATTCCAGTTGCGGGAGTTGCAGACTCCAAGACCTTCAGGAACCAAGAGGAAACGACCATGACGTGAAGTCTACACGAGCCCGGTGAAGCTTTGGGGGAAGAGGAGAGTGCACACCTCATCTCAAAGGGTGGCAGCCACCAGCTGCAGCTGGTCACCTGCTGCCAGCTGCATCTGTAGCTCTTGCGTCGGCCAATTCCCCAATTTTCTAGCAAAAGCCCCACGTCTGGAATTCTAGGTTAAATCTCCCAACATTTAAATGCAAGCTATGAATTCAAATACTTTTTAATCACATTGAAGGCCAAATAAAACATGTCTGAAGGTCAAATCTAGTTTATTCATTCCAGTTTCCAAACTGTGCTATGAATGTTGAAATGAAATCTGAAATTCAAGAGGCATAAGGGAACTTTATCATATCCTCAATAAACAAAAAAAGAAGTAAAAAGAATAGTTATGATTTATTCAGTATTCACTGTGTGCTTAGCAATTTGGTTATACTACTGCACTGAGTCCTCAACACAATACTAGGGGTGTAGGAATTTTCACCCCAACTTACAGATGCGGAAACTAAGGCTCACAGAGGTTGAGTCACTTGTTCAAGGTCACACCTTGTTACATGGGAGTCTCTGCAGATAGGATCATCATTTCTCAGTATCTCTGTAGCACAGAAAGGCCCCAGACACCTCTTCTTCCTTCAAATTTTTGCTTTACTATATATATTAGGCTTGTTCTATTGTCATGACTCTTAACCAGAGCAGGGGACATTGGGCAATGTCTGAAGACATTTTTGGATGCCATGCTGGTGGGGTAGCAGGTGGTCCTGGCATCTAGGGGGTGATAGTCAGGGATGCTGCTCAACATCCTACAATGCACAGGACACAGCCCAACAAGTCACAGCAGAGAAATGTCCAGCCCACAGTCAAGAGTACCAAGGTGGATAAACCCTTGTCAAAAAGAATCTGTGTGTGGGGAGGGGGAGAGCGCAAGGCCAGGCGACAAGAAGGAGGCGAAAAACAGCACTGCAGATGATTCTTGTAAAAGCAGCCCTGTTGTTACAGAACCTGTACGACTTGCCAAGCGTTCTCAACTGCTCTAAATCTTCCTGACAGCCCCTCAAGCACATCGTCTTGTTGCCATTTTACAGATGAGGATACTGAGGCCCAGAGAAAGAAAGAGATTTTTCCCTCGGGCTTCATTAACCGTATTCCACAAATACTTATTAAGTGTCTGGGATATCTTGGTTCTAGTTGAGGGATCTGTCCTTTCTGCTAATACTTGCGTTTACTGCCTGCCAGGCACATGGCTAAGAATTTTACATTCATCATCTCATCCCATCTTCCCAAGAACCCAGTGAAATGGATACTCTGTGTATCTCCATTATCATAGTTGGGAAACTGAGATTCAGAGAAGTGAAATCGCGTGACCAGAGTCATCAGAATTTGAATCTAGGCACTTACGCCTTTGAATCCTGTGCTCTTAACCACTTCACTGTCCTGAGGCCTCGCGGGATGGTTTTCCAGTGAGGAGACATTTACTGAGTTCCCCATTTAGAGAAAATCGGGGAGACATGAGAGCAATTCCAAGGAGTTTACGTTCAAATGGCAAGACCTGGCACTTTCGCCATCAGCTATGGCACAAGACGAAAAGTGATCAGGTATTAAAGAAGAGTCAGGTAAGTTGGTATAAGACAGGAGTCAGCAAACCGTGGTCCACAAACCTAGAAGGCTGCCTGTTTATGTAAATGAAGTTAGGTTGGCATGTGGCCACGCCCATTTGTGTATGATTGTCCCTGGCTGTTTTTGAGTTGAGTGGTTGCTATAGAGACCATCTGGCCCATAAAGCCAAACAAATGTTTACGACAGGACCCTTATAGAAAAAGCGTGCTGACTCTTGCTGTAGGAGAAGAGATGACCAACATGGAAAATGACCCACATTCCATGCGTCTCTCTCATTGATGATTAATTAATTATTCCTCATATACACTGGAATGATGACCCCAGGAGATGACGACAGTAACACTGAAACTGACAAACATCACGTGCTGGGTGTTGCCCATGTGCAAGGCCTGGGGCTAATGCTAGTTCCCCCAAAAATCCATCAGGTGGATGTCATTACCCGCCTTTGATATGTGATTAACATGAGGCTCAGAGGTCGAGTGCCAAGTCCAAGTTCAGTTAGGTTAGCTGGCAAGGTCCAGCAGCAGGGTTCAAAGGTGGGCACGTGCAGCTCCCAAGCTCTTAGCATGTGGAAGGAAACATTCAGCACAAGTCCTGGCTCCTGATTTTCCAAACAAAATTTTCTTCTTCTCTTTTTTTGACCAGGCCTCCCACCCCTGTAAACCAGTAAGAAGCTCCTGCAGGGCCCAGCAAGGCCTGGAAGCTCTTTTCAGAACCAGCCTGTCTGTCTCAGACAGCATCCAGCAAGTCCCACATTTCAGCAGGTTGCAAAAGCCACTAACACGGGGAGCTGGTGCGGCTTCCGGACCGGCTCAAGTGCCTTCCCACCCCCAGCTGTCCGCCAGTTGATATCTACACAGCACTTTACAATCTCCCTTGGTTAATCCAGCGTGTTCCCTGGTCACTTCTCATTAAGCCGAGTGTAGCCTCCTTTTCACTTGTCCTGAATTCAAGTGTCACTTTCCCCAGCCACGGACTGCAGGTGGAAAGGACGAACACAAAGCTCGGAAGGCAAGAGAGGAAGACCGGGATAGCCCCGACTCAACTCCCAAAAGCTCCTTCCCCAGACCCACAAGGATACTGGCCCCTCACCACCCCGTCCCACCCGCAAGTGACACAAAAATAAGCCTGGTGTCTCAGGGATTTTTAAAAGCTGAGGGTATCTGGCCCAGCTGGTGCAGGAAAATATTTGACAACAGCAGTTGGATCTGTAAATATCTTTCCTGGTGTTCCCAGGCTAGCCGATTATCCCAGCTGTGCAGCCAAGGCCCACCTGGGGTGTTCTCCAGAGAACTAGCTCCCAGCAGACCGCTGCTCTGATTTCACCTGTCCCCAGGTGAGAAGCCCAGAGCCCCAGCTCTTCCTTCTCCCCAGCCTGAGCACAAACCATAAAAGCCGAGCGCCTGACGAATTGCTGCCCAAGCAATGGCGAAATGGTTATGGGGCCTCCCTTTGGCTGCAAATCCAGGAGCCAGAGAAAAGGAGGCTGTGTATTTTACTCCAAAGGATTTCGGTTTAAATCCCCCAGCTCTGATTCCCAGCTATGTGAAGTCCCAGCTATATTCCGAGCAAGTGACTTAGCATCTCTGTTTCTTTCTCTACAAGATAAATTGTCATCTGGGGTGGTCTTCAAGACGTAATTAAATGACACAGCAACATATTTGTTAATTGTAGTAAAATGCATGCAACATAACATTTACCACCATTTTCAAGTGTACAGTTCAGTGATACCAAGTACACTCACGTGGCTGTGTAACCATCACCAGCGTGCATCTGCAGAATGCTTTTCATCTTGCAAAACTGAAACTCCGTATCTATTAAACACTAACTGTCCTTTCCCTGCTCCCCCCAGCCTCTGGCAACCACCATTCTACTTTGTCTCTGGGAATTCGACTATTCTAGGTACCTTGTCGGCCAATAAATTAATATTACTATATTAGAGACAGAAATGATTTCAGGAGTTTTGCAAAGCTTTGCCCTGAAGGAATATGTGCACGTGTTAGTTCGCATATCAAAAGCTGCCTCGCCGCAGGAGGGCGTCTCAATGGTCAGTAGCGGCTGCTTTCCAAGGTGACGCTGCAGTCTCAGGCTTGTGGTTCTCCCCTGCTTTGAACGACAAAGCAGGTTTGCCTGGAGCCCCGGGAGCTGATCAAAGAGAGTGCCCACCCCAGACAGACACCTGTGGCTAAAAGCAATTAGCCCAAGGGACAGCTCTTGCCTGACTTCCGACTACCTGTCTCAATCCACAAGAACTAGATAAAATATGGGGCCACTATGTCTCTGTTTAACTTTTCTGCTAAAGTGATAGTTTTATCTTAGAACTTATAAGTTTGTCCTAGAAAGATTTTGTAACCGTTAGTTCACATAGAGTTACTTACAAGACCTATAGAAGCCTTGTGGGAGACTTTGAACCTAAAACGAACTACCTGTTACTATGTAAATCTGTTACCCAGGGCAACCGGTCACTGTACCTATAAATACTGATGTAAAACTTCAGTCTTGTCCTCAAAACTCACAGGAATATTTTGGGGACACCCTGTCACCCTCGCTTTTTCTATATTCATAGATCTATTCTTTATGAACTACATTTTTGCCTCTGTGCATTGTTTTATTTCTATTTTCTATTATTTTTTCATCCTTTGCGATGACCCCTGCCTGAGGGACCCGATTCTTTGCTGGGAACGTAGCTAACTCCCTGCAGTACCTCATATAAGCGGAATCGTCCGGTAATTATTTGTGACTGGCTCATATCACTTAGCATAATAACTTTAAGGTTCATCCATGTTGTAGCATATGTCAGAATTGTCTTCTTTTTTAGAACTGAACAATATTCTATGTACTTGCTACATCTTGCTTATCCATTTATCCCTCAATGGACTCCTGGGTTACTTTTGTGATTTGGCTATTGTGCACCATGCTGCTACGAACGTAGGTGTACAAGTGTGTCTTCGAGACCCTGCTTTCAGTTGTTTTGGATAAATGCCCGGAAGTAAAATTTCTGGATAATGTGGTTGTTCTATTTTTAATTTTTTAAGGAATCCTCTTACTGTTTTCCATAGCAGCTGTATCATTTTACATTCCCATCAATAGCACACAAAGTTTCCCATTTCTCCACGTCCTTGCTAACACTTATTATTTTCTCTCCCTTCTTTTCTTTTGATAGCAGCCACCCTCATGGATGCGAGGTTGTATTTTATCGTGGTTTTGATTTGCATTTTCCCAATAATTGGTGATGCTGAGCATCATTTCATGTACTTCTTGGCCATCCACGACAATATTTTTGCTTAGTGCCTGGAACCTGTTGGGGTTTGGACCTAATGCCCATTATTACAAACACCGTAAGAGCTGAATCATGGCTGCAGCTGAGTTTTCCTTGCAGGTCTGAATGCTTGTCTATGCCAGGCCTTGGAGGCATTTTAAGGGAGAAACTCGGTATTTGCTCTAGCCTATTCCCTTAGACTGTGAGAAGTCACTTCACTTCTCTGGACTTCACCAAGATGCTGAAGATATATACAATAAATTCAAAACAACTTTATAGGCGGTAAAAGAGCATCATATGAGGAGCCATACAGACCTGGGCTTGTGTCCTGCTCTGCCATTTGTTAGCTATGTGATTTTGGCCAAGTCATTTACCTCGGATCCCAGCACACATGAACATTCCATGGATTATTCTTGGAACAGATAAACGAATAAGTGAGTGAATGATCTCTTATCAAAAAAATTATACCTATTCCTGGAATGTTCTATCAAATAACAGAGTTATTTGCACAGTGCTTTGCAGTTTTGAAAATACTTGGAACGCAGTAGAGCCGAGTGGGTCCGAGCTTATGTTTGCATATTTGCAAATGGACAAACCTGGATTTGAATTCCAGCTCTGACAATACTATCGGTGTGATCTTGGACAGGTTATATAATCCCTCTAAGCCTCAGTTATTCCATCTTTAATATGGGAACACTAGACTGTGCTAGCCAGCCTCAAAGAGAGCCCCTGTGGACCCTTGCTCCTGACATCCGAGATCTTATATAGTCCCCTCGAAAATGAACGGGGCTGACCTATACGACCAACAGAATGTTGCCGAAATTACAGAATGTGACTTCTGAGCCTTCCATGAAGGACACTGAAGCCTCTGCCTTGCTCTCTCTTGGGTCTGGAGGAGGCCAGCCACCCTGTCATGAACACACTCAAGCAGCCCCGTGGAGAGGTCCACGTGGCAAGGAACTGAGGCCTCCTGCCAACAGCCACACGAGTGAAACATCTTGGAAGTAGATCCTCTAGCCCCAGTCAAACCTTCAGATATGACAGCAACCTAATGAGACAGCCTGATCTAGAACCACTCAGCTAGATCACTCCCAGATTCCTCACCAACACACACTGTGTGTGAGGTAGAAAATATGTATTGCAATTTTTAAGATGCTAAATCTTGAGGGCTTTGTTACTCAGCAACAAATACCTGGTACACATACCTCATATGGCCACTGTGAAATTCAAATGCATGTGAAGTATCTGCTTTGTTTAGTGCCCGGCTCATAGTAATAGCTCAAGAAATATCACCTAGTTGCCACTTTGGGCTGTAAAAAGACATCCTTTGCTCTTTGCTCTGATTCAAGGACTCAAGGAGGTGTGTCTGCAAAAATATCCTCCAGAGCAAACTTCTTACAGCACAGATGATGTAGGTCTAAGAACACAACTTTTCTATTACCCACGCTAAACAGAGAGGGGATGAGGCAAACGAAAGCCTAAGAGGCTAAAGGTTCTTTGCAGAATTGCACGGACTTAGGTAAGTTAATTGCAGGGGCTGTGAGGCCCGAATGAAACACAAGATGTAAAGACTAGAACATTCAGAGCACTGGTTAAACAGACATGCTGTGTGGCTCCCTGCACTTTATAAAGTACCTATGGAATTTTCTCTTTTAATCCTCATAATAAACCCCTGTGGGATGGTTATTCTTGAGTCCATTTTATGGATGGGCCAACTGAAGCTCAGAGGGCGGAGACAGCCTTGCCAGGAATATGTAGCCATCAGGTGCTACTGGTGGGTTTCAGACCCAGGCTTTCAGTCCCTTCTGTTGACTTGGACTGAGCTTGGAGATCATTCCATACCACCAGGCTTCAGTCGCTTCCTCTCTCCGAGCCCCAATTCTGTCAAATGTAGGGTTTGGAAGAATCCGGGGCCCAGATGTTCAGGAGCTTAATGCACAAGGCAGTTTATTTATGTGAGAGAACCAGGCCAAGTGCAATCCTT
>CM052452.1:10553981-10576991 GCA_028533085.1 Varecia variegata
GTACTGGCTGGGCATGATGGCTCATGCCTGTAATCCCAGCACTCTGGGAGGCCAAAGTGGGAGGATCGCTTGAGGTCAGGAGTTTGAGACCAGCCTGGGAAACATAGCAAGACGCTGTCTCTACAAAAAATAATTTAGAAAAATTAACTGAGCATTGTGGTGTGTGCCTGTAGTCCCAGCTACTTTGGAGGCTGAGGCAGGAGGATCTCTTGAGCCCAGGAGTTCAAGGCTGTGGTGAGCTACGATGGCGCCACTGCACTCCAGCTTGGGTTACAGAGTGAGACCCTGTCTCTAAAACAAACAAATAAAAAAAGCATTGAGGCAGAGAAGCAGAGAGGTTCTGGGTTCTGAGCAATTGCTTGAGGCACGTTAGTGTCAGTGTACCCAGGTTGTGGAGGCCACAGTCAGGGAAAAGCTGAAGGGATGTGACTTGTGTACCAGAAGCGTCTATTACCGTGGCAAACCTGCTGTGTGCAAGGTTAAGTCTCGTATGTGTCCCTGTGTCAGGAGGAAACAATTAAAATGGGCTTGCAGGTATATTTAAAAGTCAAAATAAATAAGTTCTAGAACTTTCTAATATTAAAGACTCATTATGATAACACATGCACATGCTCACATGTGCAAATGTTTCCCTGTCTCTCTCCCCCACCTCTTCACCACCTGAATTAGCTTCTTTCATAGTTCAGAAAAGAAAAGTTGCTGCAAGCCCCATACTCTGCTGAGATGGATGTTTCTCAAACTTTGCAAGCAGCCCTGACTGGCAACCCAAGAGAGGGGTATAAAATAAAAACAACTCCATGTTTAAAAAAAAAAAAACTAACTGGTATACACATGTCAGAACATGGAACCTCAGTATCTTGGGGACAAGAGTGTAATTAGCCAGGGGGTATTGCATTTCCATTCACAGGGGAGCGTGGGCGGCCTGATGGTTTAGGCCAGGCCTGTTTAACAGCTGCGTTTGATTATCCTCAGCTCAGCTGCATTTCCTCACTCCCATTTTCCTCACCTTGTGGCCTTCACATTTTGTTTCCTCTCCAGGATCAGTGACAAATCAAATGATCTGTTCTGGTCTCAGCTCAGAACCCTGATGCCTGTCGGTTCTGGGATTGTGCTACACACCAGACGTGTAAATGAAAGGAAAGACAGAGAGACAGACAGCCTCTTAGGTGCATACACCTCCCATATTCCAAATGCATTTTCATTTGGATTCCCAAATGGATCACAGTGGGTATTATTTGATACCCACAGTCTCCCTCCTAGAAAAGAACATCAGGGATAACTCTCCATGTGACCAATGAGAAATAAAAAAAAGACTTGGCCCACATCCCAACAAAGCATTCATGGCCAGGCACACAGTAGGCACTCAGTAATTGTTTGGTTATTGTGAGAAGCAGTTGAATATCATGGTTGGGAGCACAGGGTTTGGGGTGCGTTAGACTGGTGTCATGCCCCAACACTGCTTTTCAGTAGCTAAGTGCTATTGGGCAGGTGGCTTAACCTCTCTGAACCTCGGTGTTCCTGCCTATAAAATGGGAATAATCACAATGCTTGCAGATTGTTGAGAGGACTCGGTAAGGTAAGCTGTGCACAGCGTTTGACAGGTAGAAGTAACATGATGATAAATTAGCCAGACCTCGGTACCTAGGGCTTAGGTCATTCCTCAGCCATCTGACCTCCGAGAGTTTGGCGATGTCCCCATCCACCAGCAGGTGGGCAGAGGCAGAGGGCTCCCAATGCTGTTTTTCTGGCTTGCCGATAATTGTTTCTCATACAAGTCGGTGTTTTATTGATTCGCTATTGATCTCTGCATGGGGCCAGGGAAATTCTTGGTTCATGAAGACAAAGGCAGCATTTTCTAGCCCTGGGGTCCCCGCTGGCATTTTCTAGCCCTGGGGTCAGGGGCATGACTTGAATGACTGGCCTCTGCCTTGCTTGGGACAAATTCTTAATCAGAACCAGCCTTTCCTGACGGCCCCCTCTCTCTCTTGTGTCCCTTTATTGCTTCCATCAACCCTTCCCCCCGCTGGCTCCGTTTGACCTTTAATAAGCGCCGCTTTTGTGCAGAGCTGCTGGTGAGTTATTGCCGTGCGAGCAGCTCCCCAGGGCAGGCTACCTCCCTGGCCCCTGGCCTCTCCGCAGCTTGTAAGGGAAAATTACATTTTGATCTACATCCTCCATTTCCATTCTCTGTCGCCTGGCTTTGGAGACAAAAGGAAGAAAGGAATGGTTCCTTGTCCCTTCTTTCTCTTCCCCTCCTGGGCTGTGCCTGTGTGCTGTTTCCTGTCCCCTACCCCACCCTGCTCTGTCCTGCTGTTCAGTTGGGCAGCTCGAATGACCTGGTCGGGGGTCTCCACCCCTACATCATCTCCGCCACCCGGATTATCAGAGCCCCATGAGTCAGGACAAGATAACACCTGGAAGTCACCAGATGGACCTTGAATAAAAATGCCATTCTTAGGTCTTCCGTGACTGCTCCAGGCCAGGCAAGGATGTCCTATGAGATTGTCCTCAGCACATCCTCTACCTCTTCTTCCTCCTTCACTTATTTTTTTTATTGCAATAAATTTCTCATAACACAAATTCACCCTTTTAAGCACTGTAAAGTGCACGATTCAGGCGGGTTTAGTATATTCACAATGTTCTGCAACCCTCACCACTATCCAATTCCAGAACATCCGCATCACCCCGATAGAGACCCCATACCTGTTAAGCAGTCACTCCCCATTCCCCCAACGTCTGACAGTCACCTACTTTCTGTCTCTATGAATTTGTCTATTCTGGACGTTTTATATCAACGGAATCATACAATAGGTGACGTTTTGTGACTGGTGTATTTTTACTTAGCAAAATGTTTCCAAGGTTTATCCATGTTGTGGGATGTATGAGCACTTTATTCTTTCTTATGGTTGAATAATATTCCATTGTATGGAAATACCACATTTTGTTTATCCACTCATCCACGGGTGGATATTTGGGTTGTTTCCATCTTTTGGCTGTCATAAATAATACCGCTGTGACCATTTAGTACAAACTTCTTTTTGAACATGTTTCCCATTCTCTTGGGTATATAGAGCTAGGAATGGAATTGCTGTGTTGTATCGTAGTTCTATGTTTAACTTCTTGAGGAACTGACAGACTGTTTGCCACAGTGGCTGCACCATTTTACAATTTCACCAGCAGTGTACAAGGGTTCCAGTTTTTCTACATCCTCATCGACACTTGAGAATTTCCAGGGTTTTTCTTTTTTTTATTATAGTTATCCTAGTGGGTATGAAGGGGTATCTCCTGTGGTTTTGATTTGCATTTTCCTAATGACTAATGATACTGAGCATCTTTCCATGTGCTGATTGGCCACTTGTATATTTTCTTTGAAGATATGTCTATTCGATTCTTCTCCTCATTTTTAAATTGGGTTGTTTTTGTTGGGTTGTAAGAGTCCTTTATATATTCTTCATACTAGATCTTTATCAAATATATGATTTGCAAATATTTTATGCAATTTTACAAGTAGCCTTTTTATTGTTTTGATGATCTTTGTTACACACAAGTTTTTAATTTTGATGAAGTCCAATTTAGCTATGTTTTCTTTTGTTTGTGTTTTGCTTTCATACTTAAAATATTGCCTAATCTGTGGACAGATTAAATATTGCCTGATCTGTGTCCACATCTGTGGACAAAGCTAATAGTGGTTTTTTTAAGCAGCACCTTGCCTGAACATTTCCTTAAAGAAATTAATATACTGAAAAAGTATATTTGAATCCTTATTTGATTATTTTAGTTGCACCATTAAAACATTTGACTTAAATTGTTTGACCATTCCAGTCCGTGTACTGTTCTAATTTCTCATTGTGTAGGCCGATTTGCCTGTCATGAGTCCTGTTCACTGGTCTTTATAATTTTTGTGTAATAACTAAAGGCAAAGGACTATAGATGCACTACTGTGTAAAGAGATTACACGACTGTACCCTATTGCACCTTAAATAGTAGTGGGGACTTACAATCGCTTGCATTGTTTCACAAAATAAATAACTCACGTCAAATACTAAAAAAATACCCAAAAAAACACAATTGCCTAATCCCAGGTCATGAGGACTTATACCTGTGGTTCCTTCTAAGCGTTTTATAGACTAACTCTTACATTTACGTCTTTAATTATTTTTGAGTTAATTTTTGTATAGGTGTGAGGCACGATTCCAACTTCATTCTTTTGCATGTGGCTGTCCAGTTGTCTCAGCACCATTTGTTGAAAAGACTATTCTTTTCTCCTACAAATGGTCTTAGTACCTTTGTTGAAAATCAGTTTATCACAGACACAAGGGTTTATTTCTGGACTCTGAATTCTATTCCATAGATCTATGTGTCTATCCTTTTCAATACCATACTGTTTTGATGATTATAACTCTGTAGTACATTTTGAAATTGGGAAGTGAGGGTTTTCCAACTTTGTGCTTTTACAAAAGAACAAAGAACTTTGTTGGTTTTGGCTATTTGGGGTCTCTTGCAATTCCATATAAATTTTAGGAGCAGTTTGTGCATCGTTGTAATAAAGGCAGTTGGAATTTTTATAGAGAGTGCACTGAATCTGTAGATTAGTTTGGGGAGTATTGCCATCTTAACAATATTAAGTCTTCCAGTACATGAACATGGGGTGTATTTCCATTTATTTAGGTCTTATGTAATTTCTTATAACAATGTTTTATAGTTTTCAGTGTAGAAGGAGGTATTTAAAAAAATAATGACAGTAATTACTAAAATATTAGTTGTGTGATGTTCAGGGTGTGTCTCCCTGTTCTACAAGCTTCCGCAGGTTAGCAGTCATTTCTGTTTGCCATTGTGGCAGATCTGGAGATGCCCGGATCAGATCTTCCTTCAGGAAAGGACTCACTGCCCAGATTCAAAGGCTGAGGTCAGCTGACAAGGCCCACCTGTTAGCTTCATCAGGGTCTGCCTCAATTTTTAAGCCAAGGTTACACTATTCTGGAGAGGACCCCTGGCCAATGATTGAGCAGGGTGGTGAAAGCTTAGGGCATGCTATTCTCACAGCAGGCCCTGACCTATGCATCAGAAAGGCAGTGGCTGGTACAAGGCCTGCTCATTTCCACCCCATGGGGGCTCTTCTAAAAAGCTGTTTTTTATTCCAGGCCCCCGGTTGGGCTGGTAGAGATTTTGCCAGGTCAGCATTGTGGTCTGATGCCTCCTTCTGCTCAAGCCAGCTACCTCCTTGTCCTTTTCACATGTGTAACACCCCGGTCATCCTTTTGAATTCCTAAGTCTGTCCTGACTTCTTCTTCCTGGGGAACCCGGCTGGCACAAAACCATCTTTCTCTCAGCATCAGGCTCACATCTTTGAGGTCCTAGAGATGCTTCTGAACAGAAAGACGGACGCTCTTGATGTGGACTCTTGAGCACAAGAAGACTCTGAACCTTTTGTTACCATCAAGGTACAATTTCTTATCATTCATACCCGTAGCAGGTGGCCAAGGATAGAAATTAATTAGGATGCCTCCCTCTTTTTTTTTAATAGAAGTTTTGGTTAAATGGAGTTTGTTGATAGTGGGGTCAATTAGAATGGTAAAGGGCTTAGAATTTATGTCATTAGAGGAAAGGGAATGTCATGGTGAGAAGAGAAGTCCTCAGGGTGGACCAGTGTGGTCAGAGCAGAGTGAGAGTATAAGACAGTGATTTAAAAAAAGGAAGTGAGAGAGTTGGGTTCAAATGTTTGAAAGATGGAGACTTTTTCTGTGCTGCCCTTCTTTTCTGTGCTGCCCTTCAAGGAAAAACTTGGATGCTATAAAGTTCTTATCCTTGAGGTCTCAGACTAAATGTCACTTCCTCCAGGAAGCCTTCCTGGAACCTTCTCCCCCCCACCTCCAAGACTTGTTAAGGTCATCACGCTCTCCTGTCTTACTCTGCACTTCTCCTTTGAAACATTCTGTGAAGGCAGGTCTAGGTCTGATTCATTTCCTGGTATTGTTTCTTCAGCATCAAGAACAGTTCCAGGCTCACACTTGGTGCCTGATAAACCTTTGATGAATTAAAGAGGAAACAAATGAGCTAGTAGGTGAAAGTTAAAGGACAAATGTGGATTCCATGAAAACACTTCATAACACCCGTCATGTCTAACAGTGTGAGGGGCTGCTTCCAGCTACTGGCTGAGAGAATAAGGGCATAAATCAGGCTGGGCGGGGTGGCTCATGCCTGTAATCCTAGCACTCTGGGAGGCCGAGGTGGGAGGATCGCTCGAGGTCAGGAGTTCGAGACCAGCCTGAGAAACAGCGAGACCCCCGTCTCTACTAAAAAATAGAAAAATTAGCCGGGCATGGTGGCGCATGCCTGTAGTCCCAGCTACTTCGGAAGCTGAGGCAGGAGGATTGCTTGAGCCCAGGAGTTTGAGGTTGCTGTGAGCTAGGCTGACGCCGTGGAACTCTAGCCCCAGCAACAGAGCGAGACTGTCTCCAAAAAAAAAGAGTAAGAGCATAAATCCATCTCTTGTCCTCAGGTCCTATCAATTTCTGTGACACCAAAGCCTCCTTGAACCTGTGGCTTCTATCCTACTGCATTCTTCTTGTTTCTGTCTGCATCTCCCTCCACTAAGGGCGGCTTGAGTTGTTCTCTAAAAAGGGACATTGTGGAGTGGAACTGATTTTCCATCTGCTAGGAAAACAAAAACACGTCAGAATATTTCAGAGCTATTCAGAAGAGTAGATTCTGGGCTCCTCTCAAGTTCTCGAGCATTTGCTTAATACCACCATGTATCGAGCACTTACTAAATGCAAGACACTGTATAATAAACATGGCATGCAAATCACAATTCCTGCAATTCCTCTGCAAGGTGGGGATTGTTATTCCCAAATATGAAAATCGTGGTTTTTCCCCAACCGCCTTGGGATTCAGAGCTAATGTAACTGCTTAAGGGAACCAATCGAGGCATACAACCAGCTCAGTGGAGGCATTCCCATATGGAATCGGTAGATTGACCTGAGACAGTGGGTTGGGTATCTTCTTGCACCATTCAATGTGACTCAGATGATTTTGATAAACAGCCTAAGAAACTAGATGTGACACTTATGTTTGGACTTAGTCCCACAACCATGTAACACCCAGAAGGCTCTAACAAGCAAATGTAAGCCTCTAATTTTATTATCTAGATATTTTTTTTACAGTCTTGAATAAAGGGGAGTGACATTCAGAAGTACCTCCTAAATCATCAGAGAGAGAGATTCAATTATGTTTGCTGTCACTTGTGTTATCTGTACTTTGAAGAATGCTAATTTTCTAAAAATTGGTTACCTGAGTATGATTAAAAAAAAAAAAAAAGTCTCTCCCTAATCAAACAAACCTTAGTTCCCTGAAAAGCTCAGTGGTGGGAAAATTCAAGCCCTTGAAGCTTCGGATTTTCTCTGGGAAATTGGTTTACATTGTATAAGGTCACCGTTGCAAATGTGAGAGCCTCGATAAGTTTTCTTTTACATTTATAAAATAAAGCAAAGGTGGCATCTAAATAAGGAAACCATCCAAGACAGTTTGTGCATGTAACATTGTTGATAAGGGGTCATGCATCATCCTCAGCTTCCTGGAAAACGTGAGTCTACCTTTGCAAACTTCCAGGCCGTTGGTCAGAATGGTGGGCGTGAGTGTTTTTCTTGAGGAAACCCAGTCTCAGGTGAGGCCACATGCTTTAGTCAGCCTTCCTTTGATTGGAATTAACAGAAACCTACTCCAATTAGCTCAAGTGCAATCAAGGCTTTGCTGTAAGATGCAGAAAGGTCTCTTGGGAATCCAGAGAAGGCAGAACAGCAGGTCCCAGGGAGGACAGGAAGAGTATCAGAAACCAACAGGATGGTGGTTGCCAAAACAGGCTCCTCCAATTGCTTGCTGTGTGACCTCAGGTGATTTACTTTGCCTCTCTGTGCCTCAATCTCAACAAAGGAGATGAGAGTGTGTATACTTCCATTGTCAATAAGAAATGAGTTCATGATTGTGCTGTGCTTAACACATACTATATGATCAATAAATGTTAGCTGCTGTTATTATAAATTTTTTTCTCTCAATTACCTTTGTGCAACTGTTCCATCTTCCTTTTGTTTTCTCATGGCTTTAACCTTTATAGTGAGCGGCTCTTCAGTCTACCTAACCTTCTAAGTTATAGTGCCTGTAAGTTCCTGGAAACTGTCCTCTCCTCTCAGGTCAAGTTGCTAATAGGAAAGATCTGACTGGCTCATCCCACCCACATGATAGGCCCCTGACAGCTCATGGCTGGGTTCCCTCTGGGACAGAGAACCTCCCTGTTCTTTGTGTCCGGATGGGGTCCACTCAGCGGGGCTGTAGGTGAGGAGTTTCCCATTAGGCAGTGCGGGTGAGCAGCAGCGAACATCTGGACCACGTCTAGAAGCACAGGTGGGATCACGTCTGGCTGGGAGGTAAGGGAAGGCCTGTCATGGGCTGCATGAACAGGCTTCTGTGTGGGCCGGTGGTCACCAATATCAATTTGATGTAGTCTTTAGGGATAAACCATCATGGTAGTTGCAACTTACTTACAATTGGAATTAAGAAAAAAATGTATATGCAGTATGTGTTGCTTAACAATGGGGATATGCCTGAGACCTGTGTCATTAGGCAATTTTGTTGTTGTGTAAACATCATAGAGTATACTTACACAAACCTAGATGGTACAGCCTGCTGTATATTTAGGTTATATGGTATAGCCTATTGCTCCTAGACTGCAAACCTGCACAGCATGTTACTCTACTGAATACTGTAGGCAATTGGAACACAATGGGAAGTATTTGTATATCTAAACATATCTAAACATAGAAAATGTACAGTAAAATATGGTATAAAAGACAAAAAATTGTATACTTTATAGGGCACTTACATTAAATGGAGCTTGCAGGACTGGAAGTTGCTCTGGGTGAGTCAGTGAGTGCTGAGTGAATATGAAGGCCTAGGATATTACTGTACACTATAGACTTTATAAACATTGTACACTTAGGCTACACTAAATTTAAAATTTTTTCTTCAATAATAAATTAATCTTAGCTTATAAGTTTTTTACTTTATAAACTTTTTAATTTTTTAAGCTTTTGACTCTTTTATAATAGCATTTAGCTTAAAACACAAACACACTGTATAGCTGTACAAAAATGTATTCCTTCTTTATATCTTTATTCTGTAAGATTTTTTTCTATTTTAAAATTAGTTTTTCTTTTTAAATGCTTTTGTTCAAAACTAAGACACAAACGCACACATTAGCCTAGGCCTACGCAGGGTCAGGGTCATCAGTATCACTGTCTCCCACCCCCGCATCTTGTCCCTTGTCCCACTGGAAGGTCTTCAGGGGCAGGAACCCGTGTAGAGCCGTGTGATAACACAGCCTTCTGGAATACCTCCTGAAGGACCTGCCTGAGGCTGTTTTACAGTTACCTGCTTTTTAAAATAAGTATTATAGAAGGAGTAGGCTGTAAAACAATGATAAAAACTATAGTATAGTAAATACAGACACCAGTAACACAGTAGTTTATTGTCATCATCTAGTATTATGTACTGTACGTAATTGTGTATGTAGAGTTTTATACAACTGGCAGTGTAATAGGTTTGTTCACAGGAGCATCACCGCAAACACGTGAGTAATGTGCTACGCTACAGCATTACAATGGCTACATCACTAGGCAATAGGACTTTCTCAGCTCCATTATAATCTTATGGGACCAGTATCGTGCACACCGTGCGTAGTTGGCTGAAACATCATTATGCGGTGCGTGACTGTGTGTGTGCGCGTGTGTGTGTTTGTGTGTGTGTGCGCGCATGTTTTCCTTCTGAGAGACGGGGCAAGAGAAAATTTGATGAATCTAATTGAAGGATATATGTGTCTTTAGTAAACTATTCTTTTAGCTTTACTGTAGGTTTTAAATTTTCCAAAATTTAAAAAATGGGAGATGTCACAGCTGAGATGTTTGCCAAATAAAGCAAACATTTTCATAATAAATACACATAAATACATAAATAGACAAAATGAGTAGTAAGCAAGCAAGCTCAGAATTCAGCAAATCCCAGGTTTCCTTGGCTCCTTGGTAAGTGACATTTTTCTCTCTGAGCTTCCATTTCCGCATCTGTTAAATGGGCTCAGATTACTGCTACCAAGCCCGCTGAGGGGTTTCATGAATGGGTAGATACGCCAGGCAGGACTGGTATCCCGCTGGTAGGTGTTGGTGTAGCTCTGCCAGGTACTTGCAGGGAGCGTTCACTCTGAGTGGTTGGGTTGTTCTAGCTGTCAAAGGTGTTTGAATATTGTTCTTGATATCTGGCACATAGTAGGACCCAAGTTCATAGACACTGTTTTTAGTACCATCACCATTATTATAATTATCTTCAGGGTCATCCCTGAACCCCGTGGTCCTTCCCAGACTAGGGACTTGTAAAGAATGAGGCTTCGGGAATGAAATTGAACTGGGTGAGGGAGGTGGCCTCAGCACTGGGTGTTTCAGGCACCTATAGGAACAGTGTCATTCCAGCGTGAGGTAGGTAGGGATTTCAGCAGCATTTCAGGCCGGGGTGAAGTGTACTCCTCTCATCTGGAAGGGCTAAGCTCTATTTGCAAACTAAACACTGGTGCAGGCCAAGAGAGGAAAGGAGGCCCCAGGCTGCAGAGAGATGGAGGGATGGATACTGAGGCCTTGGGCCTGTGTCCCTGCACCAGACGGAGTATGTACGTGAGATACGGGGCCAGTCGCACATTCTCAGCGGGGGCCCCAGGTAAGATTGGGCTAGATACTTCTGCGTGCTTAAGAGCTGGTGCTGTTTAAACCTCATTCTTCTCTTTCTGACTGTTGCCTCAAGATCCTTCAAAATAAGCTTAATAAATGTTTAAACCATAAATAGATGGATAGATGGGTGTATGAGGGTGGATGGATTCAATGTATAGATAGAAGCGTGAACTGTGGAAGAATGAGAAAATCATTGAAAAATGAACAAATAAGTGGATGGATATTTGAATGAATAAATGACTGAAACAATGGGGAGAGAATGATTCAATGAATTAATTGATGAATAATAGGAAACAACTTTTATTGAGGGCTTCCTAAGTTTCAGATCCTCTGCTGAGAAATTTGCACGTGTTATTTCAGTTAGTCCTTACAAAAACCTTATAAAATAGCATTGTCATTCCTATTTTATAGAGGAGAAACTGAGGCATAGAGAGGTCAAATAATATGCCCAAGATCACAGCACTGGGAAGCGATAGAGCCAACATCTCAATGATGCATTGGTCTTTGTCCTTAACCCCTGTGGTACACCATTGTCTTAGTCTGTTCAGGCTGCTATAAAAAAATAACAGAAACTGTGTAGCTTATAAATAAAAGAAATTTCATGGATAAAATTATGTATTTCCAGAAGTTATAGACTTTTCCAGCAGGAAAGTCCAAGATCAGAGTGCCAGCATGGTCGGGTTCTGGTGGGGACCCTCTTCTAGGTTTCAGATTATTGACTTTTTGCTGTTGATATTCATTCAGTCATTGCACAGATATATAATGAGCACCTACCATATTCCAAGCACTGCTCTACGCACCAGGGATACAGCATTGAACAAGCAGACATGGCTCTTCCATACATAGCTTATGCTTTAGTAGGGAAGACTGACAGTAAACAAACACAAGTGTAATTTCAGATAGAAGTAAATGCTATGTTCCTCAGAGTTCAGTGGGGAAAAAAAAATGCTATGAAGAAAAAGCATGGAAGCGGTTATAGGGCAATTGCATAGTGGTGATATATAGAGGGAAGCTATTTTAGATAGAGTGGTTAGGAAAAACCTTACAAAAGCGGTACAAAGACCTGAATCATAACCAGTGTTATTATGCAAGGAAGTGAGGGGAGAGCATTCCAGGAAAAGGGAACAGAAAGTGCAAAGGTCCTGAGGTAGGAATGAGCATTGCAGGTTTGAGAAAGGGCATGGTTAGACCAGTGTGAACAAAAGGGAGTGTGATAGGAAATGCAGTCAGAGAGGGATACAGGCGCTAGATCTTTGTCCTGGACTTTGTAGGCCAGGATAAAGGAAATGGGATGGGGCCGGGTGTGGTGGCTCACGCCTGTAATCCTAGCACTCTGGGAGGCCAAGGTAGGAGGATCGCTCGAGGTCAGGAGTTCGAGACCAGCCTGAGCAAGAGCGAGACCCCGTCTCTACTAAAAGTAGAAAGAAATTATCTGGCCAACCAAAAATTTACAGAGAAAATATGAGCCGGGCATGGTGGTGAATGCCTGTAGTCCCAACTACTCGGGAGGCTGAGGAAGAAGGATCATTTGAGCCCCAGGAGTTCGAGGTTGCTGTGAGCTAAGCTGATGCTACAGCACTCTAGCCTGGGCAACACAGTGAGACTCTGTCTCAAAAAAAAAAAAAAAAGGAAATGGGTTTTGTTTTAAAGCGTGTCTGAATTACATTTTAAAATGTCACTCTTGCAGCTGTGGGTTATTCTATTCCTCCTGTCCTCAACCCAGTGAAACAATTTTATCAGTTCCCCTAAGAAAGAAGAACACTCATTTGTCCTCTGTGGAATAATTTCTCTCCTCTTCCTTCCTTTTTGGGAACCTATCTGTCATTGTCACTATCACCTGTTGGTACCACTGCATTTACTGGAAGCCATCTATTCTTCTTCTTCTCTCTTTTCTCCTGGGGATCCTTGGCCTGGCTACTCGTCCCAAAGCCCCAGCTAACAGAAAAGCAAAGTGACAACAAATATGTATGTCCAATGATTGGAGATTGCTTAAGCAAATCCCTTCACTGTAACACTTTTGGCCATCAAAAATGATGTTAAGGAGAAATAGCCGCTGATGTTATTCCAATATTATATATTATATCAACAATAATGATATTAATAATTACTTGAGCATCTATTGTGCACCGGGCTCAGTGTTAGTCACTAACATATTTTACTTCATTTAATCTTCTCAACACAGATCAGTTTCATTTTTTGTCTCCAGTTTATAGATGAGGAAATTAAGCCTGAAGCATGTTGCCAAAAGTCGTTAAATTAGTGTATATCATTGAGCAAGAATAAGATGCAGGTCTGATTACAAAGTCCGTGTTCTCCAGGGATGCAGGAAGATGACTGCGCTGCACTGCTAGGTGGAGAAGGTTGGAGATTCGATAATACGTGCAGCCTCGAGCCTATCTTTCTTAGTACCAAAAGGGCATGCAGCTAAATGTTAAAAGTTGTTTTCTCTGGGTGGTTAATTATGGGAGACTTTTGTGTGTGTTTATGATTTTTGTAATTAGAGTTCAACAAAAGCAATAAAAACCTCTGTGTATTTTTCTCCCCTACTCGGCCCCTCTCTCCTCCTCCCCTGCAGCCTCCAGACCGGCTCTGGTGTTCTCTACGAATATGAAGTTAGCGTGGCCTCTTCCCCTTGGCCTCCCGGCTTTGCAATTTCAGCACAATTCTTTAGATTGCTCCCAATTTTGCTAGCATTCCGGATGCTGAGTTAGTTGCAAATTTTTCACCTCCAGATACGGAAGTGTTGTGTCTTAGCTAGGGGTTTGAATAATGCATTTGCAAAAGAGCTAGGGCCCTAATGTTTTTGCCATTTTGAGGTATGGGCTTGGTAGTGGCCTCAGCTCCTGGAGCCAGGGCCAGGGGTCTCTGGTGATAAGGTAAAGACTTGATCTGCTCAGGAAGAGGCTGGACTTGGGGAATAACTGGAGGTGAGTCAGATTCTGTGGCCAACACTGAGACCTCAAATCCTCTGTCCTCGAATAGAACAGCATCTCAGGGGATTGGGGATCTGTGCTTGTCTTGGGGATCTGTGCTTGAAGGTAATTTCAGTGGGGGGCGGGAGGGGGACTCCCGGACTCTGCTGTTAGTGCATGCATTCACCCACAAAGGCAATGTTTACTGGGTGCTGACTCTCTCTAGCACCGTGCTAAATGCTGGGATTCGGCAGTTCAGGAAGAAAGGCCCATCCCCACCTTTGTGGAGCTCATGAAGTAGAATCCATGGGGAAGACAAGCACCGAACAAATGTTCAAACATAACAGAAGGTGGAAATGCGATCTGCGGAGGCATGGAAGAAGGGAAACAGCTGAGTCTCAGCATTGAGGAAAGGCAGCCCCAGGAAGAGATGTTTAAGCTGAGTGGAAGGATGCCTAGGAATTAACCAGGTGAAACATGAGGCAGAAGAGTGTTTCAAGTTGAGGAGGTGATCTGGCGGGACCTGAAAGCAGGAGAAAGCAAGCGCTACCGTCTGGCTGAGAGAACGTATGATGCACAGACACAAGGCAGAGAGGGGCATGGGTTGGGCTGAAGGAGAAACCTCAGTGAGAACCAGAAGGCCCAATAAACCATGTTATTACATTTTCAGGCTCTCCCAGGGATGATGAAAGGAACACTGTTGGAAGATTTAACTAGGGAAAAAAAACAGTTATATTTTTAAGTGACATCAGCAAGCAAAGGCAGGTAAAACTGAGAAAGAAGTTGCTTCTCTGGAATAGAGGATGCTTTTGTGCCCACACGTTGTTCTTTCATTCAACAAGTATTTATGCAATGTCTATGACATGACAGGCAAGATATGGTCCTGGATATTGTGGAAATGGAGGGGGGAACTAAGGTCTCTAATCGTATGGAGCTTATAGTCCAGTAGGAAGAGACGGGCACTAAACAAACAAAAAAATAAGTAGATAATATAATATTGGGTATCACTAAGAGCCGTTGAAATAGCAAGGGGGTTTTGGCATAGGTCTAGTCGTTCAGTGCACAGAGATCCAATTATTGAGACGAGGATTGCCAAGGAAGAAAGGAATTTTTAATACAACAGATGTCTTGTTGGGAGAATAGGAGAAGCTGCCTCAAATCCATCTCTCAGACTAATGGGGATCATGGGATTTTAAAGGAGGGGGCCACATGCCTTGGGGCAGGTCATGGAGTAACTAACGGGGGGCTCTAGGGACGGGTTGTGGGGGCACCAGGAAGTCTGTCCAGGGGCCTTCAGAATCTCAGCTCTTTCATCTTTCAGAAAACTCACCATTTCTGGAAAGATCTCAAAAGTTCAAGTAGTTAAGGGAGAAGATTATAAAAAAAAAAAAAATAGGGGTCATTGAAATTTGTTGATTGGGGGCCAGTTACATTATGAAAAAAGGGACGAGAGGGTAAGAAGATGTAAAATCACAGGGAAGTGGGATGAGTCATGCTATGCCTGGTGGGTGGTCAGAGAAGTCCTTTGGAAGTTGACATTTGAGCAGGGAACTGAAGGATGCCAGGGAACAGAGCCAGACCTGTGTTTCACCAGATGTTATGGTGTGGTCTCCCCTCCGTGAACGTTTTGGGTGGTCAGGTATTGTTGGGAGGCAAGTGGCGCTTTGGAACAGTAAGGAAGGCTGGTGTTCCCTTGGCCAATCAGACCTATGACCTTGGAGCTTTGACCTTGAATGTTTTCCCCTTCCAGGTCTAGCTGACCACACATGAAATGTCCAGCCATAGAGTTTACACCCAGTTCTGAGTCACCCCTGTGACTAATTTATAGCCGATCACTAGTAGCTCTATTGGATGCATGTGCTTATTGACCTTTTTATTTAAAAACAGAGATGAACCTGAGCCAATTCAGGGCAGAACCGACACTGCTGCCCCAGCACAGTATAGCAAGGTAATGCCGAGATGGAAATCTCCTGGTGATAGAACAGGCATCTCTTAGGGAGCCTGAGTTTTTGCTCATTAATCAGAGCCTCCTAATAAAGTCTGCCACAGCCAGAGTGGTGTGTTGTTTCTTTCTTTTTAAAGGTATAAAACAGTATCATTGTCTTGATCGATCTCTACTACCATTATTGTCTAAATGTACTGTTTCAAAGTCATCACCTGCAGCTCCCCTTCCTACGGCCTGTCTCGTAGCCTTGTGTGCAGAGAGGCTAGTGGGAGAGAGTACAGGTTTGATGTCTGCCATTTCATGTTTGAATCACAGCTCTTTGACTTACAGGCTGGGTGACCTTGGGCAAATCACTTCACCTCCCTCAGCCTCTATATACCCGCCATATAATGGAGATAGTAATGCCTACCTCTTGGAATACTTGAGAGGATTAAATTAAATGGTAAGCTTTGAGCTTTTTGGAAGTGATTCCCCCAAATGGAGCACATAAGAATGACTCAGAGTCTTCCAGAATCCATATTTATGAGTCCTGTCAACAGAGATTCTGACTCAGTAGGCTAGGAATGGGTGTTCCCAGGCAATTTTGTGCAAACTTTTTTTTTTAAGGATACACTTGGAAAAACAATGCTCTATCCTTCTGTTTTTCTGAAAATTTTCTCCTACTATTTCCTTAGCCTGAATTGTGCAAGGTTCAACTTTGCCTTGATCCACCTTAGAGACTCCTTTTCCATCATTTCTCATCTCCTTTCCCAATTTCCCTGGGTTTGAAGGCATCTCTTTCTTCTGTCTGCCCACACAAGTTTCTCTCTCCTGCATTATGCTACCTTTTATTATAGGTTGTAGACGAAGAATTATGGACTAGGTGCCATCTGGTAGAACCATGCAAATAATGCAGATACACTGGACATACATTATTCACTATATACTAATATTACTTTCATGGTAAAGCAGATAACATATCATAATAAGGATAGTATATTTTGTAGATATTTTTATTCATCCATTCAACTATATTTTGAGCATCTACTATGTGCCAGGCACTGTGCCACAGTAGCTAGGTACCTCTAGGGTCTAAGCACAGAGCTTAGAATCTGTTTGTCTCTTCTTCCCTAGACTGAAAGCTCTTCATGAGTTCCTTGGCTCCTAAACCTTGCAATAGTCCAGTTGGCACTGAACAGAAGAACATCAAAGTTTTTGAAGCACACAGGCTGAAGCAAAGGCTACCCTCACCTTATCTCCATGATCCAACTCATGCCTACGGCTGGTCAAACATCCTCTCCTTGAAATTGGGTTAAATCTCTTTCTGGATTTTCTTTTTTTCTCAGCCAAGCTATTATCCACTCCCTGGGTTTGTGCGTTTGTCACATTTGCAGCAGCTGGACTAACATCTTTGGGCTGCTGCCAGATATTCATCTTTTCTAGCTAATTTCCTTCAGATTTGATTGCTTTTTGAAAATTCGGGTTCCAAAAGAGGAAGCATTGTGGATTCCTCAGCGACTTTACTATATACAGACTTCCATTCATCTATTCATTTATTCAGTCATCCATTTATTCATTTAATAAGAATTTGTGGCACATCTATCCATGTGCCAGGCACTGTGCTGGTATAAGCCTCATTCTTACAGGAGCTCAGTAGACGTTGGTGGAATTAATGTTACACTGGAAAACATTCTCTGTCTCTAGCTTTGGGAATTTTGCTGTCTTGCTAGGTTGTGGATGTGTGAATGTCATTGACCCAGTCGTTTCTGTCATCCAAGCGGATGGTGCATTGACCAGCTTTGACGCAGAGGCATCAAGGACATTAGAGTCTATTATCTTCAATGCACTAGGACGTGTTGTGCAAGACCAAAACACTGATGTGCCTACAAGAGAAGAAAAGAATGCAGATTTTTACATTTGCAATAAAACTCCCATCAATCATACCACCAAGACTCAGAGCAACTGAACTAATATCTGAGCTGTAAGATTGCACTTTCTCTGACTTTCCTGTCAAAAGGAAATGTTTGTGCATACCAAATCACCAGCTGATAGAAACACTCAAAGACAAGGGAGACAGGAACATAAACAAGGAAACAGAAACATCCTGTCAACCTGCCCAAAGTGTGCTAATTATGTTTAAGCCTGTATTGGGTGCCAGATATATATTGGGTTTATATCTATGCCTTATCCTGTTTCAAATATTTCCCACCCAATCAACACAGCTCAAGGATAGAACAGGTGTAGCATCATTGATGATGTCCTAATTAATGTCACCATTATTATTGTCACCATAGCAAACACTCATATAGGTGCACCATGTGCCTGAAAGATTTTTAATTTTTTGCAACCATTCTGTAAGAGAGGTACGATTATTATCCTCATGTTGCAGATGAAGAACTGAGACACAGAGGATAAGTGACTTTTCCAAGTAAATATCAATGCTGGGATTTGATCCCAGTAATGTTTGGTGGATACCCAAGACAAGTGAACTTTCAGCTGGATTGCCTAATCATCAGAAAATTATAATCAGATAGATTTGGGGGCCATTCTCTTCAGCCAATTAGTTGGTGAGACCAAAGCTGATAATTGCTTGATCTTGGGACCTTGGTCTGAATGAAACTCATGGTCAGATCCTCTCATGAGTGTGGGTGTGAATCATAGGTTACATTCCCATGAGTTCTGAGAACTGTCCAATGCCAATGTGAACAAAACACAGTCCATGCCATGAAGATGCTCACAGTCTGGTGGTGGGTGAGCGGATAGAAACTGACTCTGGGAGGCAGAACAGCAGGTTGGTGGGGGCTAGAGGAGGGGCTCCAAACCTATTTATGCAGGATTAGCAAAAATTCTATTTTAGGGGTAATTTTAAAAAGCAAATTCGTCTTGCCAGTTATGTGTTCATTAATAATTTCTTTTTATAAAGCAGTCAGGGAAAGGTTCAGAACTCCAGGGGACAGAAATCAATTGGTATAGCCTTTTATTCTGAACAGACCACTTTGTTCATGAAGAATAGTCAGTTATTAGCCCATTGGTTTTTCAACCCTTTGTTCATGAGACTCTCTACTTAATTCCAAAGGTCTAACTGAACTAAAAACACCCCATCTCCCTTGTCTTGCCTAGATCTTGAGAAAATAGGGTAGAACAATACTTATCCAGGTCAAACAAGCTGCTTGACCACAACCTGGTCATTACTTCCCTGCTCCTTCCCCAGAAGGGGCAACCTGACCTCTACTTTGTACCCAGGATGATTGACAGTGAAGACATCCAGTTATAATTTGGTATTTCTGTTTGGGTGGGTTTCTTCTACACTATGATAGAAGTAACTAGTGAGCATGCAAAAAATTGACCTAAAACACAATGAATTTAAAGAATGGCTCATGACTTTGTTTCTTCCCTTGTTGTAACCTAGAAATTGTCTCATGGGCATGAAATGGCCCACACCTTATGGTGCTATAATCCCCAAGTGACAATTTGTATCTGTATCTCACTCTATAGCTACAATGGAATGAAACAATGTATCCAGCTTGATGTCTAATGGGAAAGAAGCAGTGCCACATAGAAAATACCCAGCAGTAACTACCTGCTCAGACAGGACTATACAGAAGTCCCCTGACCCTAATTCTTGGAAGAGGGGACGTATAAACTGAGACATGAAGGATTAAGCAGGGAAAGAGAAGGGGCTAGAATGTCCTAGATAGAGACAATGTGTCTGCAAAAATCTGGAGGGAGGAGTTAATCCAGTGCCCCCAAAGAAGTAACAGCTGGAAAGTAAAATGCAAGAAAGGAAGTGCAAGGAAATGCGGTTGGTGGAGGTAAGCAAAGGCCACAAGATAGTGAAATTGCCTTGTATTAAGAACCCTGATAATGTTAAGAGTTGCTGAATGGAGATGGATTGGGGGAGGAAGATTTCTGGAATATTTTGGAAAAGATTTCTGTTTCGGGGGAAACTTGAAGTATTTCTTGTATGTTCACATTCCCATTTCATGATCAGTTTACGATTGATACTTTCACATCCAAGAGATACTTATCTCAGATACTCTAGTTACATCCTAATGCTTCCACAGCAATACTAAAAGATGCAATTTAATGTATAACCCCAAGTCTTTTATGTAACCGATGCCCCTATTTTCCATTTCCATCGTCCTCATCTTCAGCATCAGCATCTAAAGTAACCCAGCCTGTCTTCGGTTCTCTTCCCCCTTTATCTATCTGTCTGCAGAATCCCAGTCACATTTGACCTCGAGGAGAGGCATTTCCCAAACAGGTCTTTGAGTTGGAGTGGGTGTGCAAAAGGAACTGTCAGGAACATACACACCATCAGGAACATGTGAATCCTGCTCTCAAATCATCATTTTTCACTTCAGGTTCTGGACACCATGTGGATAACTTCCTTTGCCTAGATTAGACAAACAGCCTTTCCACTGTAGTTCTACAGCCTCACTGTAGTTCTCCTTTAGTGGAGGGTGGGGAAAATGCCCCTTCTTCCCAAGAGGGAGGAGGTAGTCTCATGAATAACAGAGAGATGGAGGGAGGAAGGGGAAGGAAGGGAGTAAGGGAGGGAGGGAGGGGGGAGGAGCAGGAGGAGGAGCAAGAGAAAAAGAGGAGAAATTGATTGCTAACTCTGATATTCAGTGAAACCTTTGCCCCAATAACATGTCCAGATCAGCTGTCCCCTTCTTTGGTGATTGAATGAAGGAAGAAAAAGCTCTGTGCACATGACTAAACAAATTTACTTCTACTTTTGGTTCTTTCTCCTAGTTATCAAAATTTCTTACCAACCAAGTATCTGGAGAAGAAGAAACCCGTGCAGGAAGTTGTGTCTGGAGAGGGATAATGGGAGCTCTGTGTGTCATGTTCAGGTGTCCTCAGTAGGGCAAGGGATGTCTCTCTATTGGCCCTCGAGTGACTGAACACTGATCTCTTCAAGAGAAAGTTGCTCTGGCCCAAGTGCTTAGGGAGGGCTTATCACATTAACCAAGGATCTTACTAGATTATATAATGCTGAGGAAAAAAAAACAAACACCGTTTCAATTTGGGGCATAATTGGTTAAGGTTATTTGCAAGGGTGGGCCACATGTTAGGAAGATGTGGCTGTGTAAGTCACACCACATATGGACTTTGTATCAGGTAGTTTGATGGCATAAATAACCACCTCAAAGATCAGGGACTTGCAAACAATGAGCATTTATTGTTGCTTGCTAGTTTATAGGTCAGCTGGGCTATTCTGGTCTAGGAAAAGATGGGCTGATACCAGCTGGGTCTTTTCATGAATCTGTGGTCAGGTTGTGGTTGGCTGGAGGCTTGTTAGTCTAGAAGTTAGCTGGCTGTTGGATGGGGTGACAGGTGGTAACTGGGGTGTGTATCTCTCATCATCCTATAGAGCACACAAGCTTGTTTCCAAGAGAGAGGAGAGTATGCAAGCCCTCGCTCGAACATTGGAACTGGTACACATGCACTGCTGCATTGTTTTTAGCCAAAACAAGTCATAAGACCAGCCCATGTCAGGGACTGGGAAAGAGTCTCTGCCTCTCGATAAGGGGAGATTCCAGGTCATACTGCAAGAGGTATAGATACAGGGAGGAGCGAAGAATTGTGGTTTTGCTATTGATCTGCCCTAGACCTGAGGAAAGCAGAAGATTTCTGAGAGATGCAAAAGCTGTGAGGTGAGTTTCGTAATCCATGTAACTGACTTCATGGATTTTTGACAGATCTATCACATTTCTGAAATTTATAAGCGATTTTTCCCCCTCTGGGAAGGCAGAGTAGGAGGGCAGAACACATCCTTCCTCCCCATCTTCCTCCTACCTTCTCAGTGCTGTGCTGGTGCCCACCTGGTGCCCCAGATGCCTGTAATCCGTGTTTCATGGAGCCAATGGGATGAAGTCAGCCAGACAGAAGAAAGATACCAGGGCCAGGGAATAAAGCAGCAGAGGAACAAACCCAGACTCTTACTCTGCTTCCGGACTCTTCCAGCTGCTCAGACGCTTCCAGATGGATGAATCAGAGCCTTTCATAGAGCTCAGCTCAGGCCTGCTGTGGCCGCGCAGGTATTTAATATGGGAAAATTTTAATCACGTTTGTTTTCCCATGTTTTGTTCTAACGACAAATCATTTTTAATGGGAGACTAGGGGGTAGGAAAAAAGATGTAACAAATCCTGGCTGACGGTTTTATCACTAGTCTCAGATCTCTGGTCCCGGGGCTGGATTTGCCACCAACTGCAAATCATCCTGAGTGAATGAGAAGCACAGGAGGTGGGAAGAGGGACCAATCCAAGGTTCTCCTGAAGGACCCGTGGTGCCCCCACCTCCCATTCGTCCACATCCCAATAAGAATTTGGAGGCGACTACTATGTTCCAGGTGTTGCCACACTTTAATCCTTTTCTGTAATCCTTCAGGGTGAGGGATTGCTCTCCTGTTTTGGCATTATGGAAACTGACACTGATGTCCCAGGGACTTGTTCATGTTCAACTGGCTAGTCATGGACAAGGGGCTTAAATCCAGGTCTGTCTCCCTCGAGAGACTGTGTTCTTCCCCATGGCACCCTGGTGCCTCTCTCTACAAATCACAATACATTTTCAACTTTCTTGACAGTTATAATTTCCCTTAGAAAAGTCTATTTTTCTGAAGCATGTTTACATATGTGGAGAGGCTCACCTTGTCATGGATAATTATGCCTATGTATGGATCCTGGCAGGACCAAGCCCAGAACCTGTTCTCCTGACATGTCCAGTTTCCCTCTATTGTATCATAGATTCCATGGTTCCTTATCTTCCATAAATAAGGCAGAACCCTGTGAACCCTGACTCTTACTAAGCCCTCACCTGGATCACCCGAACTATGTTAATCTTTGTGGTAGAAAGACCATTGCTTTTAGTACTCCAAAGTGTACTAAACAATCGTGGTGGTGACTCATGTAACTTTTTTCTATTTTATTTTTTTTTTAATTTTTTTTTCTCTATGTTCTTTTTTTTCTTTTCCTTTTTTTTTTAATTTTCTTTGAAACAGGATCTTTGGCAACTATTTTATTTTTTGATTACACTCACCTTTTTATTAAATAATACTTGACTACATCTGGAATATTTTAAAGAGATTCCAATATATCATATGTCCCTCAAAAATACTTTAGTGAATATCTTCAACAGATTTTGAAGGAAACATATTCACAATCATGTAGCTTATTGGATGCTTACTGTATTCATCTGTAAAATGGCATAAAATAGAAAGTTCATTAAAGAGTAATCAATGAGAAATTGCAATCAAAGAGGGAAGTGAGGAGCCAGGAAATATTACCGCATAAATCAAGGGATGGGAGAATTTCAAGCAGAAGGCAGGTGTTCAACAGCATCCGATGCTACTGAGAAGTTGAATAAAAGGAAAGCTGAAAAGAAACCATGGCATTGGGTATTGAG
>CM052452.1:10577491-10605081 GCA_028533085.1 Varecia variegata
TAGCACAAGTGGGGAGAGAACTGAGCTCATTATCTAATTCTTTCCTCCTGTGCCATCCCTAAACGCGACCCTCACAGTCAGCAAAACCTGTTATCTACTTAATCTGATGTCATGCCATGCCGCCATTTATTTTCGAAATTTTTTCCTTGTTGGATAATGGCAATCCTGAAAATGTTCAATTGATTTCTCGACCGCAGGTTTATCAGGGCTGAGCCAGCCCAGCCCTCCACCAAGCGGAGTCTCCACTCAGATCTTTATCTCCCCTCTTCTTAGCTTGAAAAACTGAGTTTAGTTAAGGCCGTAGGGATGGGTCCGGAGGGTTGCATTCGTACTCATAATGAAACAAAATTAGAAACTGCTTTAGATCTTAACACCCTCCGTATTCACTGTGCTGAATTATACACAGAGGGACCAGTACGAAAACGGAGGTGAAGTTGGTACTTTGGATAAGCTTGTAGTCTATCTGCAGCCATAAATAACTTGCAGGTGGGGAAAGCAGACAGAAAACTCAAAATTTGCCCTGATGCTGACTTTAGGCACCTACTAAATGCTCAGCATCACTAGATCTGTTCTTCACCCCCAAATGAGGGTAATATCGTCTACCTTCCTTACTACATCACAGACTTATCAATAAAATTAATAGTCCCCCGTAGAAAAATACTCGAGAACAAATTATCGTTATCTTCACGCCCTCCCATACTCTGGAGGAAGCCTTAAAATCTTGCTTCCTCCAAGAACCTTTCCATCGTTTTTCATTCATCTGTTCATTCAGAAAACATTCCCCGAGCAGATAGTAGAGATATGAATTATTCCCACTCACCCTTCTGCTCTTAGACGAGCTGCTCACCCCTCCTGTGCTAGGCAATTTGTGCGCTCGATCTCACATCCTCGTGGCCCACCTGTCTGTCATTAGCGATTGCTACAGCAAATCACCTGTGTGCGCGCAGGTGTATTCTGATGGCACCTTGCTTCAATTGCACTATGCACCTACCTCTTGCTTTTGTTGTAGGGCTTGATTCGAGAGCCATGCTGGTGCACGTACAAAACTGGAAATGTGATGAGGGTAACCCCCCCTTGAGACAACCCTTGGCCCATGGAGGACAGGAGCTGAAGGATCAATTCTTCCCTCTGCCATTCTCAGGAGGCCATTTCTGAGGTGCACTCTACACAGTTTTTCAGAGGGGACTCTGTTGAGTATGACCCCGCGTTACTCACATCAGTAATTAGCTCAATAACATACTTTGGACTGGCTTTCCCTCTTCTCTTGCTCTTCCAAGACCTTCTCTCCTGTTCCCTGGCAACTCTTTCCAACGAAAATATCTCCATGCAAGCCCTTCTCTCAATCTCGGCTTTCAGGGCAGAATCTGAGCTAATCTCCGTGGTTTCAATGAGATGCTCCTGAACTCTGCTATTTAAGCAGCAGGCCACGGGATCCCAGTCTCTCCCCACCCTCCAGCTCCAGCTGATTGGCCCAGGGGTGAATGATTGACAGGAACTAAAGCCAATCAGATTTTCTCTTCCCTGGGACTTCAGAATGCAGACATTATTCAATCTCTGTAGGACCTTTGAAGTAGAAAGCATTACAAAGCCTGGGCTGGGAACACCCAGCAGAGAAAGCCAGTTTGCAAAGAGAAAGAAACAAAGGTTACTTGGAGAGACACACAGGGAAAGTGCTAGGTTTCTGGTCACTTTCCGTTTTTCTGGTTCAAATTCGTTGTTAGCCCAATTCCCCTTTCTACAGTTGGGTTCTCTGAGAACTTTTTGTCCTTCCAATAATTTAATTTTTTTCTGCTTATTCCAGCTTGAGTGGGATTCTGTTATTTGCAAACAAATAGTCTCTAAATGAGAGTGTCTTATGTGCTGGCCACCGCGTTAAGCTCTGGATATGAACAAAACACAGCCTCTGCTTTCAGAGAGCTTAGCATCTAAATAATGAACATTGAGGTAGTGCCTCGGTGTCTCACAATTTTCTGTGCTCTCACGGAGCTAATCCTTTTCATCATAGGCCTGTATATTCCCTCATTCTTAATAATCATTCATTAATTCATTCATAATCATCACAACCATTTCTGAATCCTTACCATGTGCAGGGCAGGGTGACGAGTGCTTCATGCATGTTGAATCTTCTCACTCTTTACTGAAATGGTTTGTCTCTTTAGTGTTAGGGACAGAACAGTAAGTAAGATCACTCCAAGTTGTGATAAGTGCTATAAAGGAAACAGTCAGGTGATGTGACAGGGAGAAAGTAGCCAGACTGGAAAGAGTGGATGGAAAGTCTTTCAGAGGGAGAAGGGAGATAGTCAGGAAGGGCCTCTACATTTAAACTGAGACTTAAAGAACAAGGAGCAAATAGATGTGCAAAAAGCCAAAGGAAGAACATTCTAGGCAGAGGGAAAGGTTAGGTGCAAAGGCCCTGAGGCAGGAATGAAATGAAAAAATTAAATGAATGACAGGACTCCAAGTAAGACAACTCTCCCTGACCCTTGAATCACATCTGTGGTTCTCAGATGCACAAAAAATGTTTTAAACTTGTTGCACAGTGAGTTTTTAAAAATACTCACATTTAGGCTACTAGTGCCAGCGAGTAGCTAGCTACACAGGGAGTTTTTAAAAATATCCACGTTTAGGCTACTCATCCAGAGATTTACAAAACAAGTGCTTTGACCAACAAAATGATAGAGCCCACTCCTCCAGAGATTTAGCTTTGATTTGTCTGACATGGAACCCAAACATTTTCTTAATTTTTAGTTTTGAGTTCCCCAGTGATTCTGATACACAGGCAGGCTGGAGAATGACTGGGCTGGATGGATATTGGTATGGTAGAATTTACATTAAGTCCGTGAAGGTGAGAACTGTGTCTTATTCACCATGGCATCCTAGGTATCTTTCAGGCCTCAGTGTAGATACCACTTCCTCCAGGAAGCCACACTTGACTTTTCAGTCCAAGACAGTTTAGGTGTCTCCATTGGGAGTCCCTTTCTCATGGAAAACATTGCCCTATTTTTAACCTGTATGTCTCCCTCAATAGCCTGGGAGCTCTTTGAGTTTGCTACGGCATTCACTGATCTATTTCATAAATATCTATTTGATCACCTTGTGTGTGACACACGCTATTGTAGACATTGGGCATACAGCAGTGGAGAAAAATAAACCAACTCTCATGGAGCTTTTGTCCCCATGGTGGGAGGACAGGCAATAACCCACAAAGTACACAGTAAGTCAGACGGTGATAAGTGGTATCAGTGTGATGGGATGACACAGGAAGCCACTGGGTGGTTCTGAATGGAGGAGCGAGTGGCCTCACTTTCCTTTTAAAAGCATCACCCTGTACTCTGCGTTAAGAAGAGAGAGTGGGGAGGCAAACGCAGGTGCCAGAAGGGCATGTGTGGGGCCATTTCAATTAGCCAGGTGAGAGATGGTGGTGGTTTGGATGAAGCATAGGAGTAGGGATGGTGAGGAGTGGCCAGATTCTGGATATGTTTTTTAATAGCTTTACAGTGAGACAAAACTGGCATACAATAAACTGTACCTACTTAAAAATACAACTCGATAAGCTTTTATATAGGTATACACCTGTGAAACTGCCACCACGATCAAGGTAATGAACAAACCCACCCCCAAAGAGTCTCCTGTGCCCGTTTGTAATCCCACCTGCCTCTGCCCACCCCCAGGCAACCACCGATGTGCTTTCTGTCACTATAGATCGGTACAAATTTTCTAGCATTTTTTATAAACGGCATGGTGCAATACTCTTTCATGTCTGGCTTCTCTCACTCAGAGTAATTATTTTGAGATTCATTCCTGTTGTTGCATGCACTAATCACTTGTTCCTTTTTATTCCTGAGTAATATTCCATTGGATGGAGGTATCACAATTTGTTTATCCATTGACCTATTGGTGGAAATTTGGGTTATTTTCCAAATGCTTGATATATTTTGAAGGCAGAGCTGTGGCAAAAAGGAGAACGTTTGCCTTACTGGTAGTCATTCACCTTCTCTGTTCTTAAATACATTGCGGCCATTAAATAAATATATCTGTAGGCCAAGTTCATCCCGAGGGCCGCCAGTCTGAGACCTCTGAAGGCTTAACCCTTTAATTTCACGGATGGCAAAACTGAGGCCCAGAATTAGGAACAAGAGTTGCCCAATTTCAGTGAGGACAGGAATCCTGGCTCTTCAAGCCCTCGATGCACTGCGCAATATCATCTAGAGCCCCTCTTGAAGGAGGTGGGGCTGGAAGCCGTGGGCTTGTTGCTCAAATTCCTGAATAATAAACCTAGAGAATTCACCATTAAGTCCAGTTGAGGGGGATTTTTTTTTTTAAGTACCATGATCACCTTTCTAAAAACAAAATTCTATGACACATTTATTACAGTCACCACTACTCTCTCCACTCCCCAACCTAATGAAAATAAAAGGGAAAGGCACTCTAGACATTGTGGCTGTCTGACGTCAGACAAGTTCCTTCACTTCTTACACAGCCGGCTTCAAAGGGCCACCGTGAGAATTCAATGTGAATATGTACATGGAGTGCTTGTCCAGGGAGGAATGCTCCAGAAGTTATTGTGGACTTTGGGGTTGTCAGGAGCTCACACAGAATGTGGCCTGCCTGTAAGGCAAACCAAGTTTCCAGGAGGAAAATGATGCCTGTGGTCACATCACGACACTGACTGTCGGCTTGTTTGGGAATTATTTCTGCAACATCCAAACCGGGGGCAAGAAGGAAGGGAGGGTGCTGCTGCAGGAGGCTTTCCCCAAAGCCCCTGGTTGCAGAAGATGTGCAGTTGCAGATTCTGTCTCCAAATCTGCCGTGCACAGAGGCACATGAACAGCCTTGGTTTTCTCTGCCTTCTCGTCCTTTTTTTTTTTTTTTTTTTCCCAAACCAAAGATCAGTTGCCTTTGTCTTCTACTTGAAAGCATTCCAGGAGAGAATTCTGTACTCCTTTCAGTAGGAAAGAAGTACCAGACAAGACAAAGCAAGTCACATTCAGAAGTTGCAGCCTATCTTTAAAAGTAGGCATTAGAGACATTATATTAATATAATACAGACACACATCACAACACACACATACACACACAATAAAATGAGCCATGACAGATAGAAGGATGCTTTTAGATGCAAAACTGGATTCTCTTAGGCAAGCTCTCTTTCCACCTTCCTGTTTATAGGAATATAGATTTGTACAATCTCATTTAAATATTACAACAGCTTAGTACAATAGATGAAATGCCTGCAGTGTGTATATGCTGTGTACATGTTGTTTGTTAAGTAAAGGAGCTAAGCTACACACCTCTGCACAAAAAGGCTATAGAGTCAAATGTGAGAAGTATCCTCTCTAGCCTTGGAAAAGGCAGTTTCAGGCTATTACTGACGCATAAGTGATACAATGTATCCAAATGTTAATAGTTTGAATACTGCTTTTAGGATTTCTGTAGCATCTTTGTTCCACTGGTACTCTTATTTGCACTTTTAAAAAGGAAATAATTTTGAATGAGAAATATTTCTAAATGGGAGAATAAACCATAAAAATGTTTTAAAAATTTACCTGTGCAGAGAGAGAGAATAGGGTGAACAGGACAAGATATCCAGACTTGTCCAAGTACACCTTTTTGGTAATTTGGCTTTAGAGCTGTGTAAATAGTTTACATAATTGAAGAAATTCAGTTCTATTAAAAAAGTCATTCCAAGAATCAAAAGCAAAAGTAAATAAACTTTAAATAAACTTCAGTGTGATTTCATTCCATTTGCTTTTAAACACAGTAATTTGAATATACATCTACATGAGAGGCAAAAAAAAAATCTTAAACTGACTTCAGTAACACATAAGTGGTTGTTCTGAGAAGAAATAAGCAATTATGTTGGTGTCACTAAATCCACTAAATGTGGGTTTTTGGCATGTCAGAAAGGAGACACATATGTAAGATTTATATTTCCTTACATTTACAATGTAAGGAATACCTGTAGCCCTTATTTGAGCTAGAAATACAATTAGAAACTCATGATATATTTTTTGTCTTAGAATAAAATTCCCATCACCTTGAGCATTTATCATTTCTCTGTGTTGGGAACATTTTAAATCTTCTCTTCCAGCTCTTCTGAAATATGTAATATAGTGTTGTTTACTATAGTCACCCTGCTATGCTATCGAACAGTAGAACTCATTCCTTCTATCTAACCGTATGTTTGTATCCCCCTGCCCCACACACCATCCCCAGCCTCTGGTAACTATCATTCCACTCTCTACCTCCACGAGATCCACTTTTTTAGCTCCCATATAGGAGTGAGAACATGCAATATTTGTCTTTCTGTGCCTGGTTTATTTAACGTAACATAATGACCTCTACTTCCATCTATGTCGCTACAGATGACGGGATTTCAGTCTTAATTAGGGCTGAAGAGTATGCATGTATCCAAATATCACATGCACCCCATAAATAGGTGCAAATGCTATGTATTAAAAAAAGGAATGAACTACCTACACACACACCACCTCAAGGGAATTATGCTAGGTGGAAAAAAACCCTCAAATGATTACACAATGTATGATTCTTATTGATACAATATTCTTGAAATGACAGAATTATAGAGATGGAGAACAGATTAGTAGTTCCTAGAGGGTAGCAACTGGGAAAGGAAGGGCAGTGGGTATGGCTATTAAAAGGTACCATATCTGGTCCCTTTGATGGAACTGTTCTTTATCTTGGCTGTTGTGGTGGCCACATGAATGTACATATGTGCTAAAATGTTGTAGAACTTAAAAACAGAAGTACACAAATGAGTGCATATAAAACTGGTGAAATAAATAAACTTCCTAGGTCTGTAGGATACAGAGTCCTAGGAACAATGACCAACTAATCCATAACTAATCCAGCAGTGATGAGAAACTCTGGCACCCACTAAAAGGAACCATTGATTTTTGGAGAACAGGCTGATTCCAGATCTGGGTCAGGAAATTTATAAGTTGAGCTTGGAACATCTTGACATATTAGAAAGTGAAAAAGCCATTAAAAGGCTTCTAAGTCATATCAAAGGACTCGGAAACCAATAGATAGGCTCTCCTGGCTAAAGGTGGGACAATTTAAACATCAGTGAGGATAATAACAGCAATTAATTGAAGCACATCAAATTTAGTTAAATCTATGAATTAATTAATCATGAGGATTATAAACAGCGACAACCAACCAATCAATTCAGTAGTACCCAATAAGGATGCGGTACCCCAATTCATTATTTTATAAACTAGGAAATAGAGAGGAAGGATCAAGTATTTATTCTGCCTTTTCTACACTAATGGTCCTCTGAGTTACCCAAATAGTTCATGAGAGATATTTCTTTATAGAAGTATTGCAGCTAATACATGAAAAATAAATGGTAGGTTAGAATACCACCATATCGCAACCACTAGTAAATGAGGCGATGATCTTCAGTGTCAGCTAGCATCACAAGAAAAGAGGAAACAATACATTATTAACCTCCTGATGGAATTCCTTTTGAACCTAAATCTGATTAAGCCTCCAGCTCTTACCACCACTTAACAGAAAATAGAGAGTACACAAAAACATGTTATAAATGCCACAGGCATGCAAAATCAGCAAAATACAGACTATGGGAAACTCTACTAGGCAAATGATCAAGTTTCTAATGAAAAATAAAGAAGACAGAGGTGGAACACTTGCGTGTGTGGGGGCGGAGGCTGGAAGGAACTATAGATTAAAGAATGTTTAAGGAGACATACTATCCAACCACAATAAATGGCCTTATTTGAATCCCAATTCAACTCAACAAACCAACAAACAATAAACAAACACTTAAAAGACAATTGGGAAAGTGGACATGGACTGAATATTTGATGATATTAAGAAATCATTGTTAATTTTGTCTAGTGTGATGATATTGCAGTTATGCTTTTAAAAAAAAAGGAGTTCCCATCTTTTAGAGATGCATCTTGCAGTATTTACAACTAGAATAACACAATGTCTTGAATTTGCTTCAAAATAGTTTAGGAGTGTGGAAAGTGGGTCAGGGTACAGATGAAACAAAATCGACTGTGTATTGATAATTGTTGAAATTAAACAATGAGTACACAGGGACTCGTTATGCCAGTAAAGACTTTTGTATATGTTTGAAATTTTATATAATGAAAAAATTTTTTAAAAAGTGACTCTCTTCTTTACTTAACAAATTTACTTAAAGAGGATGTTTTAAAAATTAAAAAAAAAGTATCACATGTCAATAATGGAAGGTAACTATAAAAATGTAATTCAGTGAAAGGAAAGCAATGTTATTAAATTCTAGTTGCCCAAGCCTCTGAATCTGAAGTCACTTTCTTATTGTTGAAAAGCAAGTACTATGACATGTGCTCAAGATATTTTAAGAAAATCAAAGTGTGGAGACTTACTTCTGGAGGTAACCCAATGGCAAGGAAGATAATTGAAAAAGGAATAAATTTCTCACCTTATGTGCCTGTGTTCCAATGTTATTTAGTTTTCGATCTGTTTGGCTATCATCTAAAAACTGCTTGGGGAGGGGAATAACGCTAGAGTTCCAAGGCACCTCACTTTGAGAAGTAATGATATAACATCATTGGCTTTTAAAACTGAGTGTAATAACGGTGATTCTCTCATTTTGCATTTAAAAGGAAAATGAGCCTTATTTAAAAGTAAAATGAGACTCGGGGAGTCTAATTTCATTGCATGGAGCACATTCTTCCATTACTATCTCCTCCATTCTGCCTCGATTCTTTTATCACTGTGTTCTCTGGGGTTCAGCATCTTCCTTGAGTGCACCCAACTCTTTTCCAATGTGTGGTCTTTGCGCATACAGAACTCTTTTCCTGAAGTACAATCTCCCTTCTCCACTTGGCTAATGACTCTTATTCTTAGTTTAAGCTTAAAGGCAACTATCTCAGAGAGATTTTACCTCTTTACACTCAGACTAGAAAATTTCCTAGTTATCCAATTTCACATCATTTCCCCTCTGAGGTGTGGCTATTTTTTTATGATGTTTAACATGACCACCAACACCCCAACTGAACTGTAAGCTCCATGAAAACGGGACCCATTTTTGTCCCTGTCCAAGTGCCACGCACGATACATTCTTGCACATAAATGAATGCCATTTGGGGATACAAAAGTCATTTTAGAGGCAGTATATAAAAATGTTAAGAGCACAGACTCTGCAAGTCAAACTAACTGGGTTTATATGGCAGCTCCACCTTTCACTAGTTGTGTGTCCTTGGATAAGTTACCTCAACTCAGTTTCAGTTTCCTTTTATGTAAAATGTGGTTAATAACAGGATCTAACCCATAGTTACTGTGAGCATTAAATGAGTTAATATTTGTATTTAGAACAATGCCTGGCACTGAGTACTATATAAGTACTATATAAGCATATATTATTATAGTTACCTACTATTACTACTATACATAGTATAATGTTATATATCACATACATAGAGTATACATAAAATGTAGTCCTTTTCTCTCATCTGTTCACAGTTAAATGAATACATACAATACCAGTAAGCACGGTGTGAATGAATGTTGCATTGTCAGGTGCAATGTGTAGGTATAAAATCATGCCTATTGCCTATAGGCTGGGGTGATATGCACATTAGTCTAGCTATATACTGCATTTGCAATCCACTCTTTACACCAGCATTTATGGAACTCCTACTATGTGCCAATCTTATACCAGACATGGATGACCCAAATAAGAAATAGACATAGTCTGTCCTTTCAAGAATCTCACAACCAATATTATGAAAAATAACTCTAAACAAATTAGAAAATATACCCATGGATCAGAGGAGGCCCAAGAGAGGGCAAGATTTTATTATGGGTATAAAAGAGATCAGATAAGATTTCTGAGATGATATGATTATCAAATGTTGAGGAATGAATAAGAGTTTTTCAGGAGACTAGAGAGGCCAGAGGAGATTGTTTTCAATGATTCAGAGAGAGTCATGGAATAGAATGGGGTATACGGAGGTACTATGAGCAATCGGGAATGACTGCAGTGTGAAGTTCAAGGACAGAGACAGAAAGCAAGCACCAAATCACAAAAGCCTAGTGGGTGATGCAAAGGAGTTAGGCACTTATCCTACTAATTTGGGGGGATCAGGAAAAGGTTTTCAGCAGAAGAAAGTTGTGAATAGGCCTGCAATTTGAGGGAAAAAATTCCCTAGCAGGAGTAAGTATGGAGGGTGGGTAAGCGGAAGTCTAATTCTTGCAGTAAGGAGGCCAATTTGGTGGCTGGTACAATTGCACTGGGGAGGAATGGTCCCTTTATTCAGGTCTTGATGTTGAATAGCTCCCTCCTTCTCCCCCAACGGAGATTCTTCAGCTTGGTTTCCTTCAACAAAATCAATATGGTAGTCTTGGAGATTCATGTCCTGTACTGCCAACTATTAATACATATAATACTACTACATATAATATACATACATAATAACATTAATACATATAAAATACCAGGATGTCATATCAGGGCAATACCAGACAATTACTTTTTGCCATTCCTCCAGGAAGAAGGTAGAGGCTCTGAAAATAGCATCCTTGGTAGCATAAATAGATATGTGAGACTAATGGGCAGCTGTAGATATATCTTGTGGCCAGTAGTCAGTGTAGCCTAGACTTTAGAGGCAGCCATATCTGGGTTTGAAACCAGACTCCACTACTTGCTAGCTATACAATTCTGGGCAAGTAATTCTACCACTCTGAGACTCAGTTTCCGAATCTGCAAAATTCAGACGATGAGAGTTTCTTTCTCATAGAGTTCTTGTGAGGATTAAATGAGGTAATGTTTATCAAGGGTTTAGCACACATGGTGACCATGGTGACCAGAACATAGTAACATATACTAGATAAGTGTAGCTATTATTATTATCTGAGACAGTGATGAATACATTTGTCTTATAGAATCTTGGAAACTATGCAATCAGGGAAGAATGCTTGCTAGTTTATCCATGTTAGTCTGGGGATATTTGAAATAGTGTATATCTATGTTCTAGAAGAGGGAATGGACGATACACAGCAGAGGAGGGATTCAGATTAGACACAAGGTAGAACTTTCGAGAAGTGAGGATTGGTAAACCTTGAGTAGTACAATTGTATTTTTCTCCCCATATGTCTATATGAAGAAATCCAGAATCTTATAATTCGAATGGTTTAGCAAGATCTTGTTTAAAGGCACAAAGACAGATGAATTGGTCTCATTATCATATTTCCCATCATCTCAGTAATTGTTTGAATCTTTCACTGTTCACTGGACTTTCAGAAATGGCTATAGACTGTTAAGTTTCCTGATGTCCCTTGATGCTGGAGGATAATATTTAGCCCCTTTGTACTCAGAGAAATATTGGACACAGAAAGATGAAGGGATTTACCCAAGGTAACGCAGTAATTTTACTGAGATGGGATTTGAACTGCCTCAGGAGGAGGGGTATCTATTTCTCTGAGCTGGAGGTGCTGCCTCTTTGGATCACTAGGGGGAAGGATGCATAAGAATCTCTTTAGCTCCAATCTAGAGTGCCTGCGTTGGCAAACCCTGGAATCACTTCTCCCTGCTCTTCCCTTTTCCAAATGAAAGAATAATACCAATCAGTAGAGAAGCACCCTCTAGATATGGATGTCAAATTGATTTTATCTGAAATGCCACCTCCAACCAATTAGTAGTGGCCATCTGGAAGACTGTGTTGAGAAGGATTCTGAGGGTCGGTCCCAGAAAGAGTGTTGTGATGGACTAGTGATATCTGCCATCAGTATAATACAGAGGGTAAGCAGCAATTGTGCCACATATTTGTATTCACTAATCAGCACGTTGACAGGGCTTAGTTTATGGGATGGGCTGCCTTGCCCCTGGGGAAACAGAGAGCAATAACCTGAAGGAACGAGACATTTCCATACAGTGGTGGGGGAACTGGAATTGAAGTTACATTGGAGAAGCTACACCTAAAGTCTAAGTCACCTGGCTGCTTGCTGCGGGATTCAGAAAAGGCAATGATGTGCACATGGGCGCTTTATCAACGTTCTAGGAATTACGAACAGGAACACAGCTGGGAGATGTTGATTGATCTTGTGGGGGTAGGATCCCTCCCACCTCTCCTCTGCAAGTGACTCAGTTCATACCCCCAATGTCATGACTAAGGATAGTTTTAAATATCCCAGGCTGCTGAGGTAGTCAGCTCTGGGTTGCATTTAGAATGGCAGCAACTTCAGAGTGGGAAATAGGCCTGACAGCAATGGGAGAAGAGGAGATATTTGGCCCGGGGTGAGGGGGAGATGGAGGGAAGGGGCTCTTGTAGTCTCCACTTCCCTCCACTTCCCAGCATCCCAGCAGCCCTGGCCCCACCTCCCGGCTGCTGCAACCCACTTAAGCAGCCAGCAAGTGCATCTCTAGCCGTTGGCCAGAAGGGGTCACTGCAGAGCGAACAGCACTCCCAGGCGTTCGCCTAAGCGGGCACCGGATCATGGAACACACACAAACCCAATCTTGTACTTTTTCGTACGGATACGCATTTACTCCAGGGTCCTTTCTTCTATTGCCCCATCTTGTTCTCTCTATCCTCCTCTTCCCCTTCACCTCCTATTTAACTCCTGTTACTTGTCAAAGAATTTCTGAAGTTCACATTGGGACCCCCATTCCCCTGCCCCCCCCCGCGTCCCCATCCCCGCCCCCATCATTGGGTCCCCACTGCCATCCGCATCAGGAAGAAGCACGGGTTTACTCCCGCGGTGGCTGGGCCCCGGTGCCAGGTGTTTGGAGGCCTCCTTCCAGGAAGCTGCAGTCTGGGACGTTTGGGGGTGGAGGGAGTAGCAACTCGGCCGAGATTAAAGGACTCCAACTGAGAGATGGGCTCAGGGGTCCCGCAACGCTTTCTTTTCCTTAATGAAAACCCTGGGGGGAAACAAGAGAAATTCTGCCCAGATCCTCTGTGTCTGGGGTTCACTGGGCATCCTAAACCTCCACCTGCTGGGATTACGGCTGAACTGCGAGGGGGTAGAAGAAAGGGAGGGGAGACCCAAAAGTAACCATCCCCTTGTAATCTTCAGACTTCCCCCTCAAACCCTCCCCCTAAGCGCTTTCTTTTCCAAAACGTACTCCTTTCCCCGAGACAAGCTGCGTTAGGAAAAGTGTCTGTAGACTAATTCCCCGGGAGTGGGGAGGGGCGCCCTTTGCTCTGGACGGTTCGGCGGCGAGGACGTCGGGCAGGCTGGCTGTGAGACACAAAAGAGAGATCCTCCACAGCGCCGCATGCACAGATGTGACGCTGCGCCCCTTCGCGGGCGGGGTCTCGGCTGGCAGATGGCGAGAAGCCCAATTGGTGACGGATTGTCCATCAAACGGCACTTTCTGGGTGGCGGGGATCTCGCGGACCCCGGGCGCAAAGAGGACCGCAGGGGACCCTCTTTGCTGGCCTAGGCAGCCCCTCCCAGAAGTGAGGGGCGGGGACGGTCGTCTTGGGCGGATAGGTTAAGTTTTTTACTTCCTCTCTCAATAGAAGATCTGCCACCCGACTTGTGAAGCGGCTGGGAAGGGAGGTGGCCAGGCCCCAAGGGCACGCCAGAAAGGGGTTGAGCGGGAAGGCCCGCGACGATGGGAGTGGGGAGAGGGCCAGGCAGCGGGATCTCCTGCCTGGGTCCGATCGGGGTGCCAGGATTGCTTCTCAGTGGGGTCAGCGCTGCAACTCGGTCGCCGCGGGGCCCTGGTGACAGGCGCACGCCCCGCCCTTTCTCCTCCCAAGACCTGCGGGCTTTTGTTATGCAGATGGCGGCGGGAGGCTGAGCCCGAAGAGGAGGGGGGTTGGTGGGGCGGAGAGACGGAGGGGTGGGGGGGAGGAAAGTGCAGCTCGCGCGACCAGCCTCCTTTTCCAACGTCACATTGTGCGAGAGACAAAACCCGGGCGCGCCGGAGCTCACACGCGCACGCACACACAGACGACCCTGTCGCCTCTTCTCTCCCGGCGCCGCCGAGAAAGCCAGTCCCCCCTTCGCTGCCGGCGGCGCGGAGGCTCCGCAGGCTCGGAGCGCAGCCCGGAGCCGACCCCGCAGGCGAAGAAAGCCGGCGCACAAGCCTTCTTTCTCCTTCCCTGCCCGGGCTCAGACGTCCCATCCCCCGCCCTGAACTCCGATCTCTCCCACCCCACCCTCTGGGTCTCACGCGGACACAGCCCGGAGCCGGGTGTGCCCCAGTTTGGAGTCCACGTTTCAGCACTTCGGACAGCGCCCGGGCGCCCCGGCCCCTTGGGGTTGGCTATGGCGAGCGTTCAGCAAGGCGAGAAGCAGCTTTTTGAGAAGTTCTGGCGAGGAACCTTCAAAGCGGTGGCCACCCCGCGTCCCGAGAGCATCATTGTCGCCAGCATAACGGCCCGCAAGCCGCTGCCAAGGTAATGACCCCCTTCTTAAAAGGGGAGACCCTGAAACCCCCCCCTTTCTGGTCTGTGTCCCAGCGCCCCGAGGGGTGGATGCAGGCGGCTGGGCCAGGGCGCCTGTCTTTTCTCGTCACTACTCGGTGTCTCCCGCTGGAACATGGGAACTAATTGCTTGTGCGAGGTGGAAGATGGTGAGAAGGGACAGGGATTTGGGGGGAGAGCAACGCTCAACGCAACCCATAGCTCCTATTCAAGAGGTTTTGCTTTCTTAGGGTGGGCGGTGCAGGTGGGGTACCACTTGACTGAGAAACTTTTCTTGGTATTACAGAGCTCAGAGGGCAGGGGTCAAAGGAATGGTGCCTTTGAGGTGGTTGGGGGCCGCTGTAAAAAGACAGAAGATGAGGCTTGAACCAACTCAAGCCGTGTTCAGAGACAGCAATTCATTTCTATCCTCAGCTCACAAACTAGCAAGCTCCGAACATTTCTGACAAAAGCCCATATGCTGTTCCCTCAAATACACCCAAAACAGCACCCTCCTCCACACCTTACTGGCTGCTGCTACTGCTGCTGCTGAATTCTCTCCTCTCCAGCATCCAAAACCAGGACTCTAAGCTCAAGAGTCAGGGAGGAGCCTTCCAAGATCATGAAGATGATCTTGGAAGAGTTTTATTTGATTTTTCCCAAAGAGACTGATTGCTTTGAACTGAGGGATGAGAAGAGATCCTTGGATGGTGGTAGACACAGTGTTGACAGAGAGGAGAATAAAGAAGAAATGAAAGAAAGGCAGAAAGAGGAGGGGAAAGGATGCAGGGGAAGAGGAGGTGGGGGGGGGGGATGGAAGCATTCCAAGACAGAGAAAATCCAATTCTCTTTGTAAATCATTCAATTTAGAGGAGTTTGAGAATGAAAACAAGAAGGCTGTGCCCTGTGTCAGGGAAAATCAAGGCAGTATGAAAACTCATCTTTTGATGGTGTTGGATGAGTGGTTTGCTGGGAGAAACGAAAGAAGTGGAACACTTGGAGGATTTATTAATCCTGGCAGGCTGCATTCAGGAGCAGATTGAAAACACGTCTGCGAAAGTGCTTCGGACAGAACGAATGCCTGTTCTGGCACAACTGAATCTGAACTTTCCAGTGGGTGTGGGCTGGGAGACTGATGGGGAATCATGGCTGAAGAATGAAACCCAGACTGTAGAACTTTTCTCTTCACAGTCTGCTAGAGGATCATACAGGTCTTTAGAAAAATGCGCGTCCCGTGTTGGGAACGGGTGGACAAGCAGACAACCTGGGGCACTAGGGTGTAGCAGGCTGCAAACAAACGGCAGCAGCAACAGCCAGTATTTGTGGATGGGAGGGAGGGGACACCCACTGACACAGGCTGGAGAAAGGGAACAATAACACCAAATGCCATTAAGAGCTGATGCTTCTCTGCTTGGAAGGAGGTTCTTTGTAGAGAGTTTTGACGTCAGCGCTTTTCTCTTCCTGGGTTTCTGCTATCTGTTCCACCTTTGGATGTTGCCAAACCAGGTGCTGCACTGGCCAAAGAAAATGCCCTTGTGGAAAGAACTAGAGGAAATGCTGGAAACTGGAAGTGTGGCATTTGGTCCAGAGTCTTCCATCTATTTTAGGGGTACAGGGAGAGAGAGGCAGATTCCTGGTGGTGTTTTGATTCAGAAAAGCATGCCTGATGTCCACCTCGCTTGGTACTTTCACCCTTTGTCTGTCTGTCTGTTACTGTCATACCCTTGTCTTGGTCATACTCTCAATGATATGAAATGTCCACAAGGTCTCTCAACCTTCATGCTTTCTGCAGCTTTGTGCTAATTCTAATTTAATCCGTCTGAGACTTTTACAATAGCTCTCCCTCCACCCCAGTAGTTCACTCTTGCTGCCTTTTAATGTCATGTGTCTCCTTCCCCCCTGGAAACAGCCCCTGGGGTGAAAGTCTGAGCCATAAGCCCTCAATTCATGTCATGCTGGGAGAGTCCTGTTTAATACTTCTGTAATAGGCGTGGCTTCTCCGTAGAATAGATTCCAGTTTTATAGCTGTTGCTCCTGGTTCAGGGTAGAGAGTGAGAAGAGAACATTTATATCCAAGTCTTCAGGGAAGGATGGGTTTGACTTGTCTTTTAACAGACTGGCTGTAATACCTGAATCATTGCCATTCTCACCCAAGCCAGACACATCCAGTGATAGTCAATTTCTACTTCCTTTTCAATGTTCTATACTTACTTAAAGGTGAAAGTGTCACGTTTCCAAATCAAGTTCTTAGGAGGAAAAGGGCAGAGACATTGGCACATCGGCTGGGTTCCAGTGGCTTCCTCTAGAGGCAATCTGGGGACTTGGGCTCATCAGAAATGTTGTTTAGTTCCGTGAGTCAAACCCAGATCACAGCAGATCAGCACAGTGTCTGTCTGCAGGGAGATGGGGGAGGGGGTGGAGGAACCAATCGTCAGTCCTGTTGGTTACACACTTAATATTTGTTTATAGATGAGGGCCGCTCCCCTGAATGAACTTCCTCAGGATATTTTAAGTCTATCTCTGAAGATAATTTAGTACCACGATAGATGCACGCATTCAATTTGTTGATTTCACAGCAGTAGGCATACATCATGCAGCAATCCGAGCAACCCCCTTCAGTTCCTGTCCCCCCACCGTGAGGCATACTTGATGAGGCAATAGCTTTATAATGTATCAAATTGCAAGCAGATGTCTGACTCAAATGTCAGAGCAGTATAGCAGAGGGGGAGGCAGTATATCATAGTGGTTAAGAGCTCAGACTTGAGCATAAGGCAACCTGGATTCCTGTCCTGCTTCTGTCGTGACTAGCAGTGTACCCTGAACAGGTGGCTATACTTCACTGAGCCTGTTCGTCAGCTTGCAAATAGAAATAATAACAGTAGCGACCTCAGACAGTGGGTTGTGAGGATTGAGTCGGGTAGAACACACCCAGCCGTGTGTGGTGCCCCGTGTTTGTTTATTACATATGAGCTCTATAACAAAGCTTAGAATGGCCAAAAGGAAGTCAACAATTCCTTAGTATTGTGTTCTCTGTGCCTACCCATCTCTCCCTGAAATAGTACTGGCAATAAAAACTGCAGGATTTCAACTCCTGACGTGAACTACCTTGACATGAAATTAACACACACGAGGTAAGGTAGGGAGCGGTCCCATAATTCCTATGTCTGAGGGAAGGTTAGCTGCTTTCTGATCTGACTGAATTATCTGGATTCAGAATTGATTGGTATAACATTCTTACGGAGCATTCCTTGGGTTTGTAGAGGGAAGGCTAGTTACTGTCAATCTAAAGAAAACTCAAACTCCTTGAAAAACATCACAATTTTAATTGTGTATGTTTCACCAAACCTACAGCAACTATATAATTTAAAGTTCATATCAAGAGGGCTTTAAGAATGAAAGAGGGTGTTGTTAGTAATTATTCCAGGATGGAAGATCTAACAGGAATTATCCCAGGCAAACCAGGCTAGAGGGGTGCCATAGTCAATCCTCATCCTATATCAACATGGGAGGGAGCAAACATGAATTAATAAGGCCCTTGAAGTGCACAGAGACCCCTCCTTTAATCCTCACCAAAGAAGGGTATAGCCATTTCACCTGGCATTAACTTCATTCTCTTTGTTAATTTCTCAGTCTAGAAAAGTTTGCACCTAAGAAGTTTCAGTGCAGGGAAAACCTAGTGTTTGAGGCCAGTTCAAACCACAGGATGAATACTTGTAGCTAAGGACTTAATGAACATGTAAAAATCATTTGAAATTAGCATATCAATTGCGTGTAAATACATGAGTGTTAGCACAGGGCTAGCAAAGAGGTTTCCTTAAATAGAGTACACATTCCCTTAACAATTCTTTCAGCAAACTATTAATTTTCTTCGAAAAATCCTCTCTATGCAGAATAGTCCAGAAGCAGACTTCAGCCCAGTCCCTGTCCAAAGGATCATAAATTCCAAACTACTGGAGATTTTACTGCATAAAGGGAAAGATAGCCAAATTGTAAAAAAAAACAAAAAAACTGCCTTTGAACCATTTAATTCAAGACTCCCCTCAGTGCCAAGAGATCAGTTAGCACATTTGTGCTGACTAGGTCCTAGGGGGCTGGGTGAGGGAGGGGCTGTTGGGAGGAGGTTTTCTGGCAGCCCATGGTGGTTAAGAGCCAGTGTGCTGAGGGTCACAGAGACTGCCTGCCCTGGGGATGAATGAGCACTTTTCTCTGGAAGGGAGGGTTATTGTTTGGGTCAAACCGTTCTCCTTTTGAAAGGTGAAATTTGTTGAATGGGGTACAGGAGTCAGTACAGGGGTCATTTCTGACATTCTGCCGTGTTCATTTTGCAAGTGCGCTGTCTTGGAAAACGAGGCTGAAGACGCTCAATGAACGTCAGACGCATTAATCGAATGGGTGCACGTGGTCCAAATCCAGCAACAGATTAGCTTTCTCCCAGCCCCACCTCCAATTCTGACACCCTGGGAATTCTGATCAATGCGACCCGAAAGACACACACATACTGCAAATAGATGTGACTCTCCCTAGTGTCAGAACGAGGCTTCCCAGATCTGTCTGGCTGAACGAGGAGACATGTTAGCCAGGACGGGGGCAGGAGGTTGAACTAAATGCCACCTGGAAGTGCTTTCCAGGCCTGTGAGTCTCTGTCACCTCCACCCCTGCTCCAGGCCACCAAAAAGGGGGAACATCCCTAAGATACTAACTCTTGTAATGGGGAAGGAAGCCCAGGTCATGTGTCTTCTGCTCCGTGAGCACTTCAGGCATGCCACAGGGGTGCAATACATTTTAAAAATATCCTTTTTATTTTTTTCCCAGAGTGGCTGGATTTACCTTGCTTTGAGGTGGAAGAATTTGCAGGGGCTTAGCAAAACCGGGAACTCTTTACTTGCTTGTTACTAAGACTTTCTCGGAAGTGTGAGAAAATATTTCTGAGATGGAAGAAGTAGAGTGATGAAGAGAGTTTGGGCTCCAAAGTCAGATCCATCCAGGCTCAAATCCTGCTTTGTCACTTCCTAGCTGTGGGATCTGCTAGTCACCTCACTTCTTTGTACCTCGGCCTCCCCATCTGTGGGATATTCCTATCACCAGGCTGTAGTGAGGCGTGAATGAGATAATTTATACTAAGAGTGTGGCACAGTGCCTGGTCCAAACCAAGACCTCCACAAAGTAGATGTTGTTGTCACTATGCCATGGGCTGCCCCGATGAGACGCAGAGAGCAGGGACGCTAAACCCCGTGGCATCTGGGCTGGGGTTGTTCAGTAGTGATGCTCAGCTTCCTTGGATTTGCCTCCAAGGAAGGAGAAAAATCCTCCTTCTACTCCAATGCTCTGTATTCATTTTTGGATATGGTTTTCGGGTTCCCTAAAGAGCCACTGGAGATCTGTACAGCTGTTTAAAAAAAAAATCTGTCAGACCCCAGGGGCAAACTGATCAAAAGAAATGTTTTCTTTTACTGTTTGCAAATGCTCACTGGCTATGTGACTTTTGGCAAGTGACTCAACTCTCTTAATCTTGGTTTCCTCATCCATAAAATGGGGCTAATAATAGCGGCCACCTCCAAGAGCTGTTATGAGGACTGAATGAGCTAATTTATGAAAAGTGCTATTTGGCACATAGTAAGAGCTCCATCAACGTTGGCTCTTACTATTAATAATAAATTATGGTTTTCATTATTACTACGTGCCAGATCCATCGGGGAGGAAAAGATGAATCAAAGGCAGTCTCTCCCTTTGAAGACCTCGGAGTTTAGCGGCCGAGGGAGACACAACACGAGTACGTACGATGTGAGGCAGACGGTCTTAAGTACTATAACGTGGGTAGGAATAAAGAGGCAGAGAGTCCTCAGTGAGGCCTAGAGTCCCTTGCTTATGGTCAGTTTTCCTTAGTTATCTGATCTGTAAAATGGGGATGATTCTTTTATTTCATCTGTTTTACCTACACATACAAGGAATGATTGGAACAAACAAGTCTTTCACTCCTAGCAGGATCTCAGAGACCATATCTTTTCCCAGGAGAAAAAGCAGTTTAACTGTCTGGAGGCAGCATGACCTGCTGGGGAACAGTCAGAGCTAGTGAAGGGGAGCTGTGGAAGGGAACTGCCCATAGAATATCAAATTCCAACTCCCCTGCCATTGGCTCAAGGACGAAGTCTTTGGCGTGGGCCATTAGGTTTCTTGTCCTTCACGGACTAGCTCTGGCTCATATGCAATCCGGTCTGCATTCCTCAAGCAACTACTGGTGATGGGGGGAGTGTAGTGAGCCCACACATATTGAAAATAAAATCGATCATGGGGGCAGCATGCACAAAATGGAATTTTTTAGCCATGTATGGCTAAAAAAATTAAGTTTTACTTTCATTCATGTATTCATTCATTCACTCATTTGACATTTTTTGTTGAGATACTACTCAATATAACAGCAAACAACCAACAAGAAGTCCCTGTTCCTATGGAGGAGAAAGATGATAAATGAAGAACCAGATAAATATATAAGATCTGGTGGTAACAAGTGCTGTAAAGAATAAAGAATAGAGGGTGAGGGAAGGAGCTGCTTTGTCAGATGGAGTGGCCAGAGACCTGGATGAAGGTAGGCAGAGAGCTGTGAGGCTAAGTGGGGGAAATGTGTTTGAGGCAGAGGGAACAGCACGTGCAAAGGCCCTGAGGTGGAAACAGGCTTGGTGTATTTGAGGAATAGCAAGGATGTCAGTGTGGCTGGATCAGAGTGAGTGAGGGGGAGAGAAGCAAGAGATGACTCCCAAATGTAGGCAGGAAACTGATCAAATGGGCCCTTATAAGCCAGGTAAGGAGTTCTTAGGTCCTCAGCTCACAGGCTAGGGGCAAGAGGTGGTCCCGAGGGGTGGGGTTCCTGCCCTCTTAGGCAGGGTCTCAGGCCTGATCTTCTTCTCTTGGTTCTTCTTCCCTGACTCTGCTGCAGCCAGGGATGACTTTGAACAGCAGTGCCAGAAGCTTAACTGGGTCCTTCCATGTGTTATGGACAAGCGTGAAATTTACAGTCTCTCTGATTGTGATCAATCAGATTAGGAAGTTGAAAAAGACACTGTTTAGACTTTCAAATAGCAGTGATAAATTTTGTTCCCACAGTGGCGAGGGTTTGTTCTCTCTCTCGGATCCATACCCGTAAACCTAGGGCTTGCACCTGGCAGCCCCTGTGCACTGCACACCCTTGAAGCTACAGTCTGCTCTTGATCTCTCTGTCTCTGTCTCTGTCTCTCTCTCCCCCCTCCGTCTGAAATTTCGCTGAGGGAGCTCCCATATGCCACAGCCTGTGTGCGAAGCTCCGTGAAATAAAACGCTGAATTAAGATGTCATAGAGACAGAGCCAAAGCAAATTCAGGAACAATGCAGAGCCCTAAAACAGTCATTAAGTAATTCACGTCTACGTGTGTCTGTTCAAAACAAATATTAAGAACCTCTGGACGCAAATGTTTCTCATCCGGAGAATCCCCCAGCTGCTGGATTCCCAGGGCTTAGATCTCGCTGACAGCTTTGCTGAGCAGAGACACCAACGGATCGCCGTTCTCTGGCTTCATTAAAAGTTAAGCTCAGGCAAGCGAGCTGGAATTTTATGAGACAGTTATCACTCTGCAGAAAGAGAGGCCTGAAGTGTGCGTCTTCATGGTGTGTGTGCGTGCTCGCTCGTGGTGGGAATGTGTGTGCAGAGCTCCTTGTGTTACTGTGTGCCTAGCCCCGTGCTAAACACATTTCACGTGTTATCCAGTTCTGCCCTCCACATAACTCCAGGAGAGAGATATCTTCAAGACCCTACTTTATAGATAGGGAAACTGAGGCTCTGAGAGCAGAAGTGACCTGCTCAAGAGCACATGGCTGGTAAGAGTTAGAATTGGGTTGAGAACCCAGAGCTCTTAACCTTGCAGAGGAGGAAAACAGATCAGGAAGGTGACATGTGGTTTGGCCAAGGTCACACAGTTTGTAAGAGATGAAACCAGGAACTGAACTCTGGTCTGCCCCGTTGCAAGGATGTTCTTCTCCACCGGCTGTGCTTCCTGACACTGTCTGGATTTTAAGGTGGTGGGTGTTTGGGTTGTGTTTTGGTCATCTTGTTTTATGTTCAATCAGCTTAGGCGATCGCCATTGTTTTAATTCTATCTCGTGCCACTCACAGCAATACTGCCTTCCTTTTCCTCTTCCTCATATCCATTCTCCACGTAGAGCCAGGAGAATCTCTTCGTAAAGCAAGTCAGACCTTTGAAACTCTCTCTCCACCACCTAAAGCCATCCATTGCTTTCCCATGATTTTTTATTATAGGATACAGAGCCAGCTCCTTGAAGAGGCCTGTAAGTCTCTTTATGGTCCAGTTTCTGACAACCTCCCTGAAATCATTTATAAAACACTACCCTTCACTCTTTCTGCTCCAGCTACATCCCATTCCTTTTAGTTACTCAAATTTCCCATGTTCCTTCCTGCCCCAGGGCCTTTGCACGTGCTGCCAGGAAAACTCTTTCTATATACTAGTACCTAATTTATACCAACTCCACTTTCAGGTCTCAGCTCCCATGCTGTTTCCTCAGGGACTCCTTCCACAATGCTACAGACATTACACTCTTCATTACAGACATTCCTTCCTTATCACTGTTCTCAACACATTTGTAATTTTGTATTGATTTGTGCAATCATTGGTTAAAGCATACCTTTCCTAATAGACTAAGCATCGTGAGGAGAGGAACTGTGCCTGTGTGCTCACTGTTGTGTCTCTTTCCCCTGATACGTGGCAGGGGGCCAAACAAATGTTGGTTGAATGCATGAATTGTAGCACTCTCCCCTCATCTAATCACTTTCACGCTTAATAGTCTGAACCATATGGAATTGCCAATATTCAAACACAGCTATGTTATTTCCTCTGATTCACAGGAGAACCATCTGAATCACTGTGCCTGCCTCATTCCTTACAATATCCCAGCACCTAGTACAGTGGCCCATAGTTGGTGATCTTTAAATATTTGTTGAATAAATTACTAACGAGGACAATACAGCCGTGAGCACATTGTACAGATGAGGAAACTCAGAGACCTCCAGGGTACAGCATTGGAACTGTAGGGCTAACGGGGCCCCAGAGATCATCCAGGCTCCTCATTTTACACGTGGAGGACTGAGGGATATGTTTTATAATGTGCATAATATGTTGGAGCAATAGTGTGCATATATAATTTATAAATAAATACATGGGTATCAGGGTTTCATTCTCAATGTTTGTCACTGAGACATGAGACCAAGAAACTTTGGGGCCCACTGACCTAACCTAGTACCTCTTTTTGGGGACAGTGAAACTCACATGGGGGAGAGATTTGCCCAAGGTCCATAGCCTGAGTCAGCCTAGGTGAGCTCTGGGTTCAGGGAAGTGGTGTTTGACCAACGTCATGGTTCCTGTTTGGACTTCTCTGCTGCGATCAGGTGACCAGACACTGGCTCTCTCGCCACCCGACCCCCTACCGCGAGATATGCCACCTTGCCCCATCAGGGCCTCCTGTGGCATATGCTGCCCGCTGACTGGTCTGGGGATCCCAGCGAGCTGTCCATCTGCACCCGGCCTGTGCCCAGCGGAGCAGGTGAACAGCGCTGGCTGTTTCTGGGATCAGATTTCAGAGCTTCCAGCTGATAAGGGGCTTTTGTTCGGCCAGCCTCCTGGCTTCCCCTCCACAGCCAGGTGGCAGGTGATTCTGGGGCTCTGCCCACTTCCAGAGAGGGTAAGCATCTGAGCAGTGGCCCAGGATTTATCACGTGGATAGTTGTTTGCCACCTTGACCATTCTAGCACCTTCCAGTGGTCAGCTCTTTATAAGCCATCATCACCTCACTGTGACATTTAGTACAGCCAGGATGAAAGGGCAGCCTGAGGGGACCTTCAAAGAACTCAAATAGTCTCTTCCTTGTATAGATGGGGAGACTTGGGCACAGAAAGAGCACAGGGCATTCCACGCTGCATCGGAAAGTCAATGTCAGAGCTGTCGCTAAAATAGGGACCACCTGACACCCAGTCCCAACACACCCCACTGCTCAGAGTTCCTTGTAGAAGAAAACAGAAAAATCTGATTCATTCCCATTCTACACATGGACAAATGAGGCTCAGAGACGTGAAATGATTTGCCTAAAATCACAGCATGAAACGATGGTATATCGTTATTATCGTTGCTGTTGTTGCTGTTAAACAATGACTGTCTCATTCAGTCCTCACAACAGTCAGTACCAGTTTTATGTCCATTTTAAAGATGAAGAAACTGAGGCTCAAGGTCTTATAAAGACTGGAATAAGCCCCAGATCCCTTGATTCCAAGTTCAGTGTCCCCATCCCACTGCAGGGGAAAATTTCTGACCCCAAGAGGCTGGACACTGAGCATGCATGCACTAGGCAAGGGCGGGAATGGCGTGACCAACTCTGGTCCCTGCCCCAGGCTGCGCTGTCAAAGCAACCCCCATTCAATCCCCCTCCTATCCTTGTGCCCATGGAGCATACCTGCACTACGCTCTTTCAACTGATTCAGGTATGTTGTACCTTTTCCTGAGTGGACAGTCTGTTAGAGTGACATCCCTCTTAATGGCCTTGGGAGATGGAGGCATTGAAGTGGGTCCCCCAAAGCAAAAGGGGGGACCCAGAGGTCAGGAGCCTTAGGAAGAAGCAGCATGTGCCCCATCATGGCAGGTACCAGATTGAAGGGGAGCAGGCCCCAAAGGTGTGGATGGAAACCATTTTCCACCAGGGGCTCCTGGTTATGTATGACCCCCAAAGAAAAGACATCTTGACAACCAGAAGGGTTAGGGGTGGCCTCACGAATATTCTAGTCCCACCCTCCCTAACTCTTCACTTTGCAGAAGGAATCTGGCCCAGAGTTGTTAAGTCATTTGCCTAAGGTCTCACAGCAATTAATGCCATTGACAATGGGTTCATTGCAGAGCACCTGTGTGTTTTAGAAAAGAGAAAAAGAACTAATGTGATTACTGTCCACCAGCCACACCCCATAACACTGGCGGTTCCAACCTGTCCTTTTAAAAAATCGACTCTCCAACTGTCCGTATGTGGTGGTTTAAATGCAGGAGCTAGAATGGAAAAACAAGCACCACATGTACTCACCATCAAGTTGGTACTAACTGATCAACACTTATGTGCACATATGGAAGTAACATTCACTGGGCGTTGGGCAGGTGGGAGGGGGTGGAGGGGATGGGTGCGGTGCGCACCGTCTGGGGATGGACACGCTTGTAGCTCTGACTCAGGCGAGGCAAAGACAATATATATAACCTAAACATTTGTATCCCCATAATATTCTGAAATAAAAAAAATGCAGGAGCTAGAGACCGTAGTCTAAGTCCCCTAGATGCTTCTAATGTTTTCCAAGGGAACTCAGGCTGCAGTTGCTGCCACAGGGACTCTCATCTTGTAGCTTGGGCAAGGTGCCATTAAAGCACCCTGATGTTTACTACCCCCCACTCTGGTTCTAAAAAGCCTGTTGCCTTCCCTCTCCCTGGAAAATTTTGTGCTCTGTGTCCCCAACCCTCTGATCCTCCAACCTAAGCAAATTTTAGCTATGACACATACCAAGGGAGGGGTGTTGTACAGTTAGGAGAGTTCTGGCCCTGGAGTTAATGTACTTAGACTTGAATTCTATTCCACAGTCTATTAGCTGTGTGGCCTTGGGCAAGTCACGTCACTACCCTGAGCCTCAGTGCCCTCATCTATAATATGGACAAAAATCCTTAGCTGGAGTGGATGCTGATTCCTGGTATGACTAAGTATTTTGAATGGTTGCTCCTGACTATTCAAACTCATATTCAAAAGAGAGTCAGTTCTGTGATGGTAGTGGTAGAGTAGAAAACACTGAATTATACCTCCGATCAAGAACCCTAAACCTCAGAGTTCGTGGGTTCTGTTCTCTATAATGCAGATGGAGAAAGGTATTTGCCCAGAGTCACATAGTGAATGACATCCCTGGTCTCCTGACTCTTAGAATTCACTTCTCTGCCTCAGTGACCTCACGAATGTTAATTTTCCAACTTCTTCATCTGTCAACAGGCTTCATAACAGTTACTAATAATAGTCTCTGAGTACTTACTATATGCCCAGCACTAGCAAAATGCTTTATCTGCGACATATCATTTAATCCACTCAACTACGCTTTGAGGTAGTTAGGTGCTATGACAATTTCCATTTTGTAGACAACAACATTAAAGATCAGAGAGGTAAGTAATTTGTCTAATTCACCCAGCTAGGTAATGTCGAGCTAGAATGTGAGTCCTGTGCCGGTAACTCTCACTAACTCTTATTGGGAACACCTGCTCTGCCAGTCTCCTATGATAATGAGAGACCAGAAGAATTAGGAGCACCATATGGAAACAAGGATGCTCTTGACAAGCTGTTTATACCTTCCAATATTGTGGCTCCATCCTGTTCCATCCCAGTGCCACGGTGGTGCATCAGAGACAACGCAGCTTGGAATGTCTGTCCACTGGCATTTCCCTGTGGTTCTATTTTGGGACTTGCAGGTTTGCTGCTACATTAATATAGCACTCTACCTGGAACCAGGTTTTCCTAGGAAAGAGAAAGAGACAAGGAAAATAAGTCTTTCCCGAATGAGGAATGTAGGACTTAATTGCAACACCTACCCCCAGCTGACCCGGTTAGGTGCAGCCCTTGTGCAATTGTGATCATTCCTCACATTCCTAATACTTCATGCTTGCTGAGAACTTAATTCGTACATCCACCCATCCATCCATTTATCATACCTTCACTTATCATCTATTCCTCTCCTCATCCATCCATCCATCCATCCAGCCTTCATCCATCCAGCAATCAAGGAACCATTCATCCATTCTCCAACTATTTATTCATTCATCCATTCTACAACCATTTTCTTTCCCCTTTCATTCATCCATCCATCCACGCATTTAATTAACATTTATTGAGCATCTACTATGTGTCTTTATCATTTCCCTACATTTATGATAAAGTAAATTTTTTTTTTCATTTTATTTAGCTGTTGGTAAGAATTACTAGCTCAGATCATTTCTTTTTCAAAACCATATAGGCATAAAGCCTGGCTGAACTTGAACTCCCAATCCTAATTCTTTCCGAAACACCTAAAACGTTATGGCTCCAAAGAATTCAGGCATCTTAGGTTTGCTTTTCTTCTCTGAGGTCTTTAGCTAGGGAGATTTAAATAAAAATACATAT
>CM052452.1:10605581-10669321 GCA_028533085.1 Varecia variegata
AGGATTGGGCTATTTCCCAGATCCAAGCTGCAGTTGGCAGCCTGGTCCCCATTCCCAAAATGCCACTCCGTGTTTTTAAAGACCAGACACAAGGTAGCATATGGCCCACAGGAACCCTGCGATTTTTAAATTTAGGAAGGCGCAGGAAGTGAGGAGGTAGGAAGGGAGGTAGGGAAGGTTCCTCTTGGACTGTTCAGCTTCAGAGGGCGGGGAAGGGATGGGCTTTTTCTGCTTAGTGAGAGACCAGCACGTCTGTGGCCGTTGACACCATGGGAGTGTATTAGCGCTACATATAATCCTGTTAGAATGACAGTACCCTGCAAGCCACCTCCACCCCTTCTGGCCCCAAGACACCCTCAGACAGGTACCCAAATTCTGTTCAAGAAATTTGTTGAAGAAATGAACCACTGGATTAATGTTTGGATTCATGTTGCTGGCAGCACTGCTGTAAATGTTAGAAATTAGAAACGGCCTAAGTGTCCAGCAATGGGGGAATTTATAAATACTAAACTGTGATCTACCCACAGTCTGGAAGGCAATAAAGCAGTTATGATGAATGAGGCTGAACTATCAATGTGGACATGGGAAGAAAACTAAAGTGTTTGTTGAGTGCAAAAGATGGCAGCTACAGGTAGATATATATCTAGTACGGAGAGTGTAATGCTTAGGACTATAGGATCGTCCTCTGCCTCCCCAATATATAATCCATCAGCAAGTCTATCGGTTATAAATACAGAAGAAGGAATCCCTTCTTCTCCAACTCCACTGCCGCTGAACTGGTCCGCGCTGCCATCACCTCTCATCTGGACTTACAGGAACCTCCTCCCAAATACCCTACTGCCATGGACACCGTTTACTCCCCTCTAAGCTGTGCAGCATGCGGTAGCCAGAGTGATCAATTAGAAACCAAACTAGTTCACACCACTGCTCTGCTCAAAACCTGCACTGCTGTGCTCTGAATAAAATCCCAGGCTCCTCACTATGCCCCATTGCCCCCCTCTACCACTCTTCCTCCCTCCTTTCCCGCACTCGCCCCTCTACCTGCTTCTCTAGCCACAGGGGTCCCCTTGCTGTTCCCCTGACACGCCATCCTCATCCCAGACTTAGGGTCTTCACACTTGATCTTGGACAGCCCTTCCCCCCGATTTGTGCATGCCAAGGTCTTCCTTAGTCCTCCTATCTCAGGGGTCTTCTCTGACCGCCTGGAGTGGGTTGAATAGTATCCCCCCCAAATCACATCCACCCAGAGCCTCTGAATGTGACCTTATTTGGAAATAGGGTCATTGCTGGCATAACCTAAGATGAGGTCACCCTATAGTAGGATGGTCCCTTAATCCAATATGATCGGGGTCCTTGTAAGAAGAGAAGAGACACAGATACGGAGGGAAAGCAGCCCTCCGTGTGAAGACAGAGGTTGGGATGATGCTGCCAAAAGCCAAGGAACACCAGGGCCACCAGCAGCTGGAAGACGCAAAACAGGATCCTCCCTTAGGGTCTTGGGAGGGGACAAGGCTCTAACAACACCTTGATGTCTGATTTCTAGCCTCTGGAACTGTGAGACAATGAAGGTCTATCATTTTAAGCCACCCAGTATGTGGCGCTTTGCTATGGCCACCCGAGGAGACTAATACACTCCCCCCAACGCCCCAGACTCTCCCTGGAAATGAACAAGATGTGGGTTTGGCCCTCCAGAGTCCAGGATTCAGTAATGAGATTTTTTTTTTTTAAGAAAAAAAATTAAACAGACTGTTGCACTTCCCCAGAAGAACCATTGTCTAATCAAGAATTATGAAAACAATATAACTCAGACTTTTTATTTTTCTCTTTGCCTGCCGGGAGACTCACACCCAAATTTATGGTTCCGCACTAGCAGCCCCGGGAAAGGACGGGCTTCACAGGTCTTTGTTCCATCTTCCCCTCCATTAATTTGGCCTTTGAGTGTCATTTATTTGTCTTAGTTCTGATTTTGCATTCTTCATCTGCATTTTTATCTATTTTACTATGTTTTGAGGAGCTTATTGGTAGTTTTCTTTTTTTTTTTTAATTCCTTCACAATATCACACTATGGAAGAACTTGAGAAAGGCGAGGTAGCACACTGCAGACAGGCAGGCTGGGTCTGAATCCCAGCTCTGCCACGTACTGGCTGTGCAACTTTAGTCAAGTTACTTCACCTCTCTGTGCCTCAACTTTCTCATCTGTAAAATGCGGATAGAATACTACCTACCTCATAGGCCTGTTGTGAGGATTAAGTGATATCATATTTGTAAATACTATGGGCTCTGAAACATGGTCACTGTCGGTATGCTTGTCAAACAAATAGCCAACTTTAATATCCTCATGGATTAAAAAATTCCATAAGGTGGGAGCCATACCATCTACAGCCTAGACTCCAAGCCCCTTGAGGTTGTTTTATTTCATTTCTTATCTCCAGCTCCTATCAGTGGAACACGGTAGCTGACTGGTAAATCTTGGTTGAATGAATGAATGAATGAATGAAACCTAGTCCTTCCACCCATCAGGTGCATGGCGGTGGAAAAGCCAGTCTCCCTTTTTGGATTTCACTGTCCCCATCTTGAAACCATACCATACTTTAACGTTTCATCCAGTTCTAAAGTTTCCCTGACTATCTGCCTAAAAAGGCACATTAAAATCCCATTTCCTTGGTTTAGGTATTTCTCTCTTTCTGGATATTTCTTCTGGAGCTTTGCCTAAGCCCCCTCAAGACCGTGGACTTCTGTGTCTGGGCTGTGGATTCAGCATTATGCCAGGTGGGCAGGTGATGAGAAGCAGGAGGAGGTTGGGGGGCAGCTCAGGCTTGGGGGGGGTCAGGAGTGGAAGCAGGGGAGGAGCTATGGGTGTGGCTATGCAAATAAGAACAAGGAGACTAGCATCCTGGGAACCTGACGATTCTTAACCGCAATAGGCAAGGAGTTGAGTCCATTGAGGGAGAGTCAGGAGTAAAGGTTTCTGGCATCTTCTGGGTAGGGGTTTATCTCATCTTTGCTCTAGCGGAGATCCCCCCCTCCATCCCCCTTTCTTCGTGCCCAACAGGCTGAGTGAAGCTGCAGTGAGCCCTTTCTGCCTCCTATCTTTCTGGCTGTCTGTCCCCACCCACCTGCAGACTGGTGGCTCCACTGTCCTATCCTCTGGACTCAGACTGGGTTCAGACTCCGGCTCTGCCTCTTACTGGCTACATGACCTGGGGCACGTAACTTAACCCCTCTGAACCTTCGTTATTAAAACAGGGGAGAATAACTTTGCAGGGTTGTTGTGAATATCAAATAAAACAATATCAATAAAAGGCTTAGCACAGTGTCAGGGCATAGTATGAGCTCAAAACTTCCCAACCATTATAATTATCATGGGAAAAAGAGAAGCGGGGGAGAGACAAAGGCATTTGTTCAGACACCTGAAGCATAAGAACAAGGATGAATGGGTTTAACTGAAAATGCTAGGTCGCCACCAGAACTGAAAAAGAACCCCATAGCCAATACTATACAGTAATGGAAAGAATGACTCTATAGCATCAGTTTTCTTTGGTGTGAATTAGGAATTTCATATCCTGGATTTATTCAAAATGGAGAGTACTTACTCTCAAGTACCCACTGAAGATTCTAGGGACCTCATTCTGCCATCACTCACCCCAGAGGTGGCTCAAGTTTGGATGTCTCCTTCAGGATGGTTTGGTTGTGAGAATCCAAAAACTTAACCCCATGAAGCTCAAGTAGAAAGAAAGAGTTTTATCACAGGGCAGTCTCCCAGAACCCAACTCCTCCAAAATGACGGCTACAGTCCCCAACTCACCATAATCTTCCAGGTCTGCTCTCTGCAGCGGGCAGACTGAATCTCCTCGCCCCGATTCCACATTCTCTGCAGAGAGGATGTGATCGGCAAAGGTGATGTGTAAACCAATTTGACATAAATCAAATCCTAATTCAAATGCTCTAGGGGCCAGCTACTTAAATATTTAATGGAGGCTCAGAAAAAGTTGAGCACAAAATCCTTTGTGCAATGTGAGCGATCAAATCTTAATCAAAGACACGGGGACCGTCCACGGGTTGGATTAATGGATGTTCTGCAGGTGGGGACTGCCCAACTCTCAGTCTGCCGACTCCTTTCCTCTAGTCAACATGGGTGAAAAGGGGGGCTTAAGTTAGTCCCTGAAGTCTCCCAGAGCTTGAATTACCCCCAACATTTCCACTCCACCCACCCACCCCATGCGCATTTGTTTTAATTTTTTGCGCTCACCCCAAAAAACCAAAACCAGCAGCTTCTTGCCTCCTTGGTCGGCAGCTGCCTTTGCACCCTGTTACCTCCCAAAACAACACACTGATTGACTTTTTACCCCACCCTTCATGAGAGCTCCTTTCTCCGCCCATGAATGTTCTGCCTCAGTCTCCCTGGGGTCAGACTGCTTCTCTGAGACATGAAATCACTGCCCAGGCAGACACCCCCTTCTTACCTGCTATTTTAGTTGAGGAGGAGGGCTCTGTGGTTATCGATCATTTCAGAGCTTGAAGGGGGATGTTTGAAGGGGAAAGAAAATACCAACCAACTTACAGAAGGATAGTGAGGCCAGGGGGCTGAGAGATTGCGTAAACTAATGGCTTTGAATCCTTCAGGGCGACTCGGATGCTTTGAGAAGCTGGAAAGCCCTGGACGCTTTTCCCAGAAAAATCAAGCACATGCAACAGCACCAGGACTACTGCTTAAACATACAGCACCTGTGTGTGACTTAGGAAAGGGAGCCCCTTTCCCTGGTGACGCAGCTTGGTAAATGGAACAGCCCCCACTTACCCTCTCAACAGGGAATCCTTGTGTAGGTTGCATCTTGCACCATTGGGGGTGGTGGCCCTGCAGGGACTCCCCACCAGGTCCCCCGTCTCTGATTTAGTTCACATCCCCTTATGTACTGATGGGACCCTGAAGCCCAGAGTGGGGAAGTGACATTCTCAAGGTCACACAGTGAGTCAGCTACCTGTCCTTGCTATTTTCTCCTTCATACCCCATAGACACAGATCTGCTCACCTACCTCCTGCTTAAATACCCCATTGATTATCTTCACTCTGCTAAGAGGCAGTGAGACCGGTGCGGCAGATAAAAATCTGTTGTCTAAATATCTAAATTAAATCCTTGTATTAGATGCTCACACTGAAGTGCTGGTGAACCCAGTGGCCCCGGGCGGGGAAGACAGCGATTCGTCTTATCAGCACCGTCTGGGTTGAATGATTCATTTCCAACAGTGCAAGGAAGAAAATCATGAAAAGGACAAGAGTCCTGGAGGAGGGGGGAGGGGGGAGGGAGTCGGAGCCGGTGGCATTGAAAAGATACAGCTCCGAGGGGGCAGGCTGTCTCGAAGAGGGTCATTCAGGTGTGTTAAAGGCAGGCCCTGGTGTGAAAGCGCAAATGAATCGCCCGAAATAGATGAGATTTCTCTCCGTGGTAATTGGAAGTGAAGATGGGGAAAGGTTTTACACCGAGATCACAGAAAGGCAAGAGCTGGGGAAATAAAGGCGATTTTATTTTGGAGCCAAGAATGAGGAAGGGCTTTAAAAAAAAAAAAAATAGGATGGGTGGTCTCTTCCCAAGAGAAAAACTGGCCCTGTGGGTGGACAGGAAAAGGAGATGCTGGTTCGCCCATAGGGGGCGCTGTGGTCACAGCGGGACAGGCCCCGCACAGCCGGTGGCGAGGAGCGGGTGGTCGTCTGGGCGACCCTGCCCGCGAGTCTCTTTCTGAGCCCTAGTTTCCTACCACCCCCACCCCCGCCCCAGTGGTCTTAATTGCCAGATGTGCATTTTGAGGAGTCTCATTGTCATAGCGGCTGAGAATTCCAGCCTTTGTCCCCTCCCACGGGGACACCCCCATGCCTGAACTGAAGTTAGTAGAAAGGGATACGTTAGTGACTCTGTCAAAAAAGGAGAATACTTGTTTTCTTTCTCTAATAGACAAGCCTCCACTTGACTCTCTGATGAAGATTTCATGTTTATGTGCTTACCTAAAAAAAAAACCAAAACCCTTTATCAAGACCCACTGTGTGCCGAGCACTGGTCTAGAAGCTAAGGATCCAGTGACAACCGTGGTTATCACCCAGTGGGGCCAAAATTCTAGGTGTTGGTTTAAGGCAAAGAGATGATCTCCACAGGACTTCCTTCACAGGGAGGTAGTCCCCCAATGCAGCAGCAGAAATGTAAGCCAGATATCAAGCAGAACTTCCTGACTGCAGCATTAGTTGAATGTCTACCTGATGCGAAGGCAGGAAGCTTTGCTGGACGTAGATTTCAGACATCCTGGAGCTGAGGTGCGCCTGCCATAGCCCACCTAATATTTGCAGTGGGATTGTGACGTTTCTAAAGGATTGTCACATATGTCTCTAACAGGGGCCAAGAGAACCTGTTACCAATTAAGATGTTTTCAGCTGCAGGTCCCAGGAAGCACAATGGGAAAATGGCTTAAATAATAAGGGAAATATATTCTGCCACTTAACAGAAGTCCCAAGGGAGGGTTGGTTAATCCAGCAACTTACCTAGGCCTCAGGTTTGGCTCTGCAATTCTCAGGGTGTTAACAAAGTTCCCTCACCACTGCAAGAGGGCTGCAGTGTCTCCAGCCATTGCATGTAGACACAATGAGACAGAGCGCATTTTTTAAAATCCTTTTTTGAGGACAAAGAAAGCTTTCTCTTGAAGTCCCCCAGAATTATACCACATGCTTATACCTAAACCAGTCACTGGCAAGGAGAATGGACTTTCCATGATTGGCTTCGATCAATCAAGATTCATTTCCTAGAGCAGGGGGAGAGCTCAGCCTCCTCTGTTGAGGTACACTGTCTTTCCGTCAACCCAAATGATTGAACAGAAGCAGGATTCTGGTTAGCATTTCCTTGCTCCCCTTGCAGAAGGGAGTGTCTGCTGGGTGCATAATGATGTGTCCATCTTAGTGACAAATGAGAGATCATGGACTAATTTTTGGGACACAAAATGGGGAGTAAACTGGGTGACTTTGCACAAGGTTGAGCACTGGGAACAGCCTAGTATTTGAGTGGTGGGGCCATCTCTATTTATCCTTAACTCATCCTAGACCATTGTTTCCCCTGGGGACGGGGAACTACGGAAGCCGAGATCCCAAAAGACAACAGCAACTCCTCTGGTTTCCACTGAGGGCCAAATGATAAAGAAAGAGGTCCCGGATCTCAGGTCACAGGGCTAAGGGCTGCTGGTTGTGTCTTGGGTGAGCAGAGCAGTAGCCGACAGGCACTGAGTCCTTGGTGTACACCCGGCTCTGGTCTGAAAGCAGCCAGTGTGATCTTCCAAACATGCAGAACGGATCATGTAGCACCGCTGCTTAAAACCTTCCAACAGCTTTCCCTTATTCCCAGGAGAAAACTTCACCGCCTTACCCCGCTCTCCAAGGCCCTGAATGATATGGCGACCGCCTCCACCTTCCACACAGACTCATCCCATCTTCCCTCTCTTCCCTTTGCTCCTGCCTAAATGGACTCTTTCCCTTTCTTCATTGTTCCAGACCTCGCCACATAATAGGTGCTCAATAAATATCTGTGGAATGGATAAGAATTGTTCCCCAGCCAAATATCTTACTTACTGCCGCACATTTTAATTAACTCCTACTCATACTTCTTACTTAACCTGTCCTTCTCTTCTTGCAAATGAGATCCTTCCTAATAATCTCTCTCACAGAACCCTTGACTTTCCTGTATAGTACTTATCACAGTAGTTTTGATTTATTTAGGTGGATATTTGTTTAATGCCTATTTTCCCCATCTATTTGTGCATTTCAAGAGGACTGGTTGTCTGTCTTTCTTGTCCTCAGCTGTCTCTCCAGTGCCTAAGCCCAGCTCCTGACCCATCAGGGGGCTTAAAAATAGTACCCAAGAAGGAGGTGCTCTGCCCGGCATCATCCAGGATGTGGGGGGCTGACAAGGGCCATAACCCAGCTCTGCTGGCCCCCAGCCCTGCTGGCCCCCAGCCCCAAGTTCTTTCCCCAGAGTCCGGCCCCTCCTCACCCAAGGTCACTGCTGGCTCATGGTGCATCTCTGTGCCGTCACCAAAGGTGCCCTCTTTGGGTGGCTGGATTCTGGCTGATGCCGCCTTGCGGCAGGGCATGCAGGGTGATGGGGGGAACGTGGGCTGGGTTTCAGCCCTGACAAGCCCCCTAGGCCGGGCCCCTTTGTGTAACTGGTCAACCGCGCGCACACATGGAAGCCCTGCTTTCCGTAAGCCCCTGCTTTGTGCGTATTCTACTCCAAACCTCTCCTTGTGTGTCCCGGCCGCCCCCTCCCCTAACAGGCAAGCTTGTCAGCTTTGATCTTTTAATCCAGGATTCGCCAGAGCATGATTGACATGCATTTAAACTGAGCCTCCCTGGGGCTGAGACCTGCTCCTGTCTAAACCCCGGGATGGACGAGCTGGCCCGGCCTCTAAGCTTCCTCTTGGGGCCGTAGGATCTTTTCCAATCCCTTTACATTCAGACCAGGCCGGTGTTGGGGGTGACGGAGCATAACATGCATGTTTTCCAGGACCCTGTCGGAGATTCTCTGTGTCCCCCCAGCCATGTACGAGGATGAGATAAGGAGAAGGTGTCCATGGGCCATGAGCACCTACTGTGTGCCAGGTCCTGTTCTGGGTACCGGACAAACAGGGAGAAGGAGAGGACATGCTGCTGCCCTACACACAGCTTCATTCTATGTGAGGAGGCACCTGAGTCAGGAATTGCGACAGCCACTGACAAGTGCTTTGATAGGGGTCTGGAAGAGTGTTCTGGGCACCCAGGGAAGAGACACACAAGCCTGGTGTGTGAGTGAGACAGGGGGAGAGAGAGAGGGAGAGGGAGGGAGAGGCTGGGGTGTGTGTGTATAGGGGAGGAAGACTAAAGAATTCTAGGAGAAAGGACACGTACACTGAGATTTCAGCCAAACATGGGGTGTAGTGGTAAGTGTGTCGGGGCAGAGGAACAGCAAGTGCAAAGACCAGTAAGTAAAAGGAAACTACCTGCATTTCAGCGGGGCTGGAGTACTGAGTGCCCTGGGAAAGCAGTGAGACATGAGGCTAGCCAGGCAGGCAGAGCCCAGATCATGGTGGTGTGTTAGTTTAGTCGCAGGTGCCCAGATAGGACAGCTCATATAAGGATTTTACTGGGGGAACTGCCCAAGGGAGAAATCAGAAGGGGGGCTAAGAAAGCATCAGACCTCCATGCAAGTGACCAGACCTTGCAGGGAAAGGCTGGAAGCAGTCTAGCCTTCCGTGCAGCCCGAGAAAGCTTCAGCCAGGCTCTTGAGGAGCCCTTAAACCAAAATCAGCCATCAGAGGAGTCCCGTGTGTCCCTGCCTTGATATCACGGCCACCCAGCCATCGGCTGGAAGGAACCTGTGGGAAGTGTGACCTTCCACAAAGTCAGGGCTCAGCGTTGGAAGCCCGTGGTCGGCTATGCTCCCTGTGCTCGAAGACCTGGGAGACACATTGTCATGACCACCACACATCTGGGCTTGATCTTATTCTAGAGAGAATGGGAAGCCACAGAAGGTTTTAAGCAATTTATATTATAGAAAAACATCACTCTGGCAGCTGTGGAAAAGATGGCCAGGAAGAGATCAATAATAAAATTTAAAAAGAAATTGTGGGATGGAGCTGTTGCAGGGGTTCAGAAGAGAGATGCTGATGACCTAGACCTGGAGGGCGATAGGGCCATATGGAGAAATGGACAAATCGAAGTCGTATTAAGGAGAAGAATGCTTAGAACTTGGTGCCTGTGTGTGAGAGGCGAGAGAAAGGACTCAAAGAGGAAGAGACAAAGGATGGGGGCAGCAACTATAAGTGTCATTTGTGTGCTAGACATAGTGTGTGGTACAATGATCTCATCTCATCGCCACAACGATTAGATGTAAATTTGGTTCTAAGCATGGCATCGGTGAAGCCCCAACCTATCCACAAAACCCCAGGTGATCGGCCTAAGCCAACAATGGCAATCCCATTCTCACACCGGCAGTTGTTTTAGGAATGGGAGAAGTCTTCTAGTAGGGTTTTAGAAAAGATTTCTCTTTCTCAAGAAAGAGTCACATTTAGACGGTCCCTTTCTTCCTCTGGACACTCTGGGGTTAGGGTATGTCTGGGACTGTCTACTGTCTTGGAATCCTGAGAGGAGCAGCCCAAGAGCACAGCCCTCCCATCAAAGATGGGAGAGCCAAAAAAAAAAACCCACAATGTGCAAACCCTGAGCCCTGATGACATCATGGAACACCGAATAAACCAACGCGGGAACTCCCCTGACCACCGGACTTCTGGGAATTGAAATCATGTATTTCTTTATAGTTTGCACCAGCACAAGTCAGAGTTTTCTGTTTCTAAACTCATGCAAAGTGTCACCCCTGTTCTAGAGATAAAGAAATGGAATCCTAAGGTGAGAGGACTGGTACATGGCAGAAAAAGGACACAATCCCAGGTCTTCCTACAAGATCACATCCCTTTGTCAATGGCAGTATCTTTTTTGATGTCCATCAAGTCACCTGATCATGAGAAAGCTGGAGATCTTATCTTGTAGGATATTAATATATGGAGCAATGAGAGTCAGAGTGACAAGTATTCATTGTGCCCTTGCTGTATGCCCTGCATGATCAAATCACGGTGGAGAACATAAATGACCTAGATACCAGCCCTGCATGTGAAGAGTTTATGAGATAACTGAAGCGAGCTGAACACAATTGGAGACTATAATAATGGATAATTAGGGGAGACTTATTATACACTAGACAGTGGGATAAGTATGCTACGTGTCTTATCGGGGTTTATTCCCAAGAATAAACACCAGAATATTTATTGTTACTGTCATTGTCTGCATGTTACAGATATGGAGAAACAGAAAGGATACTAACTAACCCAAGATCACAAAGCTGGTATAAATGGAGTTTAGGGCAGCTGAGTCTGACTCCAGTGTCCGTACTCTCATATCCACTATGCTATACTGCGTCCCCCAATGGAGATAAATTAATGCAAGACAGCATCAAGCCAAATGCTGTATGTACAGGATAATTATAGCAAAGACTCCTAAACATATACCTGCAGGTGTATTGCATGTGTTATTGTCAATTCTTAGTGGTTCTCAAACTTGAGCATGAATTGTAATCATCTGGATGACTTGTTCAAGGTACAGATTGCTGGGGTGGCCCCCAGAGTTTCCAGCAGACTTGGGGTAGTGGTCTTAGGATTTGCATTTTGAACAAGTTCTCAGATGATCTGAACGTCTGGGGACCACACTTGGAGAGCCTTAGAATAACTCTGTAAAGGAAGGATTACTACCCCCATGTAACAGATGTGGAAACTGACTTAGAGTAGTCAACTCATCTGCCCACACCTTACAATGGGTAAGCAGAGCCAAGACGTGAACCTCGTTCAGCCTGGCTCTAAAGTCTGTGTTTATTGTCCCATGCTGCCCCCAGATATAAATACACCACACATTCAAGAGGAGAGAAGACAGTAGGCTGGCATGTGCAGGGAAGGCTTCTTAGAAGAAGAGAGCTTGAAGGAAAATTAATTTGAATCAGCCATGCCAGGCTACAGGTATGACGAGAGAAACATTGGATTTGCCAAGTTACAGCTGTTCAAACACACCTGCATAGTGGGAGGGATTGTGGAGAAGACAGACAGGCTTGTTCCATAAAAGGGAAGACTGGACAGAATATATACCCTAGAGTAGGAAAATAGCAAGGATCTCAGAGGCAGAAAGGGACGATTAAGAAGATCACCACTGGAAAATGTATATACAGGTTGGAAAATACCATGCGCCATGTGCAAAGGGGAAGAACCACTTACAGTACCTTTTTTCGTGATGGGATGGGTAGGCATTCCACCATGCCCATTCCCACTGGTAAGAACGAGGAACATGGCTTGCATACACTCCCACCAGAACCTTAGTCCCATTTTAATTTCCTTAATCAAAGCAAAGGACAATGACAGTGATTTCTCCTTTGTCAGTGAGTGGAAAATGATACTATTCTAAGAGTGATTGAAGGCACTGGGAATGTTAAGCCTCAGTGAAGACACGAAGACACGAGCATTGTGAGCAAACATTTCTATGTGCAAAGGAGAGGTTTATTCTGTGTGGCAGCCAAGATAAGAAGTTGGACCAGCTGGTGAAAATCCCAAACTAATAAAGAATGTGCTAGTAATTCTTCATGTCATCTGTTCCTCCAGTCGTTGAGTCATTCAACAACCATTTATTAGGAGCCCCCTATGTGTCAGGGACGGTCATAGGTGCTCCGTGAGTCAAACAGAAATGGTTCTTGTCTTGATGGTTGGCTTTAGTTCGTCTTGTTAAAACCTAGACTTAGTTTTGATGTTCAAGTATTTTAAGAGCTTTCTCAGTGAAAGAAAATGTGGTCACCAACTAACCAATCCTATACCCTTCTTCCTTCCTGCAGTGACAACACATGACTTGATTGTAATAGAAACTTACTGAATATGCCAAAATCACATCCCGTAGAGCCCCTTCTCCCCTAGGGAGTGGGGACTTGGACTAAATACAGACATGACATGGTCAGAGACACAGGAAGCAGATGGCACCAGGTAAACGTGGTAGGAGCAAATTCTGATGAAGGGGAAGATGTTTCTCAGTAAGGACGACCTTCCAGCTAAATGACCCATCCCTGGGGACCCACGCAGCTGTCCTAAGGCATTTCTGGAGTCTAAGAGAGAAAATCCATCAGCCATTCTCGACTAAGCTGGGGAGCATTTCGGCTTTCTAATAGGGTCATTAGCTGGGTGACAGATGAAACAGAACAGCAACAGAAGGGCAGAGGTAACTGAAACGCAAGAGGAAAATACATAGTGATTTTCTACATCCTTTCAGGACACACGTTTTCCTCAAAATTCCCCCTACTGCACAGCATCAGGAAATGTCAGAAACCAAGGGATTTGGAGACAGCAACTCAAAGAACCAAGGGTATGCTGCAGATGAGAAGAACCTGTCCGAAAGGGAGGATGACAGATTGCTGGAAAGCAGAGAGCTAATCCTATAGAGCTCTTGATATCACAGGACACTTCTCAACACACTCTCGGTGATTCTGCAAGCCCCGAAAATCAGGCAGAATGATTTGTGAAAGACAAGGGACCATGTTCTAAAAAGAAAGTTTAGTTTTGGCTTAGGAATTTATTCCATTGTCGATTTGCACTAATTAACCTTGCCTTCTGATTACAAAAAATAATGTATGTCCATGGTGCAAAGTACCACAAAAAAAAAAAAAAAAAACCAACCTAATAAAAATCACCCCAAATCCTATAATTTGAAGATAAATACTATTAAATTTTTATTGGTATACCTGCAGTCTTTTCTATACATATCTGCATGCCTCTCTTGCAAAATTAAAATCATATTCTCGTAGTTTTATAAACTGTTTTTCTCACTTACATCAGGAAATTTCCATGACGTTCCCCCCATATTGTAAAGCACTTTTCATGAATACTATTTTAGGCTACATTGTATGAATGCACTTGATTGAAAGACATTTCATAATGACCTTTTTTAACCTACAAAAATGACAGTTTCATATGGTTCACCTATATTATAATTAATTTCTCCAGTCTTATCTTCATTGGCATTTAAGCTGTTTCAAAATGTTCTCAATTAGAAAAATTTTGCAGCGAACTTCTTTGTGTCCAGATCTTTGCACACATCCATGATTTTTTCCTTCTGGGAAATCCTGATGCACTGGTTATGTATTGCTGTGTAACAAATTACTGAAAATTTAGCAGCTTCAACCACACACGTTTTTATTTCACAGTTTGCATGGATCAGGTTTAGGCGGTTCCTCTGCATCAGGGTCTCTCTTAAGGCTTCAATCTAGGTGTAGACAAGGGCTGAGGTCTCATCAAAGACTCGACTGGGGAAGGATCTGCTTGTAAGTTCATTTAGATGGTTGTTGGCAGAATTCAGTTTCTTGCTGGCTGTTGCTCTGAGACTCCCCACAGTTCCTTGCCATGTGGGCTTCTCCACAGAACAGCTCACAGCACGGCAGCTGTCTTCGTTAAAGCCGGCAAGGGAAAACACCAGCTAGCAAGACGGGTGTTGTGATCCCACGGGACTTAATCACAGATGTGACAGCCCATCCCCTTTGCCACATTCTACGGGTTAGCAGCAAGGCCCAGGTCTTGCCCACACGCAAGGAGAGGAGATCACACAAGAACATGGGTACCAGGAGGAGGGGATCCTTAGGGATCATTTTAGAGTATGTCTGCCACATTCTACAAGTGAAATTGCTAGGCAAAATGATAGGAGCTATTTTTTGGGTTTTGGGATTTACTGATGAATCTACCCCTGAAATAGTCACGTGTTTGTCTTCCCACTAGCAGTAAAACAAGAAAGCCTAGTTGCCTGCAGTCTCACCCATGCTACCTACCAGCATTTTTAAAAAAAGTCTTTAAAATTTGATAGAGAAAACATGGTATCCTGTTTTTATTTGCATTTCTTTGAGAGTGAATTTATAAATTGCTAATACTTTTTTTTTGTTGTTGTTGTTTCATTTTGCCCATTGAGCAAAAAAGCTATTCACTGTTTTAACAGAATAAAGGTTCTGTTGGGCATTTGTCTGTCATGCATGTTTTAGAAATTTTTTTTTTCCTGGTTTTATCATTTGCTTTAAAATCTTGGCTACAAAATCGACAAAACATATCTGATTTTTTAAATGGTCAAAGTTAACAATAGTTTACAATTTCTTCTTTTGCTTTTATTTCTAAAAAGCTCCTCCCCCCAAAATCAGATAGGTTATCATCTAAAGTGGTTTTTTTAAAACAGTCATTTTATGGTTTTATTATTTATCTTTAACTCTTCAGCCCATGGTTCATCTTTTCCTCGTCCATCTCACCTGCATGATGAGCAATGATGTGGTAACATCTCACTAGTATACATTCCTGACTGGGAGTGAGGCCTCCTCTGCCCAGAAGGGGTATTAGAATCTCTCTTGTTGGTGTGGAAGGGAAGGATGGGGGTGGAAATACTGATCCTGGTATTTCAATTTCCTGCATAAAGGCCTGATTAGAACTTTGGAGGGAAATTATAAGATAAAAGAGAGAGCAGTGAGTGTCTTTGTCAAGAATGTTCCCAGTGTTTCACCATTAAGCATGATGTTCTTTGTTGGTTTAAAATATATATTCTTGATCAAATTTATTCCTCATGCAGAAACATTGCAAATAGATCTGTAATGAGTGTTGACTTTGGGGGAGAGAAGCATTCATTTCAAGGATCCCACTACTTTTTTCTTGTTTGACTTATTGGAATAAATCTCATTGGCCATGGCACATTTATCTCTTTTAAAACTTCTGGTTTCCATTTTCTAATACTTTATTAATGATTTGGGTGTTTATGTGTAAAGTGAGATTGATTGCTTATTTGTTGATATTAGGGTTATGCTAATCTCAAATGCTTTGGGAAGCTTTCTCCTTTCTCTGTGTCTTGTTATAATTTATAAGGTATGGTATATTGCTTGCTTTTGGAAGTTTGAAAGATCTTAGTCTAGAGTGGCCAAGACCCAAGCCTTTTAACAGAGTTAAACATGGAACAACTGTTCAGATTCTTTGCCATCAATATATTGTCTTGTCAATTTTTCTGCCTCTTGTGTTAATATGGTAATTTATATTTCCCCTGCAAGTTGGCCATTTTGTTAAGAGTTTAAAATTTGTCATCTAGAAGTTATAATAATAGTCCTATTATGTCTAAATCTAACTTTTGATCTGTAATTATATTCCTAATTATATGTATTCATTTGTCCTTTCCTTATCCTTAGTTAGATATGGTGAATCACCTATTTTATTGTTGATTATTTCAAGATCCAATATTTATATTTGTATAGCAATTCTATTAGCTTTTATTTTTCCAAATTCATTAATATCTTCTCTTATTTTTATTATTCCTCTCTCTGTTCTAATTTTTTATTATGAAAAAATTCAAACATAGTCAAAATTAGGGCAAATAACATAATGTATCTTCACATATCCATCACCTATTGATTAACAATGATTAACCACATTTTGCCACATTTGCTTCATCTTTCTCTCTTTTCTTCATATTATTTGCTTAAGTATTTTAAAGCAAGCACAAGAAATCACATCATCTCACCCATACATACCTCAGAAGGCATCTCTAAAAAATCTTTTTGTTATCTCTTCAGATGTGTTTTGAGGTTCCTTCTCTACCTTATTGGATTTTTTTTTTTTGGTTTATTGATTTTTCACTCTTTCTTATGTAATAAAAAAGCACTTAACACTATGAATTTGCTTCTGAGTATAGAATTAGCAGCACATATTAATAAATTTGATATGTAATTTTCCCAGGGTCAATATGTTCAAAGTCAGCTACCAAGTTTTTAGTCTTGGTCTAACAACTATATAGAATAAATATGTACATTCACATAAACGCTTCTGGTTTTTCTGTATAATTATTTTAGAAGCGGTTTTAATGTTATTGCAACATGGTATGTTTCACAGGCTGGGTTGCTCAGGCAGCAGGATCTGAGATGGAGATTAGCATGCAGGGGACACATAAGCAAGCGACCTCAGGGTCAAGGGACACTTGTGGAAGGGAAGGAAAGGGAGCAGGACTGGGCAGAGGGAGAGGTTGAGCTGCAATGAAGTCCCAGTGGAGGCCTCAGCCACCCCTCCTCCCCCAGAGTTGCCTGGAGTTGGGGGGTAAGAGGGTGGGCCCTTACTCCTCACATCAGTCACTGAATGCACGCTGCCTCGGGAAGGGGACATGGCTCTGAACTCTGCAGTGGGGACAGTCCCTGAAGGGGGCTGACAGCTCAGTGCTGTCTGCTGGAAGGACCCCCAGAAGCTAGGAGAATGCACCCTTCTTCCTTCTTAAAAGTGAATCTGAGTGGGGCATTCCATCCCCCACCACAGTTGGACAATTTCTAAGTTTGGGGATTTGTATTTTTTTAAGTAAATAATCCATTGGTATTCAAGAATCATGTTTATTCTTCAGAAAACTAAAAATATAATACATAACATATGATTCAATTTACTAATTTTCACCCACTTGGTTTACTGAAGAAAGTTAGTCTAATAAAATCATGACTTGGCCATTTCTCCGTGTATTTTTATTTTTTATAGATCTTGCTTTATGCCTTTTGAAGCTGTGCCATTCAATATGTAAATATCCACAGTATCGTATCTTCATTATGGCTTGAATCTCCTGCCCATGCAAAACCCTTCTTTGAATATTGTTTCCTCTTGCCTCAAATTCAATGTTTATTGATATTTTCACCCCTGGTTTCCTTTGGTTTGTCTGATAGATCTTTGGCCATACCTTTATTTTCAATCATTTTGTTTCATTTCCAAGGTGCATCCTTTACAAAAAGCATACAGTAAATTTGGGTTTTTATTTTTGACCCACAGCTGAGGATATTGTTGTTTTTGTAGTGAAATTTAATCCTTTTACAATTACAGTCATAACCAATATAACATCTTGTTTTATGAGGAGCAATTTTCATGCTTCTTTGATACTTCATTTTCTGTCTTTTGCTATGTGAACTATATAATTATTTTGATTAATTTCTTACTTGGCCACAGCATATTTTTGAATAATTCCTTCAGAGTACATAAATTTTTAAAAAATTAACCCTCGCATTTTTAAAATGTGGCCTTTTTTCCTCTTCAATTGAAATATTAGCTTTCTTAAATATACAATTCTTAGGTCACAATTTTTTCCCCTCAAAACTGCACTGTTCATATTGTAGAGGAGAAATTTGAGGATTGCCTGGGTTTTTTTTTTGTTTGTTTCTTAGTAGTAGCCTTTCTCCCCTGCTTTGCTGGGAGAATCGCGTCTTTGTCATTGAAACTGAGAAAGTTTCACTAAAATATCTAAGTGTTCATCTGTTCTCATTAATTTTTCCTGGAACTGGCGAGGTCTGTTTGGTTTTCAGATAGAAGTAATTATTCCGCTCAGCAAAGTTTTCTTCATTATTTCTTGGTACTCTTACCTCTCCTTCCCATTCTACAGTTTTGGGTGTTGCAGATCCATTCTTCTGTGTCTTTTATTTTTCCTTTTCATTTTTATGAATTAGGAGAGATTTTCTTAGGCTTATTTTCATTTTTTTAAGAAATAATTTGATCCTTCATAATATGCAATCTGCTGTTTAATGCTTCTATTGAAATTTTATTTTTAATTTGGCTAATATGTTTTTCATTTCCATGGCATTTTCCAGGTTTCACAGGTAACCCTAATCTGATTGTCTCTAGTTACGTAGAAGTGATCTCTCATCTTATCAAGCAAATTTCTAAACCTTTCTGCTTGTAATAACTCTGTGTGGTTGAGTCTTCTTCTGTACTTTGAGTCTTTTCATATGGCCAAACATTTTCCTCTGTCTGCTCGTGCTTAGAGTGAAGTCCTTACTTGTCTTAAATTGGAAGCCCGTATGGGTTCTAAGAGGGATTTTGTTGATCTTCGAATGGATATTTAAGGACATATGAAGGGAAAAGGGAAACTTTCATTGTGATTTTCCTTTTCCTTTTCAGAGATGCATCTGCGTAGAGAGATAAGAGAGGTAGACAGAGCCAAAGGTATCTTTGGCAAGGAGTTTTTCCTTCATGGAAAGAGTTTCTTTCTCTTGTTTGTGGGGAAGCCAGACATGGCCTCAGTCTTTGGTCACCAAGATCCCAGAAGTGTCCCCACGATTTTCACCCTCCAACTACTCTACGAATCCGTGCCACAGATGCAATGGCCACTGGCTCCACTTTGTTTTCCAAAGATACTGGTGGGTTCCAAAGTTGTATCGTGATGACTTTGTAGCCCAACCTGGCTTCCAGCCAGGTGTTTGTAAGGTTCAGCCAGGGTCTCTTCCATTTCCACCCAGGCCCTTTGTTCTTAGCACACAGAGGCTTGTAGCTGAGCTTGGGCTCTTTTCCATGCTCACCCTGTCAATCATCCTGCCGGCATTCTCCCATGTGTCTCTGGCTTGGGACGGTTGCTCTTCCCCAGCTTCTAGCAGAAACAGAGTATCTTGTGGTTGAATAAAGAAACAATACAGTTTTCCCTCTATGCTTATATTCTGTTGGTCATCTCAGTATCAGGTTGGGGACCACAAAGGGAGGAGATGGATGACACCTTGGAAAGTTCTTGATTATCAGTTCGATTGTGAGTAATGCCCAAGGAAATAATTGTCCAGGTCTGAGGAAAAAGGAGAAAAGAAGCAGTTGCATGCGGGAAAGACAAGGAAATAAAGAAGACACAGGACAGAAAGGAGACTGGTCCTGCTGGATGGTCTGTGATGTTCGTATGTACCTGAGGATGGCACCCACCGCTCCAACCAGGGTGTCCGGGGTTCCTACAATGGCCCCGCAGCCTCTGGTTGTACCCATGTGATGATGTTAAGGGTGCTGTTTTGGGTGAGCTCCTTGCCTGTCCTCTTCGCTTTAGCCACTCACTCTTCTGGGGAAAGTGGGCACCCAAAGAAAATTTTTTTGTCTCATTTCTGAAAGGTCTTGGAAATGGACTGTGATGGGGCCAACAGGAGGTATCAAGGCAAAGCAGAGATCCACGCCCCCTGCTGGTGAAAACAGGAAGTAACTCCACCTCTTTTCCTGTGTGTTTTTCCCCCCATTCTTGGCTGGGTGGGTTGCAGGTTTGGTCTGTCTTGCTCAAATAGAGATGGGGGGGGGGGGGAATGGAGAGTCAGTGGGGGAGAGAGAAGAAGGGAGGGAGGGAGAGAAAGAGAGAGATCAGAATGAATGCCACCCAGACAGCAAAATACCATACCATGCAAGCAGGAAAAGGCCCCAGGAGTTAATAAGCACCATTAGCAGAAAATAGATTTTCGTGTTCATAACACAAAACAGATAGTGGGGGCTTGTGAGTGGGGCTGGAGGAGAGGCTGGGAGGCAGGAGGAGAGACAGGGCGCCACCAGCGCTTCAGAACGAGGATTGGATTTCTGTTGAATTTTTTATGGATGTCTGTGTGCCTACCCATCACATTACAGTCTGGGTGAAAAATTATCCCGGGCCCACCGAGGAAAATAGATCTGCGTGAATCAAGATTTCATTGCTAAGGGCCAGGTTATCACATGGAATTTCTTTATGGGTCAACATGGCTGATTTATTTATATGTGTACCCTATGGGTGTCGATGGGCCTCCCAGACTGTGATCACCGTGGGGACAGCTGGCTTATAGATGTGTTGCCTGCAAATGTGATAAAACCCTTGTACCACATTCGCTAAAGAGAAAGGGAAGGAAGGCATGGAGATATATCAGGGCTGCTTTTGAGCACTCAGGGCTGGAGCCCGGATCTGGGAGTTGAAACACCTGGATTCTCATTCTAGCTCCATGAATTGCTGCATATTTAAACTTTAGCAACAGCATCACCTTGCTGAATTCCAGTTTCCTCAACTGTAAAATGAGGGTAGTGATATTTATTCCCAGATCAATGAGGTAGGATTGTGGCTGAAATACTATAAAAATGACTAAGTTGGGTAGGACTTCATTATACTATTATCTGTTTATTTATTCATTCAACAAACATTTTATTGAGCAACCTCTAGGAGCCACGCCCTTTCATAGGTGCTGGGGACGTGGCAAAGGTTAAGTAGACATCGTCACTGTCTTTGTGTCAACAGTTCAGTGGTAGAACGGATGAGTGACTTTTCTCTGACACTGTCCTAATACCCTTATATCTTTATCCTTGAAATTCAAAACTTTTACCAAGACTTCTAGGTGTTTGTCTTTTTTCCAGGCTATAGAGTGATATACAAGTAAATGCACAATATGATGCATGTTAAGGAGAAAAGTGAAGCCTGGTAAGGGTCTAGGGAAAGTCTGGCATTGGGTGGGGGTCCCTGATTACTCCTTACGTCTGGGCATTTGAGAAGAAGCTCCCTGATGAAGTGACACTTGAGCAAAGATTCGAAGGAAGTCTGGAAACGGTCCAGGGGACATCTGGGAGAAAAGTATCCCAGGCAGGGGGTACAGCAAGTGCAAAAGCCCAGAGGTGGGAACATACTTGGCCAGCATGGCTGGAGCAATTTGAGAGAAGAGGAAAGTGATAAAATGAAATTAGCGAGATAACAGGGGCCAATCTGTACAGTGATGTTTTTGGTGATTATAAGGACGTGGCTTTATACTTTGAGTGAGACGGGAAGCCGGCTTGAGAAGAGGAGTGACATGATCTGACGTCCATTTGAAAGGCTCACTCTGGCTGTGGGGTGGAGAATGGATATAAGGGCGCCAGGGTAAGGATTTAACAAGATAACGCATGCGGAGCACTTCGGACGGAGCCTGGTATGTTTTAAATGATCAGTAGTGCGTTCATTTGCTGGGGCTATCGTAACAAAATGCCACAGGCTGGGTGGCTTAAACAGTAGAAATTTATCATCTCACAGTTTTGGAGGCTAGAAGTCCAAGATCAAGGTGTCAGCAGGTTTGATGTCTTCTGCGGCCTCTCTCCTTGGCTTACGGATGGCTGCCTTCCCTGTGTCTTCCTTATCGTGTTCATGATCACGTTGTCTTCCCTCTGTGCAGATCTGTGTCCTCATCTCCTCTTCTTATAAGGACACCAGTCATATTGGACTAGGGCCCACCCATATGACCTCATTATACCTTAATTACCTCTTTAAGGGTCTGCAAATACAGTCCCACTATGAGGGGTTAGGACTTGTATGTATAAATTTTGGAGGGACACAATTCAGCCCCAAACAAGTAGTAACAATAATTATTATCCTTGCGCTCCATCTAGGAGCACTCTTGTTAGGCCAATCAGGCACTCGTCACACCTGAGCGAGACCTCCCCGAGAGTGACAGCTTGTGCTTTGACCCTTTGCCCTTCCCTCCCCCACACTCTTTAGTCGACATGCGTTTATTAAGCACCTACTCTGTGCTTAATAGGCATGGAGCAAGTATAGCAGGACATGCACTTGTCCTTGGCATGACATGGTGTCAGCACCTTCAGCGTCTTTCCATCTCAAACGGTGTTCTGGATTTATTCTGGATCTCCTTTCAAAAACAAGTTGTGATCACCCACCTGTGCTGGGCTCTGGCGATGATATTGATGAGTAAGACAGGGCTCTGCTTTCAAGGAGCTCTCGGGGATTTTGTTCCAGGGAGCTAATCACGTAAACAAACCCATCCGGCTCCATCAGTGGGTGTTAATAAATTTTCCTCTCGAGGCAACATATGTGTCTTTTGGAGACCTTGCAATTCAATGGAGTGCATATGGTAGAACTTCAGGCAGAGTGACAGGCCCTGTAGGGGAGCTATCTTTGGGCACGAAAGCTCAAAGCACACGTTGTCTTGTATCCTAGTTTGGCAAGAACAAGAGCCCTATCTCTCATTTTCCACTATGTATCTAGTATGCAGGATCTTGATTAGCACATAGTAGGTGCTCAACAAATAGTTGTGGAATGAATAGCTGGATCTCAAACCACATTATCCAGGACTGTGCTATCTAAGATGATAGCCACCAGCCACCTGTGGCTATTTATATTTAAATTTAAAATCACATAAAATTAAATTTGTATTATTAAATGTATTATTTAATACCAGCTTTATTATTAATATTAAAAATTAGTTTCCTCCATCACTCTAGTCACATTTCAAGTGCTCAAGAGCCGTGTGTGGCTACCATATCGGACAGCATAGATACCAGATACAGCACATCTCCATCACCACGGAAAGGCTGCAGAGCTAGAACAATGGTTCTCATATGGGAGCAATTTTATCCCCCAAGGGCATTCGGCAGTGTTTGGAGATGGTTTTGGTTGTTAGTACCGGGGGTTTGCTACTGGTATCTGGTGGACAGAGGGCAGGGATGCTACTGAACATCATACAGCGCCCAACACAGACCCCCAAAACAACTGTGCCAAGGTTGAAAAACCCTGGTCCAGATTATCTGTCTCTAGCAGGGCTGGCCCCAAGGGTTTCCACCAGAAGCAATTTGTATTTACATGAGATTATGAAGTTACATTATGGGAGACAGCTCACGTATCTACAGCACTCAACAGTTTGCAATGTTGAGTTATCTTATGTAATCTTCCCAGGTCTGGGAGATAATTAGGGCCAGAACCACTCCTACGTTCCTGGAAGAAAGAAAGCAAAGCTCAAAGATGTGTCTCAGAAGGAGCAGAAATGGAACGCAAGTGTGCAAGTTATAGGGAAGCTGTTTTTTCTCAGTTAAGGTAGAATTTTCTAACCATCAGAATTTTCTGAAAATGGAGGGAGTAAGTTTTCAGTTTTCTTTCATTGGAGGCATTCTAACTGAGATTACTCCATGGGGCTGTGTTTCCCAAAGTGCTCCATGGGGTATTATACCACTAGACTACAAATTCTGTTTATAGCCAAAAATTTTGAGAAAGGCTACACAATACATTCCCTTCCTGGGCCTTCACATTGCACTGAACATATTAAAGGCTCTGATAAGTCCTGCAGTAACAAAACCTGGCTCTTTTTGTTTAACCTAGTGTTTCTCAATCCTGTTTGAGTACACAATCCCATTCCCACTCTATGATAGAAGAGCAAGCAATTATTAACGTATGGTAGAACCAGCGTTTGATGGAGCACATTTTGGTAAATGGTATTTTACAGCATTGTCAGACACGGAATGTAGTATCAAACAATCTCTCTGTCCACCTGGTCTGTCTGAACTTCTATTACTATCTAGGTGACCATGGCCAAGTCCTGGTGTTTGGGGAGAGGCATTTAGAGTGTCTGGATTTGGGCTAAATGACTTATCCTTGACCACACGGCTACAGTGTACCATTTTAGAGCTTGGCTGGCATTTATTTATCATTATCCTCTTTCTGCCTCTTGGGAATCTGCATGGCTCAATGTGAAGTCTTTCTCCTCAAGAGCCTGAATCAGACGCATTGTGCACGAGTCATCTGGTTGATGCCATACTCCCAAGGAAAACTGCATCACCTGCCTTGTTTAGAATAATCACCGTGGCAACTGCGGCTGTCCCTGTTGTGTGGCTGTAGATGACTCCCATGTAGCAGTGGGTGGGTGATGGCTCATCCAAAAGGACGCACGTGGCAGTGAGTTTTAACTGTAAGGGACTATTAGCTTTCATGTGTGTCTGTCCAGTGAAAATCAGGTGAATGCGTATGTCAACATGCAGTTTGGTTTTTTCAAGACTCACCTGGGAAAGGTATCTGTGAATTAAAGACTCTTTTTTAACATAGCTTAGCTTAATTCCAACCAAATACCAACATAAGATTACCTAGGATGTTCAACCGCTGAGAAAGAGGAGAAAGATGGCATGATGTGGTAGAGACAGGGAGGGTCTCTAGATAATAAATAAATTGGAGTTTGGGAGCTGTGTTTTCCAAAGTTCTGGACCCAAACGACTATTTGCCTGAGAGGTTACTGCTCCCAGGCACAGAATGAAATATCATGGAACCACATAGTGAGAAAGAGATTGCTCTTTCAATTCGCCTTTTCTCCTTCCAATTGTCAAAGAGTTGTCTCAGTTTGGGGCTACTGTATTTTTAACACCTCTCAACACTTGCTAATCTTCCTTTCTTAACAAAACAGGGAGCAGGTGTCAGGCTCACAGCCTGGGGCAGGTAGCAGTGTAGAGCTGGAATTTAATAATGTTCTTTTGTTTTCATCAGATTTATTTTAAGGCTGCTATCTTCTATTTATAAACAGGACACTCATTTTCCATTTACAATTGTGTTATGAGATTTCCTTTTTAATTAAGTGTATTAAGTTTAACAGTAAGTGAATTTCAAGAAGAATAATAAACACATAGTAATATAGGAAACACATGCATAAGTGGACAAGAATCATTCTCAGTCTTGTGTGAGCATCTGAGAGGTTTAGGAAACATGTTCTGGGGCAGACGTGGCTCAGGACAAAGGAAACCTGGGTCCAGAGCCAGCTCTGTCACGTACTGTGTTGTCTCTAGCAAGGCTTTTTGACTCTCTGAGTCTCAGTTTTGTAGTCAATTCAGTGAAGATAGTAAATGTCCTATCTTCCATGGTGGATATAAAATAATTATACAAGGCACATAGAAGCTCAGTAAGTGGTAACACTCACTGTGCTTATTTTGTGACTAACAGATCAATTTATACACATCGTGCCTCTAAGAGTCCCAGGTTTGGGGTTAAAAAAAAATCTTTTTTATTATTAACATCTGAATAGTAACATTAATTGAACACTCAGACACTGTTATAAACTTTAGGCATGTATTATCTCATTTAACATCCCCAGTGACTCAGTAAGGTAGGGAATATTATTATCCCACTCCCCAGAGAGGGGAAGTAACTGACCAAAGTCACACAGCTAGAAAGTGGAGAAGGCAGGCCTCAAATTCGGGCAGCCTGATTCTCTTAACCATTCTCAGGTACCAGAAGCTCCTACACTCTGTAGACTCACAGCAAAGTTTTGTTATGGATGAGGAGGGTGATTGTATTAGTGAGGAGTCCTCTTATAGACAAGGAACAGAAACCACATCCAGGTGGCAGCTCCGGTTAGAAAGGGGACGTGTCGGTTCTCATATGTGAAAAGTCAAAGGGCTTCAGGTCCAGATGGATCCAGGAGCTTAAGCAATGCCACCGCTCTATTCATTTCTCAACACTATTCTGCACGGCTGGCGTTGATTCCAGTCTTAGGCAACCTCCCCTCTTGGGGTGACAAGAAGACTGCCAGAACTCCACATTTTTTAATGCTTTTTAGCTACCTCTAGCAAGAGAGGGTTTCTTCTTAACGATGACGATAAAAGTTCCATAATTGAGTCTCACTGGCTCTGATTGGCCTGGCTTGGACAGGTACCCATCTCTGAACCAATCACTGTGCCCAGGGGCATGTGATGTTCGGAATGACCAGGGATGGATCACGTGCTCATCCCTGGAGCTGGTGGGGAGCCCCCTCGGCCTGAATCAGACGGACCGAAAGCAGGTGAGGGGGTGGTCCCTCAGAGAAGAATCTGCTGCCTGTCTTAACATGGGAGATGGAATGCTTAGCAGGGAAAATGATGCCCTCTGTGACATCTTACTTATAATCTTCATTGAGAAGATTCACGGGCTAGAGGTCTACATCAGAAAGGAACGGATCGAGTTTTCATCCCTTCTCTCCCACTGGTTTGCTTGGACAACCCAGAAAGCCCTGGTGGGTCTCAGAGCCTTCAGTTGCTCTATGGGGAGAGTAACTCCTTCCCCACGGGCCTTGCAAGACTTTTCTAAAGAGCACATGCAAGAGCGTTATTTATAAATCTAATTAACATTGTGGCTTTTCCCCTCCCCTCCGGGGTTTCTATAAAAACCATTTTAGTCCAGGGGTTTTTTCCAAGTGGCAAGTACCACTCTCAAAATCCCAATTTAGTCAGTCCCTGGTGGATTTCTAGGACCTGCCTTTATCTCCAGCACTCTCGCAGCAAAAAAAAGGGCCATACATTTGGTATGGACTCCACAACAGTTTTAAAGAGGATATACTAGGTGCCAAGGGCTGTGCTGAGTGTCTTGTATGTACCGTCTCATTCAGTTACCAGATGACCCTGTTTTATTGTGGGTAATGAGGGAGGGTGAACAAGATAGGACAGGCCACTTGGGATCTGGAGAACTGAGTTCAAATCCTGATTCTGCCTCTAACAGCAGCAGGATCGTGGCAAGTCACTTAACCTCTTTGAGCCTTGGTTTCCTGACCTGCAAAACAGGACCAAGACAGAAGCTATGGCATCAAGTCGTTGGGAGGACATGAGGAGCTGATGCATGTGAGGTGCTTGGCAACGTGCCTGGCACCTGGTGGGCACCTTCCCAAGGTCACCAAGCAGGCATAGATGCCTGCCTGCCCTGTCTGCCTCCAGGACCCCTGCCCTTAACCATTCTCAGGTACCAGAAGTTCCTGCGTGTTGTAGACCCACAGCAAAGTTTTCTTATTGATAAGGAGGGTGATTGTATCAGTTAGGAGTCCTTTATATATGAGGGACATAAACCACACCAAGGTGGCTCCAGTCACAACGGGGATGTGTCCTTCTCACAGGTGAAAAGTCAAATGGCTTCGTACTGCCTTACGACAGACAGAACCGTGTCCCTTCTGGGGCCATCTAGGGATGTCCTTTAGCTTCCGGCAGTTGCAGGGTCTCCGGGCCCCTCCAGTCTATCCAGATTTGCTCTGTACACCCAAGCTACAAATTGCCTGCTGCAATGTCCTGAAATAACTCTGCTCTTCCGGCCAGCCCCCCCTCCACCCCGCTCCTCCTCCCTCCCACCAGGCCCAGAATAGCCACATACATCATGGCTCCAACAGCCTGCGGGATGCTCCCTCCCCTTTGATAATAGCTCAGCTTTGTCTAAGTGCTGGCATCACAGGGCCACAGGCCCCGGTGCAGCCACAGTGAGGCTTAGGTATGCTATGCTGTCATGTAGAGATGTCATTTGATGTCACTTGCAAGCAGATATCACCCCATCATTACACCTGGGTAGGGGGTGGCAGGAAAGATGATGTTATCTTACCTCGCTGATGGGAGAAACCAAAAGGCTAGTGACAGGTTCATATAATGGCCTTATGTAACATTCCTGAGGAGCTGTACCATTTATTAAGACAGCTCACATTCCTGTCTCACTTATAATCTCTTTGCCATGGCCTGCAAGGTTTTCAAGACCTGGTGTCTGCCTACCTCTCTGACCTTATTTTCTTCCTCTCTTCTCCTTTTCCATTTTGCTCAAGTATTTCTCACCTCTTTTCAGTTCTTTGAACCCACTAAGCTCTCTCCTCTGCGCAGGACCTTTGCACATGCTGTTCTCTCTGCCTTGGATACTCTTACCCAGTCCTCTTTTGAATAGCTAGTTCCTTATTACCATTCATATTTCAAGCAAATCTCTCCTACCTGCCCACATTTCCTTCCTTTGTTGTACATATCCCAAATCATGCATACATATATTGTGCAGAACATTTATTTCTTTAATGATTGTCTCCCATGTTAAATTGTGAGCTCCATGATAGTAAAGACCTTTCTGTCTTGTTTACTAAAGTTTCTCCAGAGCCCACTATGGTGCCTGACCCACAAGGGAAGTTCAATAAATATATTTTTTCTCTGGAATCTTTCTAGCCATCAATAAATATTTTTGAAGGAAAGAGAGACATGTTCACAGCAGTGTTATAGGGTAAGCATCATCACTCCCATTCAACAGATGATAAGATAGAGGCACAAAGTATCAAGGGATTTTCTAAGGTCACTCTCAAGGCTACGAACATAACAGAAATGAAAACCCAAGTCCCCGGACTCTTGGTCTAGGGTTCTTTCTATTCCTCATAGCTGCTTTCAGAACAAAGGCACAAAACCACGATCTCCCCTGAGTGATGCCAGCAAGGACATCTCCTAAAATATAGCCTTTCTGGGCTGATTCTTGACCTAAGGACAAACAATCACTTGCTTAGGGGAGAAAATGGGGAAGGGTGTTCCAAGCAGAAGGAATAGCAGATGCAAAGCATGTAACTGCCTCATTGCACACACTAGGCATATAATAAATGTTTTCTTTCTTTCTTTTTTTTTTTTTTTTTTTGAGACAGAGTCTCGCTTTGTTGCCCGGGCTAGAGTGAGTGCCGGGGCGTCAGCCTAGCTCACAGCAACCTCAAACTCCTGGGCTTAAGTGATCCTCCTGCCTCAGCCTCCCTAGTAGCTGGGACTACAGGCATGCGCCACCATGCCAGGCTAATTTTTTCTATATATATTTTAGTTTGCCAGATAATTTCTTTCTATTTTTAGTAGAGACGGGGTCTCGCTCTTGCTCAGGCTGGTCTTGAACTCCTGACCTCGAGCAATCCTCCTGCCTCGGCCTCCCAGAGTACCAGGATTACAGGCGTGAGCCACCGCGCCTGGCCATAAATGTTTTCTTGATTAACTCATTTGTTCATATTTATTTGATATCTACGATGTGCCGGTCATTTTTGGGCAGGCACTATAAATACATAGGCAAATAATAACAAGGGATAACATTTAACACATTAATACTACTAATTACTAATACAATTATTAATAAGGATTAACTAGTTATTAATAAATAATAAAAACTAATTATAATTAGTTGATCTATACTGAGTCCTTGATGTGTCCTAGACACTGTATTAAGTGCCTTATGTGGACCATCTCATTTTTAACCCTCATAACAATGAGACAGAAGGGAGTTGTCCCCATTTTACAGAGGGGTAGGCTGAGGCTTAAAGAGGTTAAATAACTTCCTCAGGTCACTCAGCCCACAGGTGGCAAAGCTGTCATTGGAATCCCCTCAAAAGTCCAAGGCCACGACCTGTTGGCCACCTTGCCCTTTCTATAGCTCTGTAAAATATTTCCAGGGAAAATAACATGAGCATCCATTAGAAGTGTGAGCGACTGTCAGAAATCTTCCCCCTCCTCCACTTCTTCTGACACCCCCTGGAGTTGGAGACCAGCCAGCGACTGTCTCTTCTTCCTAAGCACATCCTCCAGCCCCATTCCCCTGTCCCTCTCTCCCTCCTTCCTACCTTTTTCTTCCAGAGACATTTTCCCTTAACACTTTTCACCATCTCTCTAAGGTTATCCCTGCCCATAGCAGCCGTATTTGGTACCAATCACCCCCGCTCCCCGCCCCACCACCCGCAGCTGTCTCTGACACTCCGCAAGTTTGCGGTGGAGAGGTCTGGGATCGCCACCCCGCTCCCAGCAGAGCCAGACTGGGAAAAGGCTGCCTTCAAATCCTGCAATTACCTCTCCCTAGATTGCAGCTATTTAGCCGGAGACACCTCCGCCCGGCCCTCCTCCGTGCGCAGCAAGCTCAAGGCCTGTGAACAGCGGAGCAGCAATGCAGGGTCTCTAGGGCAGTCCCCCAGCCCTGTAACCACTTCTGTTTGGGAACTGGCTTAAGAAGCATTGATTCTACCAATTAAGTGTCCCCTTACCTACCCGCCCTCCTCTCTTCTACTTTACATGTAACCCCTTGCCAACTCTGTTGAAAAGGGTCACAGTGATGGTTTTTCATTCATTCATTCACTTTTTAAGACAGGCACTGAGCCAACCAGATACAAATACCAGTTAAGAAGGTACCTTACTTAACTCTCCATATGTTATGGGGTGACAGAAGAGGCACACTTATCAAGGACTTGGGGGGGGGCAGGGAAAGCATTCACAGGAAGTACTGATTGGGATAAAATGTGAGGTATAAGCAGGAGTTGGTCAGGAAAGAAGAGAGGAGTAGTGGAAGGTGTCCCTAAAATGTGCAAAGACTGATGTGAGAGAGGGTCTGGCCCACCTAGGGAAATGACACCCTGGCTAGAGTGTGGCATGGAAGTTGGGAATTGAAAGAGAGGGAGTTGGGGGATGGGGGGTGTAGAAAGAGATCCGATTCTGCTGTGCATCATAAGGGACTTGACCTTATCTTAAAGGCAATAGGGAGCCACAGAAGGTTGTAGGCAGTTACATCTTCTCCATGTCTCATGTCAATGGTAGCCTGGCTCTTGACCACTCTCTTTCTACCAGGAGATCTTTATCCACTACCGTATCACATCCTGGTAGCCCAAGACCAGCTATCCCAAGACAAAAGTATCCAGGATCTCTGGGAAAAGGAGAAAGAGTGCAGGGTCCCTTCATGTTGAGGGTCAGAGGGAGATTTGTGCTCACTGGTTCATAAGCCAGTTCTCTTCTCCATGCCAACCCAATCCCCTAGCTGCTGAGGAACCATGATGAGTAGAGTGGATGTAGCCCTACAGTAGGAGTCACGAGGTCTGGTCAAGGCACCACCCCTTGGCTTTGTGCGGATTTAACTCACTTTTCTAGACCTCAGTTTCCCCATCTAGAAAATGAACTGATTAGAGGCTCTTTCAGCTTTGATATTTCACAAGCATAAAGAGTATCCAAAGATAGCAAAATGGTATCAGAGAAAAACAAGGGCCTGAAAACACCTACACGTCAGTCCACGATGCAAAACCCCTTCCCCTTGGAATTACCCACTTTGGTAGACAGATGAACAAAGCAGAAGAAGAGAAAAGAAACTGCCCAGAAGAACTGTGGATCCAAAGGAGAAACGGCTGCTGACATGCCACTCCGATCCCACACTGCTGAACATTTTCACATGTATCCATGGGCATTTTCACATGTATCCATGCAAGCATCCCCACACATTTACATGACACAGATAATACATATGTGTACATTCACATACATGCACACACATGGGCACTCATATATACCCTCATCCATTTACCCAAAAGCTCTTAGGGTCTTTCTGTATCTCAAGTGTTCTTTACAGGGGTCGGATGTCTGTAAGTGTTCTGCAGGAATTAGTAGACTTCACATATCATCTGTAACTCCTTTGACAAGACCCTCTCCTAAGTATGGTCCAAAGGTGCCTAAGAATGAGGACAAGGACTTCAGCTGTGTAACACCAAGCTTCCCGTTCTATCTGTAGCCTTGGAGAATTACTTCCGTATGCTCGATCCTCTGCATTTTACATTCCAAGTTTTCCAACTTCCTAAAGGACACAATGACCCCTGACGACAGGCTTTTGGGATGAGATCAGCTCACACCTGTTCTCATCAAACATCTTATCAACCTAACTCATAGTGTGAGATGGAAGGAAGGGACGTATTCCCCACTTGCCAATCAAATCCTGGTCACTGACTATTTGGCTTTAAAAATGAAGCACTGTACTCTACCACTTCACTCCCCTGCCTCCTCCTTTGGGTACCTTATTTTCTGGTTTCATCTGAGCATGCCCACTTCTCTGCACATCTTAGAATGGAGTGTATGTGTGTGTGTGTGTGTGTGTGTGTGTGAGCTCGTGCACGCACGTGCACCAGCATGTGTGGCAGGCCTGTGTACTCAGAGGCAGAAAAGTCCTTGAAGGTTGAAGGAATGAATAATGGAAGGAAAACAATCGCCACCTTGTCAAGCCCTAGACCGAAAATTTTTCAAGATGGACTCAAAAATAGCAATGTTTCCTGCATGTTAATTAACTTGTTCCAAGGGTGGGGGCAGAGTGTCCTTGAGATGCGGTTAGAAAAGAAAAAAGGTGTAGCCCTGTGTGTGCACTTGGCTGTGTGGGCAGAACTTCCGCTGGAATCCAGGGGCTTTGCTGATTTGTGTCTCTGAGAGCCTGACGGCGGTTCAGCACCTAGGACAGTGGCTGCTGATCGAACCGCTTAGGCTGCGGTGCATCCAGCCATGAAAACGCTACCTGGCTGCGATTCCAGCTGTCCCTACCTATTCAACCTACTAGTTACTTCACCTTTCAAGTGTCCCTCACTTTATGGAATATGTGTGCCCCTGAAAAGTTTTACGTAAATCTATATTTCACAATGTGTTCAATCTAGAGCACATTATGTATTTCCAATAAATCTTCCAGGGTTTTAAGGAGGGAATCTTAAAGCTTTTGTCTCTCTGATTTCTGAAAAGATAGATGTGCCCAGAGACAGTATAACTTAGTGGTTAAGACCATTATAAGATACACCAGGGTTTCTTAGCACTATTGGCATTTCGGGGCAGATAATTCTTTATTTGGGTGACTGCCCTGTGCATTGTAGGACCTTTGCAGCATCCCTGACCTCTGCCCACTAGAAGGTTGTTGTAATTCTCCAGTTGTGACAACCCAAAAGTGTTTCCGGTCGTTGCAAAATGCCCCCCCGGGGGGCTAAATTTACCGTCCCCATTGAGAAACTATGGAATAGATGTTCAGTCAGGTGTCACTTTTAGAAGGGGATATGTTCTAAGAAATTCATCTTTAGGTGCTTTCACTGTGCAAACATCATAGTGTAAACTTACACAAACTAGATGGTATAGCCCACTAATATCTATGCTATATGGTATAGCCAATTGCTCCTAGGTTACAAACCTGAATAGCATTTTACTGTACTAAATGCTGTAGGCAATTGTAACACAATGGTAAGGATTTGTGTATTGAAGCATACCTAAACATAGAAAAGGTACAGTAAAAATACAGTATAAAATATTTTTAAAATGGCACACCTGTATAGGGCATTTACCATGAATGGAGCTTGCAGGACTGGAAGTTGCTCTGGGCGAGTCAGTGGGTGAGTGGTGAGTGCACATGAAGGCCTAGGACATTACTGTCCACTACCATAGACCTTATAAACACTGCACATTTAGGCTAAACTTATAAAGAAACTTACTTTCTTCAATAATCAATTAATCTTAGCTTACTATAATGGTTTTACTGTATACACTTTTTAATTTTTTAACTTGACTCTTTTGTAATACCACTTAGTTTAAGACACAAACACATAGTTCAGCTGTACAAAAGTATTTTCTTTAGATTTTTAGTCTATAAGATTTTTTCTACTTAAATTCTTTTTTTTTTTTTTTTTTACTTTTAAAACTTTTTGTTAAAAACAAAGATACAAACACACACATTAGCCTAGGCCTACACAGGGTCAGAATCACCCAGGTGTCACTAGGCAATAGGAATTTTTCAGCTCCATTATAATCTTATGGGGTCACCACCATACATGCAGTTCACCATTGACCAAAAAATTGTTATGCAGTGCATTACTCTATCTGAATTTGAATCATGGCTCTGCCACTTATTAATGGTCCTGGGCAATTGGCCTATCTAATCCATGGCTCTGCTTTCTTGTATGCAAAATGAGGACAACATTAATATTACCTGATGGGATTACTATGAGGACTGAATAATATAGTGCTCATCAACTTACTTAGCATAGTGCTAGTCACATAGTAAGCCTTCAGTAGATGCTAGTGTCATCAATAAGGTGGTTGTCATCATCATCATTTCAGCCATTTAACTCCAAAAGTTAAGCTGTCATATTTCTAAATAATTCATTTATATGACATTACTGGTATCTACCAAATACTTGGCATTCTGCTAGGCAATAGATGTTCAAAGATGGACAAGCCATAGTCCCTTTCCCCAAAGAACTAGAAGTTTGGACTTCATTTCAGATTTGATTTCGTGGTCATAAAGGCATGTGACTCCCATGGTAATGTGTGAATGAGACTTTATCCTGCATGTATCGGTAAGGACAGGCTTGATTGTGCTTCCTAACAACCATCCCCCAAATGTAAAAGGCTTAGAACAACAAAGATTTCTTTTCATACTTACACTACGTGTTCATCATGGGTTGACCAGAGGCTCTGCCCCATGTTGTTCTCTCTCAAAGGCCCAGACTGAAAGAACCTGTACCATCTGGAATGTCTGTAGTCACTAGAGCAGGGGGAAAGGGAAAATGGTGAATCCCATACTTGCCTTTAAAGCTTATCTGGGATTTCCACACATCAATCACATCCACACTTCATTAGTCAAAGAAGGTCATGGCACCATGCCTAAATTCTAGGGAGAGAGTAAGTGAAATTCTACTATGTGCCTCGAAGAAGAACCAAAATATTAATTCACGGCCTTAAAAACTACCACACAACCATTTCACGTGTGCTAGCCATTGATCAGTGGGGAATATTGTAAGTAAGAGTGAAAAGTTTTGTCTAAAACCCTCCCCACTAGCAGAAACAACTCAATAGTTTTGTTCTATGATGATGAGTAAAGAGCATCATCACATAAAAAATATATCATATTCTCTTGAGAGTGAAGATGAGAGACAGAGACAGAGGGACAGAGAAGCAGAGAGAGACTGAGAGATTGAGATTAATGGAAGCCATGAGTCTCATCTCCCCTCTCCCTTCCTAAGCCCATCCAAGACTCCCTAGGTTTCAACATACTATGATATTGGGCTACATGCTTAAAATATCATACGAAGAGCTCATGCTTTCAAAAGAAAACAAGAAGCAAAATAATACCCCCGCATCTGGCTGATCTTATTATCTTCCAAAAATAATTAACAAGAAAATTTTAATGAAAGCAGAGTGAGACCACCTCCACTGATTTACAACTCAGATAGGAATAACCCACATGGAGGCTCCATTGGCCATTTCATTTTGGCTTCCAAAAGCCCCATTACTAATTCATTTCTAAAGTGATCTCTCTTGTTCCCAAGGGGTATATCCTAGTAACTATGTGCTTACAATACTCTATTTGATTAAAATTTAACAAGCTATGTTATTGGCAAATAAACTATTTATTTCACTGCTGTTGCCAAAGCCAAAAGGAATGTTTCAAACAAAGGAATGAAATTGACGCACTAAAGAGATTGTCATTAATAATTCACAGTGGCCAAAAATGCACACATATACTTACTTTTTTTTTTAGTGATGGCATTAGAGTATAAAAAGCCAGAGAAGTCAGCCAAAGTCCTTCAGTTTCCTATTTATTAAGAAAAGAAAAACCAACAACTTGAACTTGAGTTGTCATGTGGTATAATGGAAAGACCATTTAAGAAAACCAGCCATTACCCTGTTATTAACTTGATCTGTGACCTTAGGCTAGCCACTTAACCTGCCTGGTCTTGTTTCCTCCTTTTCAAAACGAGGCTAAGAAAACCGTGTTTATTTAAAGCTTAGGGTTTTGTCAGGATAAAATGGGAGAAAAGATATAACATGCTTTGGAATGTAGAAAGTGCTTTATAAATGTAAGTATTAGATTGATAAATGCTTCTCCCTCTTGCTCCTCAAACCAAACACCAATTTACCCGGCAGAAATTTGTGGAAAAGAAAATAAAAACTTTTCTCTAGTATCTTTCTTTTGGGTGTGTGTTCTTAGGAAAAATCCCATGCAAAGTGTGGCTTCAGTTGATAATGAAGACATTGATCTGAGCAAATTGTCCCATCAACTCTTAAGTGCCTTCTACTGATAACAATAATAGTTATGCATTGTCTAGCATTTAACTAACATCTATTAATACCAGGAATCAGGCTAACCACTTTATATATATTATGTATTACCTCAACCTGGTAAGATGGATGTGAGATAATACATTCCCATTTTCTAGAGAAGTAAATTAAGTCTTGCAGAAGCAGGTTACTCATCCAAGACCACTCAACTAATAAGTGGTAGGACCAGCAATCAGGAATCAACCAAGGATCTGTCTGGTTCTAGAGCCTCTGCTGGAACCTACCTCTCTCCGCTGGTTCTCATGTTGGTTGGGAACACAATGTTCTGAGTTGCCCCCTGCCCACCTCCATCAAGAGTGTAGACAGCTCTGAGTGAGTCAGATCCCCTGACTGAAACACGGAAATGTCAGCCAATTTAAAGCTAGAAGGGCACAAATGCCAGATGCACCTGAGGGTTTTTTCAGCTGAATTTCATAGTACCTAAGACAGTTTATAGCCCAGAGTAGGAGTTTAGAAAAACCCATGGGTGGGTAGGTAGGTGGGTGGATGGATGGATGAATGGACAGATGGATAAGTGGTTGGATGGGTAGATAGATGGATGGAAAAATGGTGGATGGATATATTAATGAAGGGATTTTCCACTTAATAGGTGGTTAAATAAGCTGATTTAGCAGCCATGAAAATATAGCCTCCAATTCCCATCTGCCTTTGAAATTTTACTTGACAAAGAATAATCCCTTAATATGCATTACCAAATTTTTGTTATTATTCACCAATATTAGCTACTTGTCACTTTACTGGTTCCAGGCTTTGGGTGCTCATTGAAAATACCATTATTAGTCTCAATCCTAATGTGTCATTGGCCAAGTGCTGCTTTAAGCTTTTTCTCTGGGTAATAATAACAATGGCCATGATTTATTTAGTTTCTTTTATGTGCCAACTACTATAATAAGCTTTATACTTGATTTATTGTAAATACACAACAAGCTCAGAATGTCAATATCACCTGTCCCATTTTACAGGTGAACAAAAAAAATCTCTGAATACTGGAGAGGTAATCCAATTCTACCCAGGTTAAATAGGGACAGAAACTGGATTCAGCTGGAAGAGAATGTGGCTGCAAATTGGGTGCATTGTGCTCTACACCACTGAGTCTGAAAACGTGGTCCCCGTGTCAGCAGAATCCACATCATCTGGGAACTTGTTAGAAATACAAATTCTTGGTTTCCAGCCCAGACAGACCAAATCAGAAACTGCAAGAGTGGAGTCTGGCAGTCTTTGCTACAACAAGCCTTCCAGGTGTTTCCAATGCACACTCTAGTTTGATCCCTGCTGCTCTAGTCTAGAAATATTTCATTCTCAGGTTGCAGGGATGTATTGATACTAAATCATCCACACTCCTCCACCTGATGTTGCTTGTGACCTGCAGCATGGACAGGAGTTAAGGAAGGAACAAGTTGCATAGTCTCTTCTTCCTTAATCCACCCTCTCTCTTATCAGAATCTCTGTAAGAGCCCCCTACCGGCCTTCCCACCACTGGCGCTGGCCCCCACACTACATTATTCCCATGCACCCACATACACATTCATGCTATCCATACATATGCTAAAGCCAGAGGGGTCTTTCCAAAGAGTGGACCTGAGCATGCCACTCTCCTGCCTAACAACCATCAATGGCTCCCCACTCCTCTCAGGATAAAGTCCAAACACCTGTGCATGGCCTCCAGACTCTGCATTCAGCTCCTGCCTGCCCTTCCACTCTCATATCACAATCCTGTCACTCTTTGCTGCTCCAGCCCCTGCTGTTGCATGTCCACCCAGTACTATACACTTCCCTTCATAGTTATTTTGTATAATTACATACATTTTGCATCTCCCACCAGACTGTAACTTCCAGGAGGGTAGAAATCATATCTGTTTTTCTCAACATCCTATCCCCAGTGCCTAGCATCATGCCTGACACATAGTAAGTGCTCAATAAACAGTTATGCCAACAAGACCTGGGAGCCCAGTACTTTCGATCATATTTTGTATTGTAACCACCCTAGTATGTATGCTTTGTTACATTTTTGTGAGTCTATCAGGTCAGAGTTTAGGCTCTAGAAGCCAACAGGCCTAGATTTGAATCCCAGCTCGTCCACCCACAAACTCTGTGACCTGGGACGTGTGATTTAGTCTCTCTGAACCTCAGTTTCCTTACCTGCAAAATGGGGGTAATAGGACTAGGTGGAGATTAAACAGTATAATGTACATAAAGCACTTAACACTGTGCCTGGCATATGACGGCTAATGACTCCATTATATTAAATCCGGCCTCCCCAGCTGTACTGCAAGTGTTTTGAGTGGCTGGTGGCGCACACCTGACCTAGCAGATGTTCAGAGAATGGCAGTCTATCAGGGATCTCCAAGTGGGACAGAGCCCAGGACCACAGCCGCGTAACCTGGTGTACCAGGTTCCAGATTCAGGTGGGGAAATGCCTGGCTCCTTCACCTCTTAGCTACGCGAGTTTGGGAAAGTTTCTGACCTTCCCCATGCCTCAGTTTTCTTATCTGTCATCCATCCATGGTAGCACAGGACCTGTGTCATAGCTGTTGGGAGGACCAAATGCTTGTAGAGCATGTAGAACCCTGTCTGGCTTGAGCCAGTAGGCGGCAAGCACTGAACACCTGTTAGCTATCATGGTCCTCATAACCATCATCATCACTACTGTGACCCAGACTAGAAGGTGGAGGACAAAAAGGGAGCCAACGCCGGCTTATGCAGACTGCTCCCACAGCCAAATCCCTTTCCCCTCTCCCCCTTTCTAACCTGGCTCCTTCAGCAAGCACGGAGAAGGGCTGGGCAGCCGCAGCCAGCAGGGGGGCCTCCTCCGAACTCCACTTGCTTCTCCTTTTGTGCACGTGCAAAATCACCTTGAAAAGCTGCTATTTCCGTGGCTTTGGGAGTTTTCGATATTTATCTCCCCAGCAGAGGACCCCCGGGTAATCCACGCTGCCCGCCACGGAGCTTCAGTCGCTGCAGCTCAGCACCGCCTCTCTCCACGCACCCGCCCTCGAGGTGTCGGGAACAGCTGATGGGTTTCCAAAGCTAAGAGATAAAACGGCACTTGTTCCCCTTAATTGATCCTAAAAGGAAGGCGAGGCTTAGAAATGCAGAGGAGGGGAATGGCAAGAAGAAAGAAATGGGAAGGCCTGGAGTCTGGGAGAAACCCGGTGCCAGGCCGCGGGAGGACCACGAGGGAGATGATTTGGGGTTTGTCTGGTTCTCATTTAAAACCCTTTCCCCAAAGATACCGTGCTGCCTGCGTAGCACCGGAATTGGGAATTTGAGGTCTGCGGCAAACCCAAGGATATAATTCAAGGTGGCTGAGTGAGAACACTAGGAAAAAAGCCATCAGGCTTAGGGAGATATCCTTGAGGGAAGTTCAAGGTGAGAAAAAAATACAAACAGGAGAGCCCCAAATTGTAAAAGCAACATTGAAGGGAGTGCAAGGCAAGCAGTGGAACAAAATGAGCGGTTTGGCGCGTTATCTCCGGTTCCCACCCCTGGCTGGGCGCTGGAACTGCCTGGGGACAGCTTCCTACAGGTGCGGGACCGCCCCTCCTCCACCGTGACCGTGACCGATTAGAGCAGAGTCCCCACCGGTGGGACCGAGGAATCCATATTTACAGGCAGCGTCTTCGGTGATTCCGAAGCAGCTCCATCAGCACGGGGTGTGGACACACCTCGGGAAGCCTCGGATTTAGATGATTAAAATATAATCCCAGCTGCGGGAGGCCCGGTCGTCAGCTCCATGGCGCTCTCTAAACGTGATTGGGGCTGAGCCAACATCTTAGGACCTGGGAACAAAGAGCCCTGTGTAGCAAAGGAGGAAGTGGGTGGCTTCCCCATACAAGGGACAAGAGGACGTGGGTGCTGACCTGTGTGGGCCATCCACGGAGCACTCCTCCCCAGTGAGATGTAAATCCACCCTCTTGCTTCCTGGCTGCAAGGATGAGAAAAGGAGGGACCTCAGTTTTAGGGGCAGCCTCATAGAGGCCGGCTGATTTCTTAAATGGTGCCTGGAATCAGAGAACCACCACCAGGTTTCCCACTGTCGCTAAGGTCATGGCTCACCGCAAGGCTGGGTCCAGGCGTGCCTGGCTCTGTGCATTCCCAACACTTTTGTGAGGACAAAAGGAGAAACTAGCCCCTAAACCAGGGAATCACAAAATTAAATACATACCAGGATTGTGTAGGTATCACAAATGGATGGAGTGAGGCAGGTGGGGACTCAAGTGAGTGAGGGTGACCACTCCTATCCAGACCCAGCTGACGTCTGCCTCGGGAGAGGAATGCAGGTCCCTCGTCTCCAATCTTGATCCTTTTTAAAACTAAAACGTGTACACGAAGTGCCTGATTTTGAAATGTTGGCAATGAATTTGAATTTTTGAAAAGTACTCTACAGCATAAGCATAATGTGTGTGTGGACACTGTCCTTCCAAGAGCTTCTTCCACGGAAGAGGAAAAAAAGCTCTGCTTGGTTTCTTAGAAACCTGAAGAGGCTTTCTAAGCACACGTTCACTCCACATATACTTACTGTATATGTTGGGCGAAGCACTGCGCTAAGCGTCAGAGATTCAGTTGTGAACAAGAAAGACCACAGCCCTCCAGTGCCAGAGATTCCTCAGATTTTAGAGTTGAGGAGTCTTAGGGTCCACCTGTGTCTGCACTTTCCAAACTATATTCTGTGGAGCTATCTCCGCCCTTGCTCTGAGGAGCGAGGAGAAGGTTGAGTGCTCAGATCTCCAAATTACCACCCCCTGCTTCAAACAGAAGAGCTCTATATTTAGCTGTTTGATGTGAGGAGGTTTGAGGCAGTGACCAAGTCTACAAATGGGAAAACTAAGGACCAAGAAGGTGACGTGGTATGTTCTAGGTCACCCTCCAGTTGCTGTTGGTCACTAAAGCAGCATAAGAAACCACTTTGTCTGGCTTCATGAGAGACAGAACAGATGGAGAAATTGCTGCTTTCATTGTATTCAGCCTGTCCCATCTTATGGCACAAAACCCATCCTCCTCCTATCGCCCCTGGAGTCTCCCAAACACTATGGAGTGAGATCCAGGTGACAAATGAATTGGTGGTGAAGGTCTTGGGGTCTGATTTCAGTGTTGCCAGAGTCTCCCTCTCTCTACTCCATCTGTCCCTCAGAAGCTCAGAGATTAAACAGAGGGGAGCGGTACCAGAATGGGCCGTGAGCTGATGAAGCAGGAAGCTTGGGTGTCACCTCTCCCAGGGTGGCATGGAACAATGCCAAAGGGAGGCAGGAAAAGAGCAGTGGTTGGGAGCACAGGTTTTTGCATCAGACACGGGTCTGGTTGGGAATCCTGGCTCTGGCCTTTTCTAGCTGTGTGATCCTGGGCAAGTTGCTTACCCTCTCTGAGCCTCAATAATGCTGTCATGAGAATTAAATCTATCAATGCTTATAAAGACTCAGCACACACTAAGCTGCCTCCATGGCGATTTCCATTAATTTCCCAATGTTTGTTTGCGGTATTTACATATAATGAAATGGACAAATCAAAGTGTGCAATTCAATGTGAGGTCACAAATTGCACAAGCCTCTGGTAGCCACACTCCGTCAAGATGTAAACATGTCCATCACCTCAGAAAACTCCCTCGGGCCTCTCCTTAATCAGCCCCTAATCTCCAGAGATAATGACTGGCCTGAGGATTTCCCAGGATAGGTTAGATGTGCCTGTTCCAGAACTTCATAAAAACAGAATCCCATCTTTTATGTCTGGCTTCTTGTGCACGGCGTGGCAGCTGTGAGATCCATCCAGGCTGTTGCACCATTGTTCCTTGTCAACGAAGGCCTTGGCACGCATCCTCTCCAACAGACTTAGAGCTTCGTGAGGGTGGGCCCCATGTGTTTGGGGCTTTGCCTTCCTGGCTCCTTGCCAGTACCTGGCACATCGTAGATGCTCATGAATTATTCGATGAGTGGATGGCTGAGTCTTAGGTGAGAAGAGAATAAGGGTGTCTGGGGCAGCCTCTCAAGTGAGAGCAGCAAGGAGCTGGACATCCTCCCGTACAAACTCCTCACTTTTGGCTGGAAAGAGGGGCAGAGTCTGAAAGCTCAGTGTTTCGAGTGAAACTTGGCAGCATTGGCTCCCCGCCTCTGCTACTTATCAATATGAAGTCATCAACTTCTCCAAGCCTCAGTTTCTCCACCTGCATAATGGGTACTAATAATAGTACCTTCCTCGAAGGGTGGTTGCGAGGACAAAAGCAGATAGTGCCTTTGCAGACACAGTATTTGTTATTACTGTTCTGTTTGGCCATCCTTTAAAAAAAGTGGGGCGCCTTTTCTCCTACTTATTTAATCCAAACTCAAGCAGCCACCAGACGTATAAGCCGGGGGAGTAGCAGCTGTCACAGCACCTGAGAGGTAGCTGACCTAAAAATAGACCCCTTCTCTCACCTTCCTTCCCTACCTGCTCCCCAGGCAGGCATTTGCCCGGACATGATCAGTCCCGATCTGATCTCTCCTTTGAAGGAGGGATAAGCAACGGGGCAGGGAGGGAAGATATATTTTTTCCCCCAGGCTGTTAGGGAAGGGAGGGTGAAGCCGCCCTCTCTGAGTTGATTGATGCTGCGCTTGGGGATCTGAATTCTCTGATGTAATTACACTGTGTGCTCTGTGCGATAAGGAGATTAATCAGTCCATTACGCAGGGGCTGTTTTACCCACAGACGGAGGTAATTGAACAGAGACGTCGGACAGCGCCAGGTCCCAGCCAGACAGCCAGTCTGCTCCGGTTACAGGCAGGTGGCCGGCCTCTGTGCAGATAGACTGTCTCCTCCAAATAAAAACAACTATTGTCACAACCACTAACTAGCTTGTTTTGCGCGCCCTTTAAGTTCAAGGCACTTTACATACATTCATCCTCACCATTGCCCTGTGAGTTGGCCACGATTCCTACTCCCATTGTACAGAAGGAATCACTGGGGCTCAGCTCTTTTGTGATGTTTGCCCCAAGGTCACAGAGCCTTTCAGAGCTCAGATGTGAATCTAGCTCAGGTGGATTCAAAAGCGCTCACAATCATCACTGCCTCCGAAAGAGAACAAAGAGATGTTGGCCCCATCTGGGCCAATAGCTGACAGCCAAGTTGTCCATTTTCTGGTGATCCGAGTGAACAGGCAAGACAAGAGGCACGTGTGTCATCTCAGCTGGACACGTGAAAAAGGAGAGACCATGACACTCCAAGGAAAGAATTGAGCCCAGGAGCTAGTTTGCAAAATGAATTGCCTGTCTCGGAAAAACAGGGAAGTGTAGTGATGTATATGAAGGAGGTGGTTAAAAATAGTGAGTTTGACCCTGGCCTGCGACCTTGGACAAGTTACATAACCTCTCAGAGCCTCCATTTTCTCATGTGAAATCTGCATTCATGATACCTACATGATAGGGTTGCCATTGGCTTAAAAAAGGTAATACACATGAAATGTTTTACAAAGAGCCTGGCACAGAGTTTGGGTTGATTATTAACAATGCCACTGCCAAGGGTTGGTGGCGATGATGGTGAGGGCGTGGCAGTTTTAGGTATTGTGAAAACCTCCCGCTTGGGTTAAAAACTGCTGCTGATCTTCCTTTGACTGCTTGCCAATGGACTTAGGAGAGGGGAAAAGGGAGGGAAAAAAATCACATTTACTGGGCATTTCTGATGTTCCCAACGCCATCTAGGCTCCTTTACACATACTGATTCATTTAAGGCTTACCATAAATAGCTCCAAATAATAGAGGCTATTTTCACTCCCAATGTAGGGATAGAATAACTAAGACTCTGAGAGGTTAAATGGATCAGAAACACCATCTTCATGAGCCAAAAAGGGTCATGATGTTTAGTGTAAAAGAAGACTGCCCAATTCAGTAAACATTTATTAAGTGCCTATAAGCCATGTGTTAAGGCTGCAGATGCAAAGATGTATAGGGTGCACCCAATGGGCTTCCAGTCAGGTAGGCTAGAAAATCCTCTATACAACTCTATATCAGAATATATTGCTGGAAGGTGCTTTTAAAAAGTACCAATAGCTGAGCCCTTGCCTTTGAGAGTCTGTTGATCTGAGATAGGCCTAGACAATGAAAGTTTTTTTAAAAACCCTGATGATTTTTATATGAAGACACTGGTCTAGAGGCTTAGCAGATAATTTAAAAGCCCTAAATAATCCTGCAAATAAGCCAAATAATTCACCCCATCAAATACATGGGACACACCAACCACAGGCAAGTTGTGATTCTTGCCCTCATGGTATATTAAACACAAGGAGAGTGAAAACAATGAACTCCTATATGAAATGGAAGAGAACTTTTTCTCTAAGGCCAAGAAATGTGAGAGAAGCTCAGAGAAGGTGGGATTGAGGACTTCAGGGGAGGGGGCATTTGAATGAACTCTGACAGGTGAGCAGTGATAGAGGCCAGTGCCCCTTATGTAGGGGTGGGTGGGTCATACGAAGTTTACAAAGACCAGTGGTCACCAACCCTTAGCTCTGACTGAAATAAATGTCAAGTGGGTCAAAACTCTGAATCAGGTTAGTCATTTTAGATCTTTCTTCTTCATTCACAAAAAATCTAACAGATATTTATTGAGCACTTACAATGTGCCAGGCATTGTTTCTTCTGATTAAGAAAAAATAAGCAGGGTAAAAAAAAAAGATCAAAATTTTCTGATGTTAATAACTACTTAATGAATTATCATGGGATCTGAACTACCTGATGATGATGGTGATGGTCATGATGATGATGGTGATGGTGGTGATGATGATGATGGTGAGGATGAAGATGATGATGGTCATGGTAATGGTAACGATGGTAATGGTGATGATGTTGATGATGGTGATGATGAGGAGGAGGAGGATAATGATGATGATGATAATGACAGCTGCCATTTATTGAGGATTTATTATGTACATATCATCTCATTTAATCCCCACAGTAGCCCTTTGAAGTGAGTAGTATTATTTATCCCTATTTTACAGGTGAAAAAACTGGCTTTGAAAGGTTTGGTAATTTGCCTAAGGTTACAAGCTAACAGGTGGTGGGAATCAGAATTCCAGGAGAGGCACCCTAGTATGACTGCAAGAACTCTGCATTCAGAGGCAGAATGCCTGTGCCGCTCACGTGCTTGGTCACTTCTCTCCATGCCTCAGTTTCCTCATCTGTGAATTATATCTTTGATGCTCTCAGATCTTAAAATTATATCAAAGATGTAAAGTAAAAAAAAAAAAAACATAATAAAAATGTTTGAGGGGAAAGAAGTAGGGGCTGGTTACACCAGATGGAAGATTTCTCTGGGGAAGTTGTCGAGGTCTGGTATTCAACCACCCCAAGGAAGTCGAAGTCGGAGAGTCCAGCTGGCGCTCTGCTGATTCAGAGGAACGGCTAGCTGGGAGATGGGAGCCAAACATGCTGAGAATCTGCGTAATCAGAGAAAATGTCTCCGTGATTTGCCATTATAATTCTCGATAACAAACTCTGAGGTTTCAACATCAATACTAATAACTTGTAGGAGGTGGGGGTGAGGAATGAATTAAAAATTTTTTAAAACTGCTTTTTGGTAAAGCACTGGGAAATGTTCTGGGCTCCTAAATTTAAAAGCGGGTATTTTTAGCACCCTATAATCAAACCCAGTTGCGTAAACACATCTGCTGGAGTACTGGCATCAAAATGTCTTCGCTGTCTTCGTTTTTTATCTCTTGAAGCCCTCCTGGGACCAAGGGAGAGTTTCACTGATTTTCTTGCTTTCCTTATGTTTTTCCAAATGAGCTGAGAAAGCCGAGTGGGACATTTCTTTTGTGTTGGAAGCTGCTGGGTCCCTCCCTAAAGAAAGGCAATAAAATTCTCAAACTTTAGTTAATGTAAGAATCACCTGGGAACTCGGTATAAAATGCAGATTCCTGGGTCTTGCCCTCAGTTCCTGGGGTCCACTGTGGGCCCAGCAATTTGCATTGCACACAAATGCCCCAGGTGGCTCTGACATAGGTAATCCACGGGCCATATTGAAAAATACTGGAGCTGGGAATTAAGCAGACCCAGGAGGAGATTCTGGCTCCGTTGCATACCAGCTATTGACCCTGGGCACGTTACTTCACCTTTCTGAATATCAATCATCTCATCTGTAAAAAGAGATATTAATAGTGCCTACCCCATAACTTCATTGTGAGGATTAAATTTGACATAGTGGCTTAGCACCGTGCCAGGCATATAATAAATGACCCACAAATGGCAACTATTATCATTATGGTTCATTATAACTAGCCGGGCAAGTTATTTTCCTTTCTGACTCCCGGTTTTGTATCTGCAACAAGGGAATAATTATAATAATACCTTAAAATCAGCTTTAATTCAGGGGTTGTATATTAAATGAGAAAATATCTATAAAGTATATAGTATAGAAAATATCCATAAAGTATTAGTCTACTGCCTGGCACATTGTAGATATCGCATCAATATTTATTCAGGGAATGAATGAATTTGATGAGCGGTTCAACACGTGCCTTCCACCAGCTGCAGAACATAGAGTGATTTTAGGAGAACTTTCTCTCTCCCCGACACTATAAGGGGAACTTTACCAGAGGCCCAGTGGATAGGGTTCTTGGTCTAAGGATTTTCACGTTGTGGAATCATTTTCCCTGTCACTAACTGTAATTCTAATGTTACTCTAAACATCACCCATGCTCAAATGCACCCAAGCTTATCCACATGAGGAATGACTACACTGTGTTTGACTTATTTGGTGGCTCTGAAGATCCTCCCCTATGCAAAGGTGACATAGGCATCTGAAGGGGTGGCAGATGTGATGTAAGTTATTCACATGTCTACTGGGTATCGACTTTGTGACTTTGGAAAAGCCAAAACACATCTCTGTTCCTCGGTCCCCTCCTCTGTAAAAGGAAGCATTGTGGGAAGCTACTCATCCGTGATGCCCTGGTATTGTGAGTATCCATTTGCTCACCTGAGTTGTGTACTAGCTATAGGTCATTGTGGGGCAGAGATCTCACCTTAGTCAGCTTTCTGAAGTTCAGGTGCCCAGTTCAATGCCGGGCAGTTGCAGGGGTACAATGCATGGGGACTGGGTGGCTGAATGACGAACAGTTGAATCCATGATGTTCACTTCCAAGAGCTCTGGTCACTGCTGCACATATCCTTAAAGGGCCAGAGGAATAAGAAGACAACAAGCCTAATCACACTTAATCAGAGTCGAAAAGGCAAGAAAGCATCCCAAGAGAGATGGTGTTGCTGATGCATCACCTTGTAAGAACAGGCTGCCTGTCACCCAGATTATCGCAAGCATCATTGGCAATTCTACCCTCACTCATTCAACAAAGTCTAGAATCATGTGCTCCGGGCTGGACACTGTGCTAGGTTCTGTGAACAAAACGAATCAACAGACCTAAGTCCCTGCCTTCACTGAGCTCACAGACAATTATGATTCCAGGTAATACTTGCCATGACAGGAGAAAACACAGATACTTTATAAATGCAGAAGAGGGGGTGCAAACCCGGCCAGGTGAGGGAGGGGTGCAGGAGGATGGTGCAGGAGTTAGTGAGGTAGGGAAGGGAGGGAAGGGTGTTCCACATAGAGGGAACTGCATATGCAAAGACACGAACTAATGACAGCAAGAAAGGCCACCTGTGCAGTGGTGGGGACCCTGTGGTCTCTTCTGATTTCAAGATTGTTCTTTCTTAAGCACCAACAGAGGCAAGAAAAGCTTCATCTTCCTCTGCTGCCCCCCTTTTAATAAAAGGATTTGTTCTGCAAAATTTGGATTCAGTCAAAAGCCTGCACTTAGGGACCTAGAAGGCCACATGGGGCAACTCCATTAGGTTGGCATGGCTGGAACAAAGGACGCAGAAGTGCGGAAGGGAGAAGCAGGAACTGGAGAAATGATGTGCGGAGACCAGATTGCCTCTGGCCTCCTGAGCCACGGTCAGGAGTCGGGACTGCTCTAATCTCACGAGGAACCCAAAAGGTTTCAATCAAGGAAGTGACTCGATGAGGTGTGCTTTATAGAGATGGTCCTAGCTGCAGTGGACGAGAAAGATTGGAAGGGGAGGGATGGGAGACAGGGAGACCAATTAGAAGGCTATAATCCAAGATCGGAATAGCAGGGATACTTGTCAGAGTCATTTCTTTGAGGCATTTGGTCGCTGATTGCGGGCGATCTTTCCCGGCCTCGTGTGTTTGTGATGACTCCGAACTGTGCGGAGAAAAGCCATTTAATTGTGCTTGCCCGCTGCAGGGCACACTCAGCCCTGCCCAGTGGTCACATTCTGTGTCGGGAGAATTGTGAGTTGTACTGCAAAGGAAAGGGGACCTCGGGGGTCAGCTGCCTCTCAATAAACCCCCAAAGCAGCCCATGTTGTCACATCCTTAAAAGGCTCTGGCTATTATGCCCGATCATTTCCACCCATGAAGCTGTCGGGATGGCCTAGTCAATTACTAGTCAAGTGGGGTAATGTGCATTTCATTAGGAGCCTCTCATTTCAGATACACAAGGCCGTATTTGAAATGAAATGTTCTGGAGTTATTTTTTTTTTCCCAGCCAGTGATTAGGTGCTGTAATTAAGAAGGCATTGTGCCTGATTTCCAATCTTTTTTCTTTATTTAAATTTAATTGATTTTCTCCTTGATTCAATCAACCTGAATTCAGCTACCTGGCTCCCCTCTCCACTTGGATGCTCAGGAGAACTCACTGTCAAGGATGGAGGGCCGTGCCTAGGACATGCGGGGTGTCGGTCCAACCTTCGTTAGCTGGCATGAGAGGTGTCAGGATATCCGGGACCCGGGGCTTCTCTTTAGGGCTAGAGAGGGAGGAACGAGGAAGGGCTGGCTCTTCTGTGTGATCTTGTGTGAATTATTTAACCACTCTGTGCCTCAGTTTCCTCATCTTTAAAATAGGAAAAATAATGTCCTCATAGCATTGTGGTGAGGATTAAATGCATATATGCATATACTTACTTATATGCATGTATATGACACTTAGAATGAGGACTAGAATATAAGTCCTAAAAGTATTACTGCTATTACTTTCATACCATTGTCAATCCAGTAGCTCATCCAATCCTCACTACATCTGTATGGGATTAGGTTCTTTACACTTAAGGTGACGAAACAGAAGGTCACAGTTCGTGCGTGGCTGAGCCAGGATTCAAGTCCTGATCTTAACTCCAAAGCTCATGCTCATGTGCACGTGGTCTCTCCTAACCCAAGGCTCCTTCTTCCCATGTTACACATGAGAAAACAAAAGCTTCAGAAATGAAGTTCCTTAGTCAAGGTCGCTCAGCTAGTGGTGGCAGAACCAGGACCTGAGGCAAAGTCACTCTGAGTGCAATGATCGTTGCATTGTTCCTCAGCTGTCTCTCAGAGAGGGCAGGCAACTCCTTCAAAGCCACACAGCAATGAAGAGCTATGCAAGACCCTACATCTGCTCACTCATCCTGTGAGTCTCAATCTTTTTTTTCCCCGAGAGTCCAGATGCATAACAGATGATGTTCGTATGCACAGCGTAGACCCAGGTCACATGGTGTTGACATTCTCAGCACACAAGCTTAATTTCACACCTCTCTTTCCTGCTCAAGAAGGCATAACAGAATGCAGCTGAGGGTGAGGAGCTGTATCGTAGAAGGAATCTCGAATCCATTCACGTACTCATTTAACAAATACTAATTTCGCCCTTACTATATCCCAGGCACTATTCAAAGGTCTGGGGAAAACGGTTTTGAACAAAACAGACCAAACCCCTCCCCTCATGAAACTTACATTCCAGTGAGGACAGAGGGACTTATGCAATAAACAACATAAATATGTAAATGACTATGTTTATTTCTCCAGAGGGAGAAATAAAGCAGGAAGAGAAAAGCATAAAATGGGGAGGGTTTGCAATTTACAATACAGTTTATATAGGGTTGTCAGGGAAGAAATGTCACTGAGAAGGTGACATTGGAGCAAAGACTTGAAGAAAATAAAAGGTTCCTTATGCGTAGCTGAAGAAGGAGTGTCTCTGGCAGCGGGAACAGCATGTGCAAAGGTCCTGAGGCAGGAGTATGATTGGCATGTCAGAGGAATAGTGAGGAGGCCAGTGGGGCCAGAGTGGACAGAACAAAGAAAAAGGAGTAGGAAGTGAGATCAGAGTGGTAACAAGAGCCAGACTGTGTGGGCCTTGTAATTAGTTTGGCTTTAGGGAAGCTATTGGAGGGCTTTGAAGACAGGAACCCCATCATGTAGCTTAATTTTAGTAGGATCCCTCCGGCTGACTCCTGGGGAACAGGCTGCAGGAGGGCAAGAGTGGAAGCAGGAAGAACTGTTCAGAGGCTCCTGCAATAATGCCGGTGAGAGATGATGGGGGCTTGGACACAAGTGGCAGTCACCTAGCAGGACAGAAGTGATCAGATTCTGGATCTATTTGGAAGGTAGCATCTAGATTTGCTGATAGGTCAGACCTGGGGTTTGAGAGGGAGAGAGAAGTCAAGGACAACTCCAAGGTTACCACCAGAATAGCTGAAAGGAGTTGCCATTAACTGCGATGATGAAGATTCATGTATTTATGTGTTTATTTTAATTGCAAACCATTCCCGAATTTTAGTCTTTAATAATCATTAGTAACAAACCCATGACAGAGCTTACAATTGATCGTGACAGATCAGTGTGTCATGCAGTGGCTGACAACCACTGAGTTGTTCTGCAGGGAGAGATTGTGCCTAGAGTTTGTAGCATCCCTGGCTCTGGCTTGTGGGTTTTGGGATCAGACTCATTATTCCGCAGGAGTTTTTTGAAGAGTGGGCTGAACTCCCAGCAGGGGTCTCGAAAGGGCTCTCTCGGCTCCTTTGGACACAAGCCCAGACCCTCCACCAAGAGTCCAGCCTCTGTTCCCTTCTCCCCCTCCTCTTCCTCCTCCTCCTCTCTCCTCCTCCTCTTCCTCTGTTAGGTGTGAAGCCAGACAGTAGAGTCCCCCACCCCCCACCACCACACTGGCCTCATGGCTTCTTTCTCAGTCTATCCCATCTTCCAACAGCTGATGTAATTTGGGAAAATGTGGACCTGTAGGAACTTTGGCTGAAAACATTTGATTGATCTTCTCAAATGGGCCGCTCTCTGGCGAGAAGGAGAATGTGTTTGTGATTCTCACCCCCAGCCCCTTTTAAATTGCAACCAAAGGCAAAATCCTATTTTCTCCGGGAGACCGTGGCAGCACAAGAGGATGCGTTTGCAATGTTGAGCCGAGCCAGCCCAGTTGGTGATTCAGCCCCAGGGGCTGTGGTGGGATGGAGGTTTGGCTCGCTGCCAGCCCTGCACCCAGCAGCCTCGCTTGAACTCCTCATCCTGGAGCCAGCCCCAGCCTGGGCCTCCGGCCAGAGGAAGCGGCTGTGGCAGAGTGGGCAGAGCTAGAGTTTCCAGAAGGGCTCTCCCCGGAGCAGCCTGAAGCACAGGATGTCAGGGCACCAGGGGTTCCACTTACTGCTCTGCCACCCACTGGCTGCGTGATCCAGGGCAGGGGCAGGTCCCTTCTCTGAGCATCATAGGAAGAAGGGTTTGGGCTCCAGGACTTTAGCACACTGCCGATCTGTGTACCCCAAAAGTGCTTAGCAGAGCAGAAGCTCAAGAAAGATCTGAGGAAGGAGGGGAGGGAAGGAAGGAAGGAAGGAAGGGAGGGAGGGAGGAAGGAAGGAAGGAAGGAAAGTGAGGAAAGTGAAGAATGACAAGGAGAATGAAGTCTGGTGTTTCCCGGAATTCAGGACACCCTTGTGAAAGATCCAAGGAAGTTGGGCAATTGGCCTTTTACTGGGGCACAGCTGTGTACTGCAGCCCCCAGATCCTACTCAGTGCGTAGGCACAGGCCAGGTAGTCAGTGTTGTCACCGACCTGCCCGTATGTCCCCAGCACTCACCATTTCTGAGCATGCCAGCTTGACTTCCAATGGATAAGACCTGTAACTCTTCACCTGAGGGTCTTCTCTGGTCATCAAATGTTTTCACTTTGCCTTTTTCACCTTGATTGATCACCTCTTGTCCATTTTTTTAGATTTCAACTTAGATGTCACCTCTTCCAGGAAGCCTTCTCTGATTCCTGCCACACACACAGCAGGAATTAATGTCCCTTTTTGAGCAGCATTCAACCAATGACTGATGGGAGTTGTTGGATAAATATCCCAGCTCCCTCATGATCAGACAGAATAACCCTGAAGCGTGTGGTCTACAAAGGTTGCCAGGATTCCCCAGCAATATTAAGCCCCAGCTGCCCACAGTGGTAACTGTCTTCCTTCCCTGTTTCCTTCCTCCACTTCCCTACCAGGGTATCCTAGGATCATGTCACAAATAAATGACTTGCCCCTCAACCCTCATCTCCAAGGCTGGATACAGGGAAATGGCCCCATTCCCAAGATTGCCAGGGACATTTGCTGGTCAGCTGACGCTTCAGAAAAGGGACTCAGACTTAGTGTGCTCAGGGCTGAGCTGACACTGCAGCTGCCCAGAACATTCCAGGGTGCCTACAGCGAGCTTGGGTCTGTGCTATAGGACATAACAGCAGCTGGAGCATCTGGCTACACAGAGGAAACCCAACCAGCAGGACCTGGCCATGCAGAGACGCGGGGGAAGGCGGCGGGAGTGGGCAGAACAGCACGAACAGGACGTGGAATTTGGAATCATTATTTTTAGAAAGTCTTGATAAGTATCGCTGAGCTCTTGCCACGTACCACGCACAGCACAAAATGCCTCCCTGAATCCCCACCACAATGCTTTCTGTTTTACAAGTACACAAACAGGACAGAGAGGTGAATAAGTTCACCCGAGGCCACGGCGAATGTGACAAGCCTGGGATTTGAACCCAGACCTCTGAGCTCAGAGTCCGACTGGTGGGGGAGGGGAATATTTGGAGGAGAGGAGAGGGATGTCAGTGGGGGATGGGGGATGCACCTGAACACCAGACAGAGGGATTCCGTTTGTCCTCTGCACCCTACAGCCGAGAAGCTATGTCTTCCGGAAGGTGGGAGGAGAGGCCGGCAGATGGCTGGTCATTGCAGCAGGGAACCGGGGAAAGGCGCGCGTTATTTCTGTGTGCAGCATCCTCAGGGGAAACCCCTGCGCCCTTCGGTACCCGACCATCCTGGAGAAACATCTATCACAGATGCCAGCGTCCTGGGATTTGCGAACTGTCCCGAGGGGGCCGTGTGGAGCCCTGTTGGCAGTGAGGCATATTGCTGTCTGCCTGCCCCCTCAGTTAACCTCTCCCTTGCTGGCCTGATTGGGCTATTTCTCTGGTCACTTCTCTCATTCAACCAATATTTACTGAAGACACATTGTGGACCTGGCACTTTCTTGGGTGCTGAGGATACAGTGGAGCCGAAGTCTCAGGCTCTGCCTCAAAGCACTCACAGCCTGGTTGGGAGAACACAGAGAATTAAACAGGCAATTAATTGCACCAGAGGGGTATTGTGAGCATAGAGAAGAGACGCAACAGGCCTAGTAGTCAAGAAAGGCTTCCTGGAGGAAGTGATATCTAAACTGAAATCTGAAAAATGGACAGGAAGTGATCCAGTTGAAGGAGGTAAGATGAGTAACGCTATTTCTTAATTAGCAAACACAGAGCACTTACTACGTGCCAGGCACTGTTCTAACAGCTTCATATATATGCACTATTAATCCTCGCAGTAACCCTATGAGGTAGGTACTATTGTTATCCTCATCTTACAGATGAAGAACTGAAGCTCAGAGAGCTGTGGTCACAGAGTGGTAGCACCAGGGTTTTGAACCTGGCAGTCTGGCTCCCAGCCATGCCCTTGAGTCCCGCGCTGTGCTGCGTCTAGCAGGGAGAACGAAGTGAGCCAAAACGCAGGGTCTGTGCAGGGCACTTGCAGGCCTTCATATGGTTTGAGCACAGTGAGTGAGAAGCAGCCAAGAACGACAAACCTCGAGAGGTCAGCTGGGGCCAGAACTTGAATATCCATGTCGAGAAGTGCGGACGTGCTTCTCAGGGTTCTGCAGAGGGGAATGAGATGGTCCAATCCTCACCTTGGAGAGACAGTCCTGCATCGTTGTGCGTGGACAGCGGGCTGGGCAGGGTCAAGGTGAAAGCAAGACACTGCTCCGGAGGCTGCTGCAGTCGTCTTGGTGACAGAGGCTGGTGGCTTGGACCAGGAGGCAGCAGTGGACATGGAGAGAAGGAGATGGAGGCTGAGATGCTTTGGGGTCAGAAAGGTCGAGATGTGCTGAGCAGGGGGATGTGAGAGTCAGAGAAATAGGATCAAGGCTGGTGGTCACGTTGCTGCTTGGATGAGTAGGTAGCAGGCAGAGCTAGAGAACAGGTGGCCGGGGAGGTGACACGTTGAGGTTTGGACATGCTAAGTTTGAGATGCCCGTGGGACTTCCATGAGGAGAGACAGAGGGGCCAGTTGGACACGCGAGTCTCAGTGTCAGGAAAGGGAGATGACCAAGATGGCCACTTACTGTCAGTGCCCCTTTTGTTCCCCAAAGTGTCCCAGTTTGGACAATGGATTATACAGTCACCCTAACCTGCCTCTGTGACACATCTGGATATTGAAAACATCTGGGTCCAAGCTTCACCTCCCTTATACACACACATCTGGATACATCCTATAGACTCATTTGGACATTCTGAGCTGGACACAAGTAAAAATATGGCCACGAGTAGCAGCTCCCAGGGAGGCAGTTTCGCTATGGTCGAAGGATGTCTGGTCGGTCTAAAGGCCTTTGCTTCCACCCTGCTCCCAACCCTTGTCTAAGCCTCAGGTCCCACCACCAGGGGCTGAGAAATATTTGTACAGGAAATCAAGACCCTGTCTATACCCCACCAGCCAAAGAGGTAACTGGTGGAATCAGACCATATCCATGAATTTTTCTGAATGGTATGGCCTTTCTTTTCTACTCAAATCACACCCCAAAGCAACCCGAGCGGCCAGTATTTCCCTCCATGAAAAGGAGGATGTCCTACTACACACCCACAAAAGCAAGTCCACTCTAGGCTTATGAATAGGCCACGGGGCCTCTTCGCAGAACAGGGAGGCTGGGACAGGGCATAGCTTCGGGTCATGTGTTTCTCATCTCTACCACCAGCATAGAGCAAAATAGCTGTAGGCGGAAACCAGAGCTTTGGCTAGATGGTTGGTTCCTAAAGGCTTCCTAAAACAAGATTTTGAACCTAGGAAAAGGCCTTCTCAACCTCCTTGCCACTGGATTCTTTCAGAGGCTCTGTGTGCCTCTCTCAGTACCATCCATATCATGACTGGAGTCTGGAGGTAGCTTTTCTACTGAGTTCCAATCCCCGACTCTATACGCCAATCGCACAGCTATAGAAGGACACAAGCTTTCTTGCCCCATTGCATGATGCTCTCAGAGGCCCAAGGTGGGAGGCAACACTGGTACCAACCCATGGTACCCAGCATGGTACCCAGTTGGTACCCACTGGTACCAATCCATGGTACCCAGCCCAAGAGGACCATGGTGTAAGGGTTAAAGCCATGGAGTCTGGGGCCAGACTGCCTGCATTCGAATTCCATGTGGACCACCTATTAGCGGGATGCTCTCTGACCTCAGTTTCTTGCTTGGTAAGATGGGGTTGATCACTGTACCAGCCTCTGATAACTACGGTGAGGATTACAAGACCAAACACAAGCCAGGTGCTTAGAACAGTGCCCAGCACATAGCTGGTGCTGCGTAAACATTCACTGATATTATTAGCAGTATTAGCATTGATAACGGGGCTGTCAGTTACAATCCGACATAGAGATGGATGCAGGTAAAAGAAGGGAGGAGAAGGAACAAGGAGGAAAAGAATGGAAACAGAGCCTTTTGGCTGCTAGAGCCTGGTTCAGAAGCTCCCAGGGGTCTATGTAATGACATTTCATTCAGACATTTTTTTTTTTTTTTTACCAGAATGAGAAATGCAGGTTCTGTGTCAGAAATCATTGCAAATTCCAAATTAGTGAGGTTTCATGGTCCTGGGAAAGGCGCTGGAGGGAAAATTGGTCGACGGGGTGTTTTTTAGCTGTCGGAGCAAGCTGGCTGATTGATTGAGTGTCTTGCAATAGACTGTGCAGACAGCAGCCAGGGAACTGGGTGCAGGCGAGAAAAGAGGGGGAAGACGAATCAGCAGTCAGCACGAGGGAGGCAGAGACATCATCGTCAGGAGTGGAAAGGGACATAATTACACCAAAAGTTGTGTAGACACAGTCTGTGTGGACTACGGAGCCATGCTCAGTCTGGAGGCCAGGTACAACCAGCCACAGCTCCTTGAGAATGCTGGGCCCTTCACTTGCTTACTGTGTGTCCTTAGGAAAGTCAATGCACCTCTCTGAACCTCTGTTTTTTTCATCTAAAAACAACCATTACAAGAGCTTACTATGGGACATAAAGGAAATAATGGGTTTTAAATGTCTGATGAGGTGCTTGGTACATAGTAGGTGCTCAATAAATGTGAGGTACCTTTACGCTAATGCAGTGAGTTGGAGAAGTTGGCACGCCCATGCTTCAGCCTACAAACTTAGTCATGGTGTTTGGATGTAACAATTCTCATCCTTAAATTGGGGGCCAATGGGTCACATTGGTAGGTTCTGGGCCCTACTGTGCCACCCCCTAATGTATTCAGAAACAGGTAAAAAGATGGGAATGACTTAGACCCAGAGAAGAATCTGACTCACATAGTCCTTAGAATTGGACATGTTCATCAGAGGTCACTGGGGCTTGTCCCCTAATTTCAGGATTCCTCAAACTATTACAAGCAAATTGGAAGTCACATACTCCCCAAAGATGACTGGGAAAGGGTAAGCCCCACGGCTCCTCACCAAGCAGAAATTCTTTCTTATATTGGAGCTATTAAGCCTCTTTCAGTAATAATTGCAATTATAAGTACAAGAATAAGACATTGTACTTAGCATCATATATATTTCCCACAATCACCCCCAATGTATAAAGTATCATTATCTCCATTTACAAAATGAGAAAACTGAGCCTTACACAGATGAGGGACCTTGCCCAAGGTCATGCGGTGATTCGTGGAGGGATTTACAAAGCGGCCCTGGAGTGTTTTGCAGTGAGGAATTTATTCCTGTGGGGGGAAGGGCAACAGGGGGCCAGAAAAGGAAGGTGCGATAGTTGAGCTGAGCCTTGAAGGATGAGTAAGGCTTCTCCTAGCGGAGTAGGGTAGAGGAGGCACTCCAGGCAGAGGGACCAGCTCGAGCAAAAACAGAGAGGTTGGGAGACGCTGTCCCAAAGGCTCCTTACAATGAGTAATTACAATTGCAATGACAGCTAACATTGATCAAGTGCTTACTCTGCACCAGGAATGGTGTTAAGTGCTTTGCTGAGTATCATCTCTACGAGCTGGACACTATCATCATTCCCATTTTGCAGAAGAGAGATGAAGTGACTCATCCAAGATCACAGCTTCAACAGGGCAGAACCGGCTTTCTTGAATCTGCCTGATTCCAAAGCTCCTGGTGGCTCCTGATTGTTTAGTTCCCGCCCCTTGTCCACAAAGAAACCATGCAGTTTAGAGAGACCTTTGCCCACGTGGCGGGGAGGGAGCTGCCCTAAGACGTCCTGTTCTGTTCTTGCCACAACCCACCCTGCCCAACCCAAGTCCTCCTGGAGGCGAGAGGAACCCATCAAAATCGGTGGGAGATAATCGTGAAGCCGACTGCCTAATAAAGATAAAGCTCTCTAATAAACCCACAATCCTGAGGTAATGGGTTTGACTTTTAAAGGCAGATAAAAGTCCCAACGGAGGGACAGACCTTTCCCATCCACTGCTCATTCAGAATCACTGTGGAGGAGGCATTTCCCACAGGTGGGACAGCTGGGTGCCCGGGCTGGCACTGAGAAATGGCCACTTTTGTGTAAAGCCAGACAGAAGCCTCTTCTCTCCAGAGCCCCCTCTCTCCCACCGGGGAATCCTTTGTCAGAGAAGAATGACAATGGTGAGGGATGGAGCCTCTGGGATAAGCCTACAGGAGGGTGAACGGAAAGGGTGGGTTTGAGAGCTCACTGATGATTGGTGCTCGGGCTGCAGAGTTTCTGAGAGCTTTCTGCTGATTGGTGGAGTTGGTATGGCACGCCTTCTCCATTCATCCTGCCATATTCCTCCTCCTCTTCCTCCTCCTCTTCATCATCATCACCATCATCGAATAACATATATTAAGCATTTATTATGTATGCATCTGAGAAATGTGCTAAGCATTTCAAAACCACCTTATAAGGCAGGTAATATTAACATCTCCATGAACATTTCCCATCCTCGGATGGGATGTCTTGATGATATTAAAGAACTTCCTTTAATATTCAGCCAGGAAGGAGCAAAGCAGAGATTCAAACCCACATCTGACACCAGACAATACCACGCTTAACTACTGTTTTGCATTTAGTAGTTTGATAGAGAAAAACATGGTCTGGGACTATGTCTTAGATGCAATTAACGAGAAAGCAAGCCTGAGATGGAGATTTGGGTGCACATGATTATTGAGGAAGGAGAAGGGGAGTGAGGCATAGGACAGGGTAGGGAGAGAAAGCTAAGGAAAGATGTAGTTTCAACTGGAGTCAAGACTCAGCCTGCTCTTGGGGGAGCCTTGGATTGTGAATTGCACCGTAGAATTGGTCCTACCTAGAGGCCCTACCTAAGACACTTGGGGCAGGTCTTTTGTACTCCTATGTCAGCTAGTCACTGGCTGTGGGCTGCCCTCCCCCCCAGCACCCACTACAGCTGCCGAAGCACAGAGTGACGGCCCATGCTCAGTCCCTAACTCACCAAGTGCCATTCAGTGTAGTAGCCCTTGTCCCCTCTGGACCTCAGTTGCCCCAGGCTTGGACTCAGTGTCCTCCAAGGGCTGGCCTGGCTCTGACAAGTTCTGACTCTGATCTGGCAACACAGCCACTGACCAAGCCAAGCCAAGCTGGAGATCTGTTTCTGTAACCAGGGAGGAGAGACAAAGGGGCCCCTCTGGTGGCTCCAGCAGTGTGAGCCGAGGTGTCTGACAGCTTCTCCCACTGAAGCCCTTTATCTCGCTTCTGGCTGTGTTATTTTAAAACTAACGAGCCCAGACCTCAGGAGCTCAGCGCCTGCCATGGAGATTTGTGGCTTGTCTGGTCTGTCCTCTCTGTAGATTTCAGCGGCGGCTTACTCTCTGCTCGTTAGGAATTTTCTCCCAAACCTCAGCCTCTAGTACACACGTGTGTCTGTAGGAGCACAGAGTCCTACCTGAGCCATCCTCTCAGAAGCCACTGTCTGCAGGTCTAGCTGATGAACGGTCCGCTGGGGGACTCTGCAGGGGAGGGAGAGATAAATTCATCCCGGGGCTACTGAGAAAGGAGAAGCCGATGCAGCAGGGAATGGGGAAGGGCAATTGCTGGGTTCTGATGCAGCCGCTCAGCTTGGTGGAGGGAAGCCAGGGCCCCGGTGTGGGAGGATCTCCTGGGACCCTCAAGGGCACTCCAACCTCCCCGCCCCTCCCCTTCCCAGAATCCCTTGCCATGGGCTGTTTGGGGAAAGGCCATCAGAATCAGCAGCCAGTGGGTCCCCAGAGGCAAGTTTTGCAAGTGAAGCTGGAGCCCGGTGTGGTCTGTCCCTGGGAAGTGTGGCTGGTATTTAAAGTGCCACCATGTGCCGGAGACCGTCTGAGCCCTGCACATGCATGCTCTCATTTCATCCTCACAACAGCCCTAGGAGGGTAAAACGACTTGTGGTTTAACCAGAGAGGTGAAGGGACTTGCCCAAGGTCACCCCGCTGGCGAGTGGCCGGGCAGAGTCTACCGCATCGGTCTAATCGCTATGCTCCAGCAACCCTCCCGGACCCGTAACTCGGCCGCCTCTGTGCAGCCTGCCTGCTTCCTGCTGGCGGATGTGCCTGCTCGCCACTCAGGACATCTCCTTACTCAGGCCACTGTCACCCCTGTACAAGAGCTTCTAAGGTACCCACCTGCTGCATCTCTTCCTCTGGACTGTGAATTTGAGGGAGGGACTCATGGCTGGTCCTCTGGAAGCAACCCCTCCACCAGAAGTACAATGATGCTTGGCAGGTGAATGAGTGAAGGAATCGCTGAGGAATGAATGGATGACAAACGATAAATGAATCGCCACATCTAAATAAATGACTCGCAGCTGTGAGCCACTTTATGAGTCTATTTTAAGAGCCAGTCCCCGGGCTGGGACGCCTCTATTGAGCCATCTTGTTATTCCAAAACCCCACTGGTACATTGCCATCAGAGCTCGCCTCCTTCTCCAGCTTTCCTCTTCAGTCTAGCCAGGTGCTCCCTCTTGACTCCCAGAAGATCCAGTCTCCTGGCTTTACATACTGCCTAAATGCTAACACCTCTCGAATGTCTTTCCCCAGCTCTGATCTCTTCTCTGAACTCTAGGCTTAGTGTACCAGCTGCCCACCTGCCACATCCATGTGAATGTCTAATTGGCATCTCAAAACTAGCGTGTTCAAAACTGAGCTCCAGAAACCCTTCCAAAACACCCTTCTCTACCTGCAGTTGTCCCCGACTCAGTAATTGGCAGCAATATCCTCCCACTTGCTCAGACTAAAAACCTTGGGATCAGCCTTATCCCCTCTCTTTTGCCCTCCATAGCCAAGCCGTGCAAAAACTCTGCTGATTCTACCTTCAACACATGTCCAGAATCGGATCACTTCTCACCACTACTGCAGCGAAAACACCGACCCCAGCCACCATCTTCTCTCACATGGGTTACGTAGTCCCTTGTCATTGGCCTTCCTGCATCTACTCCAGTTCCTTGCTCATGTATGCTCAGCAAGATGTCAGAGGGATCCTTTAAAACCACCTGGGCTGGAGTGAGAGATGTTATTCTTGCCCGTAGTGACGAAGCTTGGCAGGATCAGGGCTTGAACCCATGTCAGTCGGACTCCCGGCCCTGCGCACTTTCCCGGCACCACCTAATTATCTTCCATGCAACCTGTTCAAGTGGAAAACCGTGACGTTTTGGAATTCAGCCCACTCCCAAGTTGGGGGCAGCCCGCACGTCAGGCATTCCCAACAATCAGATCAAATCCTTTTCTCAGCACTCCGGCACCTGACAGCCCCACCTGTGGAGGGAGAGATGCCTGGGTAGATGTGGGGTTGATTGGAGGGCAGCGGATGGATGTGTTCTGTGATGAGAGTTCGAAACCCAGGCATGTTGGGAGCCTGACCTGCTTGGCTGAGCTGGGCCAAAACACACTGAGTTGATTTTTCTCCATATGGTTCTTTCCTCCTTTGACCTGAACTTAAGAACTGGACAATTATTGATATACAAGCGTGTTTACTGCACACTCATACACACGCCCACAGACATACTCACTTGCGCTCAGCCTGAGAACTGACTACACCATGCTCATCAGTTGCCTGAGGACAGAGCGTGACAGAGGGCCGTGTTTGTCTGTAGCTCAGCCTTCAGGACCAAGTCCGGACCCTTTACAGAATCTACAGTCTGGCCACTCAAAGAGTGGTTCATGGAACGTGCTTAGGAATGTGGACACTCAGACCTGCTGAATCAGCATCTGTGGGCTAACAAGACCCCCAGGTGACTCCTATGAAGGTTAAGGCTTGGAAAACACCTGTCCACGTGGCCTTGAAAGCTCCAGCCCCTGCCTTTCTTCCTAGCATCAACTCTCACTCTCCACCCTCCGCCCCAGCTGGGTGTTCTAACTTGCTACATCCTCTGCAGCTACGTGAAGGTTTGCTGCTCTGTCTTGGTGCTGGGCTTTTGCTGTTCCTCTTCGCTCCACTTTCCTGATCAATTTCCATTCATCTTTTAGGAAATCTTCCATGCATGGCCGTCTGCCCACATTCCCCAGGCTGGGGGAGGTTCTCTTCCTAGGGTCCCCTGGCCCCCTGAGCTTCTCTCAGAGAACTGACTATATTCCACATTGTAATTCCAAGTTTAGGAATCTGTCTCCCCTTCCACAGTGAGAAGCCCTTGAGGAAAGAGACCACAACTTGGTTATTTTGGGGTCCTTGAATTCCAATACTAAGTAGGTGTTCAGTAAACAACTGTTGAGTAATGAATGACATAATGAGGGAAATGCCTGCCTCACAAAACTTCTGATTTTTCATTCAGTTTCTACTAATACAAGCATTACCTCCCCTGCATCCCAATGACGTCTCCCACGGCAGCTCTGTGGAATCCTGAGCTTTTCCCAAAGCTCTGACGCTTTTTCCAGCTGCAAAAGTGAATCTCAAAGAGTCACAGCTCCTGTAGATTACCCCCAACCAGGCTTAATTAACTAGATTAACCTTGGAAAGGACCTGGTGTGCCAAGACCTCAGGCTGGGATACTGACACAGCCCTGACTGAAGTCCCAGGAGCCAAGACACAAATTGGCCAAGTCCATCTCATTCCTGGTCTAGGTCAGCCCCCTGATGAGTCTTGGGCTTTCTGGTGGGCTTGTGAGAGTCTAGGCCTTCACTCTCTATTGACATGGGCAGACTGTGGGTGTCTGACAAGTGTGGGGACAGGATGGATCATTCACAGCCCTGGATGCAAGTGTAGAACAAGTAGCTGGGGCGTGAGCCCTGGAGGAAAGCAAGTCCCTTTGTGTCTCCAGGTGTCGGTGCCTTCAGTTGTGCAAGGGAGACAGGCTCACCACGCTGCGTACCCTAGAGAGGGTTCTAGCATCGATTGAGGTGCTGGACTAGAAAGTTCTCTACACACAGGAGGAGCTACCAGTAGGATGGAGGCAATAAGTGTCAGCGATGTTCCCAGTCTAATGGCCAAATGCCATTTCAGTTTGTGGAATATAAGATTCAGGTCAAACTTTGAGATACGGGTCCTCTGCAAACACCTACGCCCGGTCCCTGTCTTGAATAATGAATGACATAATGAGGGGAATGCCAGATGACCAAGATGCACCCTCTGTCCCCACTTGGCCCTTCCTTTTATTTTCAAAGTGTTTTCCAGATTCCTCTCCTTTTCTCTCAGTTGATTCTCATAAACAGGCAGGGCAGCCAGTGTGGCTGCCACTTCGTATCTCAGGGTCTCAGTTTCTCCATCACGGTGGGGATGGAAACACCTGCTCACGTGCTTATTTGGAAGCTTCAGTAAGAAGATGAGTGAGAAGTGCTCGGCCCAGTGTCTGGCATGCAGGTGCTTGATAAATCCCAGCTGCTGTTATGATCAAGTGGAAAGAGCACTGGAGTGAGAGTCAAAAGCCCACAACTCTAGCCAGAGCTATGATGTGAGTCACTGTCTGGCTACAGTAAGTCCCCTTGCCTCTTGAGGGCCTCAGTTTCTTCACTCTGCACAGAGGTGGGCTGGATCTGGTGCCCTTCCCACCCCAACATGGTCTCTGATTCCCAAAACAGTGTTTAGTTCAATCCAGTGCTTGGGGCACGAGAATCCGCACCCAAGCCCAGGCCAAATGAGCACTTTGTTGGGAGCAGCTGGCAGATCAGTTCTGTGAGAGGATGCTTTGATGTGGACTCAGGGAAGCGGCTGGGGAACCAGATGTCTCAGAGACTTTTGCAGAAAGTTCAGCCCTGACTCTTTATCGGAGGCTCGGAATCTGCTGGTTGCCATGACTACGAGGAGCAGCATCTGAGCTCCAGGTCGATGATTAGCAGGAACGGTGCTGCAAGGCCTTGAGGAATTCGGCACTCTGGCTCCCTCCCTTCCTCTGTGAAGTGGAGTGTGCCGGCCCTTGACTCCACTGTTTTAGCTGTCTCCTGAAGAGCTTGCCTTCTTTTAAGTATTTTTTTTTTATGCAACATCGAAGAAACATGAGGCAGCTGTGAGTACCCCTCAGCAAAGGTGGAACACGGAATTTTTCCTAAGGCCCTGCAAGGATGCAAAGCCGGAGGCAGGGAAGGAAGATGGGTGGGGCTATGGAGAGCTGGGGACCCTGGCTGAGGTTTGATTCCACAGAAGTGCTGAGTGACCTTGGGCTGGTCCTCCTCCCTGGACCTCTCCTTCTTTATTTGCATGGAGAGCTTGAATCTCATCTGTCGTTCCTACATGGGATTGGTAATCAGAATTCATTTGTTCATTTGCCCATTCATTCATTCATTCAACAAACGTTCACTGAGCAAAAAGTTACACTGTCAGGCAC
>CM052452.1:10669821-10688631 GCA_028533085.1 Varecia variegata
TTGGTTTCCTATAATACCCCAGAGAGTTCAAAATTCCATTGTTATGTGTCTCTATCCTCACATAATGATAATGTGTGACTTTCAATGTGGTCACAAAAGGCAGCTTCTGCCTTGCTCTCTTAGATTACTCATTCTGGGGAAAGCCAGCCGCCATGTTGTGAGGACACTCAAGTAGCCCTATGGAGAAGCCCATGTGAAGAACAACCGAGACCTCCCACCAACAGTCAGGACCATTGTGCTGGTCATATGAGTGAGCCACGTTGGAGTGGAGGGGAATGTCTTATATGTCAAGGCTTTGCTAGACAACACTTAAATTAATAAGCTCACTAATCACTTTTCTAAAAGAAATATAAGGTAGAATAAAGAAGACATTGATTGAGCAGTCTGAGTAGACTGAGGCATTGGCTGGGTTATTTACTCTCTGTGGGCTTCCATTCCCACCAAGTGTAACATGAAGGGGTTAGTCCAAAGCATCTCAAAAGCCCTTTCTAAGTTTTTGAAACAAATATTTTCTTTAGCCAATCCATTAGCTCCTTTATTGATTCACTGAACAAATATTGCTGAGTGTTTACCAAGCAGCAGGCTCTGGGGCAGTAAGAGATTGTTCTACTCTCAGGGTGAAAGAAGACAATTAAATGACAACAACATATATTATTCAGACCTGTTGTTAGGGCAGAAAAGGGACTATCATGTCCTAGAAAAGGGGTTATATCTCCCCAAAAGTTTGCTCCCTACACCACTGCCTCCATCTTCTCGGTGGTGACTCCATCCTTCCAGTCCCTTGGGCTCAAAACCTTGGAGTCATCCTGGCCTCTTCCTCTTCTCTTACTCTCTTGCTTCCTGCATTTCACCAGCAGCAAATGAGGTTAGCACTACTTTGAAAATCTGTTAGAATCCAACAACATCTCACCACCTCCGTTGCTGCTACACTGATCAGAGCATGGAGTGTTTGCAGCAATCTCCCTGTCTCTGCCCTTTCCTCCCTTCAGTCTAGTGTCCCTCAAACACTACAGTGATCCTTCAAAAATGTAAGCCAGACCCTATCACTCCTGTTCCAAAGGCTTCACAGCTCAGCTACGGAGAACTCAAAGGTCTTCCCATGACCTTCAAAGACCTGCTCTCTGATCTCACCTCTTACCACTCCAGCCCTTGCTTACTCTTCCTTGCAGATGCTAAGGGTCTTTGAACTTGCTATTCCTTCTGCCCTGAGAACACTTTTTCCCACATATACCTGTGCAGAGTTACATATTACTGTGCAAAAAATTATCCCCAATCTTTGTGGCTGAAAACAATAATAAGAGTTATTCTATTTCATAGTTTCTGTAAGTCAGGAATGTGGCTGGGTGGTTCTTGCTCACCACCTCTCATGAGGTTGTAGTCAGATGGATGACTGATGAGCCAGGGATGCAGTCTCATCTGAAGGCTTGGCTGGATCTGGAGAATCCACTTCCAAGGCATCTTACTCACATGGCTGGCAAAGTGGTGCTGGGTGTTGGAAAGAGATCTCAGTTCTTCTTCACATGGGCCTCTCTGTGGGGCTACTTGAGTGTCCTCACAACATGGCGGCTGACTTCCCACAGAAAGATCAATCCAAAAGTCAAGAGTCATGTATTATCACTTCTACTACATTCTATTCATTAAAAGTGAGCCACTATGTCCATCCAATATTCAAGGGGTGAGAGATGAAGTTCCATCTTTTGATCTTTTGATGGCAAAGTGTCAAAGAATCTATGAGCACATTTCTAAACCACCCAGACTTTAAGGTTAGTCCCCAATTTTTCAAGTCTCTGCTCCCTTGTTACTCCTCAAGAAGGCCTTCCCTGATTACTGTCTACAAAACAGCAGACACCCCTTCCACTTCCTAGCCCTGTATGTTGCTTTAGTCTCACCATAACTTACTACCATTCAGTAAGCCACATCTTTACTTTCCATGTCTATGATCTGCAGCCCCATCTAGAATGTAAAATCCATGATCACAGGATCTCTGTCTTCTTCGCTGCATCGCCACACTTAAGACTGAGTGTAGGCTCTCAGGGAATTAGAGTTAGGGAATGCAGGTTAGCCTAGGATAAGTATGGGAAGAGGCAAGCCTTGCTGGAGGGTAGGCAGAAATTGCAAACTTTGAGTTATCTCACAAGAGCCAGGACTGCATTCCACATGGCTAGATGGACAGGAGAAAAGGCACGGTAATGGAACCTCCATAGTAGGAGATTTGGGGCAGGGAGGTTTATGGAAAAAACTGAGGCTGAGCAGGATGGGAGTTCTGGAAGCATGGAGTTGGCAGCAAGGAGGGCTAGGAAGTCCTAATTAGAATCTCCATCCCTCCTGGGCTCGCGGTATCTCCCAGCTCTGCTTCTAAGGATGCACTAACAAGTGGCTGACAAAGATGGACGTGTTTTGCTGCCCTTCCTTCAGTATTGACTGGGCTTGGCTTGCTCTCCAAGAAGCCCTGAGGAGCAGGGGTCTTATCAGATGCATTAATCCTGAGTCCTAACGCCAATCTTGATGTGCTGATGCAGGAGCCTGGTGCGTGAGAAATGCTAATGCCTTTGATCAATGCTTGACCTGGGGTCTGAAGGCGGGGGTGGGGGAGTGGGGGGAGCAGGATGGCACCAAATACACCTGTGACTCTCAAACTCTTGACTGTTCCTGGTTAGGAGCCAGGAATTTGAGTGACAGTCTCTTCAAAGGCTGAGTAACTAGGCAAATTCTTTTCCCTATTGGGGACTCCACTAAAGACATGGGACTCATAAGTGACTCTACAGTATTATTTGGAGCCTATGTCAGTGGCAGAGGAGGGAACTTCAGGCCTTCATGGGAACCACTGTCCCAAGTAGGTGGCCTCGTATCTGTTAACCACACCATACTGGAGGTTTGGTTCACAAGGAAGTAAAAGCAAAGAAAACTGACCCTTTTCGGGTCTTTCTGTTTATCTACATTATCTCATTTTATCTTCACAACAACTTAACAATACACAGACTAATATTATTCCCTTTTTTATAACTGAGGAAACTGTGACTCAGAGACGTTAAATGACTGGTTCCAGGTTCTATAGCTACTAAATGGTAAAGACAGTGTTTGAATCCAGGTATACGTGGTCTATACACAGACAAGGCAGAGAAATGGAATTTAAATAGCAAAAAGGAGTCTCCACTAATCCTGCCATGCTTTGGCCTCCTATTTTATCTTGAGAAAGGAAGTGAAATGCTGATTTCCAGCATCTCCCCATGATTTAGTCAGAATAAGACAGACTATGCTGCAGTAACAAGCAAACCTAAATCTGAGTGGTGTAACCTAATTAAGATTTATTTCTCTCTTGCAAAGTCTGATGTGGTTCAGGGACCTTTCTTCCGTCGAAGTTGGTTTACCTTTCAGAATACGTGGCCTTGAAAGTCACTGTGACAGAGGAAGAGAGAGCTGGAGAAGGCACAGATCTCGATTACATTGATCTGGAAATGACATCTGTTCACTCCCAGTCAGAGACTTTTGGCCAAAGATAATCTCATGGACTCAACCTAACTGCAAGGGAAGCTGGGAAATCTCAGGAGGTCTATGCATAGTTCATGAACATTGAGGGTCTCTGTGTATCCTAACATTTTTGCCTCCTTATTTCTTCCCCTGTAGGGCAGAGCCCCAGAGCAGCCCCGTGGTCTCAGCTCAGGATGGGCCCTCAGAAAAGCTGGGCCAGCGTCTGGCCACAGAGGCCTTGGGCACCAACAGCTGGGAGAGAGACAAGGCCTTTCGGGAGCTGTGTCCCACCAGAGCACGCAGGTGAGATCCGACAGGGAAGTCCAAGCTGAGGATACAGAAATGAGGTTTGCCTCTCTGGCCACTTCCTCTTTCAGACCCTTCAAACAGGGGTTGGTAAATGTTTTCTGTAGAGGACAAAACAGTAAATATTTCAGGTTTGTGGACCCAGTGGTTTCTGTCACAACTACTTGATTCTGTCATTGTAGCACCAAAACAGCCATAGACATTATGCAAACAAGAAAGCATGTCTGTGTTCCAATAAAACTTTACATAAACAAGAGGCAGGCTAGATTTGGCCTACTGGCCATAGTTTGTTGACCCCTACCTTAAGTGATAGAATTTCTTAAGAGACAGGAGCTTGCTCTGTCACCCAGGCTGGAGTGCAATGGTGCAATCATAACTCACTGTAGCCTCAAACTCGTGCTGGAGCAATCCTTCTGCCTCAGCCTCCAGAGTAGCTGGGACTACAGGTGTGAGCCACCACACTCAGCAAGTTTCACTCCATTTTAATGACTCTGTGAGCCACTTACTCCCAAATCATGATTTCAACACAGACCTGTCTCCCAAGATCTTTGTATTTATTCCTTAATTCAGTTATTCAACCAGTACTTTTTGAGCACCTACTGTGTGATAGGCACCATGCTAGCATAATGTATACAGCTGGCACTGCATATGTGCTTACTGTATAAAATACTCTATACTCAGCATTTTACTGAGCTTGGAGAGATAAAATGACTTGCCCAAAATATGGCAGCCAATAAGTGGCAGAGTGAACTTTTGAACTCCAGTTTCTCTGCTCTTAAAAATCCTAGACTAAAACCTACCACATTATCCTACTGGTGCTAATGAAAAAGTCTATTTATCTACTGCCTTCTATTTTTCAATTTTGTACTATACACATATAAAGCTTGTCCCTTCTTTGGCCTCTGAAGAATTAGGCAATGCGGTTACTTAATGTTGGCGAAGTGGCTTGGGAAGCCAGGGTAGCTTTCATAGATGAAGTCTGCCCTACCACCTAGGCTGCCATCTGGGCTGCAGACTTTAGCTGGGCCATGATTTCAAAGACAGAGAAACAATTAACTTCCATCAGCTTGGAGAAGTGTTCGACTTCAGATCTGGAGAGTTCTCTCCAGGAAACAGGAAGACAGTTGTTTCCATGAGAGGTGCAGGAAGATGGAGGGAGAAGAGAGGAGAAACAGAATTTCCCTACTTTTAAAACATTATCTCCTAGACGGCCACAGGGAAGTCTGTGTGTTCAAGTCTGGATCCTGCCACTTACTGACTGAGCAACCTTGGGCAAGTTCCTTTTCCTTCCTGGGCCTCAGTGTTCACAACTATAAAATGGGAATATAGAGATCTAATGCTCAAGGTCGGGGTGAGGACTAAATTAGACCAGGCATGTACAGATCCTGAACATAGGAAAACAAAGGAGGCCTAGAACATAGGAGGTCCTCAAAAACTGTCAGAGTCTCAGAAGAGCCAGAAGAGAAAGTTCTGGGAGAGAAAATCTGAAAAAGGATGCTCTATTGCCAAGTTGATCATATAGTGTCTGGGTCTCTTGCTGCCTTCTGCAACTGGCCCTCTGACATGACAAAACCACAACAGTGATGATAATAATAACAGTGATAATAAAAGTCATAATAACTATAACAGAAGCCCCTTTTACTGTGCATTTACTCTGTACCAGACTAGGGCACATTGCTGAAGTCAGGTCCTTTATTCATAGCAACAAACTTAGCGCACAGATTTCATGTTTATTCAGCTCGTATTAATAGATGATGAAAAGGAGACCCAGAGAGGTCTCTGAGCTAGGAAGTAAGAGAGCTAGACTTTAAATCTAGGTTTGCCTGTTCTGCACCAGCATTCCTTACTGCCATATAGGTAACCTCTGCACACTTAATCATTCATGTTTAGCCACTGTATACATAACCACTGAGCACTTAACCACTGCGTAGTTAACCTCTGCGTACTTCACCAATGTGTACTTAACCATTGCATATTTAACCACTACGAACTTGACTGCTACACATGGAACCACTGCATATCGTCATTTGATAAGACACCCTTTTAAAAGGTTATTTTCTTGAGTATTTGTACCCTCAAATTCCTGGCAGCTGTTGTGCTTGGAAGTGTTTATATGAAACAAGATGATTTAACAAGTAGCTAAGTTATCTCATTCATTCACCCATCATTTGGTCACTCAACAAATATTTAATAGGTTTTTGCTCTGTGTCAAGCACTCTTTGGAGAAAAAATTTGGAAGTGGCCCACCGTGTTTATATAAGTACCCTATTGACTTCCTGGACACATATACTGTGCTTTGTGCTTTATAACATGTAAGTATAGTTAAGTAGGGAGGTCCTTAATTCCTATTACATTTATTTTTAGCCTGCTAAAAGTGACTCTCTTGAAAACATTATAGATACAGGCTTTTTATTTATTGGAGACGCAGGGACCTTAACATATGTTCTAATCACTTTGTCATTCTTTCTACTAATCATAATGACCCAGATACTTAAAATGGAATTAAACATGGCAGGATTTTGTGATGTTCTATAAAGACTTGGGTAATTTCCAGACGATTGGCCACACAGACAAGTTCGAGAAGGCAGCTGGCTAAGGAAAGCTCACACCGGCCTTGATTCAAATCCTGGCTTGGACGCTTTCTAATTGTGTGGCTGTAGGTAAGTTCACGAAACTTTCGGGGCCTCAGTTTCTTCCCCTGTTACATAAGACAATAAAAACTATACCACTCTCAAAGTGTTTTGTGAGTACCAAAATGTATAAAACATTTGGCACATAATAAGTACATCAATGCTAATTCTGTTACTACTAAAATGATCACAATATTATTATTAATATTATATTTTCCCAGTGAAGTTCAACTGAGTTGACATGCTTCAATTCCTAAGCAGTTTTTCATCCAAAACCATCTCCCTTTGCCATGGGATAGTGTTTAAAAAATCCCTGGAGCCTGTCTCAATTATAAAAAGAGATAACTTGACTTCATTTAACTGCAGCCTGAGCATTTGAATTTAATTGAAAGGGAAATAATTATTCTTGAAGAGCAGAGGTTTTTGAGGTTCTGGGAGGCAATATAAGATATGTATCTCGTTACATTAGACCTTGGCAAATATACTTTTAATAATCAGCTGCTACTTAACATACCTTCCACCTCCTATTAAATTTCCAGCATGAGCTACACACATGTTGTATTGGGGAGGGAGAGGGCAGAACTGTCTATTAATTATTTAAAAAGTGATTTATTTACCAAGGTGAGCCATTTGCAAATTCAATAATAAATCTATTAAGGAGTAGTTAACCTCTATAACTCTGCTTTAAATAATCAATTGGTGTTTGGGTAACACACAGCGCCTGTCTCATTAGGTCGGCATTAAGTCCTTATTTGAGGCACTTAATCTGAAGTGTGACCAAATCAGCCGCCACGAGGTGGTAATTAGACATTGGCTACGAGTCTTTCATCCTCCAAGGAACTGGGTCCTTCCCCAGCTGCACCAGCCCTGGTTGGGGGTTGGGGAACCCTGGGTTCTCTAATACCCCACCCTTTGTTTCTCACAGTGCCTCCTGTGACAAAGACTTGACACCACCACCTTCCTCCAGGGGGAAGAAGAAAAAGAAGAAATCTGCTAGGAAGAAGAGAAGGAGGTGAGGGCACCAAGGGGGAGATAAAACCTTGAAGATGGGAGAAGGGACAAGACAATGGTTTTTGAAGTCAAACAGTGACTCCCTCTTGGGTTTAAATCCCCTCTCTGCTACTTAACTAGCTGTGTGACCTTGGGCAAGTCACTTCACCTCTCTGTGCCTGTTTGCACTTCTATGAAATGGGGATGATATCTACCTCTTAAAGTTTTGTGAAAATTAGATGAGAAATAGATGTGGGAGCAGCTGTCACAGTGTCTGGCACATAGTAAATGATCATTTAATAGTAAGCATAGCCTTTAGTGTAAATATTGAATTATTTTGGAGAGCTAGCTAACACGATGCAAAGGGCTATGAGACGCACTGTGATCTCCATTATTTCTTTTACTCCTGACCACAAGGCAAACATTATTAGCCCCATTTCAAAAATGAGAAAAGAAATACTTAAAGAGGGCACGCCCTCCCCCTCCAGGATAAATGTCCAGGATAATAGACTTTATATTTTTTGCCTACAATTAATTCTTTTGTACCTATGCATTTTTTTCTATGTCCAATTCTTTTTAAATTCTTTTTGTACTTAAAAAGATTTCCAGATTTGCTTGTAGGCTGTCACTAATTAGATTAAAAGCATGCCTGGTGTTCCAGCCCCAGAAGAGTGGGCTGCAAACTGAACCCACCCCCCAAACTTCCGAGGCAGTATTTATAGAAGCCTGCAGGGGGCAATAGAGAGCAGCGTCCGATGACTTGGGCTTTCTGGAAGCTTGTTTTGCAGACACCCTTTAGCCTCACTCTAAAAGGACAGGCCCAAAGAGGACCCAGAGAGAAATGTGGATGAAGACTGAGTTCCAGCCATCGGACAGTAGGAGATGGAACTGGGCAAGTGGCTTGAGTTTCCTGATTTGAGGCGTGGGCCAGAGAACACTTCAAAGAAGAAAACTGATGGCATTAGGATTCACTAACTAATTCATTAGATCATCCAATAAATGTCTACTGAACACATGTTTGGGAACAAGCATTATGATTCCTTAATGGTTCCTCAGCCACTTCCCTCTGCAGACATGTTTTGTTTGACCTGCAAAGTGTTTTTGGTTTTTAATTGGTGGTCAGGAGATTTCCTATGTAAATATGGATTTCTAGAAGCTTCTGTTGAAAAGACAGGAGCTCTGGAAGCCCAGGCCTGCATTTCCACACAGGACCCTGGGCTCATCTGAGAAGCGGCCACCCTCTCTCCAGTCAGGTGCTCTCTGGCTCACCACAGTCCGCACCACTCCCTACTGTCTTCCACCCAGCCTGCTTCATTCATTCATGTTATCTAAGAGAGGCCTGTTGGCATTGAGTTTGCAACCTCTGATCTGTTTCAACCCTAGTCTTTTGTTAATGGGGCGATAAGGGACCCAGAGTTGAGCTTTGACATGCCCAAGGTGACTCTGAATGTAGGCGGTAGAGTCAAGATTGGAATCAGGTCACCCAAGCCTCAGACTTCAAGCATCATGGTGGAATCAGGGTAGCTCTGTTTCTCAGGTGACTCTTTGATGGCACTACCCATGCTGCTACAGCCTGGTGAGATCTCCGCCAGGGGCTTAGTCTTACCAGGGACAAAGGAGAGACCCAAAGGCTATGAGAAGTGGGGTGTAGCTCACAGGGAGAGCAGCAGACAGAAAGAAGCCTTTGCCACAGGGAGAGCAGCAGACAGAAAGAAGCCTTTGCAGCCTGACCAAGAAGACAGCTATGGGGTGATGTGCTGATTGACAGCAAAATCCCTGGGATCAGAGAGGTCTCCATTTGAATCCCAGCTCATCCATGTCCTAGCTGTGCATCTTTGGGCAGGTCACTTCACCTCTCTGAACCTCATTTTCTTTTTCTAAAAAGGGAGGGTACCAATTGTACCTACCTAAGAAGTGTGTGGAAGGATTACATGAGATAACGCTTGTAAACACAAAGAAATAGTTAAAACAAATGCAAACTAATATCAGTCTTGTGTGTTCCTGTAAGAGCCGAGACCCTGTCTAGGGGCTGGGGAAGGGCCCCTTCGAAACCAACCCTGGTCTTTAAGAGCCTCCCTCTGAAGTGTGCCTCCCCTCCCCTGGCAGGTCCCCGTCCTATAGCCCATCGCCTGTCAAGAAAAAGAAGAAGAAAAGTTCCAAGAAACATAAGCGACGCAGGTATTGTCCTTCGGCCTCTGCAAATAGGGTCACCCCAGGTCGGGGAGGGAAAGAGTGGATGGCACCAAAAGGTCATTTGGAAGCATATCATGCCATCTCTACAAAACACGTATGTATGACTTATTAGGTAGTGTGACTTGTCTAAGTGGGGACTCTGGCTGTGAGGACCAGAGGTCCACTAATGCTAAGTCAGATTGGAAGAAAGCAGGAGTGTCTAAGGACCCAGCCAGGCCCAGGCCAGAGGGGCTGGACAAGCAGTGGAGAGCTGATAGAACCCAAGTGGGACCCTCTGGTCCCTCTGTTTCCTGGTCCACAGGGTGGGGACATGGTTGCACCCTGCCCCATCCCTCCATGTTGTAGGCCAAGCTACAGGGAGACACCGAATCTCCCTGTCTTGTTCCTTATTCCAAATTTCCAAAGAAAGGCCTCTCTTGTTGGTGCAATGGTGCCCTAGAGGGTGGGATCATGTTGAAAAACATGGCTGTGCTGGGATTGCCCACCCCCATGGGTGGGAAGGCTGGGACAGTAGTTAAAAGGCATTATGAACTGGACACGTGTTCCAGAAGTGTCCACCATGCACACACACACATGCACACACATGAATACTCACATGCACATGTGAGTTCATGGCAGGAAAAAAAAAAAAGCGTGGAAGGATATAAACCAGAGGGCCCAGATTTGTGATTCATGGGCCAAGCCAGCATTTTATAATTCGAAGATTTTGCAATAGAAAAATTCAGTTGTCCAATTCCTCTGTAAGGTCAGAAGGCCTATCTTCGTTGGGTCAGTTTTCCCACAGGCGGCCGTCAGCTAGCGCTGAGGTGTTGCTGTGCATTTAGACGGACAGGGTGCTCCAGTTACACTCATCTACACCCATTTACAAAGCCTGCTTGGCCCCTGGAGGCAGAGAGTTTGAAGCACCCTATACAAGTTATTTGCTGCCGTTGGCTGTGGGTAATAGGAAGAGAGTGGTTTATGTTTTATTTTTGCTTATCTGTATTTTTCAACTTTCCTACATCAATTGTGGATTACTTATGCAATTAACGACAGAACCAAAGGTAAGTGGTCATTTGGGTTTTCTGTTGCATCTCAAGCCTGGTTCAAAGTTGCTCCAACGTTGAGGCCCAATGCAGTGGCTCATGCCTGTAATCCCAGAACTTTGGGAGGCCAAGGCGGGAGGATCACTTAGGCCAAGAGTTTGAGACTAACCTGGGCAACATAGTGAGACCCCTTTTCTACAAAGAATTTTAAAAATTAGCTGGACATGGCGTTGCATGCCTGTAGTCCCAGCTACTTGGGAGGCTGAGGCAGGAGGATTGCTTAAGCTCAGTAGTTCAAGGTTGCAGTGAGCTATGATGACACCACCGCACTCCAGCCCGGGCAATAGAGCGAAACCTTATCTCTAAAAAAATATAAATAAAAATATAAAATGAATAAATAAACAAAGTTGCTCCCGCGTGGCTTTTCCCAATCCAGGGGTTTGGCCACATCTCAGCCCTTATTGCTAGAATGGTCTCGGACTCAGTTTCCTCTCACTGGTGACATCTAGCACCTGCCCAGACTTCCCAACTGATGCTGAGTTTGTGTTTGGTTCAACACATGGGCAAACCAATTTGTGAAATGTCGTTAATGTGGTGTTAGAAATCCTTGCCAGCATGGAGTTCTTTGTAGAGGCAGTGGCCTGCCCGTGACTCTACACTGCCACCTTGTCACCTTCTGCTGCTGAGCAACTCCTAGTGTGGGGGAAGAGGGAGGAACTTTCCCAGATCTGAATCCTGGAAACCAGCTGGCTTCTTATTCAAGGGTTTCTTCTCATGAGAAAGAGACTGTGCCAGAATATTAGAAACAGGTTTTTGGTTTTTTGTTTTTTTTCCTGCCAGCTACAGTCAGCTCAGGACTTGGAACTTTAGCAGGGTGGTGGGAGATCCTAACAGGGAGATGTGAAGAAGGAGATTCTGTTACTGGTCCTTCCCAAACCCTGACCTCCTGAGCACCACCCTCCTCTGCTCCAGCTTCTCCAAGTTGTCGGAATGTTTGGTTAATGATGGTCATTGTCTCGGAAGGTGGGACCCAAGGGTAGAGGAAGCACTGAGATTCTTTTTGTCTCCCCTCAATTAACAAGGCTTCAGAGTTTTTTTTTTTAAATTCTCATTTTTCACATCTATTTATGGAACACCCATTAAGTATCACGAATAAGGATTCCAAGTCCCAGAAACAGAATGGTGACCGAAACCCAGCCCCTGCCCTCAAATCACTTACATTCTAGTGCAAAAATGGGTAATTACAATATAGAGAGGTCTGTACTCTAATAGTGACAAGCTCAGAAGGTCAACTAGAGCTTGGAGGAACAGAGAGGAGGCACCTGACCAGTCTGCAGGGGTTCAGAAAATGTAACAAAGAGAAGATGACATCTGAGTGGAGCTCAAGCTGTGTGACCCTGGGCAACTTAACTAACTTCTCTGATCTTCAGTGTCTTCATCTGTAGAGTAGTGGTTGGTAGTACTCCACAGGGTTTGGGGGAAGATTGAATGAGATTGTGTGTGACTGGGGCTTAGTACAGAACCTGGCATGCAGTAAGAGTTCCACATTTGGAAGCTGGTTGTCTCGTGATGATGATGAGGAGGAGAAATCCGTAACTAGGGAAAGAGAAGATGAGAGGGAGACTGGGAGGAGGGGAAAAGGCAGAGGACTCTCATGTCCCCCTCATCCAGGATAGGATTACTGACAATTTAGGGGGAGGATGGAAGCCTACCCTGGTAGGCTTTGATCTGGAAATTCAGAATGCAAACCAACGTCTCCCGTACGATTTTCATATTCTTTGAAATCTAAGCGAGGAGGAGGATTAGCTAGGTGTCCTGACTCCCATGTAGCATGATCACAAGCACACTGATACATTCATCCCGGGAAAAGAAACTTCAAACTCACCCGTATTTATTTTCTCCTTTCCCTCCCTCCCTCCTTTTCTTCCTTCCTCTTTTCTCTTTCCCTCCCTCTCTCTCTTTCCTTCTTCCCTCTCCCTTTGCTTTTTTTTTTCTTTAATCAGGTCATTCTCCAAGAAGAGAAGGCACAGGTAAGACTCTCGCGGCCTCTGGCCACTTGTTCAGCTTTCTGCTCTCCCAGCCAGCTTTGGGCAACTTCTGGGTCAGCTCCCAAGCTGCATCTCTGTGTTCTTGGTCATGCCCCGTCCATCTGCCTGGGCCTCAGTTTCCTCCAAAATGAGGGCCCGGGCTGATTTCCCTGAACATTCCAAGACAGCCAGTTTTCACCTTCCATCAGGCCGGAGGGCTGCTCCTGGGCCAGCCCCTACCGATGCCCTCCCACCCCCGGAATGTGTCATTGCCCCTTCCAGACTCTGTTTGTTTTACCACTGGTTGAAATCTTGGAGCATGAAGGGAAACATCGGCCCCAGCACCCCAGCACCCCATCAAAACCTTCCCAGAACTGGCCAAGGAACGGAAGCCTAGTCCTGGTGTCCTGGAAACACTGGGTGAGCACAAATAAAGCTATCGCTGAGCGGGTACCCACTCTAAACTGAGCTCAGCCCCTTGAGCTAAGCCCCTTCCATGTGTGGATGTATATAACTCTCATAAATCCATATCACAACCTCATGCAGTGGATATGTTTACTGTTCCCATTTTATAGATGAAGAAACTGAGTCTAAGATAGGAGATGTAACAGGCATGTCCACAGACAGAGCGAGAACGTATCAGAGGCAAGATTCTAACCCATATCTGTCAGACAGAGGATCAGGACAAGTGACAGTGGCTTCTTAAATAACAATAGCCACATCTAGAGCAGTTTGCAAAATGCAAAACCCTTTCATTTATTCACTCAATGAGTAGACTTTGGTTCCCAATGTCACTGTCCATTCAGCTCCACAGCCCGAGTAGTGGCCCCATTTGATGGTTGAGGAGACCGAGTTTTAGAAAGGACAGCTAACTTGCCTGATGTCACACAGCAACCAAGAAACAAAGCTGGATCTTGGATCCAGCTGAACTTGAATCTTTCAGTGGGGTCCTGGGCTCTTCCACTGCCTGGGCTGAGTCTCAACACGGAGATAGCTCCTATGGTTGACTTCAAGGTGTGATTCAGTTGGATGAAATAAATTTTCCCCTTCCCAAGACCTAGGCCAGTAATGGGCTCTTGGAGGCCCTCTGAATCCAGTCTGGCTTGAACTATCAGATGGCGTTCACTCTCTCTGACCTCTATTCAATCACACCGGGACCCTGAGTCATCCTTGTCTGTGCTACTCTGACTCAAAAAAAATTTTTTAAACCTGATATTGAATATGCATGAGCAAAACATTTCAGCATCTACCCAGCTTCATGAGGGTTCAAATATCTTTCTGGTTATTCCATTCTCTTCTTGTAAACTGATTGAAAAACAGTCAGCATGGACCCTGGGAACCCATGGTCTGGGGTTGCGTCCCGGCTCACCTATGTGTTCGTAGGCAAGTTTCTTAGCCCACCTGTGGTCCAGTTTCCACATCTGTCAAATGAGCACTTATTAAATTGTGCCTCTACCCCTAGGCTGTGGGGAGAATAAAATGAGATTGTTGACATAAAGTATTTAGCAGAAGTCCTAGCCTACAATAAAGCCTCAAAAGTGGCAGGCATTGTTATTATTATCTATATTACTGCTGTTATTATTAACCTACCTAAGCTGAACTTGAACTTGGCATCACCTGCATCCCGTTCTCGGCACATGTGAATGGGCTGGTATTTCTAGCTGAGCCTGCTGCAGGAAAACACTGGCAGCAACTTTTCCAAGCTGGGGCTGTGATCGGTGTCCATTCCAAAACTGCCTGGATCGAACTCTTTGTGTTAAGCATCTTAACTACTTGTTTACTTTTATCTTTCACTGGAATGTTGCCTCTTTCAATTAATTGGCCATTTCTTGTTTAGCTCCTCTAGCCCAAAAAGCAAAAGAAGGGATGAGAAGAGGCACAAAAAACAGTAAGTAGATGCCAACAGCATACTTTCTGGCTTGGGGAGTTGGGGCATCCAGCCTCTTAGCGGCCAGCCTGTTAGAGTTGCTAAATAAACAGGGAAAGGAAGCAGAGGGTGAGGGGGGGAAGGGAAGAAGAGGAGGGAAGGAAAAGGGAGAGAAAACTGCCTACGTACTTTTGGTTGTGGGTTTAGGTATGCACAAGTGCACCAGGTTATGTGTATATGATGTGTATGTGTATGCATGTGTGTCTATGTATGCATGAAAGTGTACAGTGTGCATATGTGTGCCTGGTGTGCCCATTGTGAGTGTACCTTGTGTGTACACAGTGTATATGTTTATATGTAGTGTGTATACGTGTGGTGTGCACATTGTTTGGAAAAGTCTGTACATTTTTACATCATGGTATACAAATGTATACCATGTGTATGCAGTATATGTGTGTTCACATGAATGCATGTGCGTGTCTGTGCTTGTGTGAGCATGAACATGAACCGTGTGCATCCATCGACGCACATTGTGTGCCGATGTGTGTGAATTCTAAGCGCTGTGTCTGTGCACTGTTTACATATCTGTGCGCATTCTGTGTACACGGGTTGTGTAGTGGTTTTTACCTATGCACATGTGTGTGCTCTGTGTGCATTCATGGTCATGGGGGCATGGTCACATGTGTGCACACGTGTGAGCATATGGGTGAGGCTGTGTCCTGGCTGCTGGATTTACAGTGTGGAGACATCAGTGACGTTCCCAGCCTCAGACTCGGGGCCCCAGCTGTTTCACAGTTTATAGCTGGTAGTAGAAATTCAAATCAGCTACCGCTGCCTGCGGACTTCAGTTTCCAGCCAAATTAAAACTAAATTCGGTTACAACCCACCTACTTTATATCCTGGGAATGTTAGTGCTTGTGTTTTCCGATCAACTAATATTTTATCTCCCGCCAAGAAGCTTCTAAAGAAAGGATCAAAGACAATAAGATGAAAGGTAGCTGACTGCCAGGGAGGGGAAACAGGAGGCAGGGGCGCGGAGGGAGGGTGCCCAGCTTTGCTGCCCCAAAGGGTCCGTTCAACCAAGGTCAGCGTGAAGGAGGGTATTTCAGCACCACCACAGGGGGCCTGCTGAACACACTCCAGAATAAAGCAGTAGGGTCTTGAATTCATTCAGGGCAGAACTTCCTTATCATCAAACTTGTTCAGTTCAAGCCAAGAGATAATTATCGGCCCTGTGTATCGAATGTGCGTTCATGCTAAGCACAGATAGTGTGCATGCTGTTAGACAGCTCAGCAGCACGTGTCCAGGAGCTGCGGGACAGGCAGCCACGGGATCAGGAGCTGGGCCCAGACCTCAAGAGCTATGGGAAGATCATCAGTGAGACAAGGACTGCCTGCCAAGGGGCAGCAGGGCGGCCACCCTCCCTGGTGCCGAGAGCTGAATGAGTCCCAGAAATCGTTGACAGGGCATCAGAAAGCTCGTGCAAGCCAAAAGACAAGAGGCAGGAGAGAGAAAAGCACGAAGAACAAGGCAGCACGAAGATAAGCGATGGCTTATTCTTGCCAAGTTCCACGGTCAAAGCTGCTTCCAAGCAAGTGACCGCTGGCATTAGTGAGGCCCTAATATGTGGCTGGCCTAGTGCTGGACAGAGGACAGAGATGAGCTAGACGTTGTCCTGGCGTCAAGGAGCTCACAGGGCAGCCAGGCAGACATGGGGCAGGTCCCAGGTCAGCAGACGGAAGCCTGGGCACTGTGGGGATGCAGCAGCTGGGAAGAGGGCTTGGTGACAAGGCCGGCTTCCTGCAGGAGGCAGTGTCTAGGCTGGGGGTGAGGATGGGAGGTGACCATCCTCAGACCATCTAGGCTGCAGGTTAAGCAAGTGGTTTAAACTCTCTGTGCCTCAGTTTCTTCATCTGTAAGATGGGAATAATAAAAGAACCTACTTCATAGGTTGTTGTTGTAAGAATAGATGAATCCCTTTAAGGAAAATGCTTAGGATATAGTGCCTGGCACGAAGTCTGTGTTAGATATGGGTAACCTGTCATCGTCATCACACCATTCTCATCATCACGAGGACATCATGAGTTAGGAAATGTGGGAGCCAGAATATCAGCAGCTCAGAGTTGCTGGAGCCTGCCAGGCCAGGGTGTCAGGGCAGAAGAAGTCAAGCAGTGAAGCAGAGAGTGAGGCAGGGGCTAGGTCCTGACGGTGCCTGGGGTTCAAGATCAGAGTTTAGTCTTGACACGAGGGCAAAGGGAACATTGTAAGCAGGGAAGGGATGTGGTCTGATGATTACATTAGAAGAATCCCTGAGTCCTTTGTTAGGATAACCAAGTGACCTCCTGATAGAATCATCTCTAACTCCCACTGGCTTCCTGGCTTGGCCCAAACCATTAACATTCTTTATACATCCGTAATCACCACTGCCCCTGCTACTACCACTTCTGGGTTGTTATTATCACTTAGAAGTAGCTGAAGTAACCTGTAGTAATACCGTTATTAATGGTAGCAGCAGTAATTGTTGTCCTAATTTTTTGTTGTTGATGAGGTTTGTACCCCATTCTGAAAAGCTTTTGACTCCATGCTAAGAATCTGGACTTCATTTGCCAGGTCTGAGGTTACAGATTGGCAGCTCAAAGGTCTAATTTACTCTGCAAATGGGTTTTGTTTGCCCCAAAAGGTGACTTTTTAGAAAAAAAAAATGAGCTTCCATTTAAAATAGAGGTATTTTACATAAAAATCTGTATTTCCACCTTCACTTGGAAAATTAAGAGACCCAGCACCAAGTTAACATTCTACAGGCAAAGCAGCTCTGTTTAAGCCTGGGCCTTCAGGCGATGTTGTTTTAGTGCCTGGATGATTCACACATTTGTGGTCTCTTACTGGCCCCTGAAGCTCTGTGGAATTGAGGCTCTTGCCTTAGGAAAGGGAGAGGGGACATGGGCGGTGACTTTCTGCCCAAGGTGTGGTCTGCATTGGGCCTGCTTCTGGCATGGGATGGTGGGGGAGGGCCCTGAGTCACCAGAGCACCCCTTCCTGCTCACCTGTGTTCGGTACAGCTGCTTGGAGACCCCTGAACACCCAGGCAGGGGGTCGGGAGAGATGTATAACTTTGGGAGGGATGGTGACTTGGGTTCAAGAGAAAAATGGGTGTCACAAGATCAACGCTCTCTCTTTCTCTCTTTCTCTTTCCCCGTCCCCTCTGACTCATTCCTTCTCACCACCCCCCCAAGATCTCGAAGCCGGCCCCGAAAGTCTCACCGCCATCGCCACCACCGCTGCCCCTCCCGGTCCCAGAGCTCAGAGTCCCGCTCCTCGAGCTGTGAGAGCAGGTAACCTGTCACCCCACGAAGCCTCTTTGCCCTAGGCAGTGTCCAGAGCCCAGTCTGAGACGCTTACACAGGTGTCATCAGCTTTGCCGTCGTCGCTGTCACTGCCGGGGCCACTCTCCCAGCACAGACTGGCCCCCTGCATTACACTTAGCAGCTGCTACCACTTCCCTGCGGAGCAAGGGCTGGAGACAAAAGGGGCTTGCTGCCACCACTTATAGGAATGACAACAGTTCTAGCTGACGCATGTTCTTTCTAAGTGCTTGTGGCACTGCACTTTGTATATTCACTCACAGATTCCCCTCTACAACCCTACAAAATAGATACTATTATTATTCCCATTTTAAAGATGAGGAAACTGAGGCATATGGCAGTTAAGAAACTTGCTAGTTCCTTAGCAACTAAGTTGAAACCAGGGACTTTGCACTTTCACTAAGGGACCACTCTAAGCACAGAGAAGCTAAGCAACCTCTGAAAGGCCACACAGCACGAAGTGCCAAGTTCGTTCTAAGACCCTTCCAAGTCAGTTTTCTACTCACTTGGATCCTCTCTCTGCTAATACACTGGCTGTCCCAGCCTGAGAAGGGGGAGAGGGGTTCTCATTGATGAGAAGAAGGAGGAGAAGGAAAAGAACAAGAACAAGAACTGGAGCTCTGTTGACGTTGATGTTTGGCATTGTTGATGTCCAGTGGGAAAGCTGGGGCCTACTTGACAGGACCAGGCCAGCTCTCAGATGTCAGGGGCTACTCTCCTCTTCCCAAGTGCTTCTCACACTTGACTCTATGTTCACACCACCTGGGGAGATGTAAGAATCTCATTGTCTTGGCGCCACTTCATCCCAAAATAAAGCAGAGTGTCTCTAGGAAGGGCGGGTGGTGGAGAAAAGGAAGAGGAGGAATATTGACCCAAATCCTGTGCCAGGCACTGTGCTAAGATTTCAAAGACATCCTCTCCCTCAATCATCCCAGTGGCAC
>CM052452.1:10689131-10814489 GCA_028533085.1 Varecia variegata
TGCAAAGTATCTCGTTCATTCTTGTCAGCCATTTTTCCACCAAAGTTTTGGGTGGCAGTCAATATGATCTATTTCACAGATGGCGAAGTCACATACACAAAGACACGCCGATATACGCAGTTACATTTATAGACAAACACATGGAAACACAGATGGACACGCCCAGACATACACATAGTCACGTGACAACCACACGGGCACGCTAAGAACGTTAAATTGAAGCAGAATTTTCTATTTTTGCAGCTGCCTCCCCAGCCCCCAAAATAGCACCAGGTCCGTGAAGAAGCATTTGTCAAATGAACAAATGAGAGAATGAATGAATAAATGAACGAGGAGATGGATGGATGGTTGGATGGATATGTACACAGTGCAACTTTCATGTACACACATGCAAACATACCCAGAACAGAATCACATACGAACATATACAAACACCCCCTAGCGCACTCTATGGTCCTCAGATCCTGTTGGTCCCTGAACCCTCTCCCTGCCATGCTTCCCTCCAAAAGACCCTCAGGTTTCTGTCCTCTGCCCCTCAGGCACCGCGGCCGGTCCCCCGAGGAAGGGCGGAAGTCCCGCCGGAGGCACTCCCGCCGCTGCTCCAAGACCCTCTGCAAGGACAGCCCTGAGGCCCGGCCCAGCCACCCGCCCAGCCAGCCCCTCCAGATGCCCAGCTTCCTGTCGACCAGGGGTGTAGTAAGTATTCCACACAGCCTCCTCTGCCAGCCTTGGCCACGACACTCGCGGGAGGTGGAGGCACAAGTTCAGAGCAGCATATGACACATTTTAATTCAGTTTTGGGCAGAATATCCCACTGGCTCCAGACCTCATTATCAATGAAACAAATGGTCATTCACCAGCCTTTGGCAGCACTTGGCTTGGGGATTTGGGGGACAGAGGGAGAAAAACTCAAATACCCAGGCTTTTTATCAGGGGAGTATTGAAAAATAAGTACTGGTCTCTAGAGTCACACCTGCAGGAATACATGCGTGAGACACCACATGAGGTTTCTTTGGGGAGAAAGGCAAAGAAGGGGTCTTTGACATAATAGAGACACTCCAGATTTTACATCAAGTCTGCATCTTTTATCCCAGCTGGCTGGCAGCATTGGTTGGCAGCTGGGATTTGATTCCACCTATAAACATGACCTTGAAATTATATGAGAATTTTCTTCCACGGAGCTCATAGTGCTTGACCTGTGTCCTCTCATGTGTCCACACAGGTCTTGGGAGTTGAGGGCACAGCTGCTCTCACTTCCTTCTACAGATGGGACAGAAAAATCAAGGCTCAGAAAGGTTAAGGTCTGGGGTAAAGTCACAGAGCAAGACAAGAGCAAAATCCAATTTATCAACCTAGGGTTGAATAAAAGTAGGCAATCCTCCCCCAAGTCAAGGAGGAGCTAAAATTTGACTTCGGACAGTTTGACACCGTGAGCAAGAGATTTAGAGATGGATCTGAATTCAAGTCTTACCTTGGCCACTTGGTAGCTGTGTAGCTTTAGGAAAATTAGTTAACCTCAGTCTTCTCATTGGAAAACTTGAAGTAATACCACTTCCGTGTGGGACTGCTTGGAATATGCAATAAGATAAAGTATGGGAAGGCCTTTTGTGGGTTCTAAAGGGATGCACAGAAAAACGGGAAGAGAGTCAATGTTAACATAGCCAACAATAGCAGCAGACAGTGGTGAAGGGACCTGTCTTCTCTAGCTACTTGTGAACTTGAAAAAATTTCAGGTAGCTGATTCTTAAGAAAGGAAAGATGAGGTAGATGCAAGGAAAAGCTCAGGGGTGCTTGCAGGGAGGTCAAGAATGGAAAGGCATGACAAAAAACAGTCAGGCCTGGCTGGAACAGTAGTTATCTGAAGTGCATTCTGTAAAACCCTTCTTCACCAGCCAAGGCACCCAGCATCACCAAGGTCTAATTTTGGCCAAATCCTGTGTCTACCTGAGACAGTCCACAACTCACCCCAGGCCCTTGCTTTGCAGAGATGCCTGGGGTTACTGAGTACTTGCAGATGGCAAATGCCCACCTGCATTCTCTCCTCCCCAAATGTCCTAAGAAGGGATCTTCTGAGTATGACAGAAAGTCCATAGGCCTGGGTTCAAGTCTTGGCTTCACTGGACTAATCATTTTATACCTCTCAGCCTCAGCTTTCTCAACTGAGAAATGGGCATGATTATCCAATTTGTCTCCTAAAGAGATTGTGGCAAAGGTAAAGATAAATTTGAAATATGATCAATAAGAGGTAGAGGAATGTTTTTAAGTTAATAAAGGCTGCCTAATCTCCCTGGTCATAATATTCGTGGCAGCTCATCTGGAGGCCCCAACTGGGGCCATAGCTAAAATATGCCATTGGGAACAACTGGCTTATACTTTCTTACCTGCCTGGGATGGTTTTCTAACAAGGTCATATCTGTCAAAATATGGCAAAAAGCTGGGTCTGTCCTCCCACACCAGCTGGGGAGGTTACCAGATTGGCTATTGGTAGTTTGCCTTACTAAAGCACATGGATTCTTAATGCTTTTGAGGTATGATGATTTGATACTTCCCATGAGCCCAACCACTATAAGAAGAGCTGAAAGCCAGGGCTCATCTGTACCTAGAAGGAAGAGGCCTTAAGAGCTCATCTAGCCCAAAGCCCTGATTATCAAAAAGGGAAATTGAGATCCACAGGAGAGAAATTACTTACATGGATTGTAGCAAGGCAGAGTTGTTAAAAATATGGTATTATTATTTTGTGGTCAAATCCTGGCTCTGAGATAGTTACTTAAACTTTTCTGAGCTATAGTTTTCTCGTCTATTAAAAAAATGTAGATAATAACAGTCTCTTCTTCAAAAGGAACTGTTGAGCCTACTTGGCACAAGGGCAAAACTCAGCAGATACTAGTAGTGTTAGCATGACAACATTCCAGATCCTGGCTCTGTGCTTACCAGCTGTGGATCCTTAGAGAGTTATGTAAACTCTCTGTGTCTTAGTTTCTTCAAAATCTACAAGATGAGGATTTCTTCAAAATCTCAAGGTTGCCTGGCTTTTGGGAGCATCAAATCCCCCTGAATCTGGTCCTTTTAGTATCCTTCCCATGCTTGGCATTTTGTCATCTTCTCTCTTACAAAGGCAGAGATAGAAGAATGTTCCATGTTGGACCAAAGGTTTCTACAAGTCCTGGCCCCAAGTTTTTCTCTCTGTTAGAGCTCACATCAGAGTCACTTTCATTGAAACATCCATCTAATCATTCATTCAAGTCTACCAACATCTGTTAAGCATCTATAGAGCGTGAGGCTCAGAGTCGGCTCTCTGGATCCAACGAATAAGAAAGAAACAGGCTGTGCTTTCTAGTGGAGAGAAACAGATAAGTGAAAAACAGTAAAAGACAATGCACAACAGGTTATGCAGGATACTTAGATGAGGTGGAAGATTAGCAGGCAGGGGTGGGGATTAGGGCTAGGGTCAGGCAGAAAAGGTGACAATTACCTGAAAAACTAAGAGTTAGCCAATGAAAAGAGGAAATGAATATTGGAGTCAGGAAATGAGATAAAATTATAGGGCAAGATATGGGGCTCTGCAGGTAAACAGGAGCCCAAACATAAGGATCTTCTATGCCATGGCTCCTGCCACACTCAGTTGCAGGCATTTCATATGCATGGCTCTTTAAAAAATCAAGGGCAGGTGCATTATATCAAGGGACTTATTTTCATTTATGAATATGCAAATTTTGACTGTTAACTGCAATCCTAGTTGGTGAGCTAAAGGTAGCCTGAGGCTTTGTTGCTCAGTCAGAGCCTAAATCCAACTGGAGGTTCCCAAGGAGATGGTTTAGGGGCCCCTCACAGCCTCCACACATGACCCTTATCTTCATTCTACCATCTCTGTTCAAGGCATGGGGAAAAAAGAGGGATGAAAAAAAACTCTCTTGCTAAACTTCAGGAGCTCACAGTCTAGCAGTCAAGAGAATGCTGTAAAGATTGAGTCTGTGAGCACTAGTACCTTCTCTGGTTGTTAAAATATTCCAATACTTGCACACCAGTTGATAAATAGGCCCTGTCCCCTCCTCCCCCCACCCCAGTCAACCCAGCCATCCCTTCCCTCCCTCCCCTGGAACCTTCTGAACCTTCTCACAATCCAGCAACTGAAAAGTGACACCTAATCCCCTTCAGTGTCAAGCCAGCTTCCCTTTTGATGGGGCAGTACCCATACCCAACTAGTTGTTGAATATTTTAAATGTCACCCCAGCAGTGATGGAAGCAAGTACAATGTATAGTGGGACCACAGAGGAAGGGCCAGATAATGTTGTCTTAATGTCTGAGAGGGCTTCACAAATAAGGGATCATTTGAGTTGGGCTTTGAAGGATGGGTAGGAGTTTGTCAGGTTGAGATGGTTGATGAATAGAGGGAGAGGTAAATACCACTACATGGCAGGCACTGTCACATGCTTTACACATTTTTTGCCTCATTTGATATACAAAGCAGTTCTTTGAAGTAGGTACAATTGTTATCACCATTTTTCAGATGGGAAAACTGAAGTTTTGAGAAGCAAAGTGACCTAGGAAGGTAACCCAGTTGGGAGAAATGGGAGCTGGTATGAACTGTGGCTTGTGCCTTGGAAGCTCACTCTGATAGCCAGCACAGAGGGTGAACTGGGTGACAGGGAGGGTGGATTGGACAATGGAGAGGCTGGTGGCTCCAAGGTTTGGCCATTTCCCTGTGGTATGGGGTTCTCTATCAAGTTTGCCACAACAGGAGAGGGAATGTAGGAGGAGACTGGTCAAGACTGAAGCTGGGCAGAGGAGAAGGGTAGGCTTCTTTTTTCCTCCTCTGGCCTCTAGCCTGGGTCAATAGTCACCACATACCCCTCATCAACAAAAACCTGCACAGATCCAAGACACACACCCCCCCCCACAAAAAAATGATAATAATAAAAGAAAAATTTGTAGTCCATAAAAGAGGACCTCATGAAACTTGTAAACTGGAGGAAGCAATAGAAGTGATTAAGACATGAGTTTTGGCATAGATCTGGGTACTCTGGAGTTTTTTTATCTTGTCTCTCTGTGAGACCTTGGGTAACAGCAATAACTAATGTTTACTGAGCACCTACTATGCACCAGGTGCTAGGCTAAATTCTTTACATGCTTTTATAATAGCCCTTCAAGGGAGCTTCCACTAACATCTCCATCTTATGATGAGGAAACTCCAGCCTAGACAAATTAAGTAAAGGTCAGCTATTCAGTGGAGAAACTACAATTTGAACCCAGAAAGTCTGACCTCAGAGTTTAATTCCATGACCTTCCCTGTGTCATTTCATTTCTCAGGGCCTCAGTATCCTCATCTGTACCTTGGGCTAATAATCATGCCTACTTCTGTGATTGTTATGAGAATGGAGTGAGATAAGGTATCCATTCATTTAAAAAATATGCACTAAACACCCACTATCTGCCAAGCACAGTTCCAGGCACCAGAACACAGCAGTGAACAAGACAGACAGTGCCCCTGCCTTCTGCCTTCACGCAGCTTTTGTTCTGTGTCAAAAACGTATACCAATGCTTGGGACACAACACTCAATATACACTAGTTGCTATTAATTGTCATCGTAGTGGCTTTACTAAACTTACTCTAAATAAACCCAGATATGTTGTTTTCAGAGTATCTCTGGTCTCAAAAACCTTCACCATATCCAAGACCTCAGGCGGATTTCACAACCACCCCAGGAGAAAGGCAGGATGGGAATATGCTTCTCATTTTGTAGACAGGGAAAATGAGGCTGAGAGACAGTCCGTGGATGGCTCAGGCCTTCAGAACCCAGTTCAGGCTCTTGCACACTCTGCAAAGCCTTCGAGCTCTTGCCTAGCTGAGAAACTCAACATCCAACATCCAGTGGCTGGATGCAGCAGTGACTTTACTGCAGTTCAGAGAAAAGTGGAACCAAAGTGCAGGAGCGTGGGATGAGACCTGGGAATTTTCAGGGCCAGTTTTTTTTTTTTTTTTAATGGGAGGTGACATAGCATTGTCAACTTTTACTTCTGCCGAGGAAGGACAGAAAAAAGAAAACCACCATTTTCTACCACTAAAGGGACATTTTACCAACCAGAAGAGGTAGGAAGGACGTGACCTTGGAAGAAAGGATGAGTCTTTAAATCGAATGCATTTAGCAGGATGAAAAACTCATTACATTGAACTTACTGTTCTCATTGCAATGTGGGCTGGTGAAAAAATTAGTCTTCCTGGGTCTGTGCGGAGATTTCCAAGAGCAGCGGGCAGAGGACCCTCAAGATAGGCTTCAAAGACAGGGTGAGCTGGAAGCCGTCATCCCCTTTTTGGCTCCTGCTGAGGGGAAAGAACAGGGAAGCTGGACCACCTCTCCCTGCCTTAGGTTTGATGCAGCGCCCAGCCCTGTGGGATCACCCCAACCCCAAAGGACTTTGTCATCCTCCCACAATCCCCAGGAGACCCCCCTCTCTTTCTCTACCTTCTCCTCTCCCAAATGAACTCCCAAAAGGTCAATGAATCCATTCTTTTGCTGCCTTCCTGAACAACAGCAAGGAAAATAAACTCAGTGTCTTTGTGAAACAAAAGGATTTTTTTTTTTTTTTTTTTTTTTTAAGGAATAACCAGAACCCTCTAGCTAAAAGCTCTGCCATACAGCTCTACACTCACATGAGAATTTCCAGGCCCCCATATGGCAGGGAAGGAAAAAAAAAAATTTATAGCCATCACTCTCCATGGGGCCATTTGAAGCTCAGTAAATGGACTTGTTCAGTTTAATTGGAATTCTCTTCTTGATTGTATTTTTGTAACCTATTAGGCCGTGCTGCCTCTTGATCTCGGAATTCAGCTGAAATTAAATTTTGAAGTGTAAGTGAGAGGTTGCCTTTTTTCCCCCGTTCTTGATTAAATAATGATTTGAAACAAAAACAATAAATAACAGTGCCGGCTTCCCCGGAGGGTTGAGAGACACTCCCAGTGAAATGCCAGGGAACCGGAGTTCGTGGTGGGGGGATTTAATTACTTATTAGAAAAACCCAAGTGGTAACGCTGAGTATATTAAGGAACAAGGAAATAAGGCAAGCTTTGGCGCTTCAAAGAAAACACACACACGCTGGAGCCTGGCATTGCAGGGGGATGAGGGAATAAAGGAGAAATATTTGTTCATTTTCCCCCAATAGCCACGAGTGTGTGAAAAGCAGTTTGTCTTTAAAAAAATCTGAGACTGACAGTCCCGACCCAGAAGGGAAGAGCTTGTAATAGCTCTGGGGTCTGGATATGATTTAATAGATCTGGTCTTCTGGTTCCTTTTACTGACAACAGTCCAACAGGGATTTAAAGGGCGGAGATGGGGAAGAGGCAGCAGTCTACTTCCTAGTTCCGGAAGGAAAAGATGAAACATACAAGATGTATTGTGTTTCTGTTGCTTGCAGAGGGTTCAGAGCAGCAACAAACTTTTAGAATAGAGAGTCCCAAACTTTGATGTCTCAGGAGCCAGGCGGCTAAAAGACATGGGTAACAGTGACCCCATGGGGTTTGGGGCCGGGAGTGCTCATGCCCCATTTGAAAGGGGCAGCTGCCATAGCCCTCAGGCTGCTTATTGCCAGGCAGGAATGTGGGCCTGATGTTGCCAGATCTTATTTTTCAACAGAAACTGGAAATGAGGTTGTTACGTGAAACCTCTCCATTCTACCAGTGTTGGCCATTAATTCAAATTCATTTTCAAACATACGACATGGGCTAAAGAAAGCATGTCTGAAACAAAGCGTGGCTTGGCTTGCCAGTTCTCCAATGTTGATCTGAGATGTTGAAGCAGACACTGTCCATATATATTTCCTCACCCTCCCCACTCCAGGGCTACACAGCCAACTTCTAGCTCCCAGATGGGATTCCCTGGCTGCCAAAGCTCACTTTGCCTTCAACCCACGAGTGATGGGCAACTGGTGTATAAATACCCCAGCTCCCTCACCCCTTGGTTGGGATTAACTCAGGGGTACAGGTTCTACTCTGGCTCCCAGGGTGTCTGCAGTGGAATGAAGCACCAGCTGCCCACTGTGGTAGCTGGTCTGATCATGCATCCTGCATCGTCTTCCTCTCTCCCCCATCCCATTTCCCCATGCTCCTACTGGGGTACCTTTTCCTCTCAAAGAAACTATTAGCACTCAAATTCCTGTCTCAATTTCTAGGAATCCAGATTAGACAGGTGTTATTTCACCTGGCAACTAAATAGATCTTACAGAGGTCGAATTTTCATTCAACCCAAAGTTTGGCCTTTGTGAAGACATGGCAGGGAGGGTGAGGGGGAGATGGAGGAAGGAGTGAGATTGGATTGAAGAATAGAACCCTGGTGTGAGGGTTCCAGGTATCAAAACTGGGTCCTGGGTACCGGGAGGGCATTATTACCGGATGACGGAGGGTCTGGGGTGGCTCTAGTTGGTGAATGTCTTGGGGACCATTTCTCAGCCAATAAATAGTACAGGGGCAGAGAGCAGTTGTGTGCTAGAGAGAAATTCCCAGGGCATGAAGAAGAGCTCTTCAAAGATGAATTTTGAGAGGCCTATTATCTAAACAAGGAGACAGACAGGAGCAACGGAGAGCCGTCCTGTCACGTCAATGTCGAGTGGGCAGCTGTTTGCATCTTCTGCCAGAGGGAGTGTCTGGCTGGGAAGGAGGTGTCCAGGGACGGGAGGGCAGAGGCCTCCATTGTGGACCCATCACTACCTTCATGACTCGGAAGTCTCCTTTGCACGATCACAATACACAACCATTCTGCCTTTGTTCCCCTCAATGGCGTCTCCCCTCTTGTGTGTGTGGAGTGAGTGGAGAGCTCCGGAGAAGGTGGTGTCTGGGGTTTGGGAGGCCATCAAGCTGTCCAGACATCTCTAATGATGAGTTTATGAAAAGGCTCCTACCACCTGGAAGGATAAACAGAGCCCATCAAGACTTGTAAAGATGAAAGCAAACAGAGTTTAGCTGCAAAGAAGCAGGAACCAATGTTTTCAGGTTACCACCTCCTCCCCATCTAAGCAGGCCAAATAAAGTGAGAAGATATTTTTGTGATCAGTACCCTCTAGGGACATTATGTGACACTGGCTCTGCCCTGTCCAAGGGTGACCAGCCCGGAGAGAAAGTGAGAGATCAAACCCCACCTATCCTCCATGCACCATGCCCTGGATACTGATACGAAGCCCAGAGAAAGGGGTACTATGTCTTTTCTAATTTGGCCTGGCCAGAAGGGGTGCCATTTTTTAAATTCCTGACCCTTAAGGAGCAGCTTTTCCTAACCTGAACAAGGTCACTGTGTAGTCTCGCAGCCTTGCTGCATGCAAATGGGCACACTCTGTCTTTCAACTTGACCTCCCAGAGTAGCAGAGAGTGGAAAAGGAAGTAAGGAATCCCAGCCCAGCTTGTGCCATCTGAAAGGCTTTGCAGGTCTGGAACATCTCAGCTGAAGCCTGGAGCTTATGCTGTTGAGATCATCTGCAGACAATGTGCTTTCTCTCCGGGGCCTGGGTCTGAGGAGCATCAGGAGGAAGGGAGGAAGGAGAAAAAGAGAAGAGGCCTTCTTTCTCTCTGCCATGGGTCTGGACCTTAAACTTGATTCTAAGACCTAGTATTCAACAGCATAGCACGGTGACTAAGGTCAACAATAATCTATTGTATATTTCAAAATAGCCAGAAGAGAATAATTTGAATGTTCCCAGCATAAAGGAAAGACAAATGTTTAAGGTGGTGGATATAATGATGGATTATCCCAATTACCCTGATTTGATCATTACACATTATATAAATGTATCCAAATATCACGTGTGCTCCAAAAATATGTACATCTGTTATATATCAATAACAATAAAAACTTGATTCTAGAGGTTCTCTCAAGCTCACACACACAGCCCTGAGCTGGTCTTGAGACCCCAACCTTTAGCCAAGTTCTAGTTTTCTAGAACTTTTCTGAGTATGATGGAGACCAGTTCCTTCCCAAAAAGACACTGAATTCCCAAAGCTGTCAATCACTCAGCTGGACTCCACCAGGGCCTGGTCACCCAGCCATCTCTACCAACAAATTAAGTTAGGGTGGACACACAGAGGCTCCCAAGGGACCATGGAGCAGCTCTGTTCACTGGACAAGATTTACTGGGTACCTACTCTGTGGCAGGTGCTGGTGGGTCCTGGGCTACAACATTGAACCAGTCATGGCCCTTTCCTCAACAAGATCCCCACACAGACTGGAGAGAGAAGCAATAAGATAAGCAACTTCCCTGCTGAGTAACAATGCTATGGTGCACAGATGGTGGTCATTTTTGAGTGAATGAATGAGTAAAAGATTGAATGAATGAATGAAGTACAGAGTATTGTGCTATCCTGGTCTGGAAGATCAGAGAGGGTTTTCTAGAGGAGGTGGTAGGAAACCTGGAGGATGAATAAATTTAGTCATGCCAAGTGGGGAAGAGGTGGAGTGTTCTGGGCAGAGGAAATGGCATGTGCAAATGGCCTGGGGTTAGAAGAACAAGATGGGATGCCAGAACCAAGAAAACTCAAATGGATCAGCTTAGGATGTGGGGGCCAGGGTGGGATGGTGTGGAAGAGAGTGGAAGAGATGCTACTTGTAAAGTATAAAGAGCTAGGTTGTAAAGGGCATTGTAATCCATGTCAAAGAGTTCAGATTCATTAAAAAAAAAAAAAAAGGTGGGGGGAGGGACTTTTAAACACACCAGAGAGAAGGGTATTTTCAAGTATCAAGGTCAACCCAATGAGAACATTTCAACAGTGCCTTTATTTTGGTTTTATGTTGTTGATGGAAAAGCGTGATGCCTTGTAGATTTCTTCAGTTCTAACCACACAAGTTACATATGGATAAGTCAGTCACAGCCAGGTGGAAACACTCTGAAATTATCCCCGTGAGCTCAGGGTGTCAGGTTGAGAAGGCGAACAAAACAAGGTCCCCTTCTTTATCCACTAGCCCTGAGAGGCCTCACACTGAAGAAATCCTTGCCCATGGGGACCCATGACATACTAGGAGAAATGCTTTAGAAATTGGTAGTCAAGACTGGGAACAAGTACCTGGGAGAGACAGGCCCAGCCTGGATGCCCCCAGGTAGCAAGCCACACGATAATGGAAATCATTGCACCCACAGGCCCCTGCCCTTGAGTTGTCTTCCAGCCTAGTCCCCTCCAAGATGAGCTTGCCTGATTCACCTGTAATGCACTGGCCGGCCACCATTCACCGCCTCTGGGGCAAAGATTCCACGCACCAAGCCCCAGCCTGAGAGCTCAGGTCCCAGGGTCTGGCTGCCTGGCACGATGCTTTCTCATTCCTGACACAGATGGTGGAAATACACGTGTGACCATTGAACTCCAGAGGCAAGAAAGCTGTGGCATCCAGACTGCAAAGGGGAAGACAATGGGAGGACTTGAATGGGAACAGGGCTTTACATTATTTTAAAAGAAGTCTCACTCTAGAAAACTCCACCTGGGCACCCTTATTTTGAGGTCCCTTCTCCCCAAGCAAAGCTAGCCAGATTGCTAAGCAGGTGAAGTGGCAGCTGCACTGGTTGGCACTTGGTCTGGACCATCACCTTGCCTGTGTGCAAAGCCTCCTGGGAGTATCCACAAAGGAAGTCCTGCCTCCCAGCCCCAGGAGCTGACATCCTGAGCTGCTGGAGTGATCTCTGCTATTCTCGCAGTTCCCGTGTCTCTGTGTCTCACCCTCATGACCAATTGCTGAGAAGGTAGAAATGGCTCCTTAGGAAAACACAGAAATCCCCCTCCTTTAGGCCCAAGGTGCACAGGATAAAGTGGGGAGAAAGGCAGGCTCTTGGTGGTGAAGGCTGCCCTAATACTTGTAGGATCTGGGGCAAGAGCATGCAAGAAGGTCCACATACGAGATGTCTAAGTGTTTATAAATATGTCAGCAAACTTAAATATGTTCTCCTATCTTGGCAAACATACCTTCAAAATGATCTGAAAGTGAATTTTAAATTTAGAATCTTGGATCCTTCAGAGTGCCAGGCCATGATATGGCAGTGTGGGGACAGTCTGGCCCTGGGACCATCCCTTTCTCTTCCTGCCTCTGGCACCATCCAGTACTCTGATGGGCATCACACACACACATGCACGTGAACACCTCAGCATGTACATCCAAGTTCTGTCCAAACAGCCACCCTTGGACCTAGGAGTGTGCATACTTGAAGCATGGTCTACCTACAGGAGAACAGATCCGTGGATGAGGCCTACAGAGACCTTAAAAGGGGGCTCAGGGACCATTTAAACAGAGGATTCTGGGATCTCAGGTACCCAGAGAGTAGTCTGGGCACAGGAGTAGTTTGCAGGGGGTGCTCTCTTGGCCCCACAGATTTGTCACCCCGCAGAGATGGTTATAGCGGGACGAGACCCAGGGCTGGGATCCCTCTTGCCCACAGTGAAGCATGGAATTGTTGGCTGGGGCCAGAACCAAACCCACTGTGTCATCCCAGCCATGACACTGGTCTGAAGGTTTGAAGAAAACCACCCATCATGCTCCTAACTACAAAATTACCTTCCTGAGTACTGGCTGTCTCTCACCTCCCCCACTCCTTCATCTGCCCTAGATCAGCCCCAAACAGGGTTCTGGGAGCCCCTTTGTATTCCCAATCACCCCACCCCTTTCCAAAACCCTATGTCGCAAGTACATCCTCTCTCCCGCGTGTCCCCTCGGTAGATGCAATACTCCAGCTTCCACGTGCATATTCAGCGAGGGTTTCCTGCTCCAACTTGGGCATGAAGGGATTGACTAGGTTGACTAGGGTAGGTCCCCTTAATGAGAAAACCAAACCAAACTGATGCCCCACCTGTCAAGAGCACCAAAAAAAAAAAAAAAAAAAAAAAAAACAAACCAAAACTCAAAGTTCAGGGCCAAGTTTGAGGATGTGCAGAAAGGTGTGTGTTTTTTCTTGTCATTTGCGACTCTAACGATGGACTCACGTTGCCCGCTCTTCCCTTTCTCTTACACCTTACCTACCTACTAAAGGAGGAGTTCTTGCTTGGTAAGTGGATATAATCCGCAAAGACATGAGAGAATTTATTAGAAGCCACTCAAGAGCCTTAGCTACCTTCTACAAGGGGAAAAGGACACACACAAATATCTGTAGAGACCTTTTTTTTCGTTTGTTTTCGGTCAGACTTTGACTTCCATTTTTTTTTTTTTGTCCTCCCCTCTTTCTTTTCCCCTTTAGTTGAAAACTGCTAAAATGTCAGTTTGCGATCTTGACTTTATATTTAAAAGAGAAAAACAAAAAAACAAAAACTCTCATCTTTATTTCATTTCTTTTCCCCATGTGATATTTGTTTAGGGTTCTATTCAGGCAACTTTTTCTTTTTTAAAAAAAAAAAAAAATTGTTCAAATAATTGAGGATTTGGTTGACGTTTAAAATTTTGGCTTTATCTCCTTTTTTTTTTTTTAATTTCCAAGATATATTTTTTCCAGGCCCATAGACCCATTTCTTTTCCCCCTTCCCTTTCCTTTATTTTTATTATTGTTTTAGGTTGAGTTAAGGGTGTTTACACCCCCCCCATTGAGTTGACTCTTTGTTTAATTCATTAGAAATTAAATTTTGTATAATTTCCCTTTTCTTTTGTTTAATCTGGATCGCATGCTTTTTCTCTGCATGATACCTAAATCTTCCAGTTATTCTAGCAGGGGGTAAAAAAAAAATATCTCCTTTCTGTGGTATTCTTTCAGGAATTTGTGCTTTTGTTTTTTGGCGTCTCTTCTTTCTTCTCCTCTCTCTCTCTTTCCTTTCGTTACAGTGCATCATGACGGTAAACATTTCTTGGTTATTTAGACACAGCCCACGGGCCCAGCTCTCAGCAGTGTCCAACGGGTCTTTTTGCTTTCAGATCACTGGGTCGGGGTCTGCTGCTGACCTCTTTACCAAAACAGCCAGCCCGCTCACCACCTCCCGAGGACGCTCCCAGGAGTACGACTCAGGCAATGACACGTCCTCGCCACCCTCCATGCAAACCAGCTCAGCCAGGTCTCGGGGCCAGGAGAAGGGGAGCCCCAGTGGAGGCCTAAGCAAGAGCCAGGAGCTCAACAGTGGCAACACCTCCGATTCAGGGAACTCCTTCACCACCTCCTCACCCCAGAACAAGGGGGCCATTTTGGAGAATCTCTCCCCCACCAGCAGGGGAAGAGAGTCAAGGTCAGTGCACCTGGTGGGGGTCAGGGAGGTTCCCACCTTAGTTCCACCTTCTCACTCTCTTATCTCAACACCCCACCTCCCAGGAGTCTTTTATTTGCAAAAGAGAGAAAACTCAACTCAAACTGGCTTAATGTTTTTGCCTGTTTGTTTGTTTGTTTTTAATCCAGGGGTACTAGCTTCAGGTATAGCTGGATCCAGGAGCTCAAAAATATGTCATTGGGAATATGTCTTTCCCATTATATTGCTTAGTCAGTCTCCCTGCTCTACTGGCCTTATTCTTAAACAGAACCTCCCAAAGCATTGACAAATATGACAAGCAGCTAACAATCTATCAGTTGAGCCAGACAATGGAAGAATAATGCTTCTTTCTCCAATATTTCAGCAAAATCCCAGGGCAGGTGCTCATTGGTTCTGCTTGGCTCAGCTTAGGTCATTTGCCCAGCCCTGGACCAATTACTCTGTCCCAGGGAATGCTGTGCTTTTGGCCAGAATGTGTCACATGCCACCATTGGGAAGGAATGAGAAGTTTCTCACCTTCCTCTGCAGGAAAAGCCTGGTTATTGATATTGGGAGGGATGGAGGTTGGGCAGGCAAAAACAGATGTCAATTTTACCAATAATTGTAGGAGAAAGTCTAACATTAAATTCATTTTAAGTCACTGTCACTTAAAAACATACTACAGTACTTATCCAAATAAACTGAAAACTTATATCCACATAAAACCCTGCATATGGATGATTATAGCAGCCTTATTCATAATTGCTAAAACTCGGAAGCAGCCAGGATGCCCTTTAGTAGGTGAGTGGATAAATCAACTGTGGTGTGTTCAGACAATGGTAGATTATTCAGGGCTAAAAAGAAAGGAGCTATCAAGCCATTTAAAGATGTAAAGGAAACTTAAATGCATATTTCTAAGCGCAAGAAGCCCATCTGAAAAGGCTATATACTATATGATTCCAATTGTATGACATTCTAGAAAAGGCAAAACTATGGAGCAAGTAAAAAGATTAGTGGTTGCCAGGGGTTGGTGGGAGGGAGGGTTGAACAGAAGAAAACAGAGGATTTTTAGGGCAGCGAAACTACTTTGTGTGATACAACAGGGTGGATAATTGTCATTATGCATTTGTCCAAACTCATAGAATGTACAACAGTAAGAGTGAATTCTAATGTAAACTTTATGGACTTTTGGTGAGAATGATGCGTCAGTGTAGGTTCATCGACTGTGACACATGTACCACTCTGGTGGGGGATGTTGTTGGTAGGGGAGGAGGTTATGCTTGGGGGCAGGACATGTATGGGCACTGCCCATACTTGCCATTCAGTTGTTCCGTGAAACATACACGGCTCTAAAAATGTTTATTTTATATCTGTGTGTGTGTACACACACACACACACACACACACCCCATAGTACAATTTTAGGGAAAGGGAGATCAACCTATCGTAGAACATTGAGACTTCTCAATTTTTTTTTCCCATCTTTACACATTTGCTAGATGCAGTTTTCCTGCAGAAAACACTTCCATACAGTAGCTTATGAGCCCGTTGTAATTCTCCTACTTCATCACTCCCTTGCTTTCTAGCTCAAGAAATCACAACAAAATGCTAATCACTAAGGGTAGTGTCACCATAATAGCTACTAAAATTTACTGATCACTTCATCTGTACCATTCATTTAGTTATTTATCCCTCAACTTGTTATCAGGAGCTTCCTATATGCCACTCAGCTTGGTGCTGGGGATATAAAAACAGAATGGTCTTTTCCCCCAGGAGGTTATAATTGACGGCACAGAGGCACAGATGTGGGGGGACTGGAAAGCTTTGCTGGTGCACTCCACCATGCTAACACTGGGGTTTTCTTCTTTCTGGGAGTGGGAGTCTGCCTTTGTTCAAAGTGGCCAAAATTTTCAAAAGATGACCAAAGCTTTAGCACCGAAGCAGTTAACAGCTTCTTCAAGGACAGAGCACCCTCTGTCCCTAACACAGTACCCACTTCAGTCCTGTACAAACAGCTTGGCATCCATGCACAGATCTGGCCTCTGTCCTTCCCCAGGACATCCCTGGCCTCAGCTCACACCCAAGCTTGGCTGGGAGCCAGAGCTGGGCCAGAACAAATGTCAATGTCTCCAAGAACATGCAGTGAAGTTCCCAGAAGAGAGAAGGAGTCACATGTCTACTGATATACTGCAATGCTATTATGCAGGAAAAATCGAGAATAGGTGTAATAACAACTACAATAATAACAGCAGCTAATATTCATTGAGCCCTAACCACAGACTAGGTACTATGCCAAATGCTTTCCATAAATAACCTTCCTTAGTTCCTCATAAAACCTATATGGGATGGGTACTCTTATAATCCTTTGGTAACTGATGGGGAAACTGAGGCTCAGAGTGATTGACAAACTCAATTAATAAGTGACAGCACCGGGATTCAAATACAGATTTGTCTCCAGAACTGGAAGTAAAACCTGAGAGACATCTAACAGTTACCTGCTTAATTTGATCTACATGGACAGCCAAATTAAATAATTTAGACCCAGCCTTTCACTTTGAAATATAAATGATGGTTAAATCCATAGCTATTTGTGTCATGCCAGTTATGAGGACAGAGCTCAATAAATATGGGCTAAGTAGAAGAGACATCAGCTCTAAATCAGGGAACCACAGACACTAAAGGTAGAGAGCTGGCGAGGTGGCAGGGGTGTGGGCTTTGGAGCTGGACAGATCAGGGTTTGGGACTCTGGGTGGCCTTCACCAAGTAACTAACCTTCTGAGTCTTCTCTGTAAATCGGGGATAATAACAGTGCCTGCCTCATAAGGTTATTGAGGAGACTAATGAAATGATGCTTGTGAAGTGCCCACACTGAAGAGGTTTGAAATGTTCAAACCACAGCTACTTACTGATTACCTAAGATATACGTACAAGCCCTGTGCTAGGTGCTAGAATACAGTGTCCAGAGAGACATGCGTTCTGTCCCCAAGGAGCTCAATGTCTGGGTCAGGAAGAGACAATCTACAATTATAAGACTGATCCATATAGGGGCCAGGGTCTATGGTACACACTGGAGATCACCCAACCCAGACTCCAGAGTTTGAAGGGAAGATATCAAGGAAGGCTTTCCAGAAAAGATGAGGTCAAACTAAAGCCACATCCATGAGTAGGAGTTGCCAGATGAAGAGGGGAGAGGACAGGGTTGCAGAGAGCCAGAACATTTTAAGGCCTGAAGACAAGGGAGAGAATAGGGATGTGCCAGGAGGAACAAGTAGCCTATTATGCCTGGAATCAAGAGAGGAAAATGTCAGGAGCTGAGATTGGAGGGGTGAGCAGGGGTCAGTCTTGATGACCCTTGAAAGCCATATTAATGTGATTTGAACTTGACTCTTGGCCCAATCCAAATGAACATGTCTTTACTGAGAACCTAACAGAAGTCCAGCATGGCCCTAGGCAGGGTGAAAATACAGAAGACAGGACCTAGTCCTTTGGGTGATTCTGACTCCACCCTTGTGTGGGTCCCAATTACTCCATCTGCAAAATGGGCTACACCAAAGTTCCCTAAGCTTAAACCAACTACAGGTTATCTTCTTGATTTTTACCATATCCATGTACTACTGGTACTCTCATTTACTTTAATAAACTTATGATAGATAGATAAATAGATGTAAACTTAGAGATGCTATCTGAAATGGAAAATGAGTATTACTTGTCCTAAATAGAAGGTACCTATAAAAATGCAACAATGTATTTAATTCTAGTTAGTTACAGTTTTGTGCCCAAGGCTCCGAGTCTGAGGTCTTCTCTCTCTTGGGGAGATTGTGAAGTGTTAGAGAAGTGTTAAAAACACACTAGCACCCAACAGAGGCTTTCTCATTAATGTAATAAGAAGGATGGGAAAAGATTAGAAAGGCAATACATCTCCCACCATGTGATTTGATGTTATTTAGCATCATGCCCATGCCCAGTGACCTCCTAAAATACTCTGAAGTGGCCCCTATGGTATGTGTCCCATACTTGGGGAAATGCTGAACTGCATCATTTACTTTTTTTTTTTTTTTTTTGAGACAGAGTCTCGCTTTGTTGCCCAGGCTAGAGTGAGTGCTGTGGCGTCAGCCTAGCTCACAGCAACCTCATACTCCTGGGCTCAAGCAATCCTACTGCCTCAGCCTCCCAAGTAGCTGAGACTACAGGCATGCGCCACCATGCCCGGCTAATTTTTTCAATATATATTTTTAGTTGGCCAGATAATTTCTTTCTATTTTTAGTAGAGATGGGGTCTCACACTTGCTCAGGCTGGTCTCGAACTCCTGACCTCGAGCGATCCACCCGCCTCGGCCTCCCAGAGTGCTAGGATTACAGGCATGAGCCACCGTGCCCGGCCTGCATCATTTACTCTTAAGGTCTCTTATATCTTTACTCCTCTAACATATGTGGCCCGGGATGTCTTTCCAGAGGTAGTAGGATGTGAAAAGGTGGAAGGAGGGTTCTGTGAGAACACCACAGCCTAGGCAAAGATAGGGAGGTGAGTATTAGCTCAAGATGCCCCCAGAGTAGCCGGCAGTCTGGTGCTAACAGACATTCTCTCTCCTGCAGAGGAGTCCAGTCACCGTGTCTGGAATGTGCTGAAGTGAAGAAGTCCAGTTTGGTCCCACCCACAGCCCAGAGCTCCCCCATGAAAGAGTGCTCCCGCAGCTCCTCCTATGCCAGCACCCGATCCTCCAGTCACTCCTCCGGCTCTCCAAACCCCAGGACCTCTCCCAGGTACACCCGGAGCCGATCCACCTCCTCTGAAAAAAGGTGAGTGTGATTTTGACTTTGCTCTGCTGCACCTTCCCCCTTAGGGAGTTAGCTAAAGTAACTGGAGATGTCCTTTGAGCCATAGGGAGAAGAGTCAGACAGACTTAAGTTTGATACCCTTTACTAGCCGGTGGCCTTGGGAAAGTCAATTAACCTCTCTGAGCCTCAGTTTCTTCATCTGAAAAATGAAAACAATAACAATACTTACCCAAAAGGATTATTCTGGGGAATAAACAGCACATAGAGAAGTACTTGGAACACAACAAATATTAGTTATTTTTGCTACTATTGTTACAAGAATGAGCTAATGTGTATCAGTTAACTTCTGCTGCATAAAAAAATGTATCCCCAAACTTAGCATCCTTAAAACAACAAGTACTTACTTAGTTTCTGATTCTGTGCATCAGCAATTGGGCTGGGCTCAGCTGGGTGGTTCTTCTGATCTCTTTGGGCTCCTTCATGTGCCCTTGGTCAGCTGGTGGGTTGTTGGCCAGGGGATGGCTGGTGTGAATGATCCCAGCTGACTGATCTCTGCTCCATCATCCAATAGGCCTGTCTGGGGTTGTTTACATGGTGAAGGCAGGGTTCTGAGAAAGAGAGAGCAGTAGTGTGCAGGGCTTCCTGAGTCCTAGGCTTGGAAGTGACATGACATCCCTTCTGCTATTGTAATTAGCCATAGCAAGTCACAAGGCTAATCCAGATGCAAGGATGCTCCTCTCTTTTTTTTTTTTTTTAAGACAGAGTCTTGTTCTGTCACTGGAGGTAGATAGAGTGGAGTGCAGTGGCGTCATCATAGCTCACAGCAACCTCAAACTCCTGGGCTCAAGTGATCCTCCTACCTCAGCCTCCCACTAAGATACTACAGGAGTGAAACCCAGCTAATTTTTCTACTTTAAGTAGAGACACGGTCTTGCTCTTGGCTCAGGCTGGTCTTGAACTCCTGAGCTCAAGCAGTTCTCCCGCCTCAGTCTTCCAGAGTGCTAGGATTATAGGCGTGAGCCACCGCACCTGGCCAGGATGCTCCTCTTAGTGGGTGGAACTGCAAAGTCACATTGCAGGAGATGTGGACACAGGGAGAAGAAGAATTATGACCATTTTGCATTCTTCCACCCAATTTCAATAACCACTGGTAATTGCTTGATTTATTTCTCATGTGGAATAATGATACAGTAGAGTGTACAAATGAGATCTCAGGAATTGGAAGATTCCATCCAAACTAATCAACCCATGGTTTCATGGAGTCCAGCTTCCCTCTGCAAAGAGAAATTCCCAGTGGCAGACTGACCATTCCTCTTTTGTAACTATATAATAAAAAAACAGTTGCTTACTTAGTTGGTTATTTCAAGACCAGTCCATTCCAAAAAAGGAGGCAAAGCCACCAAAAAATATTCAACATGACAGAGTGACACAAATAGAAAAGCAAATTAGACTAAAAGTAAAATTAAGGAGAGAAATATAAAATTAAGTCAGGAGAAAGGTGAAGTCCCAAAAGGTATGTCCTATCATTCTGTATAGTTGCTATCAAGGTGGGTGGCAAATGTGACTCTGAGCTCCCTAGAAAAGAAAGAGGAATATTGCTCTATTAATTGTTACATTATTGACAAAAAGGAATTGAACCAGTTGATTGGAAAAGCAACTATTTCTGATTTTGTTTAAGTCTATGAAAAATAATTTAGAGGGCTCCACAGAAAAGGGATCCTATATGGTATAGTCAATGGAAATGCCTGACAGATGCTTTCAAAGTGTCCAAAAGTATGTTTCATCTGGACTGTTTCTTATAATATCTCTCAGTGCACAGCCAAAGAGCAAGTTGGCAAAAGCAAATTTTCCAGGGGCTATAGCTGGACACTGTCCCAGGGCACTGAGGCTGGAAAAGCTATTCCTTCCCCACAGTACTCTCTAAAAGTGAAAGGCATTAGCAGAGAGGGAAGGAGACTGGAAGTTGCACAGGGATTACTCATTTGGATTCACAACAATATAATCTACAGAAGTCAAGAGCACTTTGGAGCCAAACACAACTGAGTTCAAGTTGCTGTGGAGGCAAACAGATGTGAGTTCATATCCTCTACCATCTCTGTACCTCTATTTCCCTAACTGTAAAATGGGATTGATAATAGTACCTAACCCTAGGATAGGTTGAGGATTAAATGAGATAATGCACACAAACTATTAATTCAATGTCTGGCACATAATAAAACACATAATAGTGACAGCTAACAATTCCCATGTGCTGGCTAATTGGCACTTAGCATACGTGCCAACATGCTAAGTGACTTACCCTAATTTACTCATTTAATTTGCAGCTGTATAGGGTGAGTACTATTATTACACGCATCTTACAAATGAGAAAACAGAGGCCCCGAGAAGTAAAATCACCTGCCCAAGGTCGCACAGCTAGTAAGTGGCCGGGATAATAAGCACTCAATAAGAGGAAGCTGTCAGTATTATTACCAATAGTAACCATCCAGAGGGGAGGGGATTTCATTCTCTAGTAAGGGCCTCGGTTCATACGACTGGCCTCCAGAAAAGAAAAAGGTCGCCGCCTGGGGACTAGCTGAATATAGCTATAAAGTCCCTGACAACCCAGGAGGACACTCTGCAGGCTCCTCAGAGGCTGTTACCCCTCCCTCAGGTCCTACTCCCGCTCTCCCAGCTACTCCTCCAAGTCTGGCAAGAGGAGCCCGCCCAGCAGAAGCTCTCGATCACGCCGCAGCCCCAGCTACTCCCGCTACAGCCCCAGCAGGTACCGGCCCCGCCCCCAGCCCAGGCCCCGCCCCTTTGTTCTGATCCTCCTCTCTGTCCCCGCCTCCCTGTCCCGCCCTTTGGATCGTCTTCCTCTTAAGTCTCGCTCTGCCTCAGCATTCTTGGAAATCCCTTAGTCCAATCAGGAGTGGCAGCGAGGCACCAAACATACCCCTGTGTCCTCACGTCCCCAGCCCAAGCACCCCGACGGCCACACCCCAGAATTCACATCCTCCGCCCTAAGCCTCTACCCTGCATCCCTATACGCAGAGCCCCCAATTCTTACCCACGCACCAGGGCCTCCGTAACATTTGCATCCTCGCCCCTGCAGCACGTGCAGCGCTGTGATGCCCACCCGCAAAGGCTGACACCCCTGCACGCGCCCAGCGCCCACCCCACCGCACTCACCCCGAGACTCGTCCCACAGCCCGGCGGTCCTCCCTCCGGTCCTCCCTGCGGGCCGCGCACCCCCATCCCATGCCTTAGCGGGGCGGTAAGGAGAGGAAGCGAGCGCCCCAATCTCACACGCTCTCACAGAAAACCCAGCCCCGCCCCAGCTCCCCAGTAACGCCGCACGCCCCTTCAGGGAGCGGGACCCCAAGTACACCGAGAAGGACTCGCAGCAGCGGGAGCGGGAGCGAGCGCGTCGCAGACGTCGGTCCTACTCGCCCATGAGGAAGCGCCGGAGAGACTCCCCGAGCCACCTGGAGGCGCGGAGGATAACAAGGTGCGGCCAGAGGGGTGTGGGGACCCGCCTTCACCCTCGTCCCTACTCCCCTTCCTACCCGTCCGGACCGCAGGGTCGCCCCAGGCCTCCTTGGGGCTGGGATTTCAGGGCAACCTTCCCACCTCCAACCACTGCAATTAAGCTTCAGTCCAAAGCCTCAGGGCTGAGTCGACTTCCAAGCCCAACCTGCGGGGCCTGCAAAAAGTGGGCGGGGAGTGGGCGGGGCCAGCCTGGGGAATCGGGAGGGGCCGGGGGTGTGGCCGGAGTGCGGGGGTGGAGCTGAGCCGGGGGCGGGGCTGGGGGAGAGAGGGGTCCGCTCTGGGAAAGGAGGCCACAGCGCAGGGGCGAGGCCTTGGCCTGGTGGTGGGGACAGACCTTGGGCCCCGGACCGACCCAGACTCTCCCAGGCCAGGCTTAAATAGACCCATGTATAATTACACCTTAACCAAGCGGGGAGAGGGCGAACGGGATTACTTAGGTGCCAAAAGGCCCTAGAGGGAGCCGTGGGGGTAAGCGGGAGAGCCCTAAATGTGGAGTGGAAACGTGGCTGTGCCGCTGTCCAGGTGACCTCGGAAAGGCTCTTATGTCCCCGATCCTCAGTTTTCTCACCCATGAAATAACGGATGAAATGAAAGGGGGCAAAAAGATGCAGGCGTGCTTTGTGAACTGAAATGCAGACCCTCACTGTGTGCTGGTATAATTGACTGAGTCGAACAGGTGGAGAAAGTTTCCCATAACAGGTAAGGTCTCAGCAGAACGAAGCTCTAGCGGAGAGGCCCAAGTGGAAACCAATTTCTCAGGCCTTGAATCCTGGGAGAATGGCTGAACGATGCCCTAAGATTGAGTTGGGTTCTCCTCCTGGACCTCCAAGCATCAGCTACTCAGTCCAGAGACTCACTTGGGAGCAGGGATGCTGACTGCCCAGTGCATCCTCCCTGGAGATGACCTAGACGAGGAAAAAGAACCTGTACCCCAGGATCGTGCCCTGAGAAGTCCCTTTTTCAAATATCCCACAGAGCGCCTGCCTCAGCTTGTAGGGAATTCCTAAACCCACTGCCTTGAGCGGAGGTGTCCTTGGGGCCAACTTGGAGAAAGGCCAAAATACAGAGTGGCATTTCCAAAAGGCTATCTGCTTTCCTTGGTCAACCTCAAATAATCCGTCTTGATTATCCCATTCTGTGTTTCCCAAACTTCATCATCCACCAACACCTTTACCACTTTGGCCTTGTCTGCTTATTAACTGCACTATATTTTACTTAATTTTCCTTAAACAGATCTGCCCTTTTTAGAGGTCCATACGTTTATTTCAAAAGGAAACTTGATCCAGTACAATAAATGGAAAATCAGCCTCTTTTGCCATAAATAGATAGTTCTAGTAAAAGTAAAAATAGCAAAACAAAACTACGGTTAAAGTTTAGATGTAGATTCTGTTGCTAGCTGGAGGCTCTGAGCCCCAGGCTTGATTCGTTTAAAAAAGTAAAAAAAAAAAAAAAAGTAAGATGATCACTTTTCAAGGCATATTAGGACTAAGCTGAGATTTTTCTCTTTGATGTTCTCAGGACTGCACGGGAAGTGGAAAGGGAGTATTTCTTCCTAAGGGACTGGGAAATGGAAGGATACTGCCTTCCCCTGGGACAAGACTGGGGCTCCCGGGGCTGATGCATCCTCCCTCTGCTCTCTGCAGTGCCCGGAAACGCCCCATCCCCTACTACCGGCCCAGCCCCTCTTCGTCCGACAGCCTCAGCAGCGCCTCCTCGTGGTACAGCAGCAGCAGCAGCCGCTCGGCCAGCCGCAGCTACTCCCGGAGCCGGAGCCCGAGCCGCAGCCGGAGCCGGAGCCGGAGCCGGAGCAGGACCCGCAGTAGCAGCAGCTCTAGCTCCCGCAGCCCCAGCCTGGGCTCCCGGAGCCGGAGTCGGAGCCGGAGCCGGAGCTACAGCTCGGCAGACAGCTACTCCAGCACGAGGCGCTAAGCAAGGGCCTTCCCTTGAGCCAGCTGCCCGTGGGGGTCCCTCTCGCTCTGCCAGCCTCCCCCACCACCTGCCCTCCCTGCCTTCTCTTTAGTGACAGATATTGAGGGCTCCTGGACCCCGTCCTTCCTCCCTTGCTGGGGAGGAGGAAAAGAGGGTGCTGGGGGCTTCACCACCTTTGTCAAGCTGCTAGGAGCCTCTGTACCAGCACCATTCTGGGGCTCAACTCAGGACTGGGCGTGCGGAGAGAACCATCCTCTTGTGGCACACAGAAAACCCTCAAGGTTTTGTAAGAAGCATTGAGTCCATGACTGAAAAGTTGGGGCCTGGCCAGGAAAATGGGGAGACAGTTCTTATCACCCGCTGCTTGCAGGGTGCAGACATCACAGGAGGCCAGTGGTAACCCCCTCACCTGCCCTCATCCTCCCTCCCCTTTTCCAATATCATGGCTGCACATGGATGGACCCCCCATCGGGAGAGATGAGAGAGGAGACCAAGGGCAGTTCTGGTCCAAGATAAGGAGTCAGGCCTTTAACATCCTCAAACAGGCCCGAGCAAAGGCTAAAAGACTCTTGGGTCCCAGAAGAGGGGACATACCTTAGTAGGGGATATAGACATTTGAATTGGAGGTGGGTGTCAGGAGATAGGACATGGGTTCTCTGGTGATGGGTATAGGAGCAAAAAGGAAGAGGTCAGTCTGCTGCTCCCAGTAGCTTTGCATGGTCAGGGAGAGGAGCCCAGCGGGTCCCTGTTATGGAGAGGCCACTGCAAGGCTCACACAAAATGCCTTTTGGCTGTTCACAGGGGCCCTGCAACCCCATGAGACAGTGGACCAGTCAGGACAGCTTGGTCTAGAGCCCCCACTTCCCAAATTTGCCCCGGCCCCACTTGCTGGCACCAACTCCATTCCACGGGACCATCTGCTGAACATTCCCCAGTGCCATGGCCAGCTGCCAGGTGCCAGCGCCAGCCAGTCTGGCCTTACCCTCTGGTTGGCGCCTGCCGGCCCCCTCCCCACTGCCCAGACTGCCACACCCTGGATCCTACCCAGGCAGCCTGGCATCTACCCACCCACCCTGCAGCCTAAACTACTCCCCTTGCCTCTCAGGAATTTTGCCAAGATGAGGCGCAGCAGCTCAGGTTTGGGGAGAAAGACCCAAATCCAGAGCCCAGGGGAGAGGGGCTTGGATGTCCCACGTCTTGGGCTCCTGCTGGCTCCTGAGGTTTCTTGTCAGCTTGGGAAAGACCCACCTTCATTTCTGCCCTCACCCCACCTTCCCCCTGCCCAGGGCTGGGCAGAGAGGGTAAGTTGATCTCTGAGATACACAAATACCACCAGCTGCTTCATCCACAGAAAGCGCTGAGAACAGGGAGGTGAGGAATAAGATCCTTAAAATAAACTCTCGGGCGTCCCCCTCACCAGCTGACTGGCTTTCCGGAGCCCTGTGGGTGAGTTTTGAGTTTGTGGTGGCAACAGCAGCAGGACAGGACATGGAGGGAGACAGGGAGAGAGGACAGTTCCCAGATACTATGGATTATGGGGAAGCAGGACCAAACATTCTGTATCCCTCCCACCCCTGGGAAAACATTTGGAAAAAATACTTGTTGTTGGAAGCATTGACCTCTACCCCACCAAGTCTTTCTCATCCTATTAGCGTGTGGGGCCAGAGACTGCCACGCAGCCCTCCAGAAGCCCTTTCTCCCTCGGGAGAGAGGAGCGAGGCAGCCCCGGGAAGCAGTGGACGACCTGGCCTCCCCACGGGGCCCTCTGGCCCCAACCTAAGCCCCACCCACCAAGACTCATGGATGCCAATGCCATCACCGCAGAAGGCCAGATGGCAGGTGCCTGGGACAGGGGCCAGTGCCCCGAGAGGGCATGTACCACAACTGTAAATAACCCTCTTCCCCGCCCAGGAACCCAGACTGGACTCCAGTCTCCCTTCCTGGAGACAGAGGCTTCCGGAGCCACCAGACCTCCTCAACAGGACAGCTGTGAGAGGCCTTCCAGCCTCCCATTCGAGACTGCCTTCATTCAGACGACTCTAGGGGACCATGTTGCCTGGGGCTCCTAGCAAGTCTTTTATTTATTTTATTTATTGATCTGTTTATTTATTTATTTATTTATGTGATGACTTTCTCTCATTCTCTCGCTCTCCTTTAGCAGTATTTAATTATTTATTTATTTATACAGAGAGGTTGTGTGTGTGTGTGTGTGTGTGTAAATGTATGTGTCCGGGGGTGGAGGAGACTTCTAAATTATTTTTTGTGCATCTCTCTTTTTTTTTTTTTTTTTTTTCCTGTCTCTACGGATGGCATTTGAGAGGCCGGAGGTGGGTCAGCTATTGGCCTTTTCCCGGCAGGCTCTAAGCCAGGCACATCCTTGGCCCAAGGTTTATTATTCAGTCCAATGTCAAGGAGGTTCAGACCTGTGCCTCCAGTCCCCCATCCCCCACCTACCTCACTGAGGTATCAAAAAGATGAAAACAGCGCAGAGGCTGATGAGCGAAGGTGCTGGATGGACACAGAGGAGCTGCAGCTTACTTGGGGTCGGAGGCTAAAGCTGGCATGTGAGGCTGAGCCGCACAAAGTTGAAATCCCTTGTGAAGGCACCTTAGGGAGTCGCCGACTGGAGACAGATGTGCTGCCGTCTCCCAGCAGACTGATGAGGCTTCAGTTCAGTACTTGCTGAAGTAGTTGCCTTGTGTTTTGAGGGCCACTGTGGGTGGGGATGACGTCTGGTTCAGTATTGGGGTTGCACTTGGAGTTGACGAGGAGCTCACACCATGAGAGTAAAGCAGGAATCGAACTGACTGGGGAAATATGTACCTGTGGATCTTGCGCTCACTCCAAGGCACATGTTATTGGGCAGGATCACTCCCTGAGCACAGCTTGTTGGTTTCATGTAAGTTACACATGCTCCCACTCCACTTTACCTAATTTCGCTCCATCTCTGGAGATTTGGTTGGGATTTGCCCTGTTCCTTTTGCAGTGGACACATGCCACCTTGTGAAGAGGTATTAACCATCCTGGGAGAGACTCACAAACCCAAAGCAAAAGTCTTTTTCTGTGAGCTCTTGCTGTTCCATCAGGGAAGAACAAACAACTATTTTTGAAATTAGGAAAAAAAAAAAAAAACCCAAGATGGAAGGAACAGCCTGATGTTCCCCCGAAAAAGGGAGGAACATTTCCAAACACATCCTAGCAGGGTCCAGGATCCAGAGGCCTTTATCAGTCCTGCCTATTGGACCAACTGGAAGTGTCTTCTGGCTGCTGGCCAGAGAGGGCTCTTCCCTTTTCCAAAGTCACTATCCACTGCTTGCAATTGCCAGCTTGCCTGGTCCAGCTTTGGGTTTGGTGAGACTTTTGCAAAATCCCTGGTGGTTTCCCTGGCAATGTGACTACCTTGCCCTAACCTGAGCAAGGGAGTGGCCCTATCCCAGGGAAAGTTTATAAGAAGCCTGTTTAAACGCCTCCTGAGGGGGAAATCTGTTTCTGTCTCCATCTCTCTCTCACTTGGTATGTTTCTCTCATTTCTATTATACTTCCTTTTCCCATCTAAAAACAAAACTCTTGTTGGGGCATGGGTAACCTTGATTAACCAGAACCCTCAATTCCTTGTAGAGCTGTTCCTATGTTCACTTCACTCTCATCACCTCTGCTTCCAGGGGGTAAGACAGGTCACCTGAAATCTGCTCATGGTGAGGACTTTCCTCATAAACCAGCATCCAAAAGGGGAGGGAGATGTGGCTTGCAGTCACGCAAAATGCCTCCCAAGTCCTTTGACCTTCCCGCCATGGATGTGCCCTGGATGAGTGACACTGGGCCAATTGCCCACTTTCTCTGGGCCAAAGTGCCCACCTCTGTGAAGTGGAGGAGTCTTTCAGATGCAATCAAAAATGTTGAGCTGAGGCCTGGGAAAGTCACCAAAGACAGAACTTCACTGAGACTTGGAAGGAAAAGGAAAAGAGCCTCAAACATTTTTAGGAGGTTCTCAATCCTGAGAGTAAAAAGTGAAAACCAAAACCAAGATTTGAAGCCCCTTTAGTGAAAAAACCAACTCATTCAAAGCTTTCATCTAGGAACATTCTGGTTCATTGAGGTTTGGCCACATTCCGATCTCTATTTCTTCCCTCCTTTGAAGGAAAGTCAGTCTTTCAGAAGCAGAATAAAATTAAGATGGTAGAAAGACACACGGAGCTCCATCTCAGAGAGCCCTATCACTGTATCTGTTCAGATCCAGCCTCTTTCCCCAAAGAGGTTTGCTTGAAGAGGCCAAAATTCAGGGCGCTCCCAGAGATGAGCAAAGCTAATTCCTTTCCTTCTCAAGTCTCACTTTCATCTTTTCTTCTGCTGTCTGCTTTTCACCTCTTCTTTTCCACACATATTCAAAGTAGTCTCATGTGCATGTGACTTGCCTTGCTTTCCCCATTAGCTGGATAGAAAAGATTGTCTTATAACTAAACAAAATCGAAACCAGGCTTCGTAGAAACACACCTCTTTCTCCATTGGCCAGCTGAGACTCTTATGCCAGATACCAAGTCGTTGAGCAATGCTTTATCGAAACCTCTTCCTTCTCAATTCTGCAGCAATGAGCCAATGATATGGACACAGTTGTCATCTCTCCTCTGTGGCTGTCGGCTGTTGTTTTTGTTTGGTTTGGTTTTGGGGGGGTTTTTTGCAGGGGGGGGTGGATTTTTAGTGATTGTTGTTTTGCATTGTAAATACCCTGATGGGGGCGTCCCTCATCAGAACATGGCTTATTTAATAATTTATTTGCTATTTATTGAGTGGTATTGGGAAAGGAGAGGGACCGCCTCTTCCCCTGAATTGCTACTGGAAATTGGTCCATCTCCCAGCCCCAGGTGCTGCTGTCTGCAGCAGGGCACTATTGCCCAGGTAATGAGTGCTAGATTCACCGAGCAAATTGGAATTGGCAGAAACGGAGGCTTCAGTCATACAAATTAAGCTCAAATGGAAGTAAAACACTGGTTATCTCCAGGAAAACCTCATTTAGATGGAAATTAATTGAGGAATAAAATGTCTGTGCATGAACCAACTTCTATTAAAAAGTCACAACTCCTTGAAAAAAAAAGAGAAAGAAATTTTAAACCCTTTTATCTGACCAAGAATACATACGCTTCATCCTCTAATAAGCTGAGCCAAAGAGACTGGAACGGTGTTCCTGTGTGGTTCTCTTGCCTATGTATCTATCTGAATGAAATAAAATGGGTCTCAGGCCTCAGTCTTGTCATCTGTAAAATGGGGCTTGGCCTATGTATTCTTGGTAGGGTGGAGAAGGGGTTTTCTGGCTCTGATACTGTGGACTCCATCCTTTTGGATATATTGTCCCTTGTCTTTTCTGCTGACTGTAGGTCAAAGGGTGTCAATCAAATAAGGAAACAAAAAGGTATGGTCTGGACTTCATTCGCAGGGTGAGGTCACAGAATCTGAATTCCATAGTCAGATATGGGAGACCTCCTGTCACCTTGATGACTTTTAGACTGGGTTAAAGCCCTCTGTATTTAGTTCGAACTTCTCTCCAAGCCCAGTGATCCAGAGTCATCACGGGAGAGACCAGGATGGCTTTACCCTGCCCTGGATAAACCCCTGTTCATTGTCAGGCCATATTTTGTACAATCACTCAATTAAGCCAGTGATATGGGTCATATCAGACCAGCTTGACTCCAGGTCCCATGTTCCCTCGGCAGCTCTCTCCGGTGGTCTCTACTGTGGGGACTTCTCTCTGCCCTGCGTCTTTTCTCTCCCAATTCTCAGCTATTTCCTCAAGTGATAATTGACCAAGGACCTAGCAGAATCCACCACATTGGCTCAGGGGACTTGGTGTACCCCAAGGCCCTTTCTCTACTTTGGGGTCTGGGACTCCTATCTGGAAAATTCCAAACCCGAGGACCCACCACCAGCCCAGCTCAGCCTGACCGGCCGGCCTCTGCCTGGAGTGTCCACATCAGAAAGAGAGAGAAGCTGCTGTGTCCTCCAGCATCCTGGGACCCTGTCCTCTGCCCAGTGACACAGCGGCCATGGCTTGCTTGATGTCTGGTCTCCACAGCTAAGCATAACCTTCCTGGGGTTTCTGGTTTTTCAGCCTGTACGAAACATGTCTCTGTTCTAATTAAAGGTCCCATGGTATGGTGTTCTCATATATGGCCCAGTGTCCTCTGTCTACACGGGGTGCCCAGAAGCGGAGAGGAGGGAAGGAGACAGGGAGATAAAGAACACTTAAGCAGTACCTGCTGCATGCCATACATATTCACGTCGCCCAGCTAATTTCTCTAATCCTGCAAACAAACCTATAAGTATTTTGGTTTTATATGTTCATACATATATATACATTATAGTAGCATCTATGCCTTAGGAGATATTTTCTGAAGCATTTTATATGCATTATCTTAGTCTTCATCACACACAACCCTATGGGGTAGGTATTAGAATCTCCTTCTTACAAAGAAGGAAACTGAGACCTAGAAAAAGCAAAGTCACTAGCCCAAGGGCCACAGAATCCAAAATCAATGACAAAATCCACTCAGGCTGATGACAAGCCCCAGGCTCTGCTCTGTAACACTTCAGTTTGTGCAGTAAGTAACCAGTGTTTGGCAGAATTATTTTCCTCTGAGATCTTGATGGCTGGGAGGACGTTCAGCGTAGGGCACAGGTTTTGTAGTCCAAAGACTTAGATTCAAATCTAGACTCTGCCTTTACCGGCTGGGTGGCATTGGGCAAGGACCACGCCCTACTGGTGCTTGGTTTGCTCATCTGTAAAATGGGACAGCAAAAGCTACCTCCTGGGCTGCTGTGGGAACTAAGTGAAATTGTGGCTTTAAAACAATGGTGCACGAAGCACTCAATGACTGTTCGTGGGTAGCATGACTATTTCCTAAACCGAGACAGAGCTATGGTAGTGAGGTTCATGTGGACAGTCCAAAGTAGCCAGCTTGGAATGGACAGGGCCCTGCAGGGCCCTGTGGAGGCCTCTGGAAATGTCCTCGGTGCAAAATTAAAATGTTTTTTACCCTCCAGAGTGGGTGCTAAACACACTCACCGGGGCAAGAACGTGAGAGACACGGATGAAGTTAGGACCCTGGGGAACGGGAGAGCCCACCCTACAGATGCCAGGTAGAAATCTCAGTTCAGTGTTGCCAAATCTCTCAATTTTTTAAGAGAACCTGAATTTTTAGATAAAAATCTCCTGACTTTTAAAATGTTCATAACTCTTTGTTTCTTCAAACACTAACACTATGTGGGTCAAAAAATTATAGACACACAGTCCACGACTGAGTTGGTTACCAACTAGGGGAGAAAAAGCAAACAAAGTAGGTCACCACTGTTGCTCCCCTTGCATTCTGCCCAACATAGGTCTCACTTGGGAATCACTTGTCTGGGGTAACCTTCCTTGGGTAAATCTGGGGCTATCCACCACCCCCACCCCCAGCCCCTCACACACTGATTTCTTTGTTTCCAAATAGGTTTGGGTAAACCAACAACCAGTGTCCTGTTCTGAGGTTTCAACAATAAATAATAATAATTAATAATAATAACCTTTTATGGAGATATTGTCATGTGCCAGGCCCTTTGCATGCACTAGCTTATGTTGTTTCTGTAACAACACCATTTAGTCCCATTTGGCAGAGGACACAGTTTAGGCTCATGGAGGAAAGACCACATAGCTGGTGGGCATTTGAAAGCAGGTCTGTGGGCTCCTGGGCCATTTCTGCCACACCTCTTTACCCACAAGGGTTTGAGCCCTCTCGACTCAGAGCTGGTCCTCTTTTAGGGCCGCTGATGACTTTTTTTCCAGGAAATGTGGTTGCCAGGAAGCTGTCCCTGTGACTCACTGGAGGAGGCCTTCACCTTTCTATCTCCTTCTCTGGCCCCCAGTTACCAGAATCCACATGTTTGTTAGTCCAGCAATTGATCTGAACAGGCACCTGGCCCCTTCCAGCCCCGGCTGTCCCTGCTACAGAAGACAGAGACCTGCTTCCAGAGACTGGCAGCTGCCCAAGGATGGAGCAGGGGTGGCATTCGTGCCACACCCCCACCTTGGCAGTCCTAGGGATACACACAGCCCATCTCTGGAGTGAAAGCCACAGGACAAGCAGAGAGATGGGAAAAACATAAGGAAAAAACCCTCCTAAGGGGCAGAGGCCAAGACTTCCTTCATGGCCCTAAGCAAATTAGCCTCCCCACCCCCAGGACCTAGTTACTCTATTGGTTAAAAGGGGCTAAATTAGGCCAGTGGTCCTCAACCGTAGCTATACATTCAAATGACCTGTGAACTTTACAAAGCCACCCATGCTCGAGTCCCACCCAAATAATAAGACTGTCTGAGGGTGGGTGACAGACATCAGTGTTTCTTAAAGGCTTCCCAGGTCATTCTATAATAATATGAAGCCAGGATTGAGAACCACTGAATTAGATGGTACCTAAAATGCTGGCCAGATTTGATGTCGCACAGTGTGCTACTCGCCACAGTAATGGTGATGATAAAACCAGCGTCAAGAGCACCCAACCCTTATACAAAGCCCACGATGTACCCGGAAGGCTTCTAAATGCTTCCATAGATTAATGTAAATTACATAATCACCCCTGCAACATCCTTATAAGGGAGATACTCTGTTTAATGCCAATTTTACAGATGCAGAAACTGAGGCACGGACTGGTTGCACACACAGCTAGTAAGTGGCACAGCTGGATGCCAGGATGAGGGTGAGTCCACAGAGGCCCCTAAAACAGCCTTGGAGGGTCAGGGAAGGTGTCACAGAAAACATCGACTCCAGGCTGATGCCGGGAAGTGAATAGGAGTTGGCCAAACAAAGAAAGGGGCCTTAGGAAAAAGGAGGGAGGGGAGACAACTTCAGAGAGGGGCAATCAATCGCGTGTGCACAGGGCCAAGCTGACACCCACCTACCTAAAGCAGGCCCCTCCATCACCCGCCTCCCCAGAGTCCTCCTTCCATAGCAGTGTTACCATATGCAATAGTACTAATCCGTGTGCTTACTTGTTTACTTGTTTACTGCCCATCTCCATGAGGACAGGAGCCTTTCTGGTCTGCTTCATTCATCCCTGTACACCCAGCAGCACGTGGCCAACTGTCAAGTCACTGAATCTGCCTGGGGTTGCCAGCCCAGCTCCTTTCCAATGCCCATTCATTCCTGAGCTGGCTAATTTTTAGCTTATGTAGGGGGTGGGGAGTGTGACTAGGAGGACTGTGGCAAGGCAGTAACATGTCCCACATGGGGACTCTAAGGATTTCTCATGCACCCACTCTTCCCACCCTAGGAGTAAGAGAATGAGCACCTACTATCTGTACAACATTGTTCAAGGCACTGGGTTATATAGTCTAGGATTAGAAAATAGCATAATTTTTAAAAGGCAGTGGCTGGAAGCAAGGACTTGGAAGTCAGACAGACCTGGGTTTGAGTCTGACTCTGCTACTTCCCAGCTGTGTGTCTTTGTGTCACTGACTTAACCTCTCTGAGCCTCAGGTTCCTCACCTTTCCAATGGGGATAATAAAAGTAGCCATCTCATAAGGTCGCTGTGAAGGTTAGTTGAGGTGATACATGGAAAGCACTTAGCAAAGTGCCTGATTGAGTTGGTACCATTGTTCCTGACACTAAAAAAAAAAAAAACAAACAAAAGAGAAGTGGGAGAGGTTCAGTTGTTTACATAAGCTCATGACAAGTTTCTGGGAGGATTCTAAGTCACCTTGGCAAAAAGGTCGAACAATCTCTCATCTCACCTTTCATCACCTCGAACACCAAATTCTCAAGAGAGTCACTCCCACCTGCCACCTTCCAAAAGCATCTCCTCCACTCAGAAGAATCCAGAGTCTCCTGAGAACTTAGCAATCTCCCCATGTATATCTCCACCCTGATATTAATATTTCATTAACATTTTTTACCTGAGTAGTTCCAGCATCAATCCGTCAATGGAAAGACTTTGGGTTTACAACATGGGTTCACCACGCCCTCAGGATGCCGGTGCTCAGCCATGGCGTGGCTATGGCCAGCCTATAGCCAGATGACGCATTGGAGTTTTTTTGTTTTTTGTTTTTTTTGTCTTTTTTTTTCCTTTGCCATGGAAACTTTTCAAATGTTTTCTGAAGTATAACATTGGATCCATCCCTTTGACGATCTACTCTCAAATTGAAAGACAAAATAAGCACCGCCAACCACATCAAATAGCCATATTGCCAAATGGAAGGAGGTTGGAATAGGTATACACACACACACACACACACACACACACAGTTTTTTCCCCTCATTCTCCCTCACCTCCAACGCGACTTCTACATGAAGTTATCTTAACTTAAAGGAATCCATGGCTTGCTGTGCTTGGGCTTCCTAGAGTCCATGAATCATTTGAAATCCCAAGCAAAGTTTGATGTATTAAAATATCAGCATTTTGGTTCAGAGGAGTACATATTTCCCACCAGTTTTCCAAAGGGATTCAACTTAAACCTTTAGGATGCTTCCACAAAATCTGTCTTCACTCTCTCAGGATGTGGCAGAGCCTGCAGTTGCCACACAAGAGCCATCCCCCTTCCATCCATAGTAATAAACCCCCTGATGTTTAGTTGGGTTCGTTGCCACCCAGAATAAAGACTGCATTTCCCAGCCTCCTTTGTGGCCAGGGGTGGCCATGTGACTGATTTCGGCCAATGAGATGTAGACAGAATTTTTGCATGGCAGCTTCCAGAAATTTCTATAAAAGAGATTTGTCATGTGATTTTTCCTTCTTCTGCATCCTTTCCTTCTTCTTGCTAGCTGGAATGTGGGCATGATGGCTAGAATTCAAGTGACTCCCTGATTCATGAGGTGCGAATGGAGCCCATATAAATGGAGCAATAAGACAGCCAGGGTCTTAGTCCCAAGGACCCCAGGGAACAGGGGTTCCATCCCAGCAATGGACAGGATAGCTCTGGACTTCAACATTAGGAAGAAATACATCTGTTTCTTACTTCAGCCGCTGTTATTTTGACTGCCTGTTTTCCACAACTAACACTAATTCTAACTCATATTCAGGGTGGAGCTAAGACAGTCCCCAAAGGGAGATGTCTTGTCAACATCTCTCTCCATCTCTATACATACTCCACAGCTCCTTCAGCCTCCTTCCCGTCCTCTCAGAACAAATCTTGAGAATCCTCTCAGGCTGGACACTCCTAAGAGCCATCACTGTCACGCCCAGACCTAGAAAAAAACTGTTTCCAAAGCAGTTGCCTGGCATCAAGGTCGCCAACCGGTCAAACCAGCTCCTGCTCTAACCTCAGAGGCATCTGGGAGAGGGTTACAGACCTCAAGATTACAGACCTTCCAGCTCTCCCTCTCCCAATTTCTCAGAGCCACACTCTGCATGAGGAGCTCATGACAGCACTCTTCATAGGTGTCCCAAACTCTAAGGAACAGGATGTACCACTTTCCCAGCCAGGCTCTTGGCAGAGAAGGAAACTGAATGATTTCCTTATCATCCTTCAGTATGTTATTAGTATTAGGAAAGTTCTTTTAAGACAATACCAACAACCATAATAGGACAGAATTAACGTACCCATCAGAATAGGCTAGGTTATGCTGCAATAACAAATAATTCCAAAGTTTCAGTGCCTTGAAAGAACAAAGATTTATTTCTCGTCCATGCCCACTATGGGCCAGCAGGGACAGTCCACTCATGGGTGATGTTGGTGGCTGTGATGTTGGTTACCATAACGCAGAGAGAAAGAGAAATTGCCCAAGGGTCCTGCCGGCATGGAGCCAGGGGTCTCCCGAGGGCCATTAAGTGGCAGACATCACTTCTGCTCTCACTCATTAGCCACAGCTAGTGACACGGCTCCTCCCAACCACAGTGGCATCAGGAAGTGCACTCCCAACTCCCATGTTCCCAGGAAGCAGGGGAAGGAGGAGGAAAAACTGGAATGTTTGGCAAACAACACCAATGACAACCTCAAAGCACAGATTGTATTGAACCCTGACTAGGCACCAGGTATGGCTCCAGGTGCCAGTGATACCGCCATGAGCAATCAGAGTCCCTATCCTCTGCCCTCATGGAGCTTGCATTCTAACAGAGGAGGCAGATAAACACATAGAGATGTAAAATAGAACTATAAGTTAGTGGCAAGGGCTGTGAAGAAAAAGCAACCAGCTGATGTAAGAGAGTGTGAGGTTAGAGGAGGTTTCTCTGAGTAGGTGAAATTTACAGATGAGACACAAATGAAGGGAGAGACCGACCCTACAGAGACCTGGGGCAGGAGTGTTCTAGGCAGTGGGAATGGCAGGCGGGAAGGCCCCCAGGCAGGAACCCGCTTGCCTCTTCTGTTTGACAGACAGAAAGTCGGCCCCTCGGGCCAGAGCACCCTGAGCAAGAGGTGAACAGTAGCAGGGAATCAGATGAGAAAGGCAGCCTGGAGTCTTTATTTTCTTCATACTACTTTTACGGTATCTGAAATTATTAATATTTCCATTGTTTATTTACTTATTTGGTTATGATACACATGAATGCAGGGGCTTATGGTTCATTCACTACTTCACCTCTAGCCCCTAGGCTGGTGCTTTGCACGTAAGAACTTAACAAATATGGAATGCATGAATAAACGAGGAAATGAACAGGCTGTAACTCCCCACTCCCCGCATCTGCTTCTCCTCACGCGTTCACTGAATGCACCACCATCCCCCCAGGTGAAAACCATCCCCATTTTACAGATGGCAAGACAGAGGCTTGGAGAGGCTAAGTCCCTTGCCCAGAGCAGCAGAGTGAAGAAGATTCAAATCCAGATCTGTTCGAGTTCTTACCCACCATGTTTTACTGTCTCTCTTAAGCAGGAAATGGCAACCCTCTCACTTCCTGAAAACTCTGGTTGGTTGAGATATTAATTCCCTGGATGCAGAATAACTATTTGGGCCATGAAAGGGAATCTCAAAAGCCCTAACAAGGCTCAGGAATAAGGAGTAGAGCCCCTGAGCGCCCCTGGCTGGGGGTGTCCATTCTTGAGGACGGGTGGGGAGAGGGCAAGATGATCTTTCCCCCTCCACAGCTGACCCCTGACTTATTCCTGCTGGGGGCACCTGCTGCAGAGAGAAGTTCCCATCCAGCGTGCTGAGTCCCGCACCCCTACCCCAGCTCTGCACGGCTTTCACGTTAGTAACACGTAGGATCCCTCCAGTTGACACAGTGATGGCGCCTCCCAGGCAGCCTCCAAGTCCCCAGATGTCAATGCATTCCTAGTGTCATTGGTTCTGCTGAGAAGGTCTGGGAAAAGGTTCCAGAGAAGGAGGCCCAGTGAGAAGGTGGGGAAAGAGGTGGGCTGGAGACCTGAGGGTGAGCTGTGGTCTGCTGGGTTGGTCTGAGTTTGGAGGGCCAGTGCTCTGGCCGGGCATACACTCGGGGCCAGGTGGCACAGCCTCCCCGGGCAGCTAAGAGTATAGGCTTTGGAGCCGGTCAGCCCAGATCTGACTCTGTGCCTTAGATTGTTCAACTCTAAAATGTAGTTAGCAATAGTATTAATACTACTGCCTCAAAGGGTTGTTATGAGGATTAAAAGAAGTAACACACATAGGGCATTTAGCAGAGCTTGGCACATAATAGTTCCCAAATAATGGTGGGTATCATTACTCTCATTTTGTTGTTGTAATTCATAGAATCACATAGTGGTTAAGAACACCAAATCGAATGGTACAAAAGCAATTTATATAACCAAAACATTTGCACCCCTGTAATATTCTGAAATTAAAAGAAAGAAATATTTGAAATATATTGAAACTTCATAAAATTTTCAGTTCAAAAATCAATTTGCATATCTAAGCTGTTCAAAACATAACTAAAAGTTTTCTAATAACTGAAAAAAAAAAACAAAAAAAGAATACAGACCCTGGAGCCGGACTCCCTGGACTTGAATCCCAGCTTTGCCACTTCATAGCTGTGTGATCTTGGGCAAGTTATTTAACTGTTCTGTGCCTCAATGTTGTCATCTGTGAATGGGGCTAATAATGCCTACCTTGGAGCAATTCGGGTGAGGATTAAATAAGTTGATATTAATTGATGCAAAGCACTTACAACTGGTACAAAATGTTAAATAAATGTTTGTTATTATTAGTAGTACTACTATCATTATTATTATTTGTAGAGGTGGTCAGGGGAAGAGATCCCAGGACAGAATTTTGCAGACAATAATAGGAGGAAGCTAGGACTCATTAAATAAGCATTATCGTCATAGGATTGTGAGGGCACAGACTTGTTTAGGGCTGGACTGTGTGGGTTGTTTATCTTGCTGTGTTTATTTATCCATTCGTTTCAGTAGGGGTGTGTGCCAAAGGAAAGAAACCTGGACTTGAAGTTCAAGACAGACCTGGGTTCAGAACCCACAAGCTGGTGGCTTTGGGCAAGTCACTTCATGTCTTGTGCCTCAGTTTCCTCATCTGTAAAATGGGGATCATGATAGTATAAAACCTCTAGGAGGTTGTGGTGAAGATTAAATAAGAGCATGCTTGGAAAGCCTCCAGCTTGGTGGCTGGCACCTTCTATGTACTCCAGAGATTTTAGTTAATATCCCAGTGCTATAACTGTGTGTAATCCATGGGAACTCGGCAATTCAGACACAGAGTTGCTGATACAACAACCTCTACTCAGCCAAGATCTGCGGCACTCCTGCCATGCACCTGGCACCCTGTAGGTGCTGGAGACACTGCTGTGAACAAGACACCCAAGGGTTCTGCTGTCATGGAGCCAAGCGTGCTGGAAATTCCATTAGTGTCATTGCAGGGGGTCTGAGAAAGGAAAGGGGCTTCTGGAGGATGTGAAAGGAAGGGGCTTCTAGGAGCATCCAAGAGAAGGAACTCCGAGATGGGTCTGCAGACCCTGCGGAGGGGTTGGGGGGCTGGAAATCCTCTGGGGAAGGGTAGGAACTTCTGTTTCTTACTAAAGTGGAAAGAAAAAAAAGCACAGAATTCAGCAGCTGTGTCTCTCTCCTATTTTGTCATGACGCTCCCAGTGTGACTTTCAGGCTGCTGTTTCTCCAGCCTGGGCCCCAGTTTTGCAAATTCAGGGTGATGTAACTCTCCTTCTGGGCTGTTTTCAGGATTAATCGTGATACACCCCATGTGAAAGCTCCAAGAGGATAGCAGCCAAGGGAATCCTTATTCTGGTTCCTGGGATCTAGCATCTTTCCCACTCCCTACACACATCTACCCTCCAGGGTCTGTCTTTTCCTGGGAGAACCAGCCTGGAGGCTCCTTTCCCCTTCTGGCCTTTTCTTTCGCCTGGCTGGTGACAGCCTGTGGGGTGCATTGACCACTTTCCTCTTGTGTTAGCTGACTCCTCACCAGGTGCCTGGGTCAGCAGCATGAACAGCTGCCTCCCTCCTCAGCTTCCCAAAACAGAATGCTGGCCTGACCCAGAAATGCAGCAAGAGCCCAGGGGGGACAGGACACCAGGCAGCATGGAAGGATTCCCCATTCTGTTATTACTATGTGTTCCCAAGTCATACTGGCTTGGGCTTGAGTCCTCCTTCAGCTGTGTGGCTCCAGGCAGGTGGCTTCACCTCTCTGAACCATGAGGATTCCATGAGGTCATGAATAAAACTGTTGACCACAGGGCCTGGTACACAGTCAGTGCTTAATAAATGTGAGCCATGACTTTCATTTCAGAGGCAGTGTAGCAGGTGTGTTCAGAGCCACCTGCCCAGGTTCCAATCCCAGCTCTGCCATTTAACTGAGTATGTGTAATAGATACGGGTAAATTATGTAATTTCTCTGTGCCTTAGTTTCCTCATCTGCAAAATGGGGATACTAACATTCCCTTCCTCAGAGGACTATAGGGAGGATTACATGAGTTAAGACACATAAATTTAAAGCACTTAGAACAGAAGCTGGCACATGACAAGTGCCCCGTAAATGCTAATATTGCTATTCCTGTTTTCTAGCTGCACATCCTCCCTTTCCTCCCCCTCATTCTTGAAATGAGAAGGTGGGTTAGGTCATCGAGTTCAGTTCCCTGCTCCCTCGCCAGGCTTCCCCTCCTTCCTGGCCCCCTGGCCCCAAGTTAGCCTTGTTCTAGGCAGAGGGGTCTCCTGGAGGTTTCAGGGTGGGGTTGTGGAAGGCCTGGCAGGGAAGGAGGAAAGGAGGTTCTTGCAGAACACACCCACCAGCAGACTCGCCCATAAATAAACACAGTCTCATCTGCATATGAACACAACGCACCCCTGCACCCACTCGAATCCACACACAAGCCACCTCTGCCCCATCTCACCCACTCAGAAACCTCACCCCAGCCCCCGGCCAGGTCCCAGGCAGGGCCAGATTTCTCCCGTGTGTCATGCAGTGATTCTGCCCATAATCAGCTTCAAACTCAAGCCGGCCCCGCCCAGCTGTAATTACAGAGAGAGCCGAGGCTTCTGTGCCCAGCCATGACGTCAGCCCGAAGCTTCCAGCCCGGTGAGCTCATCCTGCATCAAGTGAGGGCCCAGTCACTCAGGAGGTGCCATGCCGTGGGGCCTCAGCCTCCCTCTCTCAGCTGGGGAGGAGGGCAGGGGTCTTGATCTGTCGGCTCAGCACCGATCTGGGATTCAGAACAACCCAGGTTCCCACTCAGGCCTCGCCATCCCATACATGTATGCAAGGGCCAAGACTCTGTGCCTCTGTTTTCTCATCTGTACAATGGGGATGATGATAATACTGACATTGCTGTGAGGGTTTAACATAATACTGTCTGCAGCGTGCTAACTTCAGGAGCAGATACACACACACACACAGACACAGAGGAGGCAATAACTGTGGCAATTGTTGTTGTTTTCCATATTATTATTTTTAGCAAACTGCCTCATGCAAGCACTGTTTAATATCAAAACAATTTCTCAACCTATGACTCACTGAATTCCTTAACACCCCCAACCTACCCTGACCCCATGAAGAAGGCAGGGCTGAGACCCTAAAGCCCACAGAGGGAAAAATGGCACACTCAAAGTTGTCCACCTGTTGGGAACAGATCAAAGATTGGAACTCAAGTCCAAGGGACCTTTAGGCCAAAGGAAGATTTGTAAATTCATTCTTTGAGCTGTGTGGGAGGAACAGGAAAGTTTAGATCCTTGGGTTTGAGTTTCAGACCAGACATCCCACCTGAGTATAGCATTTTTTTTGATAATTATCATTATTAACAGTCATAGTAATAAATAATAGAAGTTATCATTTGTTAACACTTACGATGGCAGTTTCCTCATCAGTCAAATAGGATAATACTAGTACCCTTTTCTCACAGAACTGTTGGTGAGAAATAATATTTATAAAGGACTTAGAACAGGGCCAGGCATACAGCAAGCACTATGTAATTGACAACTCAAAATGGAAAATATAAAAGCTGATCAGTCTGCTAAGTGCCTAACAAGAACCACCTCATGCATTCCTCATCACATCTCCAAGAGTTGGCTACTATTATGTCCATTTTACAGGCAGGTAAACTGAAAACTCAGAGGTGCCTGGGAATAATGCTACTGCTGACAAAGATTCTTTGCTTGACCAAATTGTAATCAAGCTCCGGAATCTTCTCCTAGGCCCACCTGCGCAGTCCCTTGTAAAATTCACTTCTAGCAAGAACCCTGCTGAGTCAGTTTAGCAACAACGACCCACCTTCAATATCTGATCACTCCCCATATGTGGTCGGGTTCCTCATCCTCCACCCGCCCCTGGGTAATGTGTGAACTGACCACCCTGGCCTGTCTTCAGCAAGAATGCCGTTAAGTGGGTTTAGCCAGAATGCCCCTCACCCCTGATGTTTCCTCGTAGTAATTTTCCATTGACTGACACCCTCTCTGTGTTCCTTGGCTATAAATTCCCATGCACACGCTGGATTGGGAGTTGAGTCTAATCTTTCTTCTCCACTGCAAAATGCCATTGCAGTGGCCCCTACACCTAAGGAGATAGCCCTCCTACCTAATAAAGTATTCCTTCCTGTGTTTTAACAAGTGTCATTTTAGAGTGTGTGTGTGTGTGTGTGTGTGTGTGTGTGTCTTTATATATAGTTTTAGCCATTCTCCTAGGAGTACAGGGAGGCTCCGAGAGCTTGGCCCGGTTGTCAGTGGGATTCCAACCCATAGCCATCCACCTTCCAATCCCCTGGGCTCCTGTCTCTCTCTTCCCCTTCTGGGGGTTCCCAGGGGGAAGGCAGGATACAACACGCTCCGGGGAAGGTATTTCCAGAGGGTGACCTGAGCCCTCAGCCAGGCGCAGGGTTATTAATAGTCGGGCCCCAGTGCCGGCTGGGGGAGGGCAGGCTCGGGCGCACGGGCGGGGCCGGGCGGGGAGCAGAGCGCGTTCCTCCGTCCCTCCGCAGAGGCGGCTGAACTTGGGCGCCGCGGCCCCTCCCAGCCCCTCCCCCACCAGGGCCCAGCTGCCCCTCGCGGATTCTCAGGGGCTGGTTCATCACCTCCGAATACTCCAGTGACAGGAGGCGCTTGCAGATTGCTGAACCCGCCTCCAGCCCCCAGCAACAAATAAATAGAAGGCTCCCAGCCCAGAAGAAGCCAGAAGAAGTTTCTAGGCGCGCGTGCCCGGGCTTTATTAAGCTGCCGGCTGCACCGTGGACCGCAGCGGCTCTGGCTGCGAGCCTGGGCACAGCCTGGGAGGACAGTGGCTTGCTGATCTCTGGTGAGGCAGTGCGGAGAGGGGCCCTCTGGGATTCTGCTGGGCCAGCCGGGGGTCACCTTTGGGGGCTGGGACCCCAGCCTAGCGTGCGCCACCATCCTTGGCAGTGGATGGTTGTCCCCCGCAGAAGATCAGCACGTTCTGAAGCTGAAGAATAAGCTTTGAAGGCCAGCCCACCCTCATCACCTTGTTGTGTGACCTTGGGCCGGTGGCTCCTTCTCTCCGAGCCTCTGTTTCCCCTCTGAGCTAGGCTGCCACCATGGCGGATGGTCAGATGCCCTTCTCCTGCCACTACCCAAGCCGCCTGCGCCGAGACCCCTTCCGGGACTCTCCCCTGTCCTCCCGTCTGCTGGATGATGGCTTTGGCATGGACCCCTTCCCTGACGACTTGACGGCCCCTTGGCCTGACTGGGCTCTGCCGCGGCTCTCCTCCGCCTGGCCGGGGACCCTGAGGTCGGGCATGGTGCCCCGGGGCCCCACTGCCACGGCCAGGTTTGGGGTACCTGCAGAGGGCAGGAGTCCCCCACCCTTCCCTGGCGAGCCCTGGAAAGTGTGTGTCAACGTGCACAGCTTCAAGCCGGAGGAGCTGATGGTGAAGACCAAGGATGGCTACGTGGAGGTCTCTGGTGAGTCAGGGGCAGGAGGGAGAGAAATCCCGGGGAGGGGGTAGGCCTGAGACCTGGGAATCGCCAGGAGAAAGTTTCCTCAGAGGGGAATCTGTGACAACATGACACAGGTGACTCAGGGCTCAGGAATGCGGCCCACAAAGTTATCTGTATGGAACAGCTCTCCTCTCCCGCTTCCAAGAGAAACCTTAACCTGACCCAGCTATTGGGGCCTTTGGGTGCTGTTATCAGTCAGTGACAGGCAGGAAAAGAGAAACCACACTGGGTATTTTTCCAGAAAGAATTTAACATACAGACTAGGTTATACAGATACAGAGGGCATATAAAAACAAAGAAGAAATGGGATTTATTGCCTTCCAGTGTCACCACCCAGGGGCTGGAAGGGCATGTTTAAGGCTGAGCAGATGGTGTTAAAAAACACAACAGGTTTCCAGTGAAACACCTCCCCTTGTCCCAGATAAGGAAACTGAAGCTTGCTAGTAATGATGGTGAAACTAACTGGTAACCTTGATTGTTTGCTGTCTGCTGGACACCTTGCTAAACTAACTTGCCCAAGGCTGCCAAGGATTCAGATGCACACACGCTGTCCGGGAATTGGGAGGCCAGAGAGAATGGATGATTTATTGAGCACTTACTAGGTGTCAAGGGCTGGACTAAAATGCTAATATATTTTTTCTCTAAAATAATCCTCAGTCCCAGCCTGAGCAGCAGGGCTGGCTAGTCCCATTTTGCAGCTGAGGAGGCTGAGGCCCAGGCAGGACTGGTTCACGGTCAGGCCATGAGTCAGCAGCAGGACCCAAGAGAGGCTGGGCCTGTCCCTGATTTTAGGCCTGGGGCTCTTGCTGCCACATCCTCGCCCGGGAGAAGGAACAGAGGGAAGACAGGAAGCTCAGCTTCTGTTAAGCTGGGTGGCAGAAAAAGCTTTCATTTCCTTCCTTTCCAATTAACACTCCATTAAAAAGAGTGGGTTCCCGGCAGAGGCCTGCCCTCTGGAGAATGAGTAGAAGCCCTTGTAGACGCAGGCTGGGCAGAGACAAGCCCCAGCAACATTCAGGGAGTGTTTCAAGGCTACTCAGGGCAGAATTATAAACATCAGAGGCTCTGGTGGCAGCGGGTGTGGTGGGGTGCGGTGGGCCGGGAGACACGCTGGAGCCACGTGCTGCTGCGGGTGGGGGTCAGCCTGGCCCTCTGCATTGGCTGGCGAGCCAGGCACGCATTCCAAAACTGGCTCCACCACTAACTGGCAGGATGTGCACATTATTAATATTTAACTTCTTTGTGCTTCTGTACCCTTACCTGGAAATTGGGGTTGAAATGGCTGCACCATAAGGATTGTTGTATTCCATGGGGTGAGGCTGTGAACTGTGTACAGACACAGTATCTGGAACACATGGAGTCAGTATTATTATTGTTGTTGTTGTTGTTGTTACAGTGCTGGGCATGTAGGAAGGCCCCAGTAAATAATAAATGATTGGTGTTCTTTGAGACCTGGGTGCGGATCCCAGCACCGCTGTTCACTCGCTGTGTGGATATGGATGAGAAAGTCATCTCACCGCTCTGAGCCTCACTTCTGCCATCTGCAGAATGGGCATCATGATAATATCTATCCTGCCAGACTGCAGGGAAGATTAAATATGTACAGACAACATATGATAATCTATGCGGAGTGCCTGTAAAATGGAGCTAATGATAGTGCCTGCCTGGCACTCTGTAAACAGGATGATTATTAACACCCTTCTGGTCCTTCTTTTAATGAGGGTTCTGGAGGTTTCCAGCCCAGGGGACTACCATGCCCTGTGGCCCCACTAGGAGACCCTCTGTCTGGCCTTTTCTCCAGCCACGTTTGTAAGTGTTTCTTAACAGGTGGGGTCTGGCAGCCCCAGGCCTTACTACCCTTACTGATCCAGAGGCTTTGGGTGAGTCACGGAGCCTCAATTTCCATGTCTGTAAAATGGGTTCATTAGCAGCTTAAATAAAACAAAGATGAAGCCTTTAGATGTACAGGTAGGGATCTCAGCTAGACAAAAATCCAAATCCCCTGACAGTACACACAAGGGCTTTCATAAAAGGGGTTTAAAAAATAAAATCGAGATCAGCTCTATTTAAAAACCAAATTTCAAGGGAAGTCAGAAGTCAGATCCAGTTTCCCATCCTACACCACATAATGACAGATCTCTTCTTCCACAAGCACTTTGTGCTAGGCCCTGTGCTAAATGCCTACCTATGTTGGCTCACTGGTTCCCCACAAGGACCTCCTAGGAAGTGTGGGTAGGTGTGTTACCCTTGTTTTACAGATAAGGAAACTGAGGCCTGGAGAAAGTTACTCACCTGGGATCACCTGTTTCTCTGTGGCAGTGTCTGAGATTCAATGCCAGCCCTCTCTGGCTGGCTCTGAGCCAGGATGGCTGGATCTGCTTCTGACTGCATGGCCCTGGGAAAATCCCACGACCTCTGGGGTCTCAGCTTTACTGTTGGTTTTATGAAGAGGTGTACTAGATTAGTATTTGCCAAACAGTGCACTTCAAGGTGTTACCAGGCATCTGAGAAATGGGGAGAGGGGAGTCCAAAGTTTTATATGGGCCAGATGAAACAAAATTATAACCAGGTTTCCTCACTGCAGGACTTATCAGAGCCTTTAATTCACTAATGTCGTTTATGAATCTCTGAGAGGCAGGCCTGTCTTATCTGACCATGTATGAGTGTCTTGTTCCAGGGAAGTGTTTGGAAAATGCTAGACTAGACAATTTCCATCAAGCCTCCCATTTCCCTACCCCCATTGTGCAGCCACCAGCCAAGAGATGTTCCCTTCATGGGCCACTGGGCCAGGCCCTGGCTAAGAAAGGGACTGGAAAGCCCCAAGGCCTTATTCCCACCCTTTCTCCTTAATCCCGGGCCCCCTGCCTTCCCTGGAAACAGCACCTTCTTTCTTTAGCCGGGCCAATAGCCTTCCCTGGAGTGCTGGTGTCTGCTTCTTGGCACCTGCATTTATCTGACGCATGCTGAAAAACATGGTGGCTGCAATGAGTGTCTGGCTTCCCCTGGCCTCCAGATGAGTTTTGATTTTTTTTTTAATCATGATAATTACTTCTTTCTGTTTACCAAAATAAAATGTTTTCATGGTAGAAAATGTAAGTAAGAAAGCAAAATAAAAAGTTAAGAATCACCCAAGATCCTTAAACTGCCCCAATAAACAATCTAAGCATGCAAATTAAGCCTAAAGAGGATCCTTCTGACAATACTCTCTTTCAAGCAGATTAACCCCTTCCCCAGGCCCCACTCATGGAAATCTTGGAGCTACCCCTGTTCAGAGATTCTCCCTTCCCTAACCCCCGTACCCTATGTTCAGAGCATCGACACAGACTCCTAGTTTCTGAGGAGCAGTCCTTTCTGCAAACATCTAAATAAACTACAAGGGTTCACCTTCACATAGTATTTTCACAATTTACCAAGCGATTCTGTGACTCGCTTTCATTTGCTCCCCACAGTAACCCAATAAGTGGTGTCATCCCATTTTATAGAAGAATAAGCCAAGGCTCAGAGAAGGGCAGAGATGTGTTAGGAAATGTCAGAGCAGGGACTTAAATCCCAAACCCAGCATTCTGAAACCTGTCTGCCTGCTTTTGAATCTTTGCTCCAATCACTTCCAGGTTATGTGACCTTGGGCACAGCCCTTAACCTCTCTGAACTTCGGTTTTCTTCCCATTCATAAAATGGTAATAATAAAAGTCCCTTTTTTATTATTATTTTATTATTGTTAGTTAGGGCTATTGCAAAAAATAAAGGAGGTAAGTAGGTAAGGTGCTTAGAACAGTGGCTGACACCAAATAAGTACTATCCAAGTTTGCCATTATTATTCCCATCATCGTCATCGGTTATTGTTCCTAAGACATGAAGCGTGCAGAAGGATTCCGGGATGCAAAAGGGCTGAGTCACAGGCACTGGCCTGTCCCCAGGGGAAGCAGGCCTCCGGAGGCCCAGGCTTTGGGGAGGACACCAAAGAACAGGCAGTGCCCTTCTGGCTGCAGGCCTGTGCGAGCCAGGCAGTCGGTGGTCACAGAGTTGGCAGCACAGAATAAACTCTCTGGGCGGCTGCACATTCGCAGCATGTTCTGGTTAGCCAGACACTCGAGTGTAGAAATGAGTTCCTACGAACGTCCCTCTCTCTGCCCTGCTACTGGGAGGATAAATTGGTACAGGCTTTCCTGAGGGCAATTTAGCAATATAGATTTAAGCCTTAGAAATTCTAGAACTTGGAATTTAATCCCACAGAACTCATTAGGCGCCATGCAAAGATCTAGCTACAAGAATGTTTAGTGCTGTGAGCTTCCTTCCAATGCTGGAAACATCCTCAATGCCCGCAAGTAGAGGACTGGCAAAGTGAACTATTAATATTGTATGTTCCTCAGTAGAACACTGTGCAGCCATTAAAAAGCATGTTGTTAAAGAATATCTGGGCATATGGAAAAGTAATTATAATGTGTTGACAAGAGAAAATAGCAGCGTTCAAGCATAGTGTATACAATGATCCTATGTGATAAAATATTGATATACATCTATACTATATAACATTTATAATCTCTAAGAAATATAGAAAAGTCTGGAACATATAAAAAAATGTGATTAGTGGCTTCCTCAGGATAATGGGATTATGGGTGGTTTGGGTGGTTTTTTTCCCTTTTTTTTTTTTAAACATATACATGTATTATCTTGTAACCAGAAAAAAGTTATTAACAAAGGAATGTTAGGTGGGCGTGGTGGCTCACGCCTGTAATCCTAGCACTCTGGGAGGCCAAGGCAGGAGGATCACTTGAAGTCAGGAGTTAGAGACCAGCCTGAACAAGAACAAGACCCTATCTCTACCAAAAATAGAAAAAATTAGCCAGGCATGGTAGTGTGCACCTGTAGTCCCAGCTATTCGGGAGACTGAGGCAGGAGGATGGCTCGAGCCCCAGGAGTTGGAGGCTGCAATAAGCTATGATCATGCCACTGCACTCCACCAGGGTTGACAGAGTGAGACTCTATGTCAAAAAAAAAAAAAAAAAAAAGGACAAGTTAATAATCACCTATAAATTGTCAGTTTAAAAAACTCTGGACTGCAAAAAGATGCTATATCCCACAGGGTTATTTAGAGTGCAGATTCCAAAGCCCCTCAGAAGGGCCTCCCTGGTTAAATGAGGGTTCTTGGCTCTGGAATGTGGGAGTGAAAAGTGACAGTTGAACAGCACTAATACGTGCACTAATACAGCTTGTTAAGGAGAAATTGGAGACAATTTCTTCATTAGAAAGAAAGAGAGAGAGAGAGAGAAAGGAGAGAAAGAGAAACAGAGAGAGAGAGAGCAAGGAAGGAAGGGAGGAAGGAAAGAGGGAAGGAAGGAAGGGGGGAAAAGAATGAGGAGAGGCCCAAAGGATTGGAATTTGTTATATAAATTGCAAGATAAAAGCCAGTTTAGGCCAAAGCCTTTTTGTAATTTCACCTTTTTCCTCCCTAAGGGGGAAAAAAGAAAAGGAAAGCCGTCCCCTGCTACCTGGTAGGGGGTGGGGCTGGTGGAATTTCACATCCATGGCACCTAGCATGTCCTTTTCTAGGGAGACCTCCCGTGGGAGAAGCTGGCAGAGTTTTGGCAGATTGAAGCACTATATCTGGGCTGTTTTTTCACTACTGGGTACAGAAAAATGTGGCTCAGAGAGCTAATCGGGAGCTGGAACGGACAGAAATCCAAGGGCAGAGGGTGTCAGGCCCCAGAACTTGGCCTAGATCTAGAAAGAGCTGATCCAAAGCCCAGAGCCACCATGCACTTGCTGGGTGACCTAGGACCTGTCACTGGGCCTCAGTTTCCACGTCAGACACAAAGGAGAAAGAAGCCCATCCTCAGAGTGAGGAAAGGGCTCTGTGAGTTACGCAGCAAGCAGGGTGGCAAAGTAGCCGTTAGCATGTGACCTCACTTTGCACCTTCCCCCCTGTCTGGGATGTTAGCCCCAGGGTTCAACTGGTGGGTTAGGTAGAAGACTGGGAGATTTGGTATAACCTGTGGCCCCCTTTCTGTGATTTCCCAAGGCTAACATTTAATTATCTACAAACCACAGTCCAAGCCTCCTTTCTTGTCCATTATCTTGTTTCATCCTCTTAGCCAGCCCGGGAGGTGGGCTTGGGTGGGTCCTTGTAGCAGACGAGGGCCCCAGGCTCAGACAACTGGAATCTCTAGACCCACCTCAAGCCACACAGCGAGGCAGGGGTAGAGCTGGCATTGGAACCCAAGCCCTAACCGAAATGATGCTCAAGGGATGTAGATGCTGACACATGACATTTCTCTTCCTTCCAGGCAAACACGAAGAAAAACAGCAAGAAGGCGGCATCGTTTCTAAGAATTTCACCAAGAAAATCCAGTAAGTAACCTCGCAGTGTGGCGCTTGGGGTGGGAGTGGAGGAGGGGGCACACCTGGGACCCAAGATCTCTCCCTCTTGGACATCTCTCTTTTGAGACGCCCCACACCCAGGGCAGGGCATTGAACCATCACATATAACGGGGGGTGGGGGGAAGTGTCCAAGCAAACCTGCAATGGGGTCCCAGAAGGGAGCACATGGACTGTGCCACCTCATCCACACAGTGCCCTGTGACGTGTATATGAACAAGCCCATTTTACAGATGAAGAGTCTGAGAGTAGGGGAGGCAACTTGACTTATCCGCAGTTAGAAGAGACATCATCTTCCTTGTATTATGGAGAAATTAAGTCTCCCAAAGGTGAAAGGACAGAGCCGAAGTCCTTTTAGGACAGCCCCAAACAGATCCCTGACCCCTGAGTTCCATGTTCAGTCCTTGAGCAAGGACTGCTGTTGCCTCATCTGTAAAATGGGGTGCTGATTCTGGCTTCACGGAGTTCCCAACTGAAAGTGAAATGAGAGCATGGTACGTAAGCAGGTCTTCATAAGTGGCAGTTTGTTATTACTACTCCTGTTATTGCTGTTGTTCAATCTTAACTCCACTACTAGCCCTGGCAAAGATGTCCTGTGCCTGGAGAGATTGCACTAGCTGAGTTCTGAGGCTTCTTTTGGATTCGGGATTCTGCATTCCTGTCTCTCCCCTCCCGAGTCCATTCCTGAGCCTCCCAGAGCCTCCGCGGTTCTTGGAAGCCCGTGGACACTTCCTGATAAGGCAAATGCCAAACTGTTAGTGATTCACGCCTGCTGGCTCCATGACCCACACCTCTCCCTGGTACAGCAACCAGATCAAACATTGCAGAGGGGAGAGAATGGGAGAAGAGAGAGGCAGGAAGCTGATGTTTCTTTTCAGAGGCTCCGACAAGGTCACGGGATGGAGTCACAAGCAGGCTGGGATCCTTGGGGGTTTCCACCCAGGGAGGATGCTGTGGCTATTTTCCTTAGCCACATCTAGGAAATCTATCCCAACACATCCGTCTCTGGGGAAAGGCCCTGTCTTGACTGGATGAGGGGGAGGGAGAGGTCTCGGAATTTGCCTATCAGGTTGCAGGCAGAGCAGCTGAGCTCTTTCCTGCACCCAGCTTGGAGAGAGAACAGGAAGCAGAGGATGCCCAGAGCCAGAGCAAACTTTCCCCTTGTTCCGCATCTCCCCAGGTATTCTGTTCTGCCACTCATGACGCCTAATGATGCACCAAGCGCCATGTTAAGAGGCTTATGGGTTTAATTTTATTTAATCTTTAAAGGAATCCCATTGAGTAGGTATTACTAAGCCCATTGTGTGGATGAAGAAACTGAGGCTCAGAGGGGTGGGTGACGAAACTCAACTAAGGCCACACGGCCAGTAGAGAGCACACCTGGAATATTATTCAGCCTTAACAAAGAAGGAAGTCCTGCCATTTGCAACAGCGTGGGTGGAGCTGGAGGACGTTATGCTAAGGAAATAAGCAAGACATGGAAAGAAAAATACTGCCTGATCTCACTGAATCTAACGTAGTCAAACTCCTGGAAGCAGAGAGGACAGCAGTTGTCAGGAGCTGGGGGACGGGGAAATGGGGAGATGTTGGCCAAAGGGTACAAATTTTCAGTTAGGTGGGATGCATAAGCTCTGGAGAGCTAATAATGTTCATGGTGATAATAGTTAACAAATATTGCATATTTGAAATTTGCTAAAAGGGTAGATCTTAAATTTAATCTTCTCATACAGACACACACAATGGTGACTATACAGCAGTGATGGATATGTTAATTAGCTTGATCAGGGTGATTATTTCACAATGTATACACATAGCAAAACATCAAGTTGTACACCATATGCATATCTACACACACAATTGTATATGTCAATGATATCTCAATAAAACTGTTTTTTTTTTAAAGGGAGCAGATCTGGGATTTGAATACACATCTCCCAACTTTCGAAGCCCATGACTATCTTACTTGGCTAGAGGAGACCAAATTACAGTCATTTGCAACACATTCATTCACATATCACCTTCACTATTTTTGGCCTTATATGCTTTCCTTTCTATACCATTATTTGCTGAAGAAATTTTTCTTTTAGATCAACTCACTTTTGATAAATTTAAATTCTCATCACTGCAATGTTCACTGAAGAAGGCAATCATCAAATAAATCCAATGAAAGCAAAATGTGGTTAAATTCTAACTAGATAATGTTGGTTTGCCTAAGGGCCTAAGCCTTAAATCAGCTCTTACTTTGTTAAAAAGGGAAAGTAGCACATGTTAGAGGCTAAAGGTGTTAAGGCAGTTCACACTTACCTGACACATTCTTTTAGATATAAATGGAAGGATTAAAAGAAAATTAAAGAGGAATAACTTTCCCAGTATGTGGGTTTAAGAGAGTTCGGGCAAGTCTATTCCTCTCTCTCTGGGCCTCAGTTTCCCCATGTGTAACATGAGAACATTGTCCTGGACAAGCAGGAAGATCTCTTTGGGGACTCTGATACTCTGTGGTTCAATGATATTGCAATTTGTGTTAAAATATTCACAGCTGTCAAGATGCCTATGTACAAGGCCAAAGACCACAGTGGAATTCTCACACCATCAAAGAGACAGACGCTATTGTTACCCTCTTTTTCCTACAAAGAAATAGGTTCAGAGAGGCCAAATCACTAGCCCAGGGTTGTACAGTCAGGAAGAGTCAGAATTTGAATGCAGGTCAGCTTGCCTGCAGAGCCCATGCTTTGGACCAGAGCTACTGGTCACAGTGTCCCAGGTGTGCATTGGGTTGACGTGTGAATGGTTAGACAGTCAGCCCATCTCCAGCAGTGGGAGGGAGGTCCAAGCTTCCTTGTTTCTCTTTCATCCATTCAGCAGTCAATGGTTCCAATTTGGCAAGGAGTCTCCTGGGTGTGTGTAGCCACAGGTTGCGGTACAGAGTGAAAAACAAAACAAATCAAAACTCCCCAGCCCCTCCTAGAAGGGGTCTGCCCATGACCAGGAATGGGCTTCTCTCCTATCTTGGTTCTTTCATCAAGACCCTGGCATTTACAACAGACAGAGCCAGCCTGGTCCAGTGAAAGATCTAGGGGGATTGAACCTCCTGGCCTTCCCCTCATGGTCCTTTTTCCAAAAGTCTGGTGCCAGGGAAAGCAGTAGATATCATGATCAGCTACTCTGAGTTTGGAGTCCAGGATTCTAATCCCAGTTCCCATCTGCCACTTACCAGCTAGGTGACCTTGGGAAAATCAGTTCACCTCTCTGAGCCTCAATTTTCTCATTCATAAGTTGAGGATAATAATAGAATCTGCCTGGTGGGATTATTTTTAACAACTAAATGAGATGATTCACGTCAAGTACCTGGCACATAGGAAGTGCTCAGAAAGTCATAGTTTTCATTATTTTTAATAATAATGGCACCCCAATGAGACCACTAACACGTCCTCACAATTTCAATAGTTTGTTGAAGAAACTACATCCCAGATAGCATCATCGTTCACCCAAAACAAACCAAAATCATAAAAATACCTCATCAGAACTGGAACCAGATTTGGGTTAAGAAATCCCATCTTTGATGCTTTCTCACTTATTGAGCTTGTCATTTGATTTCCCCCAGGTCTCTGTTTCGCGATCTGCGAAATGAGCGTATTAATACTTACCTATTACTCATCCTAGATGCTTATAAAGCTCCAACCAGGTGATGCCCATAATTGAGCTTTAGGAACAAAACAATTATGACTTGCTAAGAGTTGTTTAAGGTGTGACCAAAATCAAGGCTCATTCTCCACATCATAGAGTATGTTGCCATCTGCAGTTTACATGCAGCCAGCCTGACCCCTTTTACCTGCTAAGATGCCTGTCCCATAATTGATGCATTTTGTAGTAAAGCACTCTCCAGCAGGCACATGCCAAATGGAAATATGTTACCTGCTATGCATAACACGCTACCTATAAAGGGATGGTAGTGGTTCCATTTCTGTAAGCAGTTGTGGTCGACAGTGGGTGATAAGGTGAAGACCTCAACCTAGGGCCAAATACTTGGGTGACAGCTCTCTTTTAAGCTAAGAACTTCTGTTCAAGCAGCATTTTACTATTTGCAAAGCATGTTCAGATGCTGTCTCCATCTAGAACTTCAAATACTCTACAAGTTCAATATTATTATCCCCATTTTTGCAGATGAGGAAACAAGCTCAGAGCAATTGAGTGATCTTCCCAAGAGCACATAACTAGAAAGGGGTAGAGCCAGGATTCAAACTCAGCACGGTACATACCCAAAGCTCAAACTGTTATCAAAAAAACGTTTCCTTTCAAATGAATAAAGAATGTTTGAGCTCTATTGAAAATAATAACTGAATAAAATCTTGTGCTTCTCCTAGGCTTCCTGCGGAAGTGGATCCTGCGACAGTATTTGCCTCACTTTCCCCAGAGGGTCTGCTGATCATCGAAGCTCCCCAGGTCCCCCCTTACTCACCATTTGGAGAGAGCAGTTTCAACAACGAGCTTCCCCAAGACAGCCAGGAAGTCACCTGCACTTGAGACCCCAGTCTTGGCCCATTCTTGTTCTGTCCCCAACCCTAGTGCTCCTCTGATTCCAGGGTATATTACTTTAGAACTCAGATTGAATGCCACTAAATGCTGGGGGTTGGGGGAGCGGGGGACTGACCACAGATTCCCTGGATAGTGTAGTCATAGATTTCTCAACAAGATGGCGCAATTGGCAAATCATGCTTGGTTGCGTTAGGCCAAAATACTAGTTTTTCTTTCTTTACCTTTTCTATCTCGATGAAAATGTTGCACATTCTATAGTTGCGAAACAAATAAAAGGGGACTTAACATTTCACATTGTATCTTACCTTGCAGCTAATGCAAGGGTTACTTTTCTCTGGGGACCTCCCTATCACCCAGGTTCCTACTCTGGGCTCCCAGTTTCCATGCCTGCCACATGGTTTGGTTGATGAAACCCATTAGCTCACCCCCTTGTGCTTCTACATCCCTGGCCTGAAAAGGGTGGTAGACAGGTCTTATATTCCCATATGGGATTTATCCATTAACCACATGAAAACAAACAGTGCCTTCTGCTCTCTGCCCATATGTTCCCAGCACGTTCCCAAGGTTCCCAAGCTGGCACTCCCTAAGGACTCTTGGAGACTTTCAGTTTATTCTCTGGCCAAGGTCCTCCCTTTCTTGTGTCCCTTATGTCCAAGTTGGGATTTTTACCGAGGGGGCTGTCTCCAGACAGTTCCATCAGGAACCAAGCAAAGGCCAGGTAGCCTGGCAAACAGGCTAGTGGTGTTGTGTATATGGGTGGGACATGTGTGTCATTGTTATTTGAGTTGTGCTGTTGGTTAGAGGAAAATAACAGTAAATAATTAATAATAACAGTAATAATAAAGGAGCTGATGTTCTTAGCCTTGTGTTCTTCTTTTGATGAGAAACTGAATGCAGTATCACCTAGATATACAGCATCAGTTAGGAATGCTGTAGATTAACGTCATAGTGCCTAATGAATAGTGGCTTAAATAATATAAATAGCTATTGTCTAATTTCACAAACAGTTTAGAGGTAAGTGAATTCAGAGTTGTTTTTTTCAATTATTATGCCATCAATAACCCAGAGTATTTCTATCTTTTTCCTCTGCCGTTTCTGCCAAGTCTACATCATCACAGTCTGTCCTCATAGTTGCAAGATGGCTGCAGCAGCTCCAAGCATCTCATCCTCATATGACATGTACGGAAAGAGAAGGCAGGAATAAAAAGGTCTTCCCATCTGGCTTCTTTTATCAGGGAGCAAAGTATTTTCCAGACCCTGCCAGGTTTTATCTCATTGGACAAAACTGGATCATGTCTAACCTGAGATTGTTTCCAGGTACAAGAGAAAGCGATGGTCATGACAGGCTTAGATCAATGTCCCCTGAGGCCAGGTACGTTGCTGCCTGAGCAAAGCGAGGTTCTGTTAGGAAGAAAAAAGGGGCACAGCTGTGAGAGCAATCAACAGTGCTCTGGCTGCTGTAGATTCAGATGCTGCCAGGAACATAGAACCCTGACTGTAGGGATCAGGGCTGCTCGCACTCTTTCCATGGTAAGTGTGCAGAAACCCAGCTCAAACTGATTTAAGCAAAAAGGGATATTTATTAGTGCACGTAGCTGAGAAGTTCAGGACAAGAGCTGCTTTTAGGTACATCTGGATTCAGGGCACTAATAGTATCAACAGAACTAACTCAGTTTCCCTCTATCTGATGTGGCCCTGCAGTGTCAGCTTCCTTCCCAGTCTCTCTGTTGCCCCCTGCCTCCCCTGCTCCCTGCCCTCCATGCCCCATGTCCTCCCACTGTGGTCACAAGATCGCTGCAGTCACTACAGCTCCAGCTCCTCCCACATACCAGTCCTGAGGGGGGAAAAAAAAAGCCAGTCTTTACCCATAGCTTCCGCCATATTCCAGAGAGTCATTCTTATTGGACCAGCTTGGATCACATGACCATCCCTGAGCTAAGCACAGGTCAAGAAATTGGTGCTTTGATTGGCCAGGCCTGGGCCACATGCTCCATCCCTGGAGCCAATCCCATTTAGTTCCCACAATGCCCTAGGAAGTAGCTATTAATTTTACAATGATGAAGCTGAGGCTAAGAGAGAAGTGGCTTGGGTAAGTCACATGGTGACAGCAGAACTCGAACCCATGTGTGTGCTTTTGGAATAGTTCATAAGGAGCTGCTGGCCTGCTTCTCAAAGGCACCTCCAATCCCCTCAAAGACAGCAGAATCAGTGACTATTTCCTAAACACCCACTCTGCTCTGGCCGGTGCTGGGAGCCAAGGGCGTAGCAAACAACAACACGATCCCTGCCCCCAGAAGCTCACAGTCTAGTCACAGAGGCAGAAAAATGAAAGGATCCTTAGTGTGTGCCTTACACTGTGCTGAGTGCTTTGTGTATATCAATACATTCAATTGCACTGCAATTCTATGAGGTACGTCCACCTTTTATCTCCATTTTACAGATAAGGACATTGAGGCATGGAAGGGTTAAGTGCCCTGCCCCAGATCATAGGACTGGCCCAGGCAGCCTGACCTCAAGCCCTTCACCTTCACTTCATCTCCTACAACTTCCTCTCTTGTTCCCTATGCAGAGGCCTCCTTTCTGTCCCTCAAACACATTATGCTCATTCTCACCCCAGGGCCTTTGCACATTCCATTCCTTTGGTTGCAAAAATTCTGCCCCCAGCTCTTTGCCGGCTGCCTCCTCCCTATCATTGTTTCCTCAGATCTCCCCTCAAATCCCACTTCCCAACCCCTACCCCTGCTTGCTCAAATCCTACAATATTTTGAGAGCCCCCACGATAGCCACATTTGGTCACTGACTGTTAAATACATCACACTGCTTTGTTTACTTCAGAGCACTTCTGCAAACTGCAAACACACGTGCATATTAAAACGTAAGCTACCCTCAACACATATCACTTACATAGACACATCTTAGAATGTCAACTCCAAAAGAGTAGGGATTTTCTTTGACTGCCTTATCCACTACTGTCTTTTTTGCTAAGTGCCTTTTTGGCACATCAGAGCAAATAAATATTTATTGAGTGAATGGATGAATGAATGAAAGGAGAGTGTGAGTCACCCTGGGCAATTAGGCTGAAGGCATGAATTCAAACCCTGGAAACCTGGCTCATTTCAGTTCTGAGAGCTTCCAGCTCAAAGACATAAGACTGGGCATCAAAATAAATGACGGGACCCTTCTCCAGAGATATCCAACCGAATGAGAAAGGAATATTGTTCCTGAGTCCTCACTTTGATGATACTGGGACAGAGGGTGCCCAGAACCTACTTACACCCCCCCTTCAGCCAGCTCCCGGAGAGTTTTATCCACAGCGCACCTCCACCCCCTCCCAACTGCCTTCCAGCCAGCCAGCTGCCAGTGGTGATATATGGAGATGACTTGATTTGACCTTGAAGGGAAGAAACAAATTAATGTGTCTTGAAATAAATTCCGGGAATCAGTGGCTGGCTTCTCCTCCACCCCCTCCCTTTGGTGCCTCACGGGTAGTGCATCATAATGTGAAAATCAATACTGTCTCTTAAATGAGCCAACACCTGGAGCTGGCAGGATGTGGGGCTGCCTGGAGGTCCCCTTCCCTCCCATGTCCTGGTCCCAGGAGTTGTCAGAGGGTGTGAGAGTCTCAAGGCCTGCTGTGGGCTCAGGTCTCTGGCTGCTGAGGGCTGGCGAAGTCAACCCATCTGTCCCCTAGTTCAAAGACCTCCCAAGTGCAAACAGATGTGGGTTACCTGGTGGTTCTCGTGGAAAGGGGGAAGGACAGCCACGTGGAACGGCATTGCCATTGCCATTCTCCAAGGATGACTTAGATATGGGGAAAGAGGAGGAGACTCCAAGCCCGGTCCCCTCGTTCAGCAATGCAATGTGCATTTACTGAGCGTTTGTGCTCAGCACTAAATTCACTGTTATGCCCAGGTAACATATGCCACACTTCCCAATATTGGAATACCCCAGTACCACTTGGTAAACAGCACTGCCTGAGCCTCTGAGGCTCCCCACCAGCGTCCCAGCCTGTATTAAGCATGTCTTTTTATTCTGATGCTTTGACCATTTAAGGCCTCTCTGACCCTGGAGAGACCTGTTCCAGGGCCAGCCAATTCCTACAGGTAGTAAAGGACTCTCTGGGAGGGGAGCACACCTTTCACATGCAAACCAGGCAATCCAGAGCCCAGACCCCCAACCACCTCCTTTACTGTGCTTTTAAGCTCTGGGGCCACTAACCACCTGCCCTGATCACCCCAGGGCCAGGGACCAGAGAAATAAGGATGGCTCCTACACTCCAGAGCCTGCCAGAATTATTCAAGTGAGCCAATCCTAAACCTGCTTACCCTGCCTCACTCTTTCCTTCCTATGGAAACCACAATTAAAACTCTTGCCCATGTTTTCCCTTTGCCCCCTCTACCTTCTGGTGACATTGGTGCTTGTCCCCCCCACCCCGTGGTGTGGTGCACCCCTTCTTCTTGAGAGCTGTGAGCATAACAAGGTAGCTTTTCAATGGCAATCTACTCCTTTTCTGTTGGCCTTGCCATGCCAAAAATAATAATAAAATCTACAACTTTAAACATAGCCACCCCCCCACTCCCCCAACTCCCTCTAGGAACCAGCAGCTAAAGGTTTAACATCAACTCAGCAGGACGCCTTTGGACCAGTGGCAGGTTCTGAATGGTTAGTGTCATGGTCCTACTTGTTAAAGATTTTGAATCTCTCTCTCTCACACACACACACACACACACTCTGTCTCTCTCTCTCTCTCTCTCTCTCTCTCATTGGCCTAATATGTACCAGGTGCAGCACTGGGCCCGGGGAAACACAGACATGGGTCTCTGCCCTTGTGGGTTTCTGCATTCCTGGGTGTAAGGAGGGTCTCAGGCAATAAGCAAGTAAGCCAAGAAAATAGAGGGGCCCAGGGCAGGACTAAGTGTGGGCTCTGAGATCAGGGAGGCAACAAGGCCATTAGGGATCTGAGTTCTGACCCCAGCACGGCTGCTTGCTGCTATGTGTGACTGTGTCACTTTACCTCTGCAAACATGCATTTCTTCAGCCACAAAAGTGGCTGGCTGTGCTGCAGGGCTGATGTGAGGACTGCAATGTGTGTGCGTGCACAGTGCTCAGCCTACAGCTGCTAAAGCAGGAAGCAACGACAGAAGGCATCTCCTCAGTCTCAGCGTCTGCTGGACCCAGCCCTGCCCCTCTGAAAAGCTGAGCCCAGGATCTTCCGGGAACGTATGATCGGTTACTGAGCCAGTGCCCCCCGGAATCTGTCCTGGAGCTGATGCTCTCCAAGCACCTGCCTCCCAATTCCTGCTGTCTTGCTTGGAAGAAGAATGGAAATTAGCAACATTTAGGGAATTTCTCAGTTTCCATTGTCAGAGGTCTAGAATTAACCCTAACACCATATCTGATAATCTTATAGTTGCCCATCCCTAACCTGGTGCCCAAGAATGGACCCATTGTGGTAAATTAGGAGAAATCTGCAAATTCTACTTGAGATCTGAATTACATATTTTTCATGAAAGACGAAGATGACTTCAGCCCCTTCACAGTCAGCGTAGCTCTTAGAATACAGCAAGTGCTCAGAATATCAGCTATTATTATTGCTGTTGTTATTTTCAACTATCCTGCAATGGCTATCCTTGAAGAGGCTGGTGTTGATCTGTGCAAGCTACTATAACAAAATGCCAGAGACTGGATGGTGTGTAAACAAAAGGAATGTAATTCTCACAGTTCTGGAGGCTGGGAAGTTCCAGATCAAGGTGCTGGTAGATTTGGTGTCTGGTGAGGGCCCACTTCCTTGTTGACAGATGTCCAAATTCTTGCTGTGTCCTTGCAGGGTGGAAGGGGGCAAGGAAGCTCTCTGGGGGTGTCTATTATAAGGGCACAAATCACATTCGTGAGTGCTCCACCCTCATGACCTAGTCATTTCCCCAAAGCCCCACCTCCTAATACCATTACCTTGGGGATTGAGTTTCAACATGTGAAATCAGGGATGGAGGGTGGGGGGCACAAAAATTCAGCTGGATTTATTAAAGGAGGTCACAGAGGAAAGGAAAGGACCAGAGAATAGGCTGGCAGCAAAATGCTGCATCTTCCTCCCTGGAAAACTCAAAAACCAAGGAGGCACAGCCGGACAGTGCTGTTTGGTTGGGTTCATCCCTGTCACTGACCAGCAGTGGCCACGCCCAGAGGAGGCCAGCCCAGAGGAGGCCAGCCCCACGCCCAGAGGAGACATCCAGCCCCCAGCTTCCTCTCTGGCCCCCTACAAAAAAAGTCAGATAAAATCTCTGCCTTCAGGAAGCTCATGCTCTGGAAGAACACTTCCAGAGATTCTGATAGGGTGGGTCTGGGATGCAGCCTGGGCATGGATATTTTTCAAAGGCTCCCTGAAAGATTCTAAGTTGTAGCCAGAGTCCAAAAATCGCTAGACAATTGGGCGCTGGGATGGTGGCTACTTAAGAGGAGCCTGGGTGGAGTAGTTACTGGAGGCTTCTAGGAAGAAATGAAAGAAATGATGTCAAGTTGAAACCTGAAGGGAGAGTATTAATAATAATGACATTATTGAATGTTTATTAGCTGCAAGGCACTGTCTACGCTCCTCTCATCCATCTTTCCATTTAATCTAATTAACCCTGCAAGGTGGCGCCGTGATGCAGAAATGTGCCCAGGGTCCCACAGCCTGAAGTGGTGAGTCAGTTTCAAACTCAGACAGGCTGGTTCCAGACCACTGTGTTAGCTAGACCAGGGAGCAGGAAGGGTGGGAAGAAGGCTTAAGGGTTTCTGGCAGAGGGAATAATACATGGATGTAGCATGGCTGTGTGCGTGTGTGTGTTTTAAACAAACACAACTTTTAATTCTCGCTCAGAGCCTCAGTTTTTTCATCTGTGAAATGGGCATGATTAATAACCACTCTTATTACCACCCCCAACCCCCTGAGAATTGCTGACATCAGTGAAAGAGTTTGTAAACTAAACAGGACTATTGCTTAGTTATTATCACCCTCCTGGCAGCTCAGGAAAGCAGAGAGAACAGAGGAATGACAAGGACCAGCTGTCTTGGAAATGTTGCCTAGTGACCTGATATCACAGGACAATTCCATTTTTCCTGTGACTGTTTTTGCTCCATCAGAGCTGCCTGACACACCAGCTTGTTCTGGATCTGACAGTGACAGCTTACAAAATCCACAGCAGACACAATGACAGAGCTTACTGCCGACAGGCACGTGCACATGCACACACACACACACACACACACGCACATACACGCACCCGTGCACACCTCAGATCTAAGCCAGCACAGACACGGTTGCTGGAGGACAAAGAAATGTCTTTGCAGAAGTGACAGAAATCGAGACTTTCTGAGTGTGTCAAAGATTTTATGAGTGCCATTAAAAAAAGTGTGGGGGTGGGTAGGGTGGGATCTATGGTCATATAAGTTTGGAAAGGGCTGGGTTAAAGTTAAATACTCTTCTTTAGCCTGGTGATGTGCATTGTGAACTTCCAAAAGGAAGATACAGCTGGTCGCTGTTATTGTGTAAGAAATTACCCTAAGACTTATAGTGTCTTAAAACAATAAACAGTTATTTTTGTAGTTCTGAGGGTCAGTTGGGTGGGCCTGGCTCTGGGTCTCGTGTGAGATTGCAGTCAAGATGTCAGCAGTGACTGCAGTCATCTGAAGGCTTGACCAGGGCTGGGGGGTCTGCTTCTAAGATCACTCTATGGCCATTGGCTGGAGACCTCAGTTCCTCGCCACATGGGCCTCCCATGGGCTGCTTGAGTGTCCTCATGACATGGCAGCCAGTGATCCAAGAGAGAGCATGAGGCAGAAGCCCAATGTCTCTTGTGATCTACCCTTAAAAATGGCATCACTTCTGCTATATGCTATTGGGCAGTGCCACCATAAGGAACCCTAGAGTGGGTCTGAATTTGCTCCGACCTCAGGCAAGGGAGCTGGGCTTTCAAACTCCTACACCCAACACCCATTGGCTAATGTCTTCCCTAGAGATGGGAGTGGGGCGTGTTAACTCCCCTGTGAGGACATAAACATCCAGCTCTTTGACCTTGTGCATAAAGTGACTCTGGCAGCCCCAGGGCGGTGTTTCACAGAAGACTCACGGTGCAAAGCCACGGAACAAAAGCACCCAGAAGCCGGGGGAGGCACATGCGGAAACAGAGCAAAGGATCTGCGGGCATCTGAGCAAACAACCAGCAGTGTCTGCTGCATTTATATTCACAAACGACTGGAAACGAGGAAATGGTCCGACTGCAGGGGATGAGCTGGACAAGCGGCTGAAGCGGGAGGCTGCCACTGAATCATGCTCCTGAAGATAATTTATTGTCACAGAAATGACACATGGGACAAGCCAGCCTCAAATAATCACTATATAAGATACCCCATTTGAAAGAAATAAATATGAATTTGCATTTATATTTTATTTGCTTTAAAATACCACTATCTCTTTAAAGAAGGTGGGTATTCATGTTATTTTTTTTTCCTTTGTGCTTGTTATGGACTGAATGTTTGTGTCCCCTCAACATTCACGTGTTGAAGTCCTGACTCCCAGGGGGAGGGCATTAGGAGGCGGGGTCTTTGGGAGGTGATTAGGTCATGAGAATGGAGCCCTTATGAGTGGATCAGTGCCCTTAAAAAAGCGACCCCAGAGAGCTCCCTCACCCCCTTTCTACCACGTGAAGATACAGTGAGAAGTCAGCAGGCTGTAACCCAGAGAAGGGCTCTCACCAGCACCCACCCATGCTGGCACCCTGAGCTCAGACTTCCAGGCTCCAGAACTGTGAGAAATAAATTTCTGTTACTAAAACCCATCAGTCCGCATTATTTCGTTGTAGCAGCCCTGAGTAAGACAGTGCTTTTCTGTGGTTTTCAAATGTTCTTCATAGAGAATGCACTGCATTTAAAACAAGAAAAGTAAACATTGCTTTTCAGTCTAACAGATTCTCATAAGGAAAATCCTTGATTTAACATATTACCAGATACAAATTTTATTTCCCCTCTTAGAGCACAGTGTTGGCGTAGCCATAGATGTTTACACATACGCACGCCAGAGCAGGGCAGCCCTGGTTTGAATTCTGTTCTATCATTTATTGGCTGGGTGACCCTGGGCAAATTTCTTAACTTCTTTGTGCCTCAGCCTCCTTGGCAAGAACATCGGGGTGATGAAAGAGTACCTTGTAGAGTTGTGGGCAGGAATAAATGAGTTAAGATATGTAAAATGCTTAGAGAAATTCCTGGCAAATAAAAAGCACTTTAGCAGCATAGACCTTCCTTCCCCCCTCCCCCCTCATCTCTAATTAGTCTAAATGGCGAAGGGCTTTTTTTTCTCTCTCTTCTCTCTCATTAAAGCTACCCTGTTCCACCTTCTGTTGCATTCCTTGGGGATCTCACCAGGTATGAGTGGGTAGTGATGAATTAATCAGCTTGGCCAATCACATTCCTCTATGCTCAAGGTTTACCTCCTCCAGGGAATGGCCTCTAACCCAGTTTCGGAAGCTCCAAAGAGCCTTGCACAGGCCCGGGGGAGTGGACACCTGTGGCTTCTGCCTGGTAGCATCTGCATCCCGTTCCTCTGGCCACAGACCCTCAGCACCTCTCTGGGACTGTCCTCTCTCCACTTTGTGCAGTTTCACTGGGAATTCCCATCAAAGGGCCCCATCCTTCCTTCGCCAGGAGTGGGCGTACAGTCCAGGCTAAGCCAAGCAGGGCCTCTCTCCTGGGAGCCTGAGCCTTATGCAGAGAGGCTTGAGCATGGGAAATAGTTGAAGCTGATGCGTCCCAGAGGTGGTGCCCAAGATGCCCACTGTTCTTGCTCCAGATCCCCGGAGTGGCCCCATCCTGTCCTTCCTGAGATCCAGTGCTCAGCTTCTCTTTCAATTATGTGAGCTATCTCACATCCCTTTCCACCTAAATTAGGTACAGCCTGTTTCTTTAGCTTAAAAATAAAGAATACCAGCTGCTATAGTCCCCTAACAGAGAGAGATACAAAGAGATGTGGGCTGGGCACCAGCCCCCATGCTACCTACAAGGTGACGCCTGCGTTCTAATCCAGCTCAACCACTAACTCCTTCTGGGACTTTGGCCAAGTCCTCCCACTTCTCTTCCTTTCCCCCTCATTCTCCTTTGCAGGGTTCTCTTCCTGGACCCATCCCACAAATGCAGTGGTGCTGGGGTCCTCTCCTAAGGCCCCTGTGCTTCTCCCTGGGAGCATCACGCACATGCCATAACCATCCCTAAGCTAACATAACCCAAATCCCTATTTCCAGCCCAGATCAGCTCTCTGGAGCTTCAAATACTTCCTAGACATCTCCACCCACAGGCTTCTCAAACTCCATGTGTCCAAAATAGAATCCAATGTCTCTCTGCAAACACCGCCCCTCCACTCCTTTCCCCAGGTTTGTACTTGGCATCAACACCTTCCCCGCAGAAACCCCAGAACTCTGCTAGGCTTCTCTCCTTGTCAGCCCATCACCAGGTGCTATCCATACTCTCTGATCTGTATCTACTGATATCATCCTCTGTCATGAGTCCTCCTATTGTCTGGCAATTGTCCCTTTACAACATCCATTCATCCACTTGTCACTTAACCTTTACCACAAAGCTAGGAGGTCAGTGGGATTATCTCAATTGGAGAAAATGGGGGATCAGAGAAGGAGAGCCATCTGCCCAAGGTCACACAGGAAGTAGAAAGTAGAGCCGGGGTTTGAACCTAGAATTGCCTGAGCCCAGAGTCCATGCTGGGTCCTCCAGGACCTCCTCTGTCCATGGTGCCTGAATGCAGGCGGAGCAAGATTTGAGCCTGCCTCTCTCTGGCCGGTTACTAAGGTCCACCGTGCAAACAGCAACAGTGTTGTTCATGAGCTCATCTGCTCCACCTTGCGCCACTCAGTTCCTAATCTGGGCTTGTGACCTGGGAACTCATCTCCCAGGAAACTAGAATGATGCAATAAACAGAGGCGAAGCTGCCAACCTGGAGCTGAGCTGCCCAGGCAGGACCGGTGGTGCAAGCCCGGGACGGTGGCTGACGTCCACAAGGGCTCCAGCCCAGAGCCTCCCTTCTGCGGAATTAGCACCATGTGCCCCCGATGGGCCAGAGGAGAGGAATCCAACACCCAGTCCTGGCAGGGCCACCAGGAGCTGGAAGCACTGAGAGGCTGGTGACTGCAGTGATCCCAAAACACTGGCTGAGTGTCCTGGGGTACTGGGGATGGTTCCAGAGACCCAGCTTCCCTGTCCAGCCTGGAGAATTACTAACTCTACAAACTATTCATCAGGAAATCTTTAACCACCAAGTGTATCCAGTCTCCCATCACTTTTCAAGACCTCCCCTGCCTCCACCTTGATCCCAGACTATGTGGCAGCATAGGTTGTTTCCACTCTGTCCCTACAGTCAATTTTTTAAAATGTTAATTGTGATAAAATATATAACATAATTTGCCATTGTAACCATTTTTACAAGTGTATAATTCAATGGCATTAAACTCACAATGTTGTGCAACCAGAGGTACATAGAACTATGTTCAAAACCTTTCATCGCCCCAAACAAAAGCTCTGTAAACGTTAAGTAACAACTCCCCATTCCTCCTTCCACCCAGCCCCTGGGAACATCTAATCTATCTCTGTCTCTAAGTGTGCCTACTCTCTATGTTTCATATATGTGGAATTGTGCAGTATTTGTCCTTTCGTGTCTGGCTTTTTTCGCCTAGCTTAACAGTTTCAAGTTTCCTCCAGGTTTTAGTGGAGCTTCATTCCTTTTTATGGCTGAATAATATTCCACATTGCTTGGATATGCCACATTTTGTTTATCAAATGTAACAGAGTTACCCTGGTAAAATATTACTTAGATCAAGATGTGTCTTTCCTCAAATCCTCTTAAGGGCTGGGCACATGGCTCATGCCTGTCATCCCAGCACTTTGGGAAGCCAAGGCAGAAGGATCACAGGAGAGGCCAGGAGTTTGAGACTAGCCTGGGCAACATAGTGAGACCCCATGTCTATAAAAAATTTTAAAAATTAGCTGAGTATTGTAGTGTACACCTGTAGTCACAGCTACTCAGGAGGCTGAGGCAGAAGGATCACTTGAGCCCAGTGGTTCGAGACTACACTGAGCTATGATTGCAACACTGAACTCCAGCCTTGGTGACAGAGCAAGACTCTGTCTCCAAATAAATTTTTTAAAAATCCTTAAGGGTCCTCAATTCATTCAGAGCAAAAGCCACAGTTCTTATAATGGCTATAAACCCCTAAAGGATTCTCCCTACACACACACACACACACACACACACACACACACACACACACGCACCTTTCTGCCCCTCCAACCTCACCACTCCCCCTCTCTCCACTCCACCCCTGCTGTGCTGTGATTGCCCTGGGCACACTGCCACCTCAGGGCCTTTGCACACCCTGTTTCTCCTGCCTCAAATGCTCTACCCCCAGACATCTGCACGGCCCTCATCTCCCTTGAGTGTTTGCTCGAATATCATCTACTCCCTGAGGCTCAGGTTAAAACAGTGGCCTCCCTATTTCATCCATCATTCCTGAGCCCTTTGGTCAGATCTAATTTTTCCCACAGCACATGTCACTTTCTAACATATTATATAATTTGTCTATTCTTTATTTCCATTGTTTATTACCTGCCTGCACCTCTAGAATGTAAGTTCTACAAGGGCAGGGATTTTTTTCCCCTGTTTAATTCATCAATGTAAATGAAGCACCTAAAACAGTAGCTAATACGAAGAAGGCAGTTAGTAGTAAATATTGTTGGATGAATGCCTATGAGTTGAGATGAGTTGCTGCACTCCCTGGGACTCTGTTTCCCTATCAGTGAATTAAGGATTATGATCTGCCCCTGGAGCAGGGGGTGTCACGCAGTTAGATAATGACTGTCACCACCCTTTGTAAATCGTAAGGCTTTAATCATGCAAGTAAGAGAGGATGGCAGAAAACCGATCATCATTGAGTGCCCTTGAGGCCAGATATTTTCCATGATGTCTCATTTTAGTATTCCCATTTTAAAGATGACGAAACTGAGGCCCAAAAAGGTGAAGTAACTTGTCACAAGATCACACAGTATGTAACTGTTAGGGAGTCAGAGCTTCAACCCAGATGTCTGGCTTTTTCTGTAAGTTGCTTCCAGCTCTGGTATTTTATAAACCTAAGAGAAAACTCCTTCTTCTCTAGGCACCAGCCCTGAGCCCAGGGGAGTAATAATAAGGATGAAGATATGAGTAATAGCTGTCTTTTATTAAGAGCTTCCTACATATGTCAGGCTCACATTACCATGTGCCAGGTGCTTTCCATATGCTCTCTTCACAAGAGAGCAGGGACAGGTATTATTATTTCCTTGTAACAGATGAGGAACCCGACGGTCCGAGAGGTGAAGCCATTGGCTTGAGGCCACACAGCTGATAAATGGCAGAGGCACGTTTGAGCCCAGAGCAGTCTGACTCCCATGGCATCTTGACAGGGGAGGATCATAGGGAAGTGGCTTCTCTAATGCTACCTCTGTCCCCCACCTCCACGGCCATCCCCAGGGACCTCCCGGCCGGAAGCAGACCCAAGACGGTGCTTCTGTAGGTGGGAAGGTAAACACCGCACCAACCCTCATGCCGGCGCCCTCAGCGTGAGCGGCAGATGCAGGAGTAGGCATTGGTGGGAGCCAGGATGGGGATCCCACGGGCCTGTGTTGTCAGCAAAGATAAATGACTGAACCACTCAGCAAACCAGGGCACTTCCACCCCAGAGCAGAACTGTCACTGGTAAATAAATCATCGAGGCTCCGTGCTGGACGTGCTGATTTCAGGGGGTGGAGATGAGTACATTTATCTGCCTGGCGACAGGCCAGATGTATTCAGGCTGTGAGGGGGTATGAAAATATTCCCCAGTGTGAACTCTGCCGGGGGCTAATTCCAGGGCAGAGGTGGCAGGAACAGGGACGGGGTCTCATTCCAAAACCTGTGTTCATCTTAAACCTCCCATGATTTCCCTGATGCAGGGGCCTGAAGCTTTCTATTCTGTCTAAAATTATCATAATCATAATAAGTAGCATGTGCTTACTTTGTGCTAGGCATTGTGGTTTTTAAAAATGTACATTATAGAAATAAAAAAATAAAAATATATATTTTCTCACGAACTGGCTAAAAATAAATTATTGTTGAAGAGTCTTTGTTGCACAGGAAAATGACTTCTTTGAGATTGTTCATTTTTTACAATTATTCCCAAATGTTAAATAATGTCTGAAAGAGGTGGTCAAGTCCCAGGTCACAGGTCACTTCCCAAGAACTTCCCCAACTTCTCACCATCAAAAGCAGCGGTAACAAACACCACTCTAAGCCTCCCCTCTCTGTGGTTGGACTCCAGAAAGAGGACAACGAAGGATCGTGAAAAGAGACCAAGTAGGAGGCAGAAGAGAACTAACCAGAAAAGCCCAGCCCTTGGGGAAGTAAAGAATGCTGACACCCAGAGACTTCAGAACAAGGTTCCTGCCATTCAGAGGAACCCGGTCACGCTGCCCTGCCAAGTTCTGCTGTGCCCTGCCAAAAAGTGACTGTCTTGGTAGAACTAATGCTACTAAAAGCTATCACCTTTGGCAGGGGTTGCAGATGCTCCTGGTGGAGATGTCCGTGTTATATCAATGGGGTGGAGGAGAAGGGGGAGATGCTATCAAGGTGTTTAGCTTCCTTATTTCATTCAATTCTCAAAACAACCTAAACATCTGTACCCCTCTGATATTCTGAAATTAAAAAAAATAATAAAATAAAATAAAAATTCCTAAACAGCAAAACATTCAAGAAGTGGCATGGCTGCTTCTAACAGCCTACGACCAGATATGGGCACAAAAGAATGACTTAAAGTTGGAGTTTACAATAAAAAGGGAAGAAGAGCGTAAAAATTTGGAAAATTTGCAGCCTGGCCATGCGGTAGAGAAGGAAACAGCATTATCAGGGGAGGAATCCAAGTGGGCTGCAGAGCAACCCCTTGCTAGAGAGATTAGCATGATTCTGTCCCTGCCATTGCAGGCCCAGAGGCCCAGGAGGACTGGATGGTTTGGGGGCCAAGCCCTGGGGGCCACTATCTTGTACCACCTTGGGAGACTGCTCCTGAATCCCTGCTGCTCCAGCCCCAGCCGTGGCTCCAAGGGCCCCAGGTATAGCTCTGGACGCTGCTCAGTAGGACACAAACTATAAGCCTTGGTGGTGTCCACAAGTCTGCAAGTGCAAAAGCCTGAGTGCCCAGGCAGAAGCCTACCACAGGGCAGGGAGTGACAGCACAGAGACTCTACTAGGGCAGTACCAAGGGAAAATGTGGGGTTGGAGCCTTCACACAGGGTCCCCACCAGGACACTGCCTAGTGGAGCTGTGGGAAGGGGGCTGCTGTCCTCCAGACCCCAGGATGGTGGAGCCACAGGCAGCGTGCACTCCCAGCCTGGAAAAGCCACGGGTACCAAACTCCAACTCGTGAGAGCAGCCCACATAGCAAAGCCTTGGGGGTGGTGCTTCCCAGGCTTTGGGGACCACCCTTTGCACCAGTGTACCCAAGATATGGGACGTGGTGTCCCTTCCTTTTGGCTGCTTTCTCCCCTTTGGAATGGGAATGCTGCCCAATGCTTATGCCTTGTTTTTGATCATGCAGGCTCATAGGTAGCAGGAATTTGCCTTGAGTCTCAGGTGAGACTTTGGACTTTGGACTTTTGAGTTCATTACATTCCTTAACCCCTTATAAAAAGCCCCTACCCAAGTTCTTCTAGCTGACCTCATTTGCATTAAAAATTCCTTTCTTCCTTGGCGATCCTCTTTGTCTCAGTAATTGGCTTTCTGTGTGGTGAGCAGGCAAACCTAGGTCATGAACCCCCTTTGTGGTTTCGGTATCAGTATTTTCCATCAGAGTGTCCAAGTTATTCAAAGCCCTCCTATGTCCTGTCGAAAGACCCACGGCCCTACAGCCAACGCCCCAGGGAGCCACAAATCACTTCCACACCTCTCATCACCTCTTTGGAAATGGGAAATAAAATAACAAACAATCAGAAATCTGCAGTTGTAAAAACCATGTTGTGAAATGAAATTGTCTTTATTAATATGATCATAATAAATTTAAAGGATCAGATTATAAAATAGCATGTACAATAGGCATAAAAACAAAAGCCCTGGAAAGAAATACACCTACTATTAACATTAATTTTTTTTGGAGTAGGAGAGGGCGGATTTATTGGTGATTTTTATTTTATTATTTTAGCTTATGTGTTATTTTCTAATTTATCAGCAATGTACATACAGTGTGCGTCTTAAAGAATAATAAAAAACAGAATAAAAGAGGTTTTTTCCTCGATAGAAAGAATGAAGTGAATACTCAGGGACATTTCTATGAAGTTCCTGCTGGGAAACACTGCAAGCATCTACATCAGAATTGTTCTTCCATGAATCTCTGTGCTTACTTTTTTTGTCTCAGGGAAGATAATATAACTGGGTCTGAGCTCTAAGCAATCAGATGACCATGGAACAAGTAAATGGGCAGTAGGTCATCAGGCTTTCTATTATTTTTGCTTCTACATGTCACAGAGGAAGGAAAGGGGCCAGTCCTTTTGACTCACAGTTGCCTTCTCCTGCTTTGCCTCGTTCCTCTAGTATCCAAATGGAAATCCCATCGAATCCCCTGACAGTTCCTTTCTTCATTCCAAATCCCCATCCATTCAGGCCTCACTAAGGGGCCCCACCTCACCTTTCATTTCTTTTTCCACTGATTCAGTGAAGTTCATAGAAGCTTTGTGGGAGAAAGTGAGTCCAAAACCAAGACGGTGGGCTCTGATTGCCTGAGTTCAAATCTGCATTGTGCTTTAGACCAAATTCCCACTCTGCCTGAGTCCAAATCCCGACTCTGCCTGACTGAGAATCCCCACTCTGCCCTTGACAAACTAGATGATCTTAAGCAAGTCACTTCACCTGTCTGAGCCTCGGACTGGCTCCTCAGGTTGACTAAGGGGGACATGCTCATGATGTCCCCATGACGTGGCAGTGTGTCGCAGGCAACATGAGCCCTCCTCTTCCTTTTCTCTTCTGCTTTTTCCCTCTCCTGAATGTGACCAAAAGGTCAAAAAGTATTCCGGGACACAACAATGTTTTCTTATCCTCTGAGGCTCCAAATGCAACTCCCAGTCTTCTAAGAGGATTGACAATGGCATGACTTCCATGCTAATTGCAGGGTGCCTGGCCCCAGACTGATGCAAGAGGCTTCAGACCAATACCTGGCTGAAAGCCAGACCACCAATACGCCAGTTCTCTGAATGTGCCAAAAAATGTTCTTGAAGACTAGCCTTCTTGAATATATTCAATGAATGCTAATGTGATCTTCTTAATAAGTTAGTCTTGAACATATTCAGTGAATATATCCTTCACTGCAGCAATTTAAGCTCAATTTGTCTAAAGCTAAATATCATGGGGGCTGTTTAGCTTTCTTAAGACTGTCTTCTAATGGAGAATATATTCTTGAATATCTTAAACAGAGTCTTGAATATAATTAAAATAATTTGGATAAATTTTTGGCTAAGAGTATTCAAGAAGCATAAATTCATTGAGTATTATCATTGAACATATTAAAATAGCATATTATAAGAATGTAGTCATCTACTATATTCAAGATGAATATATTCATATTCAGTAACTATATTTGGTAAGAATTTTCCTTAAAATAAGGTTTTGGAAAGCTGGCAAATTTGACCAATTTAATCAATTAGTCATTATCATCTTGATTTTTTTTTTTTTTAGAGGACTGCTTATCATGGAACTGATTTTTGGTAGATTGGCCAAATTCGCTGGGAGGTTGCTGGGGCAGACATTCAGAGCACCCTCTATGAGATCTGGGGGGATGTACGCCAAGACCCACCTCCAACCTCCTTCACCTCCACCTCTGGCCAGGGCCCTAACTCTCCAGCTCTGTCCCCAACCCTCTGGAGCAACCCCCACTTTCTCTGGACCCTGACGGCCACCACATTTTAAAAAGGAGATTTTTCTCTTCCTTCTTTTTAACACACAGGCATGTATTTATGCTCCAGGACTGTGAATAACAGACTAAGCACCAAAACTCAAACGCATCACTCTGGGTTTGAAGGCCATTTCTGCCACTGACCTGCTGTGTGGTCTTGGACAACAGATACAACCTCTGTGAGCTTTAGTTTCTTTTGTAAACAAAGGTCAAAATAGTACCAACTCTAGAGGAATTGTGTCAAAGAGTCCATGAGATAACCACATAAAGTGCTAAACACAGTGCCTGGCACATAGTAAGAGTTTAATGCATGATAGCTTTTATTATCATTATTGCTGTTATCTGAGAAATTTGTGTCTAGTTTAGGGGAAGTCCCTTCACGTCTCTAGCCCTTAGTTTTCTCATCTGTAAAATATGAAATGGTAGAGGCAGACGAGATTTATGGTTCTCAAAGAGAGATTCAGAGATCCCAGAGGGTCCCCACTACACTTTCAGGGGCTGCATGAGATCAAAACTATTTTTCCTAATACTACTAGGATATTCATTGCCTTTTTCACTCCCATGCTCTTGTGAGTGTACAGAAGAATTTTCCAGAGAGTATATGACCTGTGATATCACAGTAGAATGAAGTCAGAAGCAGCCAGGAGAATCCAGCCATCGTCAGTTGTTGGTCATTCAACAGATGTGCAAAAATGTAAAGCAATGCTCCTCTTCTCACTTATGTTTTTTTTTCTTTTGGAAAATATAGTTATGTTTTACAAAAATGTTATTTTTGTTAGCATTTCATGGGTGGTCTATTGTTTTGAAATGGATTTATAAATAAATGTTTTTAAAATGTGTCCATTTTCATTTCTAATGTAGTAAATAATAATAGCTATAGCCTTACAAACACACTCTTTGGGGTCTTCAGTAATTTTTAAGAGTGTCCAGAGATCAGTAAGTTTGAGAATTGCTAGATTAGATTATTTCAATAGGCCCAAGAGCCTGGGGTTGTTGCATCCCAGGCACTCAATGTATATTGCTCTCTCATCTTCATTCATTCATTCATTCTACAACAGACATTTAAGGAGTACACGCTGTGTGCCAGGCACTTTGCAAGGCGTTGGGGGTACAGTGAAGAGTAAGACACAGTCCCTGGTAGGGAATATACCAACACGCATGTCCAGTGAGTGATACAGACACACAGACCTTACAATAGTCCTCAAGAGGCAAGAGGAGGGGAGGCTTGTGTAGGCTGGGAGTAGGGCGGCAGGAAGGAGCTGACACCCCAGGCAGGGATGCCGGCATTCACAAAGCAAGGAGACTTAGGCAAAGCATCAAGGTGGGTCTCTGAGGAGCACACAGGGGAGGAGGGCTCAACACCTTGGACAGTAATTCAGCAATGATGACCTCTGCCTTTGGGCCAATGAGATCATCGTTTCAGGGAGAGGCAGCCGGAACAGACCTGGTTTAACTAGAAGACACCTGATGCTCTGTCTTCCAGCTCTTCATGTGAGCATTTCCTATCGCCTGCAACACCACGGCCTGACCTCAGTTTTCTCCATTTGGCTGACTCTCTCCTGCTCCAGCTTTCTGCACCCTTTTGGCTGTCCCCTCTAATGCCTGGGGCTCCCAAAGAAGACTGCATAGCCATCAAAGCACCTGTCACTGGGTCATTCGCAACTACTCTCCTCCTCTACTAGACTGTAAGCTTCTTGAGGAATGGAATGGTGTTTTGTCCCCATTGTAACTCCAGGGCATAGCTCAGAACCTTATATAATAAGCATCATCATCATCATCATCATCATCATCATCATCATTCTTGCCATCATCACTATTATGGCCATGATTTGGGTTCATATTTTTTAACTGTCATCATGTGCTCAACATTTTACATATCTTAACTCTATATTAATCCCTACCATAGTCCCAAGACGCATTAGGTCACACTATACCAAATTGCCATTTTTTTTGTAGATCAGAACAGTCAAATATCAGCAATTTCATATGGTTCAACCAAATGTCTACTTTTAGCACTTTCATTTGACAGATGAGAAAAGTGAGGCACTGAAAGACAATTCTTTGTTGAGTATCGAATAAATGAATGAATGAAGAATCCTTAGAAATGAGGGAACTGGTCTATTGCGAGTCCCTACTGTGCACCAGGCACTTTGCAGGCATTATTATTTCATATACGTAATGTGGCCTCATCCAAAGAGATTTTTAAGCAGGAGAATGATGGGTCAGGTTGGGTGCAGGTGCATCACCTCATGTAATTCTCACTGCATCCCGAGAGGGCAAACAGGCAGCTGTTACCACTGTTGGAAAGATGCGAAACTCAAGTTCAGAGATGGGAAGGGTCTTTCCAAGGTCACACAGTCAAGCAGTGGACTTGAAGCCAGGTCCAATTGCTTCTCAGCCTTTTGGCTAAGATCAAGTGAACTCAGGTTCACTAGACTCCCTTCCTCAGGTCAGATGCATAAGGGTGGCTTATGTTGTTGTATAGCAGGTAGGAAACTCGGCCCCTTACCACAAAGCCTGTATTAGTCAGCTTGGGCTGCCGTAACAAAATACCACAAACCGTGTGGCTCAAACAACAGAAATGTATTTTCTCACGGTTTTGGAGCTGGAAGTCCAAGATCAAGGTCTGATGCCTTTCCAGTGACCCTCACCTCCCTGCTCTGCAATCTACTATCCACACCCCACTGAGAAAGAAGCAGCTGGTGGCAAAAACAACAGCTTCCTTACTCCTAAAGGGGAGAGAGAGTAAAAGCAAAAGAAAAAAGTGTTCACCCAAGCAGCAAATATTTACAAATTTGGCAAAGCCCTCCCTGACTTCCCACACAAATGCAAACAGACACCAGAGGTTTCCACTACTGCCGTCAGGGTTTATTGAACTAAAAATATTTGCCACTGCAATGCTTTTATTAGTGGTATGATTAGGATTATTTTTTTTTTTCTCAGCAGACAAAGTCATTACTGGAGTAGGAGCCTGTGGACATCTGAAGAGATACCACAGAGGAGGCCCAAGCTGCCATCTTTCCCCTCATTTCTCCAGCAGGATTGATATCGATTCCCTTTTTTCTCCCATAATCTTATTATTTTTTTGAACTACAGAAAACATTTTACTGCAGGAAAATCAGAAAATTCAGAAGAAAACAAAAATCACTCACATTTCCCCCATTCAGAGAAGGAGGTAACTACTACTACATTTTTGTTTCCCACCAACTTTCATGTACACAAACATATAGACATTATTATTGTTATTATTAATATTATTTTACAAAAATGACATCAAACTCTGTATTATTCTCTTTATTGTTGCATATCAGGAGTATCTTTCCATGCCAATAAATATAGATTGAGCTAATTTTTACTGTCTGCCTACTATACGATTCTGTTAAATGGATATCTTATAATTTATTTAAGCATACTCCTATTGATGCAGCTTTAAGTTGTTTCTAATTTTTCATGCTTATAAACCAAGCTGAGACGAGCATTCTGGTAGCTAAATATCCGCACTCATTCACGCACTTTCTTTGTTAGGATAAATTCCTATAAGTAGTATTTCCAAAAAAAAAAAAAATAGACATACATAGTTTTCCGGGTACTGTTATGATTGCATGTCTGTAAAGTACATACGTATATATTTCACTATCAAAATGGAGAGCTTTCTTTTCTCCCTTTTCTTTTCCCTTGTTGGGAAACATCCCTGGAAAGACAGTGGGAAAAGTCAGGTGTTTTTAAGAATATAATAACACATCCACATTATACTATGAGAGTTATTTGATCATTAGAGTTGCATTGCATGTATTTAACTAACTTGAACTCAACTGTCTTTCATTAGATGTAAAACATCATCTACTTTATGATGCACCATTATTTTAAGTAAAATTAAGAAAGAAAAAAATAAAAGCTCCGATGATGCTAACAGTTCTGTACAACACCTTGATTGGTCACACCATTTCTCATCTGAAATTCCTTTTATTTATTCCAAAGGATTTGGCCATTTCTTTTGCCTCTTGTTGCCTGGCTTGGTGTATACAAGAAATCCTTTTGCATGTATCTCAGTGACAAAATGCAACATAGCTTCATCTACTTGTGGCTTCTTCACTTTTAGGGGTTCAGCAAATATTCGATTTTTGCTTTGCAGGAAAATATGAAACTAGAGCCATTTCCCCAAAGACAAGAATTTGCTTCACTAATATCAAATTTCCACACCACTGCTCTGTTTGGGGGCCTTTCTGTACACACAGAGATTTTCCATTTCAATGCCAAATCATATCATAGCGTAATCTTTTTGAAGACATTTTGAGTGGCAATTAAAATCAACATGCGAAGTACTGGCAATGTGCATAACTCAGTCGAGGGGATGACACTATGAGCAGCTATGACCAAGTTTGCTTGGGCACAGGGAATAAAACTCTGTCATGCCTGCTGGCTGGCTGATGGCAAACTGTAAAATACATCTCAATTTCAGGGATATTAAAATTAGAAAAACTGTGCATCTTAAAATCACTGGAATATGATCAAGAGGAACTTTTAAAATTAAGACAAAAAAAGAGGAATAACAACACAAGTATGCTGGTAATCGTGCTCCTTCATTCCAATAAGTGTGTGCACCTGAATCGGCATGAGACAGGACACATAGATCTGTTCAACTCCAAGCTGGTGTCACCTTCCATCTGCCTCTTAAAGAGAGGGCTTCTTTGCCATGCTGGGGGTGGCTCCAGAGCTTAAAGATACAGCTACATAGAACTATTTAGATAGATGAGAAGGAGAAATAGGTACAACTCAACATAATCCCTAAACACAAACCCAGGAAACAGACATCTACTTTAACTTCAGAGGAAGACTTAGTGAGAGATAGTGTATCATTGCCAAAACGTAGAAGCAATCAAGATGTTCTTGAATAGATGAATGGCTAAATAAGCTGTGATACATCCAGACAATGGAATACTATTCAGCACTAAAAAGACATGAGTTATTATTTCATTGAAAATGACAAGATATGAAGGAAACTTAAATCCAAATTACTAACAGAAAGGAGCCAATATGAAAAGGCGACATGGTTCCAACTATATAACATTCTGGAAAAGGCAAAACCATGGAGATAGCAAAAAGATCAGAGGTTGCCAGGGGCTGCAGGGGGAGGGAGGGATGAATGGACCAAACCCAGAGGATTTTCAGGGCAGCAAAACTACTTTGTATGATACTATACTGGTGGATACATATCATGATACATTTGTCAAAACTCATGGAATGTACAACACAAAGAGTGAATCCAAATGTAAACTATGTACCAATATTAATTCATCAATCATAATAAATGTACCACGTTAATACAAGGGAAAAACTGGATGTGTGTGAGCTAGTGGGATATGGGAGCTCTGCATTTTCTGCTTCATTTTTATGCAAATCTAAAACTGCTCAAAATTGTCTATTAATTAAACACAAATATATATAAAATATATTAGACATCTATATGAATATGTATCGTTAAAAACCCACCACACAGAAACAACCACTGTTCAGCGGTTAAACTTCTAGTCTTATTTCCATGCAAATGTGTGTATATTTAATTTAATGAGAGTATCCTCAACAAGGACATGCATCTTTTTAAGGGATTCAATAAAAATGTCCAATTTTTTCTCCAGAATGGTGGTTGATTTTCTGCCACCCGCAGAAAGCATGCATGCCCTCCTTTCTGCACCCTGACCAACACCGGAACCCCAGCTAGGTTCTCGGGCAATCATGCAGCGCCTTATGTTTGTTTTATTTCCCACAGCAAGTGAGAAGGTGCCCAGGGAGGCCCCTCAGGCTGCCCGCTGTACCTCGCTGGGAAAGGAGGAAGAGGGAGGTGGAGTTTGCCCTGGCTGCAGCGTCTGCGCCCTGGACTGGCTGTCTGTGCAGACTTCGGCTGCAGGGATTCCAAGGAGTACAGGCCGAGAGGACCTGGAGGCAGGATGAGATCTGGCTTTTTGCCAGGATAAGGTTTGTCAATAAAGCTGTTGCAGTCGTGTCAGGATCAAGTCCTCTCCCCGCAAGCCTGCCCCAAACTCTAGTCCTCTCGAGATCATACCAAGTCCATCCTGCAGAGCTCCACGCTCAATTCCAACTCAAGATCGAGACAGCTGGAGGTTAGACGAGCAGGCTGGGGGTCAAACTATCATTCTGAGGTCACAGACCTAACTGTATAGGACCATGGATAAATAATCTTCCCCCAAGCTGTAAGGTTAAAAATGTAAGAAATCTAAAACAGAGTGATTGAGACTGTAGGCTCCATTGCTGGCATCCGAATGCACCCAACAGTCCGTAGTTATGTCACCTAGAATAAATTACTTAATCTCTCTGACCCTCAGTTTCCTCATTTGTAAAATGGGCATAGTGATGCTCACCTCATAGGATTCTTGTGGCTATTAAATGAGATAATCTGTGTAAAGTGCTTATCACATAATAAACCCTCTATAAAGAGGTGTTATGAATACTCAAGGGGCATTAGGGACTACTGAGTCCACCCCACCCAAATTGTCTTGCATTTGGGGTGACTAAGACCCAGAGAAGGAAATGCCTTGCCCAAAGTCACCCCAGCAAGTTGCTACTCATGCCTGGAAGTGCAGTTTTTGAAGCCTCCATCCAGTGCCCTTTTTTGCTACCCAAAGGCCCTTCTTGTAGGATACAAAGTTCTCAGACCACGACCTCTTTTCACTTCCATGGATCTTTTCTGCCTCTGGGGCCTCTAATGAAATACAGGCCATGTGCAGTCAGCCTCTCAGACAGTAGCTCTCTAACAGGAACATGATTTAGGACCTGAATCAGTTCAGCATGAAATTTAATCACTCGATCAATATTGTGACACAGCTTGTCAGAAAACTGGGGACTGGCTGGGAAACACCTGGTTGCCAAGAATACTTTCATCTGTTTGGTTTCTCTTTTGGATCTTAAAGGGCCAGCCCTGAAGTGTGGGGACCAAGGGGGGTTTCTATTTCCTGGTTGGGACATCTGGTCTCCAAGTAACAACAAAACTCCCAAACCTTTATTTGCACTCATTTCCCTAAAACAAAGTCCAGCCCTTCCTATTCTGTGACGATTTCTTGTCTAATCCCACCTCTGCACCTTTGCCCACTAGGCTGCCCTCACCTGGAGAGTCCTTCCTAGCCAGATCTTTCTAACTTGTCTCTCTGCTTCCACTCTGGCTCCCTCATCCCCTAATCCATAGACTGACACCAGTGGCGGACACTGGATGCATTGAGCGGATCTTCCTTCAAGCATGAAGGGTTTATTTCCCAAGCTTCCTTTTCCAAGATCAACCTCTTTCTATGACAGCCTGTAGAGAGGCTGGTCATTGTAGAGGCATGAAGGCCCAGCCTTCTTGCCCCAATGTGGGACAACTCCAAAGGCCCATCCCTGGTTCAGAGCTCCCATGGCGTCGGCTGAGTCCCTCCTTGCAATGCATCACAGCCCAACTTCTCCCTCTGCCTGGTCTTGCAAATATGAATCTCAAGATCACCTCCTAATAAACTTTCTGCACAAAAATCTCTCTCTCAGAGTCTGCTTCTCGGGAACCCAACAGCAGAGTGATCCTTTTAACCACAGATCTAATTGTCTCACTTCTCCATCTAAAAATCCTCTGCTGGGTTCCCACAGCACTTGGAATAAAATTCAAACTTCTCACAAGGCTTGTACAGCTCCAGATCAGAGCTGCCCAGTAGAAATATATACAGGTATGCAGCACATTCAAAAAGTAAAAACAAACCCAAAAAATCAGATGAAATTAACTTCAATAAAATATTTTAATCTAATATCAAAAATATCACTATTTCAACATGTAATAAATATAAAATATGAATATTTTACATTATTTATTTTTCATGCTAAGTCTGTGCAATCTGATATATATTTTGTGAGTGCCGCACTCTCAATTCAGACTCACCGCATCTCAAGTGTGCAATCGCCACATGTGGTTAAGGGAACAACAGTGAAGGAGACAGCGAAGCTTTGAATGATCTGGTCCCTGCCTCCCTCCCACCCTCATCCCTACTACACTCCCTGCTGCTGTGTTCTAGCCTCCCTGCTTTTCTTTCCATTCCTTGACTAGCCCAATGCCATTTGTGCCTCAGGGACTTTGCACCTGCTGTTTCCTCTGCCTGAAATACTATGTCCCCAGCACTTTGTGCAGCTGGCTCCCTTCTGTCCCTCCAGTCTCCACTCAAATGCCACCTCCTCAATCAGTCCTGCTGACTCTGTCTAAACAAGTCCTTCTCACACGTTGTCATTCATCAATGACTCACCCCAGGATACTTGCTACCTAGCACTCATCACCTTCTAAAATTGTTATATTTAACATGTGTTCATGCATTTTATTGTCTATCTTTCTCTATCAAAAGGAAAGCTCCAGGATGCCAGACAGCTGGATCTCTTTATTTATTTTGCACCCATTCTTGGACCCAGGACAGAGTCTGTCATCATTAGTATTCCTTATCTGTTAATACCTATTAATGCATAAAACACTAAGAATACATACATTGAAAATAAAATACATATCTATAATATTTGTATATATGGGCTTGTGGGGGAAAATAACCTCTTTTTGTAATCACAAACAGATAATCTTGTGTCTGATCATATGGTTAACTTCACTAAAATAAGATTCAGTATTTCTTGAGTATTCTTGGGAAATTTCATTCATTCTTATTTCCTCAAAATATCACCTATAACCTGATGACTCCCACATATTTATCTCTAGCCACTGATTCTAATCTCTAGTTTCCAATTATATGCTGGATACATCACTGCTGCCATCTTCTCTTCTAGTTATCTCTATTTTATCACTTATTCAGGGCCTAATAACTCCAAATTCCCCTTTCCTACAAACTGCTTGGTGGCTTATTTTTCTCTATCTCCACAATACTTGTGTTCTTGAGTCATACATTTGATGTTGTGCTAATTAAATGTAATAAGTTACCATGTTAAAAAAACAAACTTCAGAGAGAAAATTCTATGACATTCTTCCTTTGTGTTTTGATTATAATCTTCGCTTGATTGATACACACATATAACAGACTACTGTAACTAGTAGGAGGTTAACAGTTTGTGTATGCACACACACATGGATCCAACAGAAATCACTTACCTCATGGAGTTTAACTCTAATTATTTGAGGGTAGGGATAAGGACAATAAAATAAGTCATATACACATTACACAAGCATGTGTGCACATCCACACATGTACATACAGATGCTCCTTGATTTACAGTAGGGTTATATCCCAATAAACCCATGGTAAGTTGAAAATATTAAAATCATAAGTCAAAATGCATTTAAGGCCCCTAACCTACTGAACATCATAGCTTAGCCTAGCCTACCTTAAATGTGCTCAGAACAATTATATTAGCCTAAAGTTGGGCAAAATAATCTAACATAAAGCCTATTTTATAATAAAGCCTGAAAATCCCAGGTAATTTATTGAATGCTGCACATTACATCAAAATTATATATACACATACATGTATGTGCATATAAATACATACATATGCTATATATATTAGTGAAGTACTATAGAGAAAAATCAGGAGAAGGGAGTCAGAGAGTGTCAAGGTTTGGTGTTGCCATTTTAAATGGGGTAGGGTCAGGGAAGGCCTGGATGAGAAGGTGGCATTTGAATAAAGATTTAAAGGAGGTGAGGAAACAATAGATATCTGGGGAAAGAGTATTTCAGGCAGAGGGTTCAGCAGTGCAAAGGCCCTGGGGTAGGAGCATGCCTGACGTGTCTGAAGAAGACAAACAAGCTGGAGTGGCTGGACCGAATAAGCAAGGAGGGAGTATAGGAGATGAGGTTAGAACTGGGTAGGGCTTAGTAAGCCATTCCAAGGACATCGGCTTTTTCTCAGAGAGCACACGGGAGGTTATCGGAGAGTTCTGAGCAGGCAGTAACATGTTTTAGCAGCACTGTTGTTTTCAGAATAGATTGATAAAAGCAAACATTGCAGAAATGGTTACAATAACCCAGGTGAGAAACTGTGGTGGCTCACACCAGATCCAACACTGTGACAGGTACTGCCTGTTTTCTAACAAAGTCCATTCTTCCTTTCTTCATTCTTTTCTTCCATAGTGATAGATGAACACATGGCCACTCAGATGGGGACTACATTTCCCAGAATTCCTTGGGGCACTGTGGAACCACATGACTAAGTTCTAACCAATGGAATATGAGCAAAAGTGATGTGTTCAACATTGCTCCATTGCTTAAAAAAAAATAGTGTGTCATGGGTTTTTTTCTCCCTGCCCCTTTAAACAAAGGCACAGGGGTGTGCCTGAAGGCAGCTGAGCCATGCAAATGAGGACAACGCTGTGGAAAGAAGCTGAGTCCCTGAGTCCCTTCCTGAGGGTGTGGAGTGAAGCCTAATGTACTCCTGGACTGTTCACCTCAGGGCTGTCTCATGAATAAGAAATAAACCTTTGTCTTCTATAATCCACTGTATTTGGGGGTTCTTTGTTACAGCAGCTTAACCTTTACCTCTACTAATACACAGAATTTTCTGGAAGGTTTAGCACGATCAGAAGTGAATTACAGCACAGTGTGGAAGAGGAAACAGCCTCCAATATAATACCCACCACCTCTATCCGTAAAGCTCCTTACCCAAACCCTGCAGGGAACTTTCAGGCTGTCTTTCGCTCCTCTGATACACGTCTTTCCAACTACCCAAGGCCTGGGGACATCCGCAAAACTTTATTTCATTTTATTAAGCAAATGAATATTTTCTCTATCTCTATCACAGACAAGCTCCAGGAGCTTCCTTTGCAGTCGTCCAAAGGCTTGGCGGTGCATCTTCAGAAAAGAGAGATGCATGGAACCCACCTTCACACAAAGAATTAGCAAAGACTTTGAAATCACAATTTTCCTCTCATTTGCCTCACAGTAAGTTTTTCAGCACTTCTCCTTTCCCTAAAAATACTTACAATAAGCAAAATTGGGAGAGAGGGGATGCAGGAGAGAGAATACATTTTCCTCTATCCTGAGCACACCGTAGAGTTTGCTCCTGAGGTTTTAGATGCCTTCTCCCATTACTCAGACACAACCATTTATACCGTGGGCACCCCCGTATGTGCACTCACATTGTTCTTTCTCATACACACACACACACACACTCAGGCACACACACACACACAGCAGCTGAGTTGTGCTGGAAGATCCTGAGTCGTCCACTCTGTTCTTTTCTGCATTCACACTCCAGCCTCCATCAACACTTCCCTGGTCTCTGGCTCTGTGTCCTTTCTACTCGCCGATTCTTCCTGTTTCACACCAAAATTCCCAGTGGGAATGTTACACTGCCTCATTTCCTCCCTGCTTTTATGGTCTGTCATATTCATTAATAACGCCATGAAGTCGGTTGTAAAATGCATCAGAAACAAGACCTGTCTCGAGGTACTTGGAAACCGAGGCCGAGTGTGGCACAGTCAGGCTTTGCTGTCATGGCAGAAAGGGTCGTATTTTTCCCCTGAACAAGACGAGACGTCTAATAGGGCTGCCTACCCACGCGATAGCTGTGGCTGGCTGAGTGTTCACACCATCAACGAAGCGAATGGGGACAGAGCTTCCTGGGATCTTGGAGAATGTCCTCCAAGGCCTTGCTCAGGATCTAACCAGAACTTACCCCTTCTGCTTCCTCCTGGGTGTGAGAGCGTGGAGGGGAGTCAGTGGGGAAGCACATGTGTTTTTTTGTGTGTCTGTAGGATCAATGTGGATGTATATTGTGTGTTGACTGGCTGAGTTGTTATGCACATACTAGTATGGATTGTATATATGGGTTAATGCCAGTGTGTGGCTCTCTCTTTGTGTGTGTTTGTGTTTTATTGTTTCCTGCTTATTTCTATAGCCCATCTCACACTGTTCGTCCTCAATTCTATGTGCTATAAACACATGCTCTTCTTCAATTCCTTAATTCTCTCCAATCTCTCTGTCCCTCTCTAGGACATTGTCTTTGCATCTCTCTTTGTCTCTATTATTCTGCATTTGTCCCTTCTCTTACCTGCTTCTCTCTCTCTCCCTCTCCACCCCGCCTTCCTCACTTCCATACACTGATTTCTTTTCTCTCACCACACCCATCTCACCTGGCAAACTCCTACCTCCCCTTCGCTCCTCAGTGAAGCCATCGCTTCTAGTCTTGAAACTACCTTTGTAGAATTACTAAAGGGCCACAGGGTGGGAACTGTGGTAGGGGCCTGAACTCTGCAAAGGTATAGGCATAGTTAAAAAAAGAATAACCATCCATCATTCCCTAGCTTGCCTTCCTATAAGTGCTTACTACTTAGGAGAAACATATCCTTGACTGGCATAAGATTTGTGACTTTCTCAATCACTTCTATATGCAACATCGCTATTGTAAAACCTAAGACTGGTCTTTGAGACATCTTCCAGACTCTGCATTCAGGGGGACCAACTGATGCCAGCCAGACCAATGGCCAGACATGGGAACTGACTCAACAGTTCCTGTGAGTCTCAGCACAAGAAGACAAATTTCTGCTTTCCAACCCTATGAGTTCATCCCCAGACAACCAGCAGATCCAATTCTCTGGCCCTTTGTCCACCAAACTACTTTTAAAAACTTTAGCCCCCAAATTCTCAGAGAGACAGATCTGAAAAATCTTTTCCATCTCCTCCCTTGGCACCCTGCAATATCAAACTCTTTCTCCACTGTAACCCTTGCTGTCTCAGTGCATTGGCTTCTTTTTGAGCAGCAGACAATTCAACCCAGCTGGGCAGTAACAGCCTGAGCTCCTGGACAATGCCAGCTCCCACTGAGTGAGCATTCACAGGCCTCTGCTTCTCCTTTCATAACTCTCCAAACGCATTGCCACTCCCTATTTCACTCTGTCTTCGCCACCTATGGTGGCTTTGCATTGTGTCATCTTAGTTTAATTGAAAGCATTTCCCAAAGTTACCTTTCCTGCAGGGTTCTGCGTTAGAGTTAGCCAACGAGAAATTCAGGTGAGCTTTGGTAGGTGGACCTCGTGAGGCAGCAGCCATGATTATGCTCAGGGGTCAATGTGGGTTCAGGCTCGGTAGCATCTCACACACGTTGTCATGGGTGTAATGGCTCACTTCAGTTGGGGCTTGGGGACAGCAGGCAGGCCCAGGGCTCCTCCACCTCCTGCTGGATCTCTTCTTTTACCTTCTCCAATTTCCAGGCCAGATTTGGGTGCAGCTCCGTGGCTCTTCTGAAGATCACAGCATCACTAAACTTAGAAGTCTGGCGGTGCTGAGAGAGCAGCATGGCTCCCAGGGATGGACAGGTACACATTCCAGTTTGCTGCACCTCATCCTCATGGATTGCACATTGTTCTTGCTCTCTCCCACTTCTTGTCCATAATCATTTACCAACGGTCAGCCCTGCTAACTTCCAGCTCCACAACAGACTTACATAAGCAGCTCCACCAACTGGCATCATCACATAAGGTTCAACCCTATCACAAACCCTTTACTTAACTCATAATGGTCCTGCTGCTCTGACCTGATAGACAGCCTAAACCTCCTTGAGGACAAGACTTCAACTCAATTCTCAAATTAACGTGATTGCTCACTGCTGAATTCCCAGAGTTGAGAGTGCACCTTCCACTTAGAAATAGATCGACGAGAATGCTCCACACTCAACCGCAACACTGATGTACTCACCTGGTGACATATGCATGTATATGTGCACACATGAGAAATTTCTATAGTTTTTATTAGATCAACAGTCACAAATTGGCAGCCCTGGATTAAATATGTCCTACTTATAGGTTATCCTCGTCCACAGGGCTTTTAAATTTTTGAATTAGTGTCAACATTTAGAAGTCAGATTTCACATACAAAATCCAGGTTTTAAGCTTGTCTTAAAAAAAAAATCAATAGCTCAGGCAACATGGAGCCCACATTTCCCATGGCAACAACTGGGTGAAGACGGAGAACTGCTGCCCCTCGTGGATGGGGCTTGTGTCCTTCTCTTCCCCCTGACACCCACCTGTCTGCTCTCCTCATTTACATTCCTTTCTGGGCCTTGTAGAACTTGGACTGTAGAGTTTGGACTGTTCTACCTCTGGGCTTCTTTTTCATGAAAGAGAAGAAACATCTGTCTTGTGTTAGCCAATACTTATGTGTCTCTCTTACCTGAAGCTGGATCTCATCCTAAATGACACCAGCATCACCATGTGACACTATTACAAGCCCAAGGGGAGGGAGATACAGTACTTGATTGAAATGTCCCTCCCTTGAGTTAGTTGAGCACATATCCTGAATCCAAATTAACATACACAATGGTCCTTTTCTTTATGTTTAAGTCATGTAATTCCACTTGTACTGAGTTTCCTAAGAGAGGAGAGATGTGAGTGGCTACTCTTCTCTGTTTAGCTTATTCTCCAGCTCTCTAAAGGGCATGAGATCTGGATTCTAGACTCTTGGAGCTCGTCACCACCCCCCTGGAGCTCTCTCTTTCTTCTTCCCTTAGCAGATGACGCTGGTACCCTGTCCACCTCCTCACCACACACCAGCACATGCCTCTGGTATCTCTTACAAGCACTTGGGACTCACCACATGCTACTTTCACCGTAGCTTAGCTTCCGGTTGGAGCAAGTTCAAGGCAACTGAGCCTGTTATTTATATATGCATATGTAGATGCATATTCATTTCCATATGCATGCCTAATTCTGTACACATATGCACTGGTGTTTCCCATAGTATGCGCATTATGTCATTTTTAAACACATTGAATACGTGTGTGATGCTGTATGTAAATGAATGTATTTATGAGATAATATCTGTATATTCAAGTGTTTTCCATAGACCTGGAACTATGCAAGACTTCCTTTGATCTCATTTAATTTACACAAACATCTTATAATATAGGCAGTACTATCTGCATTTTATAATGAGAAAATTCAGGCCGAGAGGGGAAAATCCTTTAGCTGCAGTGACACAGCTATAAATTATAAGTTATTTGTTGCAGATGCTCTCAGTGCCAACCCCTTCTCACCCACATTCCCTTTGCCAGTGCTCCCAACACCCAGCCCCCACAAATGGTGGCTGCTAACCGGTCACACTCACACACTCCGCTCAAGGTTGCCTGGGAGTTTACATCCCTTCCCGTGGGAGATTCTAGGCCAGTGTCGACCTGATGTTGGGGTATAAGAGCCCCTCACTTATTACCTTCCAGGAGAAGAAGAGTGAAGGAAGCAGATTCAGGCAGGAGTAGGAAGTAGGCAAATGTGATTTCAGGAGCAATCTAGTCTGAATTCCTGTCTTTGGCTCTGCATTTTGGGATCCAGATGTAGACATGATTGAATCTGGAGCATAGGTTCCATCTAACTGCAAAGCCTGGGGGTGTTCCCTCACACCACACTGCATCCTCCCTTGGTATTTGTGTCACACTTCGTGCTGATCCGGGATGATTTTCCTACACCTTTCTCCAGAGGTAGCAATGAATAGGAACTGTTTGTTTGTCTAGACGCAGAGTGGAAGCTAACCCTTTTAGACTGTGACGTGGCATAATAGACACTGTGCCTGTTACATTACATTTTATGGTTTTGTAGCAATTACATTGCATTTTATGGTGTCATAACATATTACATTTTATGGCTTAATATCAGCTTTAATACAAGATACCATGGCCCAGAATTTTAACAAGGGGAAGCTTCTCCTGGTGGGATGGTAATGGGCTTTCCGCATGACCACGTGCCTTCCGGCAGGAGGCCACACAAGGTGAATCGACCCTATCTCCCTCAAGCCTCAAGAGCCACCCCAGCCTGTGCCTCTCCGTCAAGCCTGGCTTTCTCACTAGGGGTCCTTGTACAGACTAGCTGAATAGATGCTGCGTTGGGCTTCCAGCCTCTCATCCCTCCTTCAACCCTATTTTCTTCTCCACATAACAGACAAGATAATCTTTTTAAAGCACAAAGCTGCTCCTGCCACAGCTCTGCTTAGAACCTGTCTATAAGTTCCTGTTGCCATTGGTGCAAAGTTTAAACTAAGCCTATGGTTCAAGGAAGGATTTTCATTTTCTGATCCTTAGCCTAGTTCGTGTATTACTGTATCCTAAGCTAAAGCCATAGTGAGCTTCCTCCTGTTCCCAAATGTGCCATGCCCTTTTGCACCTTCATGCCTTTGTACATGCTGTCCCTTCTTCCTGGAATCCCTTCCTGGATCTTTATTTTTTTCTATTCATTCAACAAATATTTTATTGAGCACCTACAGTGCTTGGCACTGTTCTAACTGGTAGGCATATAGTAGTAAATGAATCACACAGTCTCTGTTCTCACCTTCTATTGGAAAGAGGTGACATGGTATCCTGTCCTTCAAAACTCAGCTCATGTCACCTCCTCCAGGAAGCCTGCCCTGAGGAGCCCAGGTAGTGAGGTATGCATTCTATTCCATGCTTGTGTTATAATGCTTATCGCAACAATTATTGTCATCTTTTCACTTCTCTGCCTTTCCCAATGACAGGGACAATGCCTTACTCATTTTTACTTTTGTTTTGCCATTGCCAAGCAAAGTCCCTGGTCCTTGGAAGTGCCCAGCAAGTTGACTAAAGAAATAAATGCAATAAGATGGAGGAAAAAATGAATAGTGTGCTTTAGGGGTGTCAGTGAGATTCCACCACCACCATGAAACATTTCCAGTACAGATGTCTCAAATCCTGACACCCGAAATTCACTCCTTTGGGTTAAGCACTGTCCATTCCCAGCAGCTCTATTCAATGCAATGGCCCTGGGAGTGAGACATTTGCATGAATAATTCCATCGGAGCTCTTAGGAACTGGCTGGAGAGGACAGGACTCAAGTGAGCTGTTCACCTGCACTGGGCGATAAAAAGAGGAGACAAAAAAGGAGGCTTTGCCCAGGGCTCTGGTCTGAGTTCAGGAAATTTGTTGCAAATGTGACAAATACATTGACTAAAAAGCCTTGGAAGTCTCAGAACTGTTAGAAAGGCACTGTAGGGGTATGAAAAAAGCTCTGAACTAGGTATCAGGTTCTAGCCCTGGTTCTGCCACTGACTTGCTGTGCAACTTCTGGCAAGACCCTCAGCCTCTCTGACCCTTGATTTCATGAACTATAAAACAAGGAGACTGAACTAGATGTAATCAGGGCCACTCAGGAGTCAGCAGAGCTCAGTGGTTCCATCACTGCCATCATCATCTGTGCCCTTGGGTGAGCTACTGAACCCTACGTGCCTCAGTTTTCTCATCTATAAAATGGGGAGAGGTGTAAAACTATGCGTTCCTCAGAGGATTGGTGTAATGACTTACTAAACTAATGCAAATAAAGAATTAGCACAGAACCTGGGATATCATAAGCACCCAATAAAGGTTAGTTACTATGTAATGAACCAAAGGGTCAACATTAGAATCTCTGAAAATCACAGAAGGCCAAAGCTGGAAAAGGCTCTAATAAAAATAATAGCAGACCTGTATCAGGAACTCACCATGCATCAGGCACTGAATCAAGTGCTTTATAAATAGCATCTCCATGCAGTATTCCTAGGAAGTAGATATTGTTTTCCTTGATTTAACAATAAAGCTCAGAGCAGGTGTAATGTCTAAAGTTCACACAGGTGGTAAATGGCATCACCAGAGCTCAAATTAGGCTTCATCTGATGCCAGAGCTTTTCCTCCAATATGGAAAATTTTTCAGCCATTCTTTCTTTAAATGTTTTATTTTTTAATTCCACCTGTCTCTCCTCTCCCTTAGCGACTTAATTACACATATATTAGGCTGCTTGAAGTTGTCCCACGGCTCAGTGATACTCTGTTCATTATTTTTTTATTCCTTTTTCTCTGTGTGTTACACTTTAGATAGTTTGTATTGCTAAGTCTTTTGAGTTCACTAATCTTTTCTTTGTAATGTCTAATCTGCTGTTAATTCACTTTAGCATATTTTTCATCTCACACATTGTAGTTTTCATCTCTAGAAGTTCAATTTGTCTTTTTTATGTCTTCTATAGTTTTGCTTAATTTTTTTACTTATGAAACACAGAATAATTATTTTAATGTCCTTGTCAGTTAATTCTAACATCTGTGTTGTAAATTAAAAATAAAATTCTACCCCCCGCCCCCAACTGAATGGACCCCTTCTTGGCCAAGGGACCCCAGAAAAACCTTAAAACTGAGTTCCTGGCCATGATGGGAAGGGAGGCTGGACATGCCTCCTCATATTCCCCCCTCTTTGGAGTTTAGGCACAGCTACTGACCAGCATATGTTAAAATAGAGATCATAAGATTACAAAACAGACTCTTTGTGGCAATAAGATACCAAATTATAAATAAGACCTAAGGCCATGCAAGGCCAGCATTAGGTTGCACCTTACAATCCATAAAATCCAGTTAAATGGGTCTTTTTTTTGCTGGCATGGTATCATATGACAGATAATGGACCCCCTTATTTTAACTTAAGCATTCTTTCCTACTGACTCCAAATGCCAGCTGAAGAATCCCTAAACCCACTCGTGACTTGTAAGCCCCCACTTTGAGATGTCCCCCCTTTTCAGGCTGAAACAATGTATACCTTCCATGTATTGATTTATGACATTACCTGCAATTCCTGTCTTCCTAAAATGTTACAAAATCAAACTGTAACCCAACTTCCCGGGCACACTTTCTCAGGACCTCTTGAGACTGTGTCTTCCCAGGCCTTAGTCACTCATATTTGGCTCCCAATAAACCTCTTTAAAATGTTTTACAGAGTTCGTTTTTTTTTTTTTTTTTCCATTAACAGTGTCTATTCTGGACTGGTTTCAATTGATTGATTTTTCTTCTCTTTATGAGTAGTATTTTCCTGCTTCTTTGCCTACTTGGTAATCTTGGATTGGATGCCAATCAGGAGTGGTCATGTGATCTGATTCTGGCTCATGAAACACAAATCTAGGCCAATCATAGCACTTCTATTCCCTAGCCATTGATTGGTTTAGGAATGAGCACATGACCCAACTCTGCAGGGAGACTTTTGGGAAAGATTTCCTCAGTCTTAGGAAAGAGCACCATTCCTCTGGATGCAGCCATTTCCAAATGACACACCAAGGGCCGATACGTTGTTTGAGCACTTACTGTGTGCCAGTCCCTGTACTAAATACTTAAGTCATGTGATCCCAACAGCCAGCCTTTAAAGTACATATAATCATGATGTCATGGTCATAAGGAAACTGAGTGAGCAGTGAGTGCATTTCCCAAGGTCCTGCAGGTAGAAAAAGACTGAGATAGGATGGGAAGCCAGGTCTTTCTGACTACAGATCTTGTGACCTAAAAACCCTCCTCCATTGGGTACATGTGGTGTTTGTTTTTCCATTCTTGTGATACTGCACTAAGAAGAATGGTCTCCCGTTGCATCCAGGTTGTTACAAAAGACACTAGATCACCATTATTTTTTTTTTTTTTGATACAGAGTCTCGCTTTGTTGCCTGGGCTAGAGTGAGTGCCCTGGCATCAGCCTAGCTCACAGCAACCTCAAACTCTTGGGCTCAAGCGATCCTACTGCCTCAGCCTCCCGAGCAGCTGGGACTACAGGCATGCGCCACCATGCCCGGCTAATTTTTTCTATATATATTTTTAGTTGGCCAGATAATTTCTATTTTTAGTAGAGACGGGGTCTCGCTCTTGCTCAGGCTGGTCTCGAACTTCTGAGCTCAAACAATCCACCCGCCTAGGCCTCCCAAGTGCTAGGATTACAATCGCCATTTTTTTATGGTTAAATAGCACTCCATGGTACAGGTACAATGCACACTAACTGGGTGAAGGGCACATTTATAACTTTGACTCAAGTTGTACAAAAGCAAATTATGTAACCAAAACATATGTACCCCTCTAAAATTCTGAAATAAACCCCCCCCCATACTACCCTTGCATTAAGAAAACCTAATCCAGATGAACCCCCTCCTCCCACTGATCCATATTCATGTTGCTCAGGGCCAGTGAGTGGGGCTGCCAAAGGGTGCGAGAAGCCATCCTAATGAGTTTGCTCGGCTCCTCTTCCGAAACAGCATTCCCTGCTGGGCCGGGGGCAGGGGTCTCTTCTGTCATTATCGATGCCTGTCTGAGACACTCGGAACCTGCCATGGATGGAGGAGCAGCTGCTGCTGATTTAAAGACAGAAAGGAAGAGAAAAAAATGCAAATCCCCTCAACAAAGCTACCACGTGGTGCTGCAGACCCAGCAACCCCCTGTTCTTCTGGGGACACTGGAGAAGAAAGGCTAGACCACATGCCACTGGCCCACTCAGCAGCACCCTGGAGAACTGGGCAAGTCTGCTCTGGCGAGGGGATGATGCCTCCCCTCCAGGTGTGCTCCTGGGGGAGCTCAGAGTCTGGGTTCCTCAGTCTGCTCACTGGCCCTGCCCAACCTGCAACCCCCTGGAGGGCCAAAGTCATGCTCCAGAAGGGTACATTTCTGGAGGGTGAGGAGGAGGTTGGGACAACAAAACCATCCTTTTCGAGAAGGGTGATGCAGTATAAGGGGCACTGGTCATGGAGTCGAAGAGTCCCGGGTTCAAATCCACAGTAAGTGAGTTATCCTCTCTAGCAGATGGGGATTCATGCACTCAAACATTCATGTACCTGGACATACTGACAGTGCAAGTTCATGGGCATGTAAGCAAAATGCTGACCATAGGGCCTGGCAGGTAGAATGTCCTCAAGAAGTGCAGAAACTCCAGATGGGTGATACAGGTGTCACCACCCCATGGCTGCCTCATCCACAGCAATGGTGACATGGCTGTCTAAAAAGAGCCTCAGAGACAAGTTTATACTCCAGCCTGCTTGCAAATGCTGTCATGCAACCTTGGGCAGTTAGCCCATGGGATGATTAATTTCGTGTGTCAACTTGACTGGGCCATGGGGGACCCAGACATTCAGCCAAATATTATTCTGGGTGTATCCGTAGGGACATTTTGGGATGAGATCGACATTTTAATCGGTAGGCTGAGTAAAGTAGAGTATACTCTCTAATGTGGAGGAGTCTCACCTAATCGACTAATGTCCTGAGTAGAACTAAAAGGCTGAGTAAGAGGGAACTTCTCCTCCCCGACTCCTTGAGCTGGGGCATCAGTCTTTTCTGGCTTCAGACTTGGACTGCAACATCAGCTCTTCTTGGGTCTCAAGCATGTGGCTTTCAGAATGGGACTTGCCCCATCAGCCCTCCTGCTTCTTAGACCTTTGGACTCAGAATGGAACTATATTTCTGCTCTCGAGTCTCCAGCTTGCTGACTGCAGATCTTGGGACTTCTCAGTCTCCATAATCATATATCTGGATTGCCCTGACTAATATACTCCACTTTCCTAATTCTTTTTCCTTACCTGTAAACAGATGAGAACAGGCAGTAATTCTTGCTAATTATTCCAAAATAAGGCATTTGGACAGAAACTATTTGGGCAGTATTACAAGTATTAGTGAGCAGTATTAGTGAGGCCCACAGGATCTGGAATTACAAAAGGCTTAGGTTTGAATTCTGAACAAGCTACCTTCTAGTCATGTGTGATCTTGGGAAAGGTTGTTTAAACTCCCCAGTCCTCAGTTTCCTCATTTATGAGATGGGAATAATAACAGCATGTAGCTAAGGATGAGATTGTTAGAGGAGTCACAAGGATGACACCTGTGAAGCTCAGTGCCTGCCATACAGTAAATTATATACCATTGTATTAAAAATGGTGGTGATTATTATCATTAACACGCCATGCTATAATGATCTAAGAACTCTTCAGATAATGATCTAATTGCGATTTTGCCTTGTGTGCATCTATAACCTGAATAAAGCATAGATTTGTTACATATTTGGGCTGCATAGGCCCAACACTCTGTCTCCCAAAAATTGTGTGAGCCATGATGTCAACCCAAAGATCAATAAGAATCAACTGTGGCCTAATTTATTTGATCAAAGCATAGAACAAAGACTTAGAATCTGGTTCCCATGAGGATATTTGGGCCCTGAAGTATTCAGATTATTTGATTAGACTGCTGTGCTGAAGATGTCTATCACTGGGACTGCCCAACTGCAGAGACTCATAGAGAGAAACGTCCCACCCCATCCCCTGGTTAGGAGATGGGGCTGGACAACCTTGACTCTGGCCCACTGCTGAGTGGACCACACCTGATTAGACACGATCCACCTGGTCAGATTTGATCCAGCTGGTGGCATAAGTTTTGGCCTGGTGAAGAAGAGATGAATTGGACCATTCATAGTCTTTCTCCAGGAAATTTGGATTATGTATAGTATATCCAGAGAACTAAGATACACTCAGAGAGTGAAACCGTCAGATACTGGCACTGTCATGAGTTTGAATTCTGACCAGGGAGGCTCTGATGGACCAGGAGCAGGTAGAGGTTTGGAAAAGCACAGCTATGGAGAAGCAGAAGGGACAGAGAGGACAGAGTGGACCGGCAGGGAAAAGAAGCTGTGGCGGGAGAAAGTCTACCTAGTCCCCAAGCCTGCTTTAATTCCCAAAAGTTTCCATTCCATTTCTGGCTACCATCCACAGGTATCTCTTATCTCTTTTTAAAATAGCCTTTTGTGTTCTGAAAAGAAAAAGTAATGCATTACTTTAAATCAGAACAGAAAAACCCCAGAGAAGAACAAAAAAAAACCCACATTCTCATCTTCCCAGAGTAGTGCATTTCCTTCCTATCTTTCTTCCGTGTAGCCATAGACATAATTTTATTTTTTTAAGAAAACTGAGATCAAACTATGTGGTATTGCGGTATTCTTAAGTGTTTTATGTCACTTAAGAATGTATCATTGGCTTTTCCCCATGCCAATAAACATTCTCCTCTAACATGCTTTTAAATGATTCAATAGTATTCCGTCCTAAGGACAGGCCATCATGAATTTATATAATTCCTTATAATTGGACAATTAGGTTTTCTAAGGATTTTTTCTTTGCCTTTATAAATAATATTGCAATGAACAGAGAGCTGTAGATAAATCTTTGCACATGTAAGTGATTATCTGCTTATAATAAATTATTAGATTTATTATAAGAGGATAATAAATTGCTGGGTCAATGGTCATGCATTCTTTTATATCTTTTGATACGTATTTTTAAATTATGTTCCAAAAAGGTTGCAAAAATTTATATTCCTACCAGTAATGTACGAATGTGTCTGACTCAAGCAGTTTTTTGATTGATTCTTGGAGACCATATCTCTACTGCTTGCATGGTGTCTGGTACACAGTAGGCAGTCAATACATGGTTTTTGACCCAAACTAAAGTGGCTTACTATCCTCCCTTTATCTCAAGGAGTGACTGAAGAGTCCTCCTTCCCTTGAGCTAAGCTGAGGGGGTCTGTGTTCCTTGCAGCCAACACAGCACCTAAAATAACTCCCTGCATGCTCTTCTTTGGGAAAACAAATTTATAATTTCATCAGGGAATGCAGATTTCCTGGACAGCAGATCCAAGGCAGACATCCTCTCTTTGAGTCTGTGACCTCCCAAGAGTGGAGTCTGTCCTTTTCCTCTCCCAGAAACCAGCTACGGAGGAGAGAAAGACAAAAGAAAATGAGACAGACAGAGAGCTCATTAAAACAATCAATTATTTCAATGCATTTGGACATGACAAAAGTACACCAGGGTGTGTGGGTTTTTAATAAGGCCTGTGCCGAGAGAGCAGCCGCGGGACCGACGGGCAGAGAATGAGACATTGCTTTCCAGAAGGCACCTACTGTGATAATGTTACCTGCCATTTACGCTGTGGCAGAAAATAGACACGGAATCAGAGAACGTTAAATCTGAGATAATGGGTTTTTTAATTGTTTTCAAATTTTGGATGAGCATTTTAATTGAAGTGGTTGGGAGGTTAATATAACTTTTGTATTTGATTATCTGGCAAGAAGAGGGGGAAATAAAGAAAAGTGGGAGAAATTGAGGTAGTCTTTTTTTTTTAAAAAAAGAAAAAGCTGCTCATAACACATAGCATAATAAATTCCATTTCTACACAATCGCTTTCATTATATGTAGCAGAGGCAAAACGATTTCTGTACATAATTAGTGCCAAGATCAGAGAAATGCTGACGGTCTGAGGTTCTACGTTAACCCTCTGCAGGCGGAGAGGGAGGGGAAATTTTCATTCTTACGGTAACTTTTTATTAAGAATTAGGAGGGATCTTGTATTTTGGAGTGGCCACCATGGGCCAACACAATGTAGGCACTCTTTGTATTTCTTTTTCAGTCTCACGACTCTATGAGAAGTTTTTTTAATTTCTATTTCACAGATGAAAGGACTAAGGCTCAGAATGGTTAAGTGACTTGCCCAGGGTCACACAGCTGGTAATTGATTCTGAGGTCAGCACAGCAGAATGGAGTCACATATACCTGGGTTCGAATCCCTCTCTTATCATGTAAGAGCTCTGTGACTTTGGGCTTCTTATTCAATCTCTTTGAGCCTCAATTTTAACTTCTGTAAAATGATAATATTAATAATAATAAATAAATAATAGCACTACCATCTAGGTCAGTTTTTTTTTTTAGGATTCATTGAGATAATATTAATAATTATCAAACACTTAGCATGTTTCCTGGAAAAGGCCGAGTACTCTACAAACATTAGCTGTTATGTTAGTACAAACAGGAATCTGTCCCCTATTTAAAGCTTCTGATTATTTTCAAGGTCCTACAGAGAAAAGAAGTTTTTCAAGGCAGGGTCCCCACCTTTGTGGAGTTTACAGTCTGTTGAGATGATGGATCAGTGTCCCCAAATTCCCAGGCAGCTCCATTCTGGTGAGTGGACAAAAAGCTGGTGACCAAACATTCCTCCCCAGGATCTCAAATATTATTTTACCCCAACTTCCAACACCCCCTCTCTCCCTGCCCCCACCACGGATGCTGAATCTTTATCTTGGAAAACATGATCCGTTTAATGGCTTAGAAAATTATCTACAGTATTAGACTTCATCATCCGTAGGCATTGAAGTTGAAGAACAGGTTTTGACCTTGTTTGAAGCCAGGGAAAAGTGAAATTGCAAGTCTTTAGCAAACATGAAAGGTTTCACCTTCCTGCAGCTGCAGAAACTTTCTCTGGCAAGTTTAAGGGATCAGGTGGTTTGAAAAACTCGGTTAACTCTTTGGGGACCAAGAACTATTCCATATCTACCCATTAAGTTGCCATCTCTCCTAAAACAGATGCCACAGGCTAACAGGGCTCAGGGCAGAATTTTCCAGTTTGTCTCTCTACTCCAGCTCCACTGCCTGCTCAGTAATAGTAGTGATCATTTATCCAGTGTTTATACTCTGCGTTAAACCCTGGCCCCATCTGTCTGGTGTTAGAGGGGGCTAAGGTACTATTGGTTACCCAGCTGGTCACTGGTTTGTCTGACCTTGCAACTCTTGTTCTTTGCTTTTATAAATAATGTTGCAATGAACTTAATCCTTGCCCCTCACACCAACCAGGCAAGGACTAAGTCCCATTTCTAGCTCTGTCCCTTCCTCTGAAGGAGTAGCCCGGAATTCTCTCCTAATCTTGTGATCAATTCATACATTAAATGAACAGTCTTTCTGTGATATGATTCAGTGTACACATACAACCACACATACAGCTATACGTCTGTGTGCGCGTGCACACACACGCACACACACACACACACACACACACACACATGCAAACACCCTGTGGGTGTGGCTTTTCCACATTAAATTTACATAGAGACCACCCTCCAAGGTGGGGTGAACCAAACCATCCTTGCTTCCTCCCAGCAGGAATTCAATTACACAGTTGACGAAACACCCCAGGGGATCCCCCAAGATTCTTCCCAGAACAATATTTGTCCGCCATTCGTTGTTATTATCACCAAGAAGATCCCAGCTGGCCTGGGATCTGCTTCTCACTACCCAGGAGTTCCCCCATTTCCAGCTCCGCAGGATGTGGCTGATAATACCACAATCTCTTTAGCTCAGAATCTCCCCTGGCCTGGGGCTCAAAGACAGCTTTTCCGTTTGTACATTTCACTCTTCAGAAGCACCAGCGTTTCCCAGGCAGATGCTTCCTGTTGCTACTCACTGTGTCCAGAGCAGGTGGCTTGTTAAAGCTGTATTGTTGGACAAGCCTTTCAATCAGAGCTTTTATTCCTGGATATGAGTGATGGGTGACGGGGAAGGGAGTTCCGATATCAAATCCAGGCAGGGGGTAGAACTGTGCTTTCAAATGAGACCCACATGTGTCCTTCTTGTGTTGGGCACCTGGTTAGCAGCACAGCATGTCACAGTCACAGACTCATCTCTCACCTGTGACATTTACTAGTTGAGTGACTTTTGGAGGAACTACCATAGTTCTAGGAGTCACTGTGTCCTCGTCTATAAAACAGAGCTACTAATATCACCTACCTCATAGGGTGGTTGGGAGAAATAAATAAATCCCTCAAAATACATAAAAGCCTTTTAGCACAGGGCTTAGCACCCGGTAAGTTCTCAATAAATGCTCGCTCTTGTTTTGACAACAATCTTGCATCAAGAGCATAATCTGGTTGCTCTGGGAAACCTAGACTCAAATTGAATGAAGTCCTCATGAAGCTCCAGTCTAGCTGGAGAGATACAAGTCAGCACAAGGATGCTGGCATCCTGGCTCCACCTGACCCCAGCCATGCAACCTTAGATGTGTCACCTCTCAGAGCCTCAAGTTCCTCCCCTGGGAAACAATGATGGCGATTCCTGATTTATGTTGTTGTTGGGAGGATTTAAATACGTGGCCCCTAGCAGAGAGGAACTCAGGCCGTGGTAGCTCAATGTATTGTTGGCCAGCTCAAGGCATCATAGTAGTAGGCAGTTCTTATTAAAATGAATTAGAATCCTAGGAAAAGCAGTATGATGGGGAGGTAGGTGATAGTCATGGTGATTTGATCTCTGATGTAAAAAATTGACTTGCCTACTTTAAACCTCAACTTGACTTAGAAGGATGTGAGGTTGCAAGAAAAATAATTGAGACTTGTTTCCATCCAGCTACTTCCCGTGACAACATTGGAGGGAACTCCTATGCGCTGAGGACAACAAGTGGTCTCAGTTCCTTTATGATCTGGAGTTTGGGCTCTATGTCGTCAATGGGAATGAACGGGAAGTTTTTGGCTTAGAATGATGTCAGGGGTTTTCCAGTGTTTTTCTAAGAACAGAGATGGAAGATAAGTATGCAGGGTGATGGGGAAATGCTTCAGGTTCCTAAAGACGCCTGGTGTTTATGGTACAAGATTTGAGAAAAAAACTCTGAGTTTATATCTTTGTTCCACCAGCCACAATCTGTGTGACTTTGGACATGTCTCTTAACCTCTCTGAACAGCCATGTAGTGGACAGTGGTTGGGTTGTTCTTCCAGATCACTCCCCTCTTCCTAACAGGCATTCACGTCTTCCCACAGGTAACACCACCCACTCCATCTTCAGCTCTGTTGCTTTCAGTGGGATTCATCCTACCATCAGCTCTACAGCGGGCCCTGATTGGCTTAAACCAACGTGTGTATCCTATTCCTTGTCCACCGTGATTTGGTTAAGGGATGGGCACCTGACCCAGTTCTCACCAATGTGACATGAGAAGTTTTCTGAGGTTTCTAGGACAAGACGTGTGCTCTGCCTCCCGTGAGACTTGCCAGAAGAACACATCTGTCTCCTTTTGGGGCAGTGTGACGTGAGAATACAAGACTAGGAAGCCAGAAATACTGTACTATGGAAGAGTCAACCTGGTGAGGAAGCCAACAAGGTGGTTGAAAGAATCTTTCTAGATGATTCTACCAGAGCCTTAACAATAGCATGAATCTCTGGATCAAACCCTTCCTGAATCCGAATATCCCAGGGCAATTCAGTCATCTGCGCCAACAATCTTCCCATTTCCCCCTCCCCATTTCTTTTCTCCTTAAGCAGTTTAGGGTAGATTTTCTGTTGCTTTCAACCAAAATATTCCTAATACACTCTGTGTGCTCTGCACCACTCCTCCAAACTTCTGGAAGAATGAAACAAGATAATAAGGTCTACGAAAATGATGTGTAAACTGTAAAGCACTATACCAATTAGATATGATGATTATCAGAACAATTATATTTTTCTGCCTCAAGGACTTCCTAGCCCAGAATAATCCAATTTGCAGCAGATGTGGAATATTTCCTTCCATTCCTCTGAAATGTATTAGTTTCATTATGTTAAAATTATTAGATCGTGCATTGATAATGGTGCTTAATGGGGCTAACAGTATTATTCTCCTGTAAACAGAAATGTATATAATTAATAACTCTGTTATTCACTAGTACTAATTACACTTCAGCCCTCATCAGTGTGAGCCCAATTGGAGCAGTCTGAGTGAAATTGGACCTTCAATCCTTCAGGAAAGCAAGATGGGGCTGTCAACATCTGCGTTGACTGTCAGTTGGCAGCACTTGTCTGGAGAAGAGAGCTCTAGTCTGTGTTCCAACTCTGCTACTGAACCTCTGTGTGTGACCTTAGACATGTCACTTAACCTCTGTGGGCCTCAGTTTCCCCATCTATAAAATGAGGAGGATAGATTCTTAACTGCCTGTGAGAATCTGCTGAAAACTCTAGATCTTCTCCAGAGAAGTGCACTTCTACATTTTACGTATGGGATCATTTATACGTGATTACAAGAGGCCCATGGAAGACTCTTGTTTGCTTTTCCTTTTTCATCAAGACAAACCAACAGGTAAGACATCCAGAATTAAATGACCTCTAAGGGCTCTTTGAGCTCTATATTTTTAGCATCCATAATTCCACGATTCTCTGGTAACACAGTCATATTTGAGTTTTAGGAAGTTTATTTAACTAAAAGGTAGAACTTCTTTGAGCATGAGTGTTGGTGGGGGGAGGCTGAAAGCAGGGGGCCAGTGAGAAGGTTGTTACGGTCATCCTGATGGAAGACGATGTAGCTCAGATAAGGATGAGAGAAGGGGATGGGTTGGACAGATAGCCAGAATGCGGAACTTGGTATAAGATTAGATTTAGGGAAGGATTCCCAGGATTCTGGCTATCACTTAGGATTTGTTTCGGCTCTGAGGAACAGGAAACCCAATTACAGTGACTTAAACAGTCATAAGAATCTTTTTATTTTTAATCAAGTGAAAGACATCTGGAGGTAGACAGTCAAAGCCTCTTTGGAAGCTCTTCAATATTTAAAGAGCTTTTTTAATATATATTTTTTTTATTTCAGAATATTACGTGGGTACAACTGTTTAGGTGACATATATTGCCTTTGTCCCACCCAAGTCAGAGCTACAAGTGGGTCCATCCCCCAGATAGTGTGCACCACACCCACTGTGTGAATATATCCATCTCCTCCTCCCCCTTCCCACCTGCCTGACACCCAATGACTGTTACTACCATACATGCACATAAGTGTTGATCAATGAATACCAATTTGATGGTGAATACATGTGGTGTTTCTTTTTCTATTCTTGTGATACTTCACTTAGTAGAATGGGCTAAAGAATTTGATTCTTTCTATCTGTTCCACGACCCTGCCACATTAGTTCTATCCTCACAGTCCAAAATGGCTGCAGGAGTTCCAGCCATCACACCTATGTTTCAGGGTATAAAAAGGAGAACAAGTAGATGTGCAAAATGGAGCCCCTTTAGGGAGCTTTTCTGGAAGGAAACTTCCACTGATATCGAAACAGCTAGAACTCAGTTACTCCTAGCTGTGGGAGAGGCTGAAAATGTAGTAACATAGTGGTTTGCTAAGCATATTGTCCAAGATTCTATTACCAAGGGATAAAGAAGAGGCAACTCACCATTTTTGCCTCAGTTTCCATTTACAAAAGAACATGGGGTAGATAGAACAGTGGAAGAGAGTCAGGTTTGGGGAGGAAGATAAAGAGTCCAGACTGGAACACACTGGCTTTCAGTGCTTGGGGACACTTGAACACATGTGTATGAAATTTAGGAAAAAGACTTGGGCAGGACTAAAGATTTGAGTATCACCAAGAAATAAAGGGCATGTGGAACTTTGGAAATTTTCTTTCACAAGAAGGATCTCCAAACACAAACTTGGTGATTTCAAACCTCCTTGTCATCCTTAAAATATTTCAAAGTCTTCTCACAGCTCTCAAGATAAAGATGAAAATCCTTAGTGTGAACTCTGCCGATTTTCTTATTCTGGCCTCTAACCACCGGCTTCATTTGAAATAGTGCGCACCCTCACCCCCTCACCTCAAGGCCTTCGCGGGTGCCGGCCAACCTCCCCTCTCTATCTCCACCTCCGGTTCCGCGTTCTGCAATATTACCTCTGTTGGCCTCTACAAGCCTTACAATGTCAGAAAATTGGAATACTCACCCCAATTTTACAGATGAGCATGACATCAGCTCAAAGAGTAAAGGAACATCTCTAAGGTCATACAACGAGCAAGAGGCAGAATCAGAAATCAGAGCCAAGGTCTTCTAGCAGCTGGTACCTTCTCTCTGCTTGGCACACCAGGCTGCTACTTTGGGGGGCTCTCCCTGCCCTGGCAAGAAAGAATATATGGGGAGGTTGGAGGGGGAAAGCCCCAGGTACTCGGAGCTGACTCCGGTGATGGGCTTATGGAATCAGCCTGGGCAAAAGCCTGCCCTGTTACTTTTTTCCTTCCCTCCCTCCCACCTTTTCTTCCCACTTCCCGGAGGAACTTGATTAATCCATTAGGTTTAACCTCTCTTTAACTTCCTGATTAGTTACATTTATAAACTCCATTTGTTTTTGCTTTCTCATCAAGCCAAACCAACACCCCCAGAAAAAAAAAAATAGGCCAATTTTCAGTGCCCCTGATTTACTGCAATTTCTGAAAATCAGACCAAGCCGAGGAGAAACACGACTGGAATTTCAATTCCTCCTTTTCACATTGCAGGTATCTTTACAGAATGGAAAAGAAGTGTAACAGAAGGAGGACTCGCAATGATGGCAGGATCCCAGATTTGGCCAAGGTGGCAAAATACCAAGCCTGTTAATAAGAAGATTAATAAATTTCATAATTTCCATCTCCCAGTCGATACTGGGAGCTAAATATTCGTTAAAAGCCAGTACTTCCCCATGCAACCTTACCCCAGTCTTGCTCCGCAGAGGCAACCACATTCAATACTCCAAGCTGTCTTTTCTGATATTCATCTCCATATTTTAAGCAACATACTAATACTACTATTTACTGAGTTACCAATTATAAGCCTTATCTACTATATTTCTACTATTCAAGAAAAGAATGTAATTTTCTTATACCATGACCCTCCCAGACAATCTAACTCTCTCTCCCCCCGCATTCCTCCTCCATTCTTTCATGTAATATCTCAATTTTTGTTTAAACCAGTATTTGGTGTTAATGTTATTAGAATCATGTAAATAATGTTAATTCCTTAACTAACTATTATACTGTGATTACATCTTTCCTATTTAATTGTTTGTTTTTCCTGGAGATAATAACTGCCTCTAGTTTTTATTTACTATGTGCCTATCACTAGTTCCTCCTAAAATCTACAATTTTTTTCTGGTCGCTTTTATAATCTTCTTTTATCCCCTCCATTTTAAAATATTACCATGGTGTGCCTTTGCATGAATATCTTTCCCCCTTCATGATGCATATCACTCAGTAGACCCTTCTGATATGAAATCTCATACCCTGTAGTTCTTGGACATTTTCTTGAACTTTTATTTGATCATCTAATTCATTCCACTTTTTTCTTATTTTAGAGTTTTATTTTAACTATGCATATTAAATTCCACTTTTTATACAAATATATATATTTTTTATTTTGGAATATTACAGGGGTACAAGTGTTTAGGTTACATATATTGCCTTTGCCCCACCCGAGTTAGAGCTACAAGATGGACACACTTTATTTTTTGTTTTCTCATTCTAGGACTCCTTTTATTTCTATTTTGAACCTCTTAGACTAAGTTTCTAATTTTTTACTTCTTCCCTTCTATTTTCCAGCTCTTCATTTTTTTGTTCATTTCATGGGAAATTTCTTCAACTTTAACTTTTCTATTGATTTTTTAGTAGTATAATTCATATTATTCTATTTTTAAACTTTGTAAGTTATAAAACATAACATACATATTGAAAAGTGCATAGAACAAATATGTAACCTGAATTAGTTATCATAAAACACTCATGTTCTTTTAAATTGTTTCAAGAACTCATCCTTAACTCATTTATTGTCCCTTTTGGTAGGATCCTTTTCTTATTTCATGGATGTAGTAACTTCTCTTAACTCTATAAGAATATTAAGTATTTCTTTTGTTTCTGTTTTACTTTATTTTCTGTTCCTGTATCACCTCTGTTTTCTCCCAGTTTCTTATTTTTGTTTGTTAACTTTAGTATCTGTATTTTCATGTTAGAGGTTTTACTTGAATGTTGGCTAATCATAATATGTCCAGACATATTTATAAGTTAAAAAACTAGAAAGTTAATTGGAATTTTTTTATGAGCAGGATTTTTCAACCAATGGCCTTGGTTAGACCGTTCAACCAATTAAAGGAATCTGTCCCATCTTCTTGGGGGGAAGGTCACTCAAAGGTCAGCAGCATAGTTGTTTCTCAACAATTATTTATTAAGTGACTCATATTCATGCTGTGTTGTTTATATTAGTGAAAAAATTGAAACTTTGAAGTCTCTTTTCTAACTTTTTATCGTGAAAATTTCAAACACAGAAGAATAAAATGAATCCCATATACTCATCACATTTGGCTAAGCTCGTTTCACATATACCCCACTCTTCGGAGTATTTTAAAGTAAATCCTTGACATCAGATCACTTCATCTGGAAATAGAAAGCTCTTTTTCACCACTTGCCTTTGCACATGGGAGAGGTATCTCTGGTGGGAACTCAAGATTGTGGTGATTGTCAGTCTCCAGTTACCCCTAATTCCACAAGTAGTTCTTAGTCTTCCTCTTAATGCTCCCTCCGACGATTTTAGACCCAACTCACTGAACATTCTTTGGAATATTAGTCCCAAGGAAATAATAATTAGTTTTAGAAGAAAAAGGACCTATCCTCACCAGATCTTGCCCCTTGAGGAATGAGGACAAAGGACAATCTTGCTAGCAGAACCTTAGGACACTTCATTGTCCTCACAAAAACCTCTGGTGTCATGACAACAGGCAATGAGACGTTTAAAGCTAGACTCCCAGGAGGAAACTTAAACCAAGTTTTGTGAAGCTTAATCTACAATGCCACCTTCACAATCTCCTTTACCTCTTTTTCTGCTAGAACAACCCACATCCCATAATAAGTAGTAAAGACATTATCAAAAGAGACAAGAAACCTGCAAATGTAAACTTTACACTGAATCATTCTCACTCAATTACTTGATGTTTTCTTCTTGTAGGTTCTTGGTATCTTGTGATCCACAAAAGCTACCTATTAGTGTTCGGAAACAGCTCCAGATGAATCAGGACACTAATAGCATCTTGGCATCAGGCCAGTTCACACCCAAATTTCCCAATGCACCCAGTCGTAGGGCATAAATCTAAAGAATTTTAGTTCAGACTTTCTGTCTATATCCCAATCACAAAACTCTAAGATAAAACTGAATGGACAATAAATTCTCAGGAAGAAACTCAGCCCCTCGGTACCTCAATTTCTTAATCATAAAATAGGAGTGATACCTTCTCTCTTACCTCTGCCTACAGCTCAAGGAGGTAGAACAGCTCCACTGAAAGAGCTACCATTAATCAGGCACTTAGTCTTTATAGCAACCTGAGTGCTAGTCCATTTTACAGAGGAGGAAACTGAGGTTCAAATATTCCTAGTACTTTACCCAAGATGGTATAGCTAGAAAATGTTGGAAGTGAGATTTGAACCTGAGTCTTATTCCAAAGACTTCACTTTTAATCATTACACTGTACAAAGAGACTGGATAGGTGGGCTATGATAATTTCAATTTATAAACCAATGCAGCTATTTTTTTTATTATTCTCAGCACTCCTTTCAATCAGACACACCTTATCCCTATTCCAGCTGAACATGAAACCAATCTTCTAACAGCGGACAACCTGCAAAGCACAGCGTTTAAAGCTGTACTTCTCAAATTATCTATCAAGAAAGACTAATTCTTTTTTCAAATCCTTCATAAACTAATGCTTGTGTTCTATGCCCTATTCAACAAGATGAGTCCACTCATCACACACGTGGATGTTACACAAATGTTAAACTTCCCTAAACTTTTCTAAATACCCTCAATTTCTGTTCTTATCTTGTTGTGACAAATAGTTCATGAACCAACACGGACTCTACCAATGTTGCCTGTCACTCATGGGTGGAGTGGGCATCTATCATGTGTCCGCGCTTTCCCGCAGCTATTTTCCCCCTCTCAGCTCACTCCTGCCTAACAGCTCCAAATCCCATCTGAGGACTCATGTTGCTCTGGAAAAAAGGGCACCATCACTGGCTGCAGGCATAGGACATGTGACCTAGGAGAAGCCAATCAGTGGATTCCATCCCTCTGGCCTCAGTGATTGGTTCTAGGGTTGGCAGGTAACCCAAAATGGTCCAATTGGAGTGACTCTCAAAGCATTTCCTTGGAACACTGGGGAAAAGACGCTCTCTTACCTGGGGTTTGTGCTGGGTGAAAATGAGATCTGGTCCTGCAGCAGCCAATTTTGCTACCATGAGGCCAATCCCCCCTGGAAGACAAGGACACAAAAGATAGCAGATCTGAGAAAACTGTAGAGAAATGAAGTCATAGCCCAGATCACATCGTGAACCTGGACCAAAACATGCCACAACCCACATAATCTCTAAATACTTTTTTGTTGTCATTGCTAAGCTAGTCTGAGTTGAATTTTCTGTCAATAGCAACTGAAAGCTTTTCTTTTCCATTACTTGGCTGCATGTATTTCTTCAACAAGCACCTATTAATTGCCTATCTTGTTCAAGGACTGTGTTAGGTCTAGGAAGAGTGCTTCTCACAAAAAGAAATTATAAAATGAGTCGAATGAGGGATGAATGGTTGACATAGCTGGAAGAACTTAGACATGTCATCTGGCTCACTTTAAGGAGTCCTTCGTCATTTTAAGTTCACATTTAAGCACAGATGTTTGCCATTTGTTTGCTAATTATTAACTTTGCAAATAAGAAACAGAGCGATTTTAAGGTTATCCCTAGAAGAAGGACAGCCTGAATTCTTTGTGGTTATAATCTTTGACATTGTTATAATCTTTGCCATTTTTACATACCACATATTCATTTTTATTTAATATTACTAAAATTGATTCACTTACAGAACTTAAAGAAGAAATTTCTATAATACCACTATGAATGGAAAACTGTTACCATTTACATGAATAGAAGGCAATCATAAAATAAATTCAATGAAATTATAGAATGTTACTAAATTCTAAGAATTGTGATCTGACTCTGTGGACTGCTCTGTGTTTTGTGAAAAGGGAAATTAGCAAGTATTCAAAAAGTGTTAAAGATACTTTGGCACCAAAACTGAGACTTTCTCTTTGTTATGGTTAGATGGATTAAAAGAAAAATGAAAAAAAGAAGGGGGATCAATTTATCACCAAGTATTTCATTGTTATTTAATGCTATCTCTTCTTACAACCACAAATTATCTCCTTTGCACAAAAAGTGCTACACTTACCACTCTTTGCAAAACACTATTTTAGCCAAATCTTATTTGATAGCTGAGCAAATTGAAGCCCAGAGAGGTAATGGGGCTCTCCTAAGTCTTCCTGATTTTCAGCCTGCTCAGCTGCCCAGTATTCAATAACATTTTATTACTTTCATTGGATTTATTTTGTGATTACCTTCCAATTAAGGCGAGTGACTCCGGTTTTTTATTTATGGTAATGATACCACATTTCCCTTTTTAATAGGCTTTGGTTGCTTTTAAACCTTCCCACTGTTGAGATCAACTTGAAATGAGGCCCTGACCAATGCCCACGGCCCTGTGTTCCCCACCACCACCGCCACCATACCCCCAAGCAGAGCCAGACACAAGGGATTTACACCATACCCTACTGCCCCATGCTGAAATCCATAGATATGCCCCATGATTGGGGTCCTTCCCTCCCCAAGCCTAGAGGGAAAAATAGAAGCTAGGATGCACTGATTCTTTTAAAGCAGGATTTCTCGACCTCACTACTATTGCCATTCGAGGCTAGAGAATCCTCTGTGGTGGGGGCTGTCCTGTGCAGTGCAGGATGCGGGGCAGCTTCCCTGGCCTCTACTCACTGGATGCTGGTAACACTTCGCCCCCCAGTGGTGACAACCAGAAATGTCTCCAGACATTGTCAAAGTCACCCCTGGTCAAGAACTATGGGGTTACCCACGGCTGACATGTTGCTATCCCAGCCCTCTAAATTTTCACAGCAAACCTTATTTATTTTATTTTTTTTATGAAAAAATAAATGAAATGCTTCACAGATTTGCGTGTCATCCTTGTGCAGCAGCCATGCTAACCTCTGCTTCGTTCCAAATTTAGTGTATGTGCTGCCGAAGCAAGCACCACAGCAAACTTGAAATATACAGCATTCCTTTGCCACTAAAGTTGGGGTAATTGAAGGTTGCATTTTTTTAAGACCAGGATATTTTCTAAGGAAAAAAAAAAAAGGAAACAATATCAATTCCCCACCAGCCATAAAGTTCACACCCTTTAGACAATTCACCTGCACTCTCCCAGGCAAAGGAAGCTTAAAGGATGGCACCTTCAAAGGGGCCTTACACTTGCCCACCGCTGGGTCCTGCCTCAACACCTCTGAGCAGAGCTGATAGATGGGGCCTGCTGGCGTGGGTATTCCATTCTCTCAGAGCCTCTGACCTTGACATTGGAAATCTAAAACCAGGGACATTTCCATATCTCCTTATGACATTTGGGGTCTACGCATGGCAATAGTATCAGTGACTAAATGATGTGCCCCAGAAGGCAATATGCCCTTCTTAAAGGAATCGTTGATGTTAAAAATTCAGATAGGGTATAGCATCAATGAATGAATGAATAATCATGTATCCATTCATGTAATAGGAAATTAGAGTAAAATGCTATTGGCTTAGTTTAGGTTCCTCTCAAGTCAAACTCTGAGACAAGGATTTGGGTGAAAGAAGTTTATTTGGGAGTGACCCCAACAAGCACAGGGAGGGAGTAGGGAAATGAGACAGGGAAGGGAAGACAGCAGTGCAGGATACCTTAATGAGCTGGTTACTACCATGGACTGCTGGAGTTCAGTCCTGCTAGAGACCTCTAGGAGACAGTGTAGAAGAAGTTTCAAAATTGTCCTGTGGAGGGTCAAGGAAGCTGGGGTCCACTTATTTCTCTTCCTCGTTGGTTGAGGGACACTCCTGAGATGTCACCCTTCTGGTGCCTCCTACCTGCTCTGAGGGGTACCAAGCTCACTACCATGGCCAGAGGACACCTCCAGGCTGAGAGATACAGGAAGGCATCAGAGCGTACAAGAACAGTATGCAGACAACTTAAGGGATAAGCTTAGGGGATGCGGGTTGGATTCCAATGGCATCCATCTCCCAGCGGTATCTTCCTGGGCTAAGCACAGGAGGCTACAAAAGCCCGGAGGAGGTTACAGAAATCTCCCACCACCCTCGTCCAGCCACAGGTCTCTGGAATTATTCTAACAGCCTCCCAATAGTTTTCCTGTCCCCATTTGTCCCCTCTCCACTTGGCAGACATAGTGATCTTCCTAAAACACAAATTTGATTATTTCAACCTTCCCCCTTAAAAATTCTCAGTGCCTTTAAGACAAAGCTCAGATTTTTCAACAACCCAACCTTATTTACCTATGTGAATTTATTTCTCACTGCTCCCACGCCTTCTTGACACCAAGTCCCCAAACAGAGCACCTACTAATTCCCAGAACTGTGCCAAGCATGGGGGATGGAGAAGACATCCTCAATGATGACACTGAGGTCTGTGATGTGGTCTATCAGGGTGGGGGTGGAGGGACAGAGAGACCAAGATGGAAACACAGAATTCCAATCCCAAGTGTGCCCAGGAAGCTCCCATGGACATGACCTAGATGTAATCCATGGACAGAGAATCAGTTACATTAGGATTAACCCCTTCTCGTCTGGAGTTATTTAACAGAAAGTCAGGGATGGGACAGAGGGCTATTAACTTTGGAAAGAGAGTCTCTCTCCTGATGGGTGCAACAGGTGGCACGGTGCACTGGGAGCAAGGCGGGTGCACTGGAGGGAACCAAGGAGGGAAATAGAAGCTGCAAAGCTTTGTCCCCTTGTCAGCAGCTTCCACAGCCCCAGATGCCAGCCCCTGCAGTCAGTGGCTGAGGCCCCAGTCTAGCCCTCTTGGGATCTTCAGAGCTTAGCAGATGCAGAAACCTTCAACACATTAGCCTCGGAGGTGGCTGGGCAGCTCCGGGAGGCTAAAAGCAGAGGGAAAGGGGGGAGTGTGAGGGTGGATATGTCTAATTATGCAGGAGCCATTTTCTGTTTACTTAAAAATACCTTGAGTAATCAGCAGTGATGAGCAAGAGGAGGAAAGAGGCTGACTGAGAGTCTGAGGATGTTATGATCAATTAAATACCATCTCTCCAAATGTTTGCAGAGGGGAATTTTAAGGTGGAACTGATTTTAATTTGACAAAGAAACCTGAAATGCTTTTCCTTGGGGTTCCAAAATGAAAATGCATGCTTATCTGTCTAGCCTGCGTCACTCACTTTGCTGAGTATATTTTCCCTGTGTGTTAACACCCTTATATTTTAGAAGGAATAAAAAAACCCAAACATAACAAAACAAAACAAGAAAATCTCTCTAAATCATGAGTGCCTACTCTGTGCCAGGTGTTTTGCAAATATTATTTCTAACCTCACGAAAATCCCATAAAGATGGGCGTTATTAACTCCACTTTATAGGTAAGGAAACTGAAGCTTTGAGAAGCCACTTTTCTAAGGTCACCCAATGAAACAGGTTTGGAGTCTATTTCATAGCTGTACAAAGTTGGTATTACTTGCAAGTATTCATTACCAAAGTCAGAGACAGGGGTGGGGAGCTCAAACTCACCACTACCCCAGAGGATAGATGCTAAGCTTAGAGCGAGAATAAGAAGGTACCAGGCAGCACTCTGCCTCCGATTTCACTGTAAGATGAGGCTGGACTAGACGATGAACAGTTCCACTTACAAGCTGGGTGGCCTTAAGCAAGTTATGCAACTTCTCTGAGCTCCAATTTTCACGTGTGAGTGGGAGGTAATAATTAGTGCAAGATTCAGTGTGAGGTTGTCCATTAAGTGCCTTGCACAGAGCAAGTATTTATCAAAGTTAAGCACCTTCCTGTCCATTCTCCATTATTCTTCCCTGGTCAGCCCCAGGGAAGCAGTTTGGGGTCCTTGTCCCTCTCAGGCAGCAATACCTGCCTCATGGGGCTGTGCTGTGTTCAGAATGGGTGCAGGTGTGTGAGGCTAGCACAGACACACAGCTCGCAGTAAGAACACAACGAATGGCAGCACCTATAATAAGAATTATTCTAATTATCATTGTTTAAAAATATACCCCTATCATCCAAAGATAATCTCTGTTAACATTTCCCAATAAATCCTTACAGATACATAGAGTGAGAGAGATTGGGTTGCATATATTCTTTTCCTTGCTCCACCCACTTAACTTACACTATGAATCCTTTTCTGTATCCATAAATATTCATCTACATTGTTACTTTAAGAAACTATACAGTATTCCAGTGCATTTACAAACCCAAACCTTTGTTGTTGAATATTTAAGTTTACTTTCTTTTTGCTCTTTTAGAGAAGGCTGCAATAAACACCCCTGTTGCTAAGCCACTGTGTACCTTATTCTTTGTATTCATGAAAGATACTGTTTTAATGCCCAGAATACAGGAATGTCATAATTTATTTATTTATCCATTCACTTAAACCAATATCCCACTGCTAGATATTTAGATTATGGACAATTTTTTGGCTCTCATAAATAATAATATGAATATTTGGATACTACATTTTCATATATTACCTGATTATTTCCTTGGCATAAATTCTTAAGAAGGGTAATGAATGGGATCAGCAAGAATTTACATTTTTAAGGCTTTTGAAACTCTCAGCAAAAGTGCCCCTGAAAAGGATCATGGGAGTGTATTCATTCACCATCTTACTCAGTCACTTGCATTCATTCAACAAACATTTGCTTTGTTAGGCGGGGCTCATAACCTTCTCTCTCCTTCTCAGCACAATAATGCAATGATGCAACTGGAATCCAGCCAGATCTGTGTTGGGAGCCTGGTTCTGCCCCTCTTTAGTCTGTGCGATTTTAGGCAAGTCGCTTCATTTCCTGAGACTCTGCTTCCACCATCTCAGCAAATTCTAGGTTTACTGTGATGATCACACGAGACGCTGGATTTGGGAGAGCTTTGACGGCTGAACAAATAGAAGGGGCTCATTGCTAACACAAAGGGAATTTCTCATGCAGTATTCTCATTATTTTATTTTTGCACAGAACTTTAAGTTTGCCATGAGACCCCTTATTAGATTTTCTTAACTCTCCCCTGCTGTGGTTACCGAGACACAGATATTTTTTTTTTATTTCAGCTTATTATGGGGGTACAAAAGTTCTGCATAGATATATTGCCCATGTCCCTCCCAATCCCCCGAGTCCGAGCCTCAAGCGTGTCGTTGGTGGTATAGTGGTTAGCATAGCTGCCTTCCGAGACACAGATTGAACACAATTTCTTAAGGAGAAAACGGGTCCAGAGAGACTCAGTGGCTTTCTCTCGACCCCATGAGCCTCAGGACTGCTACCAAAGCCATCATCAGCCTGCTGTCGGAGCCGTATTTCCTTTTTCTACATGAGCAACATAAAAATGGCTATTACCCCCCCAAAATGCACTTGTATTCATAATGAATCTGATGGTGCCAGCAATTTATAACATAAAGGCAATTTACCATTTAGTGCTTTGTAACCAAATAAAATGCACTGACCCTTTCTTTCTCTTTCCAGAAGATTTGGAATCTTCTCTGAGGGTTGGCAGGGAGGAGGGAGAGGGAATAAGACTGTAGATTCCCTGAGCGTCAAGACTGCTACTTATTTCTGTATTTTCCATGGCACCTAGTACAGCGCTAGGCCCTCTGAAGAGGCAGCTACTGTGCTATAGAATAAGCATTCATCTTGAAGCCTAAAACCTACACTTGAAACACAGTTTTGTCACTTACTAGCTGATCAATTAACATGTAACTTATGTCAGACACTGTACTAGGTGCTGTGTGCTTTCAGCAAGTTAATTCACCTCTCTGAGTCTTTATTTCCTCTTCTGGATAATGGGAAGCAAAATTCCTACCTAATATGAGAATTAAATTAAAGATCTAGAGAAAGGTCTGGTCACATGGTGGGGGTTCAATGACAAATGACACAGCAACACTTTTGTGTTCAAATATGGAATTGTGCATGGAATGTAGACACCCATGAGGTGCTGCCCAAAAACTTTGACAAAGCGGGGTGTGACTGCCCTCCTGGAGGAACACTTCAAAGCATTTAAACAGGGCAGCGTCAGTAATTCATGTCACACATGCCTCTCTCATCCTTCCCTCGCCCACAGCAGACATTGCTAACCAAACACATCAATTCTCACCAAAATCCTTCTCAATAAGGAATTTCCAGCCAGTTATGACCAACAGAACAGAGGTTTGGTTTCAGCTCAACCAAAGTAGCCCTACGTTCTTCCTACCCCCACCTCCTCCAGAGAGTGCATTCAGTCTAAAGAGAAACCAGCCTTTCTACTAGATGTTTGACTTGAGACAAGTTGCTTAACCTCTGTGTCTCAGTTTCCTCAACTGTACAATGGGCCAACTAACGGTATGTACCTCACAGTGTTGACAAGAACATTCAGTGAGATAATGTGTGCAAAGCCCTGGCACACCGTATGTGCTCAGTAAGCTTTACTTATTATTAGCTATAATTATTACACACTTCCCAAGTGCTAGGCATCATTGAGCATTACCTTAATGGTGTCCTGAAAACAATCCTATGAAGTAGGTTTCGTCTTGTTAAAGTTTTTTAACTAATTGTTGTTGATTGATTTGCACAAGCATATGGTGTTTGTTGATATAAAGCATTTAATTATGAGTTGGTTTATTTCCCGTGCTCACATGTTCTTCCCTGGCAGTTGTAGCCCAGTGCCACTGGAGCACTACACAGCAGATATGACACCCTTAATCGTTCATGGCTTTAAACAAGTGATACAACAATGCTGTGATGGCATCAAGATTGGAACCCGTGTTGCTTTGGTTCCATGTGCCATGAGAACCTCCGGTCTTTGTCTCCTACACTTCCTGCCCCCCTCCCCCCACTACACACACCTTATTAGAAAACAAAGACATGAACACAAATAAAATAAAGGAACAAACACTAACCTGTGTGCTGTTATTCTGTTCCAGATAACCCCTTATATGCTTCCCTTCCCTGCTTTATGTGATTGTCACAACAGCCCTGTGAGGTAGGTACTGTTAGGATCCCCGTTTTCCAGAAATCTTGGAGACACTCCGAGGACTAAATGAAATAATGTCACTTGAAAACAACACTCCTGACTTAAAGCTCCTCCCGCCACTCTCCAGCTCTGGGAACGTGGCTCAGTTACAGAAGTTCCCTTTGTTTTTCTTGCAGATGAGAGTAATTACCTACACCTCACAGGGTTGTCATTCATTCATTTGTTCCCTAAACATTTCCTGAACATCTAATGCCAAGAATTGTGCTCTGTGCTTTATCTATATTGCAAACCAAAATAGGCATCATCTCTGATCTTAGGGAGCTTCCTGTCTAGGATTAAATGAGACTATTTCTATAAAACTCTTAGCAGACAGCCTGGCAAATAAAACCTGCTTGATAAAAGTTAACGTCATTATTACTATTATTTTTGTGGCCCAGGCAGGGTTTGAACGAAAGTCTTTTTGACTATAAAATCCTTTCCATAAAGATAGCATTTTGTACGGGGCCCGCATGACATAGGAATAGAAAGGGACTTGAGATGGCCAGAGCCAACTTCAAATGCTAGATTTTTTAATATGTGCAATAGAAAACTGCACAATTCCTTATAATTCAAAAGCATTTTGTTTACATCTTCTCCTTCTCTTTCTCTTCATCCACCCCAGCCAGATGTACACGTGTCTTTACATTTCCATAAACACACCCTCATCAGTGGGAATAAATTTCTTCCTCCCTTGCATGTAGACCCCGTGTGTTTGATTTGCCTGGAAAGGTGTGGAAACCACCCAGACACGGTGGGAATGTGACAGAACTCACAGCTTCTCCAGGCCCGGAAGGAAGAATGTTGACAAAGGGGAGCTTAATGAGCTTCCACCCACATTTCAATTATCCTAACAAGCTGCCAAAGGAAGCCCTGTTTGCTATACTGCATTCTGGAAAGTTTTGACAAGCCCAGGAGGAATCTATCCAGGCCGAAGCTGAGAGTGCATAAGAAAAAGGAAAACAGTGTTCCTGTGGGAAGGATGTATACGGGTGACAAGGCAAAGCTAGCAGTCAGCTTTGTCATCTGATATTTGAGAGGGTCCCCTGCTCAAAAACCACTCCATTAGCTATCCCAATAGGTAACAATGTATCAGCTACCTACTGCCATCATAATGCCGCGTAACAACCAACCACAGAACCTCCTGGCATATGATAACAAACAATTTCCACTGGCAAGACAATGGGTCAGCTGGGCAGCTCTGATCATCTGTGCTGAGCTTGGTGGAGTTCACACAAGTCTCTCTGGTCAGCTAGGTGGCTCTGCTGATCTTGGTTTGGCTTTCTCACTTATACTGGACAACTGGGTTGACTCAGCTCTTACACACATGGTCTTTCGTCCTACCCACAGATTTGTTCACAGGGCAGCAGAGAGTTCCAAGAGAAAGGCCAAAGTCATGCAGGATCTCTTGTTCTCAGGCTCAGAAAAGGTACAGTGTTACTCCTGCCACAATCTGTAGGTCAAAGCAATCACAACAGACTTCAAACTTGAAGGAAGGTGCTACAAAGTCACCTGGTAAAGCATGTAGCTGCAGAGACACCACTGACTGGGTCCATCAGTGCAGTCAATCTCCCATAACAATGTAACAGTAACGAACAGGTGGATTACACAGCAACTATGTGCCTGTTTTATGTACATAACAGGATGTTAAAATGGGATGCTTTGGGTCAGCTGAGGCTCCACAGTCCAAAAGTAAAATGAGATGTTCAAATACCTGACATGTCAAAGCAAGCTGTTGGCCTTGCAAAGGGTCTGGGCAAAAATTGTTTTCTGACCCTTGGTCCAACATCCACCTCCAGGGTATAAAAAGGTTCAACTTGGAAGCTGGGCAGAGGATTTTTTTTGGAACAAGTAGTCCACTGTGACTCTTGGTCCCCCTGGGGCAGGAAAGAGACAATTACTTCTGACCACAGCCTTGCCTTGGGAGAGGAACTCCAAGGAGACATCTCTAATTTGCTGTGAATTCCCTGGAGATTGGCGTCTGACTCAGACCTGAAAAATGTATCGAGTAGCCAGAGTGTGGCTGCAGACTATCAAGATCTCAGGATAAGGAGAGAGGGTCAGAGTAGAAGCAGGTGCTAAGTCCATGATCCAGATTCCAAGGATGCAGGGGTTTCCCACGAGTCAAGCAGATGTGTGGAAACTGGGATGGAGGTGTCTCAAAGGCAGCCCACCCAAAAGGAGCAGGAGGAGGCACTGACACCTACCACCTGGCATGGGATCTGGGGAGGAGACATCACAAGGGGGGGCAACTGAAGAATCCCCCCCAACCACTGTCTCTAACTGAAGAATAAGGGGGCTGTGCAGTGTAGAATGGCCTCAAAGAACCCACAGTGCACCTCAAAAAACTGACTCAGCTTTGACCACCTGCCAAACCCAGAGGAACTTTCAATACCTGCCACACAGAGAGCGCCAACACCAAACTGTGACAGTACTAGTCAAGAGAGCCCTTATCTGCCTTCACACCTCCTCCCCCTGCTACATCAGGCCTTTGGCTAGCAATCAGAGAAACAGTGAGGACCTAGGAAACCCAAGCACCACCCACTTTCCCCGTGCCTGGGCTGAGAGAGGGAGACACAGGGCTACTGCTAACCCACCCTAATACTACACCTTTGTTTGAACTAGAAAAAGGTACCCTTCCTCCAAGAACTTTACTTCCATCTGTCTGAAGTGTTTTTATGATATGCTGTATCAGTTACCTATTCCTGCATAACAAATTTCCCCAAAACTTGATGGTTGAAAACAACATTTATTATCTCCCAGTTTCGGTGGGTCAGGAATCTAGGCACAGCTTAGCTGGGTCCTCTGGCTCAAGGTCTCTAACCAGGTTGCAGTCAAGGTGCTGGCCGGGCTGTGGTCTCATCTGAAGGTTTGACTGGGGAAGGATCCACTTCCAAGCTCATTCAAGTGGTTGTGGAAAGGATTCATTGGCCAGAGGTCATGCTTCTAGTTCTGTGCCCTGTGGGCCTATAGTAACTCTCAACATAGCAGCTTGTTTTTATCAGAATGAGCAAGAGAGAAGAGCCATAGAGAGATAGTGTCAGATGAAAGATAGTCTTTTATAATCTAATTTTAGAAGTGACATTCTATCACTTTTACTGTATTCTATTCGTTAGGTGCTAGTCGTTAGGTCCAGCCCCAAGGGGAGGGGATTACATATGGCATGAATATAAGGAAGAGAAGATAATTAGGTAGTTATAGAAATTTGTGTATCAGTACAATAAAATATACTGATTTTATTAGAGCAACACACCACTGCCATTGGTCAAAGAACTGTTGTAATAAGTACATAGATCTACAATGTCTAGGATGTGAACAAAACCAACTAGTCTTGTGTGCTATACAACCTGCCAATTATATACGGCTGCCTAGGGGAGATACTTTAACATCTTTTTCAAACTTTTATTGTGGAAGTTTTCAAGCACTTTAAAAAGTAGGGGCCAAAATAATAGAAAATAATAAAATAAAACATTTTTGTTTCACTTATGCCCCAACCCATTTCCCCCAAACCATTAGTTATTGAAAAGCAAATCTCTGACATCACATTATTTCATCTTCAGTAAATCAGCATGAATATCCACATATCATATTTACCATTGCACAATTAAAAAGAATTCCTTAATTTCATCTACTATTCAGCCACTATTCAAACTTCTCCAGTTATTTCAGAAATGTCTTTTTTTTCACAGCTGGTTTGTTTGAAAGAAGCTTTAACTTTAAATGAAACCCAGAGTTTTAGCCATTACTTAAGAGCGGCACTTTAATTACTGAGATGGAACTATTCTGTGAGTATAAATGACTGCAGGATGTTTTATTACCCAGGAATGACCAGGAAAGTGATGAAGGCTGCTCAAGATTTTACCCAGGGGCAGAGAAAGCTTCAGCTCCCCAAGGCCTTGTCAACAGACAGTGGAGAAAAGGATGACGCTGCTTTCTCAAACCCAACGCAGTCCTGTGTGTTCACCAGGGTGGTGACACACAGGTTATCTCTAATCCTCACTACCATCCTTCAGGTGGGTGTTATAATCCTCATTTTGACAGATGAGAAAATTTAAATAGAGGAGAATTAGCTTGCTTAAAGTCACACAGCTATTATCAGATAGAGCCAATATTCCAACTCAGGTCTGTTTGATCTCCCCAACAGGCTCTGGAAGCAAACACTAAACTACCACTTTCATGGTATTAGGACGTTAAGATATCGTGAAAGCCTTTTTACTTGACCGAACCATGTCTTCTGTTCACTTTTGTTTCCTAGTACTTGACACAGAGCTGGGTACACAGTAGGTGTCTAATAAATAGAAAGCCTTGAGCCCATCATAGAACAGAACCCTGTTCAAAGAAAACCCAGTTCTGACAGCCAACAACCAGTCTGAAAAGTGATTTTAGTCCACGGCCCCATCCACCACCAGCTTTATCTCAACTCGCCTTTTCAATAGTGGTGACTGCGGTGGAGTCGGCAGCAGAGGTTGGGGGCGAGAGAGATTCCTGCCTACGCTATAGGAAATCGCCTGAGAACATTCGATTTCATTGGCTTTCTGGAAACTTGATACTGAGAAGAGTTCCTGGCATTATTTCTTTTGATGTGGCAGCTTCAGCCAAGTAAAATGCATTTTTTTTATTCCATGAAGCCTTCTCAAAACCCAGTACTTCTGACTGAAACTGTCCATACACCCCCACCCCCTTCTCTTTGCCTGACAAACCCCTAATCCTTCGGGGCTCAACATAAATCTCGTTTGGTCAGTGAAGCCTTCTCTGTCTTCCTGGGTGAAGTTTCATCCCTCTCATTTACGTACCCGTCACGTGTTCGGTCTGTCTTTCCCTCTGAACTACGTGAGAGTAAGGCAAAGACTGCATCTGTCTTGTATTGGGAATATAGTAGGCACTCAATAAATATTTGTTGATTGATTCTTTTTTTAAAAGAGCAATGTTCAAACTGCATTTACTGAAGTCTCTTAAAAAATATCACAGAGCACAAGAGGCATTCCATTCATAAGATGGAACAAAACTTGAAATTCGCTTCCTTCTTCCCATTGCATCCCCCGCCCAACCTACTCCACAAAATGCCTCTCCTCTGTTTTGTAAACTCCCCAAAATCTCCAAATCTAGCCAGGCCTGCTGCTTTGTGTCACCCCATCTTCTCCTCGAATGCAGCTGTTTTTCCTATGAATCATCTGGACCTTTCTGTGTCCTCTGAGTTTCCACATTTACCCGTTATCCAGATTCCAGAAACCAAAGACCTTGAGACTGACCCAATAACCTTACCTCCTTAGAAGGTGGGGCAGGATTGTAAACTCCTAAAGGCATGGATTTTTGCCCATTTCATTCCCTGCTCTATTCTCAGTGCTTAGGATAGTGCCTAGCACATAGTTGGTGCTCATTCAAGATTTATTTGGTTGAATATTAATAATATATTTCTTTTAAACTTGTCACATATTTTTGTTGGCGTTGATGATAAATAAGTAACAAGAGGTGATTCAGGAGTCAAAGGAGGCAAGGAAAAAATTAGCAAAAAATCTTTTCTGTACTTGGAGATCTAAGATGGGAAGGTTGTGTGAAGAAGCAAGTAGCCGTTCCAAGTGGAACACAGCCCCTGGTCATTCTCAGACTAGAAGCACCGTGTGCCGCTGAATCAGCAGGAAGCAGCGCTGGGGCACGGGCTGGGTACAGCGCGGCAGCGTGGCAGCTATTTAGCTGACAATTTCCTTCTATGTTTCAGCAAAATTGAATTAGCATCCATGGAGACTGTCTCCCAGACATCGGCAAATGCAATCCTGTGGAGCAGGCGCAGCAATTCATCTGGTATTATGAGGCATTGAATTGCCATCCAATCCCGCACCTCTCCTTGTTGCTTTGTGTGCACTCGTTAGAGGAAATTAGGTGGATGCGACAAGCCTGGGAACAATTAAAATCTTCCCACTTAGCCAATTCCCAGCAGCAGTGTCCAAGTTCTCCTGACAGGCACTCGGGCGTGCTCAGCCCGTGCGCACGGCTGTCTGGACGTGCTTTCAGATTTTGAGCGATGGATAAAAAGTCATGCATTTGGCTCCAGCTAAGCATATGGGGGTCTTAGGGCATAAGGGAAAGAAGAATTACAGTGACAGCCATGATATGAACCAACCAGAAGATCACCCATAAAGGACAATATCAAGACCAGGAGTCCTGAAGCTTAGTCCAACTGGGAAGAGTATTTCTCAAGACAAGTCTAGGCCAATGGAGCTGGACGGTGAGCCAAGGTCAAGGGCCAGGAAGACACATCCAGCATTGACCCCAGAGGACTAAGGGAAACTCAATGTTGGGAGTGAGCACAGGAGGGAGTAGGCAGTGAAGAATGGCATTGGGCAGATTATTCAGAACTGAGGTCATAAACATCAAGAGAGTACCAGATGAAACAGGAAGCTAGGGGTGGCCACATAAAGGACTGCTGGCTGGAGGGAATGGCTGACAACTGTCGGGGAGTAGGGGAGTGTGAGAGAATGAGCAGATTTTTGGTGTGAGGTGGATCTGAGGTTGAATCTCAGTCCTACCACGTTTGATGGTTAAACGCTTTACCCCTAGGATCTTCTGCTTCCTCAATGGGGAAAGGAAGACACGTATCTTGCAAGGTTGGGGAAGGACTCAGGAGGTGCCAGGGACTAAAAGTATTACTCGAGTAACAGGACTTTGTCTGGGTTTGGGTTCCACCAGAAGGGGACCCTGAGATAAGGAGTTGAGTGCAAACAGTTTATTAAGGAGATGATGGAAGGGGAGTGGGAGGAAGTGAGGCAGGGAAGAGAAAGAAGCCAATGAAGTTTTTATTTCTTTTTTAAATCGAGCCAGCTGCCACTGTGAGCACCAAAAATAATTTCAAAGGGACTCTGGGAAACCATGCAGAATACACGCTTCAGTGTTCTCCCAACTCAGCAGTGAGGGATCTGGGAATTTCATCCCCAGCTCCCAACAGTCATTGGTTGAAAGCTGCTCCTGGAGGTGTTAATTCCCTGGCACTGCTGGTCTGCCTTGGGAGTGGGCAGACTGGTCTTCCTCATCTTCAGAGAAAGCCCCCAGGCACACAGATGTTGACACTGGCAGATGGGAGTTGGCCCCTCTGTGCTGATGTAGTGAATCCTCATGGGACACTGACCAGTAATACTGCCAGTCTTAAAATGGGACACTTTGCCCCAGTTTGGCCTGGGTCCCCTAAGAAAAGCCAAGAATGAAATAGTAAGTGCCAACTCTTTCAATCTTCCAAAGTGAGCTACAAGACTCCCAACAGTTCTGGTGAAGGAGGTGATCAGAACCTGTTCCATGTCTCCTTGGCTGTTCCTCTAGTTCAGGGGTATAAGAGAGTTCAAGTTTAAGCATGGGGAGGGGAAAGAATTGAAAGGAGAATTTCTTCGAGATAGAGTTGATGGAGTTCTGTGACATTTTCTCTCCCCAACCCCATGGGGGAGAGAAGGGGTGTGTTCCTCTCACCTGAAGCCTAGTGGGAGGCGCTTTGAGGAGAACCCTTGGAGAGCTTGAGTTCTGGCCCTTAAAGAGTGGGGAACCCTGTGGACTGGAGTTTGACTCATGCCTAAGAAATCTAAGAGGCACAAGGCTGGCTGGAGAGGGCTGCAATTTGGCAAGCAGCTGCACTCCCACCAAAGGTCAGCATATCCTGTGGGGGCAGGGAAAAGGAGGGATGGGGGAGGCAGAGAGAGCAAGTACAAGCAAGCTAACCTGGGGATATTTGAAAGATGTGCTGCCTACTCTTCTGGAGGGGTGAGGGGAGCTTGTGGAGGTGGGCCGTGGAGAGCCAAGGCCAGAGGGGATGTCATTACTAGGCGTTGGAGCGTGCAGCTGTAATGCCAGAGAACCACAGGTGAAAGATGTGCACCCCAGCTCCCTGCAGACAGGTGTATCTTTGGTGCACTGAGCAAAAGCACTGGCCCAAGAGTGTTGCAGAAATCCAGCCATACTCTGCTCTTAAGATGTGCACACTGATGTGGGCTTGCAAAAACCTAGAGGAAGGGGAAGACTTTTTCTAACTTGTAAAAGACAGTATCTCTTTGCCATGCTGAGCATCCATAAGGCTGCATCTGAAGGCCGGGGATGTCTTTTTTCTAAGTCCTGCAAAGGTTCTGTTGTGTTTCAGAGCTAAGGGAGACAAAGTTCCATGGTTCACACAAACTCCCCATGAGAGAGTGGCAGCCTGCAGGGCCCAGCTCACGGCGGTCCCAGTCAAGTGAGACCTTTTTCTTCCCTCTATCTCTTCTCACTGTGCTCTTGCCAACCTTGGCGGGGCAAGGGTAGCCTAGCTGGGGAAGAGATTGGAGGGCAGAATTACCACTTGCTTAGAGGAAACTCAAGAAGCTGACCGTACCCATTTCCCACTGCAGCTTCTGCCTGCAGCAAGTGTGAGCAAATGAAGTCAGAGGTTTGACCAATGCACTGGACTGGACGTATGAATCACTGAACCGAAGTGGTTTGGGGAACCACAGACGCCAATGACATTTTTATTACCTACAAATAAGCATGTGAGCAAAGGCGCCCCTCTGACATTCATTCAGAGGCAGGAAGGACCAGTCTTATGATTGCACAACAACGGGGTGGGGGGAGGAGAGTAGCTTTTTGATTGTATCCTACAGTCCTGCTCTTTCAATATACAGGTTATTTAGAAAAAGTATCCAATAGGCATTGTATATGGAAAGCATCTAAAAAGCACTAATTAACAGTTGCTCCTATCATGAGCTGCTTGTGCATAGGCAAGGGTGAAGGTTACACCAGAATTTTAGAGCTAAATCCCAAGGTGTTTGCACTTGATGATCAGCCCCGGTCTGGATGGCACCTGGCCGACTGGAAGGAAAGGAATGGCTGAGGGCAGGGTCATGTCCCCAGGTGAAGCCCCTCCGCCCCTCCACTGCTATGGGTCACCATTTGCTGTGTTCGCAATGCTGGCTCCTGGGAGGGCATCCTGCTTGTTCCCATTGAACAGCAATTGGAGAGGGAGACTTGCTCATTATTCTTCCTGAAGCTGAACCTCAGAGTAAATTGGGGAGAACAGTGGCAGCGGGACTCAGGATGGTCTGCCACCTGCACCAGCATCAGAGGGCTGCTCACCCAGAGCTCAGGTCCCAGCTGCGGTACAGACACGGGTAGAACTTCCACTCCTTTGGGATTTAGGGGAAGCTCACCTGGAGGCCTCAGGGAGATGCTGAAAAAGTAAAATAAAATCAGAACTAAGATGAAGGGATATCTATGCACGACCTGTGCATTCGCTGCTTTCTTTCCTTACTGGAGAGCAATGAAGATGTGCTGTTTTATCTATGCATGATTCACGGTTCAATGGGGAATTCTTTAGCTGAGCTAGCTCCTTGTTCTGGAAAACACAGAGCTCTTGGAGGGAAGAGACTGTGTCTCAACTCATCTTTGAATCCCTGAGACCTAGCCCAGGGCCTGGGATAAAATTTAGAAGGAGAATGGGCTTTAAATTCCCACAAATCAGGGTCTGGATCTCAGGTCTGCTGCTTACAAGCTGTGTGACCTCAGGCAGGTCACTTCACCTCTCTGAAGTTCAATTTCCTCATCTGAAACATGGAAATAAAAATATCTATCTCCCAGTTTGGGAGAAGCAGGATTGTATTTGATACACTGATTGTAATAACTGGCCCCTAGAAAAATAGTAGTTACTATCATTATCACCATCATCATCCCTGTTATTTTCCACTGATGTCTTCTCATTTCCTCAATTGTGTTCAACCAGTTCTGGTTCTCTTAAAAATTTACTGCAGAAGTGGCCAGATCACTTATGTACAGAAGATGCCTCCTGGTTTTGGTACAAATCCTTAGTTACACAGTCTGTAGACACTGTCAGAGCTGAAAGTACTTTTTCATTATCAGATACAAAGATTCTCTTCTTGTTCCTTCTGCTGTTTCCTCGTGCTCTATTTCTGCCTGCCGTAGGTCCAGAGGGAGAGTAATCTTGCATGACGTGTGAGCTTTACATCTAAAATCAAATTTAGCATCCCATTTCCCAATGGGGCGAGTCCAACACTTTCACACATTTCCAAAATGCCAAAGAGAATAGCTGCCCCTTTTGTTTCAAGTCAATTTCCTCCAAGTCGGTTTTCTACTCTGTAATTTGTCTGAGCCTCAGTTGCTCAATCTGTAAAATAGAGCCATAAAGTGGTCTGTAAAATACCGTCCTCACTCACAGGATTGTTCTGAGGACAGATGAGTGACCAGAGAACTCAGTGTATTCACATGTCATCACTTCCATCAACCTCTGCTGTGCCAGTAGAGGAGACCATTGGGTCTAGTCCTGTCTGGCTGCTGGCCAACATGGTGCCCAAGCTAAATTTGATCAGATCTGCTCTGCTGAGCGAAGTGGACTGACTCTATGATACTTTCTGTGAATTCTGATCAAATACCTCACTTTTTTTTTTTTTTTTTTTT